>JAUMJL010000387.1:0-600000 GCA_033558185.1 Dromococcyx pavoninus | reverse complement strand
CCTCTGCCATGGGCAGGGACCCCTCCCACCAGACCACGCTGCTCAAGGCCCCATCCAACCTGGCCTTGAACACTTCCAGGGAGGGGACATCCACAGCTTCCCTGGACAACATAATCCAGTGCCTCCCAACTCTTATCAAGAAGAGTTTCTTCCTAATGTCTAATCTAAATCTTCCCCCTTCCAATCTAAAGCTGTTCCCCCTTGTCGTGTCACTATTTGCCCTTGTAAAAAGTCCCTCCCCAGCTTTATTGTTGGCCCCCTTCAGGTACTGGAAGGTCATTAGGAAGTGCTCTATTAAAATGATCACTGTCTACTAGTTTTCATTACAGAAGTGGAACACAGAGCTGGAAGTGGGGTTTCATATTTGCCCATTCATAATCAAAGAAACGAATACTTCTATCAGTACCTGCTAAATATTCCCCGCCACGTACCCCACTGGTACTGTGCAGTTACTGAGGCTGACCTTAAATAAGTATCGATACACTTTCCACAGTATGGATCCTCCTCATCCTATCCTCTCCAAACATTTCAAGATTTCATATATCACATAGGAGAACATTTACTTTCAGAGTTCTTAATTTCAAGAATGTTTCAGACTCTGCTGCTAAAAATATAGTCCTTCTCAAAAAAAATCCTAAAGTCAGTAATTTCTATAGCAGTATAAAAATATTATAAAGCAAAAATACAAATTCCCTGACTATACTGCAAAGCAATGTATCAGTGGACATGCTACATAGGAATAATTCATGGTTTAAGTATGGATTAATAAATACATTTAAATACGTAAGGCCACAAAAGCTCCCAAACAGATACAAAACTCCATCTTAAAAATTTATGAAGATAAAAGATGGATCAGTTTTCATAATCGCATTATAGAGTCAGGGTATCAATACATTGTGATTATGCACTAGCCCTCAATTTAATTCCATTCACAGCAAATCGTTTCTGGATAATGTCTCATACATTTCCATTGAGAATAATTACATTGTCATAGCTATCTTAAGAAACATCCATTAAGTAAAGATGATTTGCTGATAGAAAACAGTATGACTGCAAACAACCAAAACTCTAACACTGGCATATTTCTAGTGGGATTGTTAGAACAAGAAACAAAGAAATAGTCAGCAAAACCAATAATTATAAATCCATGCTTTCATGTTACAGCTCAGTTGATCTGTAAGCTAACACTTCTTTAACCTGAAACCACACAGTTCAACTATACTCTTATGCCGGCTGCATGAGCTGATGTGGCAGAAAAAATTAATACAGAACTATTTAATTTTTGCCTTTTTTCCTCTCTGAATTGGGGCACTGAAGATCAGATGAGACAAGAGAAGTACTCAGTTGTGGCCAGAATTGCATGAGGATTCTTTTTCACTCACTGTAACATGAAACCACTGTCTATCTCGCCTAATCACACTATCATTTAAGCTAACAAGATAATTACATACTGGCATATTTCAGCACTGCCATGTGGTTCTGTTGGTATTTTCAACAAAGAACAGTGCAAATTGCCAAGAACATCATTCATAAAACTATACTGCAATAGCATATCATTGACATGGTGAGTCATACACCTTCCTTGCTACTCATGCTTGGCACAACAAAACATAATTCCTGATAAGTTCTGGTTCAATCACAAATCCACTGTGACAATCCACCTAAACGAAGTCGCCTGTTGTAACCCTGGAGAAGGGCACAAGACTTAAGATAGTACAAGTACCATACCTTTTGATTTGTTTTGTGTCAAAAATCTAGCTTGTTAGTAAGTTTGCCAAAGGACCATGCTGTAAAGTAGCAGGTACCTTGAACTCCTAGTGAGCTTCCAGATGAATGCCCCATAGAAGAGGCATCTTGCACCAACAGGCTTTAAATAAAGACAGGTGATCTACTGGCATTGATAAGGATTTCACACTTCACCACAATCTTTTGTTCAAAGAAAATCTTGAGAAAGCACTATTTGTTTCTGAAAAAATTTTACACTAAACAAAAAAAAAAATCATAACTATGAAAAAGTTCAACATTATTGCTCTACACTAAACTAGGAGGTTTCCTTAGAGAAATTCCTAATATGCATAGGATATTCTTGGATAAATCATAGAAATAGACACAATTTGGTTTTTATTAATATGTGTTAACTTACCTCTTTTTTAAAAAAGTAGAAATGTAGAGCCAAGTGAATAAAAGACGCTCTCCATTCTGTGTGCTCCACATCCACCCACAAGTTCCTGGCCTCTTTCTTCAACACCCAAATATAATATTGACAGGCACTGCTCTTTGTCTCTCTTTTCTATTTCTTAGATTTCACTTGTGTGTACATAAGAAGTTAGAGCCTCTAGAGAGCCTGCTCCAATTACCCCACTCCCCTTTGTTCTTTATAGTCCAACTTCAAAACAAAGCACAGTAGAAGCAGGAAAGGTATGCGCATTTGCACTTCAGCTCTACTACCTTTTGCTCTTCTTCAGCTTCAGCTTCCAGCTAAACTTCTAAACAACACAGCATGGACATGAGAAGAGACTGCTGAAGAAAAAAAGCCTGTATATCCTCTACTTTCTTAGACTAAGCAGCCTCTCTCCTGGTTTGTCAGCTAACTTCTGTCTATGTTCTGTCTATGCAGGTCTCTTTTTCCTCAACACAAAAGGACCCCTCATAAACTAGTATCTGGGCCGCAAAGGAGCACAGAAGGTGACAGGTGAGCTACATTTGAGGCATAGCTGAGGGGTCTTGCTGCAGAGGTGTTTCAATACCTATTTCATATATCATCTATATTGCTAGGAAAATACTGGCAAACACTATATACAGTACTCATTTTGAGGTTTAAGAATTGTTTTCTTCCACTGTACTCAAAATCCCACTTTCTGCCTGCTCTTGATGAAGAATTACTTGAACAATTGGCCTCTACCTGCAATAAAAGATGATAATGCAAACCCATAAATGACATAAGACTGATGGAAGACAGGTAGGAAAAAGAAAACTTAGCTTAAAGTGCAAATAAGAAATTGAAGATAAGATGAAAAGAAAGTGCACATGATATTTCAAAAAGGCAACTGCAGAGGTCCAAAGCCTTTTGATATGGTACCATGTGTAGCTCATGGAAGGAGAAGAAGAGACAAACTGCTGTCAAGAGCACAAGGAGAAGACTAAGTAGAGAAACTTAGGACAGATGAACAGATGCTCTGAATCTCATCTAACCAGCTCACTGGATTTGTTGAGATTCAAAATGTTGAACAAAAACTGAGTGAGATGCAAGAGAAAAATATATCTTTGTAGCTGGAGCTGATGAAATAGTGGCACAGATAAAATTAAACAGAGAATTCATGTAACATGCAGCTAGAGATAAAATTCAGCAAGACCTTCCACTGCTATTGCCCAAGACAGGTTTTACAGAATTTCAACACAGAGAACATGCAGAGAAAAACAGGAGCCCAACTCAGCATTCTGGCAGACGAATCGCCTCCTGCTGTGGCTTTCCATTAAAAAGTGAGATTATATTCTACTAATAGTGGATCAAGTTAATGCCAGCAGATTCTCATCACATTCTGTCCTCAGTGTGGTCAATCACATATTGTACTTTTCAGCATACATCTCGAAAATTCAGCACTGCTCACACATTTATATAAAAATCGTTTCAATGCTCTACTCAATGCTACATTTATACTAAAGCTAAAGGGAACTGGGATACTTTTAGAACAAAAGAAATCCAAAAGACAGTAGTTAATACCATTCTAAATATGGATATATTCCACAGATTAAAAGATTTCAATCCAGAAAGATTCATCTAGTAGTAATTCTAATGCATTATTTATATCCTCCTAAACCAGCTTACTTTTAGATACCAGATTGGTCTGTTGTGCTGTGCTGCAGAGGGAAACAACAACATATTGCCACAGTAACTACAAAAACAGTGTTCTGCTTCTCAGTTTAGCAGCTTCCTGCAGAAGAAAATTGATCATCCAGAAGAAATCTGTTTCTGTTCAGAATTTTTTCTAATGCATAAAACCAAAATTCCACTCTATTGTAATCTAATTAACATTCTCATTTTGGTCTGTATTTTGGACCCACCTCAAGGAGAGTACTACTCAACAGTACAAGTTTTGTCACTATGCAGCCAAGAGAAGCTACCAGGTCTGCCTGTGTCTGATCTTCAATCAATCTCTTTATATATCTTTCCGTACGACCTTGTCTATTTTACATCAAGTGAGATTGAGCACCAAAACCACTTAACACCTGGGAAAAATGCAAATAATAAAAAGCATATACAACTGTCCATACACAATGGTACCTTTTACTCTTCGCTATTCTAGACTCTTACTTTTCCAGTGTTGTCAATACAACAAACAGATAGTTCTCTAAATCATAAAAAACCTGCCAACTTAGCTGGTAACAGGGAAGACTATACTTAACAGTATCTGCTTCTGTAAGGTGTCAGATTGAGTCTCTGTGATCCATACATGTGTGTAACACATATGGTAAGTTGAGTTTATGTGGTATGCATCAGACTTGAGGAATATAAGCAAATCAATCTGACCAAAGAACAGCAGGTCCTGTCTAGGACATGCTGGTTTTGGATGAGCTGGCAGGTCTGCTACTGTGGCATTGTATTTCTACAGAGTTTTGATTTATGACTGGTATTTTTTTCCTTTTACAAAGTCCGTGTACAGTATCGCCAACATTAGAGCACTTAAGAGTCTCCTATGTTTACCTGCCTTCCTAAATTTTCCTAAATATGAGCAGTTATCTGAAGATAAAACTTATCACACCATAAATGGTGGCTGAAATGAATGAAGAGGATACTAAGGAAACACACAAAAAGGAAGAACATAAGTTTGTTTACATATGAATGACTGGCACCCAGTTTTTGACCTTTTTACCAGAATCTCATTCCATTCTAATCGTACACACCTTTTCTTTTTTTTTTTTTTTAAATCAGAATGCTCCAAAATCATCAATTCTTTCCAATTCAGGGAGCCCGCTTAATGTAACACTCAACATTACTCTTCTTCTTTCACCATTTAATCTTTTTCTTCCTTTATCACATCTGTAGTCAAGCCATTTTTCATGTTTTAAAAAACATTCTTCGCTCTGTTTCTTATAAATTAAATGGCTTTCTATTATTTTTTTAACCAGTGGATTGTTTTGCCTGAAAACTAATACAAGATTTATAGTGGAGAAAGTGCAAAGCTAGGCTGGCTGAGGCTTTGAGCAACCTCATCTAGTGAAAGGTTTCACTGCCCATGTCAGGCGGTTGGAACAGGATGATATTTCAGGCCCCTTCCAACCCACACCTTTCTATTATTCTGTGATTTTAAGTACACAGTTGGAGTTCTGTTTTTCAGAGTTGCAATGTAATTTTAGTTCTCCTTCCTGAGACATGCTATTTTTAATTTGCAAACGGAAGCTGAACTATTCTGAATTAGATTTATTTGACCTTCTAATTTTTCTTTTTAATAAAAGTCCATGGAATTAGGGTTTTTTACCCTGTTCTTTTGTTAGACATTTCTTCCTTTTCTATATAGCTTTTACAGAACCATGAATTAAAATTTTTGCATTTATAGAAGAATTAAAGAATCAACTTTTTTCAACAGTTGTTTTCTCTCAGCCTCCCTGATCTAAGATCACATTTTAGTTCTCCAGCTGCTGGCTAATTATTTGCAGTTTGCTTCGGAATCTGTTATTGAGAATGCACTTTAGCAAAAGGTTTAAATCACAATCAAAAATCAAAATGGCTTTTAAAAGCTATTGAATAAAACATAACTGAAATAGATAATGCCATTAAAAGTTGGGAGAAGTATCAAATGATTTATTTCTTTGAGTAAGTGTAATGTCAAAGACATATTTGATTTTGCATACTTTTACCAATCATACAAAACAGATAGTAAAAGTCGTGCAAACTCTTCTCACTCTGTACATAGAAGAAAATAAGAGATATAAAATATGAAAATAAAATCACTTAATTTTTTTCAACTTTCAAAGATACAAAAGATTATTTGATTAACCTTTTGTCAAACTGGATTTCTTTCATAAAGGCTATGAGGGGGAAGCCTCACTTAATAAAGGTGAGTATGTTTCTTTCTGACCGACAGCATTTCCAAAAAAGTGAGATTATTACTGAATCAGAATGTTTCTTTTTTCATGTTCACTATGTCCTATTTTTTTTGCTCGTACACCAATGTCCAGTCTTCAGAAACAAGACACCAAACCTCCTAATGTTCAAAAGAAAGGTGAAACAATTTTAATTAGAAACTTGATTGTGAATTACTAATAATGGGAATTGACAGATTTCTATGATCTTCATGCAAAAAAAAAAGATATACACATGGTGTAAAACTGCTAGAAAAAAGCCCCACACATTCCCTTCCCCATAATTTTACACTGTATTAAACATGAAGCATGTTTTTAGCTGTCATATATAAAGGAAACCTCTCCCTTCTGATGTGTCATCCTTTTAATTTAGGTGTTGATATAAAGCATTAGGGAAGCATATGATATCAGAAAAAGCACAGTAGCAAATAAAATCTTGGCAATAGCCAGCTTTCAAAAAAATATATATGTGGTCCCAGCTTTACAGCCATAATGGTGCCAGATCATAAAAGGAAACTTTTGCTTTATTTTGCTTATTGGTATAAGTTTGTACTTTGGATGTGAAAAAGATATTCATATACCAAACAGACTGACAACTTCTTCAGCTGTAACAGTAGATGCTATCTTCCCTTACATTTAATTCTGAAATGTAGTTACCATACAACATCTCTTCAGCATTTTGCAATGCTATATACAATTCATTTCAATAGCTGGCTATTTAATTGTTCTGTTTCCTTCTAGAAACATTGATTGCTTATCAACTTCAGAACAGCAAGTTTGTATGAAATCTATTCTGTTCTATTGTTTGTGTGACATCTTTTTGATGCATACGGTGCATTCTACTTTCCAGTGACTGCCTGTAGTTTTACCTAAAACAGTTCAAGAAATGTAAAAAAAAAAGAATTCTTCTCAGATAGCACTAATTTCTTCCAAATACCGACATGAGAGAAAAAAATGCTTAGAAGCTAGATAAGGTAACTTAAACAGGGGTAATGGATAAGAAACGTTCATAGATCGCCACAAAGCACGACAAAACAGTTCTTTAAAAAAAGAGGCAGGGAATTTAACTCTCCTGGATGTTAGGAATTTCTTTTTTCTGAAAAAAAAAAAATCTAAATTTGAACACCCTGTACTGCAGTTAAAGCTCTGTGCAAGCACAATTCAATTAACCCCAGTTTATATGTACTCAGAGAGTTTAGTATCATAAAAGTCAATTGGAAATACAAAACTTACACAATCTTAGTCAGTAAGTCAGTAACAATTTGTAGAAGTGAAGGACTACAGGCCAGCGGCACAAAATTCCATAACAGCACATTCTTTTCTTATGTAAAGTCTCATCTTAAACTCTCTCCTTACTGTGAATTTGATGTCTTTCTGCTAATACACAGTAAATCTCACAAATATGAAAGTAGCCTTGTATTCTTGTTCATACGATGCTGAATTTTAATTTTTATCTGCCACAAGTCACCTTAACTGCCATTTAGTTATCCCTTCACTCTGTTTGTGTAATAAGACTCCACACTGAAATTAAGGGATGCACCAAACTGCACAATATTGCAGACTACCTCCATAAACAGGTCATTGTCTTTCTTAGTTGAAGGACAGCAAGTCTCATAAATTCGTATGATCTAAGTTGTTCTAAGTTGCCTGTGGGGTTCTAGAAAAACTAAAATAATGGCGTATAAAAATTACAGTTCATACAAGAAAAAAACATACGATATTTCCATAGTCCTAGGCTGTTCACCAATATTTTCTTGGAATTCCAATCAATATTAGCTTGGAGCAGCAGTAATGATCCACTAGTTGCTTTTTTTTAAAAAAACCCCAACATCTATTTTAGCAGACAGGCAACAATAAAATAGGTAACTGACTTTACTGGGCTTAGATACTTTCCTGCGTCGCTTTGCCAAGCAAGACACAATGTTTGCTAAGATCAGGATCTATCACTGACAGGGCACCTTAACCCAGCTGTTGCTCCTTACAGTTGTAGCACTACCATACAATGTTACTTAACAAGGGACTGTTAGATAGAGGTGGCTACATTTGGAAACTTTTTGTGTGTCTCTCTTCAGAAAAACTACACATTATCAAAGGTGCTGGAAAAGCACAGAAGAGTCAGTCTGTTCTTAGCACACCAACCACCAAAGGTGGCCTAACACATGAAGCAGCAGATGACCCTCTCTTTCACAAGACGGACACTTACTGCACAACAGTTCATGTCGCCGATGCAACTGCCAAACCAATCTTTATGATATTTGAAAAGTCATGGCAGTCAGGGGAAGTCCCTGGTGACTGGAACAGGGGAAATACTGTACCCATCTTTACAAAGGTTAGGAAGGAGGACCCTGGGAACTATTGACCCATCAGCCACACCTCTGTGCCTAGGAAGATCATGGAACAGATCCTCCTAGAAGCTAGCTAGGGCATAAGGAGGTGATTCAAAACAGCAAATATGGCTTTACCAAGGTCAAGTCTTGTCTGACCAACCTAGTAGCTTTCTATGGTGGAGTGACCACATCTGTGGACAAGGGAAAAATAATGGATGTCACAGCTGGGGTTGGCAAGCAGTAACTACAAGGTCACAATTGTGATCTTGAAGCTAGAATATGCAGACTAGAATATACTGTAGCTACACTGTCATAATACAGTTTTACTTGATGCTGTTTCTTACTTGCAAACCTGTAATGCAGTATTGCTCCTGCCAGGAACAGCCGCAGGCTTCGTACTGAGCTTGTGAGGCATCCTGGCTGAAGCTGATCATGCTTGCTCTGGCTAAACTCTTAGGAAGTTGCTTATAGCTGTTGTGGTCTGCAGTGCCAACCCAGTGCCCCATCTCCTGTGGTCCCATGCTTGTACTCTTCCATGTTGAATCCTGTGTCTCATTTCTCAAGGCCTCTGCTATCTTTAGCAGGCTTGTATTACTCTGTCATTATATTAGAGTTGTAAATATCTCTTTCTACATGGGATAACCACTGTCAGTGGTTATACAAAAATAACAAGAATAGAATAAATTAGCCGCAGTCATCTAGTAAGTCAGAGAAATTGCTGTCACAGCAAACCAAGCACCTGACAGTGTGGAAACACAATGTAGTACCTCACCTACTTCATATTAATGTACAGATGATTCTTGTTATAAGTATCATCACAGAAAGAGTGACTGAAATCCCACTACATAAATGCATGAGGAGATGCAGTTTAAATACATTTACAGTTTAAATACAGACATGACAGTGCAAGAAAAAGAATTATAAACCAATGTACATACAAAAAAGAAACACACACAGATTAAGTCAACTAAGGTCACAAACTAAACCTTTGAAGCCCAGCACCTTCACTACAAGACCATCAGTTGCTGGAGAACATTAGTATGGACTTGAAAACTCCAAGCTGCAAGGCAAGATAATAGCACCTGACAGTGTGGAAACACAATGTAGTACCTCACCTACCTCTTTATCCTGAGGCCAAATTAACACTGGGAGCATGAGAGCAAATTTACTTCATGGAAACTGACCATGAGTCACTCTTGTAAGAAAAAAAAAAAAGTTTTAAAAAAGATGCAAAAGTACTGGTGATGTGTCAAGTTATAAAATAAAGCAAAAATGCCAATAATATTTTTCCAATGGATCACAATCATTTCCAATGAGTATGAAGAGAAATGCAATATAACTGGAGAAGCCACAAATGGTAGCTCTGTCTGAGAACTTTCAGAAAGTATTACAAGCATCAGACATTAGAAAACAATGCAAACAAATAACAAGGTAAACAGAAAAAAGAATTTATAACAAAAAATCTTCACCTTAGCTACAGAAACAATAACAAGAATCATTATTAATATTGGCAATTCCTAGACTTAAGTAATTATTACAATTCCCTAATCAGAAATCTAAAAATGCTCCATAAACACAAACGTGTGCACACACACACACCCCAATCACAAGTATTCCCCTCACAGGCATTAAGACCTTTCCCTTGTGGAGCACACAGAGGAAGCTTGGGTCCCTCTGCTGTCAGCAGGCTGGCTCCGTCCTGCACCTACAACCACAGAGCCTGCATCAGTTCAGGCCTCTGGGGGCAAGCCCAGATCAGCGCACAGAATCGCTCCTGCTTACAATCCAAGGTTTATATACATTAACTTAATAACAGTGAGCCCTCCACCACAGCACAACATTTATGGGCACATATTGGCTTACTGTAAGAAAGAAAAAAGGTTTGACAGATAAAGTTATTGCATTACAAAATGAACTTAGAGAAGCAGACTTTGCATTTACAAAGAGATTTCAAAATCTGAACAGGTCTCTTCTCTTGGACTGCCTTCCAGAAAAGCTTTAATTAAAGATAAAAAAGGGATGCACAGTATCTTTAAAACAGAGAGCTTAGAAGAGATGCACTTCACATTGAGGTTCTGCTGCACTGAAGCATTTCCTAAAAGGGCACTTAAATGAAATACTTCCCATTATCATTTATCAAAACTCTTTCACTCCATTCACTTGGAAGTTTATGTTTTTTTCTCTTTGTGAAGTTTTACTATCCGGTTGCTTAAGCATACGTGGTAAGTATGCTTTAAATCATGGTCAAAAAGTATGACAGATAGCTTCCTATTAGAAGTACCACTCTAACAAACCAAACATTTTTTACAAGGAAGGGTGTCAAAACACTGAACAAAGAGGATGGCAAGTGGGACTTGCATGAAAAGGGAGGATACCTAGATTGGCACATGAGAGGGGAGTAGCCACAAAAAGGAGTACGTGGCAGAGGAACATTCCTTTTTCCAATATCTCAGGCAGTAGATCTATGGAATATTCTAAGACTATTAAAATGACATACCTATCCAAAGCAGGAATGATTTATTGAGTAAATACTACTTCTCCAATGAGAGTTAGTATGTTTGTTCTGCCTGGCCACACTGTATTTTGTGGCAGGAATTTTATGATGAGGAATTTTCTTTTAAAGGCATACATGTTATAAGTCCTTCTACTGAATTTCAGAGCAAACAAAAATTGTGTTATTCCTCGTAAGTTATATTCCTTGTCTTTCTCCCCTCCCTGCACCAAAAACTGCATGACCATCTATAGTCTTTAATTCTGTTCTGGTTTACACGGTTTGAGGAGGGAAACCATAGTTCTAAAACTGATAAGGATATGTAACATTTCATTACAATATGTAACATTTTGTTATTTTTACCTGCTAAAGACTAATATTTTAAATAGAAACAATCAGTTCTTTACTAAAAGAAAAAAAAATTGTGTTACCTTTGTAAATACCTTGTAAATACCTTTTAAAACATGATTTTTTCCTAATTGTAAAATTAACTCAAAATGTCATTACTTAAAAATTAGGAAATCTTGAAATGCTAGCATTTCTCATTTAGAAGATTTGAACATACAGGTTTCCTTTAATTACACTGATTAAACGTTACTGTATTTTTTGCCACTTTAAATGTATTATTACACCACAAAACAACAAGAAGTCCAAGAGAAACTAGTTACACGTATCCACCAAGGACTGATTTTACACTGAAAAAAATTGATTGGGTTGAATTAGAAAAACTACGTGCAGGAAGAGGTCATAAATACTTGTTGGCAAGATACCTGTCTCTAGACAGTACCACATTAAACCAGTATTAAGAGACAATATCCAAAATGTCAGAAGGATTAATAAAAGTAAGCCAAACTTTAAAAAAAGTCATAATTAATTTCAAACACCTACCTCCTTCTGTAGCCACCGTTCTCGTCTTCTCTGTTTTCTCCTCAAGCTTTTCAACTTGTTTCTTTCTATCTTATTCAGCTTTTGGTTGAAGGAAATACTTGTACGTTGCACAAGATCCACAGCTGTCAAGTATTTTTCCTCTTCCCCAGTACTTGCAGGTGAAGATTGTGTTACCACAAAAGATGATCCATCAGCAATGGCACTCCCAGAAGATTGTCCGGTAGCTTCAAAATCACATTCACTTTCTGTTTCTCTATGTAGTAATGGGATATGTGAAGTAACTTGAAAACTTTTTTTCAGTTTGTCAGCCCTGGAATGATATAATTCCTGAAAAGAACTACCATCTTCCCTACTGGACTCTAATTGTAAGCCACTTCGTGTGTAAACAGGTGGATTTTCATTTTGGCCATGATAAATTTTTCCCATAATGCAAGTTTCACACCACACAGGTGACAAAAGAAGTGTGTCTCTGATATTTAAATCCAAACTATGTGATCTTCTGTGAAAAGGTTTTACAGGGCATGCATCATTCATAGGATAGGAAGCTGAAAGACTTCTTTTTTGATCTAATGCCTTTAAGGGATGTTTTTTATTTTTCATCTCAAATCTGTCAGTTCTTACTTCTAGACAAAGTGCTTCTGTTAATCTTCCAGTACCATTATTATTTCTGGCCATGTATGAAAGCCCTTGAGTTCTTATTTCCAAAGGTGCAGTTACCACTTCATGGCAAGTATCGTTGCTGAAGACAGACTGAATTTTGAGGAGAAGTAAAAGGTTTCCTGATGATTTTGCCAATTTAACAGAGAAAGCTGGCTGATAGTCAGTCCGGCTTTTGCAAAAATGTATATTTACTAACTGTCCACAGGAACACTTTGTGTTGCAAACAAAGTTAAAACCACCTAAGCAGGCCTCACAGAATGGACAGCGTAGGTTTCCAGTTGTCCACTGCGCCTATTGACAAGAAAAGAAAAAAAAAAACCAACATGCTCATTGTAAACAAATGATTAAGAAATCAGTATTACAGTTACTTTTATCCTTTAATAAAAGGGTTTACCTTTTATTTTTCAAACACAATAAAGGAGACTTCACAGCAGGAAGAAAATCCTCCATAAATAATGTTCTGGTCAAAACTATGCTTGCTGTAGTGATAACTAATGCTAAGAAATCTAGAACACACATTTCAAAATGTAGGGGCTTTGAAGTAAGCTTAAAATTTGTCCACAGATAGAATAATGCTGCAATATTAATGAAAACATTAGATCCTTTAAAGCAGTTAATCTGGAACTGGCAAGCATAGTTTCTCAGCTGAGTCTTCTGAGTGCTGACACATTTCTTGCATACTAAGTACAGTGGAAGAAGATTTCTTACAAAGGGAACATAGATTTTTACTTTATTTACTCCACGAAAGTTTGAAATGGTACTTGTATTTTGGTGTTTGTAGCACTACAACACAATCTGCCTGCAGCTACCATGACAAACCCTTAATACTCTACCTATAATGAGACAGTTATTTTCATTGTTTGCAATTCTATGAATTTCATTTCAATCCTGAAGGAAATTTTTCAAAAGAAAATGCATGTAACAATCTATAAACTCCTATGTATTTGCCCAACTATTAATATTTCAATAAATATATGCATCTTTCAACAGAAACATTTACAAGGAATAATGTTATGCAAGTGGTTTGTAGGATCAAAGCCCAGATTATAAACAACATTATCAACTCCAGTCACACATTACTCACTAGCGTCCCTAAAGGGGGGTTGAGCCATGAATACATCTGCTGTCCAGCATTTCTAGTTAAAGCATTGCTTTCAGTTGCAAATGTCTTTCAAGGTACTGTGGGAAGAGGATTCCATAACTTATGCTTGTCTCATTGGAATGTTCATAAATTTTCAGTAAAACCTATTTTACAGTTTCAGGAAAAAAAAACTTGAGTGGAAAAACGTTATTTTTCACCTGCAATGTTAGAAAAAGTTATGGAAACATTTCTTCGAGAAACTGGCTCCTGCCTTGTGGGTTAAAATCTCAAAATTTCACAAAGTATCAAAGACGTAACTTTCATCACATCTATGAGGATCTGTTTAAATCTAGACATGCCTTTAACTTGGGGGGGGGGGGGGAGGGAAATCTCAGTTTACATATTCCAGAAGGCTCTCAAAACCCTGAAAATTCCTTGAACGTGTAGTCTCATGTAGTGTGTATATGCCATTCCCAAACAAGAATTAAACTAGATCAGAGATTTACTGTTAGGCTCTCACACTCCAATTCCCAGATGCCACGGGCTATGAACCAAAAGCCAGGGAAAGGCACTTTCTACTGCCTTTAGTGAGTCTGGCACTCAGGCACTACAGAATAGTAACCAGGATTTCCAGATAGAGAGGAGGAGTGATCCATGAAAGTCCGGGGAAAAGGCTAGGAGTCTGTGATATTAGGGAAGAAAAGGGACATCCCTATGTCCTAGATGCACAGAGACTGGGCAATAAGGTACAGTAAAATCAAGTCCGGGACTGATTTTTCATGAGTTTGGCAACACACTTCAGAAGCATTGACTCAGTTAAAAAAGTAACAGTCTACTAGTCAAGGAGGTGGTAGGGGGGAAACCAGCCAGATCTGAAAAGGAGCTGAGGGTATACAGATTTAATGATGGACTGCATAAACAGGGAAAACTAGGAAGTGTTAGCTGAAGAAGATAAAACAAGTGATGAGTAAAAGAAAAGGTAGGTCAATAAAGGTCACTAGCAGCACTAGCTAGAGATTTATAATTATTTAATATTATCTATACATTAATGTGTGCATGAAACCAAATGAGATTGGTTAAGAACAGGGACACATGGCAAAAAAAGAACTGGCTGGGAAGTAGTGGGTTTTTGCAGCCTGCAAATAGACTTATGTAAAATGATTTAGCTTTTGATTCAGGAGTCATACAGGAGAAAATAACATATGATCACAAAACTATTCAGAGCCCAGGAGGATCTGGAGATAAGTCAGAATTGTTTAAAAAACCCCACACATTTATTCATAAACCTACAGAATCTTTCCAGAGAAGTCAGAAGTAGATGAGGCAAGAGTTCCTCAGATATTAAAGGACAAAATGAATGCGAAGATATTGAACATGTTCATAAAAAACTACATTTTCTGCCTCTGCCACCAAAGGAGTATTGCTCCTCTGCAATACTGAACAAGTAATTTAAGCCTTCTCTGAGCAGTCTATGTCTTCTGTACCCATGTCTCCAACCTGACTCTCTAGGCTTTCAAATGTAGAAGACTGGCCACTTACAGCTGAAGGTGAAAAGAATACTACTACCAATCTTAAAACCATTTTCACTGAAACAATATATTATGCAAAGAACTGTAAAAAACTACTTCCTTATGATCAGGCATTCAAGATTACGTAGTTCTGTAAAGCTGGGAAATACGAGGTCTGACATAAGAAAACCCAGACTGTGCCTGTAGCTCTTTTAATTACCAAATTAAGAAAATCAACTATGATCACCTTGAAAATAGTTCCCTTCTGGGTTGACACACAGCTGCGTATGATGCTGCCAATGATTAAAAAAATTCCACAAATAATTTTTTGAGAGACTGTTGAGGATCTTCATCACTTTTGCTTTCACATCTTCTACCAAAAAAGAATGAGCATCAATTTGATCTTTGGGAAGAGGGAGCCAGGTCTGGCAAACAGGGTGGGTGCTCAAGCACAGTGACGTTATTATTAGCTAAAAATCGCTTCATTGGTGAAGCTTTGTGGACTGGCGCACAGCGACATTTTCTGACTAAGGGTAAGAAAACTATTCAGGTATGAGTTCATCAATTTTAAAAAGAGTTTAATTATTGTTCAACAAAATAAAACATAGACCAAAATAATGAAGGAAGATAAAACAAATTTTCTTATTTTTGAATGCTTAGTTTTATAATCATAATAACTTCTTTCTTTGTGTATCATTTTCAGGTGGATTTGTTTAGATCAGAAGTTACTTGCAACATAGCAAAACTTAAGATACTGGAGTCTAAGCAAAAAGGAATGCAGATATCATTCACCACTCAAAATCAAAGACTCATTAAAGAAAAATTGTAGGGCAAAAGAAAAGCCCTGTTTCTGTTTACTACGCCTATGCAACAACATTAACTTCTAGACTCAAGAAAATACTCAAGTGAAGCAGTCAGCACAACAGGAAAGCTAGGAGATGGTTTGTAATTTCAAATTCAGATGGGCAATGGGCAGTTAAAAAGCAGGGACACCGGCTCATCTCCAGACCATTGAATTTGCAGAAGGGTAACAATTTTCTAATGATATGACATAATAGCATATTAAATATAAAGACGTCTCAACATATTCCAACAGCTGGTCTCTTAACAAAACCCCAGACATGCTTCTTACTGTCAACGTATGTTCCTTTACTATAAGATACAATGATCAAGACAAACCTAAACCCAAATCCTAGATAATTATTAGCATTTTAAGCATTGACAAAATACATAGAGGTGCTCATCACAGTTATTTGTACAAACACAATTACATTCACCTACAAATGGGCAGGAACAGAATTTAGCATTTGTAGGTTCTGTGCATGCATAAAAAAAAATAAAGAGGGATAAAAGCATCTGTAAATGGTAATGATAGATGTTACTGAGAAAAATTCCCTCAGTTATAAGGTTTCGGTAATAAACATGGACCCTGGCAAAAAAGTGTTGTTGAAATTTGTTCCCCTTGCTTATTTCACATTTTGACTGAAAAAGATGCAAGCAAAAAAAAAAATATCTACCTTTTCAATGACACATTTCACCCTCTCTGGAATGCCTTCTAAGTTCACATGCCATATGTTGCAAAACTCCCGAGCAGCAGCTGAAGGTTGTGATGCCTGCTAAAAAAGAATTATTGTACGGATATTCAGTATTCATGTAAGCTTTTTGTATTTGAATATAGCCAGAAGTCAGCTTCCCAAATTCAGTAAATATTTTATTAACAGATGATAAAACTCAAAGATGTTGGCGCAGTCGTTAAGCTAAAAATCAGGTAGATGCTGTCATAAATTCTCTACTTCTGAATCTCAGGACACTGGACAGACTCCACTGCAGAGTTGGAGGTGTTTGGAGGTGGTTTTGTTTTGTTTACAAGACATAAATTATGCAACTGCTGATTTTCCAAGTATATTCAGAAATTGATTTCTGAAGCACTATCAGCTAGCAAAATTTGCCCATAAAGACAGGAAAATTTAAGTTCTAGTTCATATGAAGACTGTGGTCAGTACTGCACAAGTATGCACAAATAGTTTTGGATTCATTTTCTAATGCTTGTTAGAACATATAGTAGAGAAACCAGAGCCTCTTAGCAACTTTTGAGTTTTTCCTGCAATGATGTGACCCACTGAAGAGAAAACAAAATCTAAAACCCTAGCATTTCCCTAACTGATACTAAAATCAAGACAACTACATAACTACCTTTCAGCACACACTAGCATTGAAGTGTAATGATATCTTTTAATATGGTTTAGAATGTCAGTAAAGTTATAAAGATAGCTAAAAATATAAGGAAACTGGTGAGTGTTAAAGTCTTAATATCAGTTGTTAAAATTCATGAATATGGAAAACGACTGACTCCTATGTTATGAAACGCACGAGAATGAATGTTTCATTATGTTGATAATTGAGAGTGGGGCTATATATAGAAGTTGTCAGAAATTCTCCAAGTAATGACACTGGACAGATAGATCCATTTGACATCATCCTATTTGTGGAGAGCACCTCTACTTCAACCTGGACAGAAATCTGATTTAAATTGTTTATACTGCATTTGTAATGTCAACATTTGGTTCAAAGACTTGTTCTAAGATTTTTCTCTTTTACTCATATTTCAGTTGTATTTGACTGAAGACCTAAAATTCATTAGGGAAAGCCAACAATCTGAAACCTCCACTGTGGTGCAAGGACAAAGATATCTCCTTCTTTTAATTACTTTTTTCCATGAAAGGAGTGGAAATTTCCTCCTACGCACACCAAAAACACTTCAAAACACGCACAAAACAAAAACTCCTCAAGTATAATGTATGAAAAATGCTCCAGAACCTCAGGCTCTGTAAGAGGAGTGATTAAAATGGCCTTTATTAATAATACTACTTATGTCAGAATCGTAGAAATTTGTTTCTACCTTTATTTTCTTTTTTACCAAAAAGCGTCCAAAAGAATGTTGTTGCATTTCTAGTGCATTAACAAAAAAGATAAACATTTTCCCTTCTATTTGCTTTTTCACTTTGATTCAAGATCACAGGATGTTAGCGCATTCTCGGCACATTTGGAAAGACTCTAACTCTTTATGATTACTAACTGCCGTGGTAACACAGCAGGAAATACTCTGTCATTTTATTTTGTATGATTATTTTTTTGTTTATTTTAATAAAGATGTTGTAAATTACTAAGTGGCATTTTAGTCTGGCAGGGCTTTACCCCCCCATAGGGCAGGCTAATCTTCTGAACTATTTTTGTGCACAGATTATCCCCCATTTTTTCAAAATGAACAGTAAAATTCTCTGATGTAGGACACACAGTTAACTGCTGCAGTGGAAATCAGCATCATTAAAACATACCTCAGAAACAAACAGCTCTCAGCTAAGGCATATTAAAAAATGACTGCATTAAAATTGACAAAAACGGAACCCCTTTTTATATGAAAAACAGTAACACTATATACTCTACACAAGCTAGGAGTATAATGTACAATGACTACCAGCTTTCGTGTCACAGAACATAAATCACTGCCCACTTGGCTTCAGTAGTATTACTGCTTACATTACTCTCTATGAAATTGTCTGTATCTTAGTATATAGCTCTACAAGAGACCAATTACCGAGTGAGGGCAAGTCTAGTACTTCTTTATTAAAATCCATTGATACCTAAAAAAGCTACAAACTCCCTCCAGATGGTGTACTTATATCATAAGGTTCTTTTCCATGACATTTTGCAACGCAAACTGTATTTGCTACATATTTTCTACATTTCCAGTAATGCAGAACATCAGCCTCTTGGCTACTGATTTCAAGTTATGATTCTTCAGCTTTGTATCACACAGTATCACAGTATCACAAGGTTGGAAAGGATCTCTGAAATCATGAAGTTCAACCTATAACCCAACACTAACACCAACCCATCATCTAAACCATGGCGCTCAGTGCCTCATCCAGTCTTCCCTTAAACACCTCCAGGGTCGGTGACTCCACCACCTCCCTGGGCAGCGCATTCCAATGGCCAATCACCCTTTCAGTGAAGAACTTTTTCCTAACATCAAGCCTAAACCTCCCCTGACGAGGCTTGAGTCCATGCCCTCTAGTTCTGTCACTGGTCACCTGAGAGAAGAGACCAACCCCTGCCCATCTACAACCTCCTTTTAGGTAGTTGTAGAGAGCAATGAGGTCTCCCCTGAGACTCCTCCTCTTCAGACTAAACAGCCCCAGCTCCCTCAGTCGCTCCTCATAGGGCTTGTGCTCCAGACCCTTCATCATCTTTGTTGCCCTCGTCTGGACACACTCCAGCATCCTGACATCTTTCCCAAACTGGGGGGCCCAGAGCTGCACACAGTATTCAAGATGAGGCCTGACCAGTGCTGAGTACAGGGGGACAATAACTTCTCTGGTCCTGCTCGCCACACTATTCCTGATGCAGGTCAGAATGCCATTGGCCTTCTTGGCCACCTGGGCACATTGCTGGCTCATGTTGAGCTTCCTGTCAACCAGCACTCCCAGGTCCCTTTCTGCCTAACTACTCTCCAGCCACTCTGTCCCCAGTCTATAGCTCTGCATGGGATTGTTGTGTCCAAAATGAAGTACCCGACATTTGGACTTATTAAACATCATCCCATTAGAATTGGCCCTTCTCTCCAGTCTGTCCAGGTCCCTCTGTAGGGCCATCCTACCCTCTAACAGATCAACCCTTCCTCCCAGCTTGGTATTGTCCACAAACTTGCTGATGATGGACTCAATCCCCTCATCCAGATCATCAATAAAGATATTAAACAGGACTGGACCCAACACCAATCCCTGGGGAACACCACTGGTGACCAGCTGTCAACTGGATGAAACACCATTCACCACCACTCTCTAGGCTCGGCCATCCAACCAATTCCAAACCCAGCACAGAGTGCTCCCATCTAAGCCACAGGCTGCCAGCTTCTCTAGGAGTCTACTGTGGGAGACAGTGTCAAAGGCCTTGCTGAAGTCCAGGTATACCACATCCACAGCCTTCCTCTCCTCCACCAGGCGAGTCAAGTGGTCATAAAAGGAGATCAGGTTGGTCAGGCAGGACCTGCCCCTCCTAAACCCATGCTGGCTGGGCCTGATCTCTTGGCTGCTCTGCAGGTGCCGCACGATTGCACCCAGTATTATCTGCTCCATAATTTTACCTGGGACTGAGGTCAAGCTGACAGGTCTGTAATTACCTGGATCATCCTTATGGCCCTTCTTGTGGATGGGCATCACATTGGCCAACTTCCAGTCTTGCGGGACCTCTCTGGTGAGCCAGGACTTTTGAAAGATGATGGAGAGCGGCTTAGCAAGCTCATACGCCAGCTCTCTCATCACCCTAGGATGGATCCCATCCGGCCCCATAGACTTATGAGGATCCAAGTGGCTCAGCAGGTCTCTAACTTCCTCCTCATGGATTGCAGGAGGGCCATATCGCACCCTGTCCCCATCAACCACTTTGGAGGACCAACCGTCTAACGAACACACTTCCTTACTGTTGAAAACTGAGGCAAAGAAGGCATTAAGTACCTCAGCCTTCTCTGCATCTTTGGTTACTATATTTTCCTCCACATCCAATAAGGAGTGGAGGTCGCTGCCGCCCTTATTTCTACCATTGATATATTTATAAAAGCTCTTCTTATTGTCCTTAACAGAAGTGGCCAATTTGAGCTCCAGCTGGGCTTTTGCTTCCCTGATTTTTTTTCTACACGACTTAACAACATCTTTGAACATGACCTGGCTTATGTCCCCTTCTTTCCAACGACGATACATCCTCTTTTTCTTACTTAGTTCCTTCAGAAGCTCCCTACTCATCCAGGCCGGCCGTCTGCCCCTACGACTCTTCTTACAACACATGCGGACATCCCACTCCTGCGCCTTCAAGATCTCATTCTTGAAGTGCATTCAGCCTTCCTGGACCCCCTTGCCACTAAGAACTATTTCCCAGGGTACTTTCCTGACTAGTTCCTTAAATAATCTGAAATCTGCCCGCCGAAAGTCCAGCATCGATGTCCTGTTTCTGCCTTTTCTTGTTACATTGTTTACAGAAAACTCAATTATCTCATGATCACTACACCCCAGACAGCGTCTGACCACAAGATCACCCACCAGCCCTTCTTTGTTTGTAAACAGCAGGTCAAGGTAGGCTCACTCACCAGCTGCGACAGAAAGCAGTCCTCAATACACTCTAAGAACCTCCTGGACTGCCTCCTCTCGGCAGTGTTAAGTTCCCAGCAGATATCCGAAAGATTAAAGTCTCCTAAAAGAACAAGGGCAGCCAATCTAGAGGCAGCCTCCAGCTGTTTAAACAACAGAAGATCCACCTTCTCCTCCTGGTCAGGCGGTCTATAACATACTCCAACCAGGAGGTCAGACTTGATTGCCCCTCTGACCCTTACCCATAGGCACTCAATCTGGTCATCACCGATCTCAACTTCAACGGCATCCAGGGTTTCCTTAGTATAGAGGGCTACACAAAACATGCAATTCAATTACCCATCAAAATCAAGCACGTTTTCCTCTTGTGACCCACAAGTCTATCAGTAGTCTTCACTAGAGAGGAGATGAATACCTTATTTACAGACATTCTCTGATCTCGTATGGCATGCCACCTAGATATTTTAAACAGCTAAGCAAAAGAGCTGTTTTTAACCGCAGGTTGCATACAGAACTAGAAAGCAGCAACAACAACAAAACAATAAAAAAACCAAACCAATTTCCCCAATCTTTAAACAAAAGACATGAGAACCCCACTTTTCCAAGAATATAACCATTGCATTAAGTCATTGCTATCCTACATATTAAATACACACACATATATGTGATGCCACATAACAAATAGGAATGCCAAAATCACAGAAGATAAAGACTACTTTCTCAATGTGCCCTTGGAAGCCTGCTCCCTTAAATTACTTTGTGCAGGAGGATCATCACTAGCAGTGAAACAGAGCTTTTCACAGACCTGAATCAACCTCCATGTAAAAAAGAGACCTAAATTAGGACAAAGAGAAGGAAAAGGCAAATATCTTTATCTCTTTGTGGGTTCTCTGGTCTTCTCTGATCTGTCCCCAAAGACTTCTCTTTTTGCTATGCTTTCTCCAAAGGTCCTCCAACTCTTCCTTCTACCTGCTTCTGTTTTTACCCTCCAGCTACGTGAAAAAAAACCACAAGAAAATCATTTACACCTACACACTGAACTCAAGCACTCTGCTAGGGTTGTGCCTATTCCTTGTGCAGAAGTGCACAGAGCCTACTGACAGGAAATGTGAGGCATAAAACTTAAAAACAGTACTAAAGGAATCTCTATTCTTCCACAGCCCAAATATCTGATTTTAAAATTACTTCAACAATTCAATTTTTCTTTAGCTTTTACTAACTAAAGAAACAGTGAGGTGCTCAGTGTAATATGTCTGAAGAGCAGTTCAGCTTATCAAACCATATAGACTCATGCATTTTCCTCATTTCTACCTTCCACTTCTCTGCTTTGTTTTCAGAATTAATCAAAACCAATGAAACACATACACAGAGGTTATTTATTACTTTTTATTTATACCTGAGATGTTCTTTCAGGAGATTTCCTACTTTTTCTACATATGGAAAAAGTGTGAAACACTGTTCGACAAGGAAGAACCGAAACAACGTGTGCACGCATTAAACACCTAGCTCAAGTGTACCTGCAGGTTATTTAAAAATCCATATCTTAGAAAGTGAAATTAATGCAAACTTTACATTTAAATGTAAGTTAAGGTCGCAAAGCAAATGGTATCGGAAGAGACACTTACAGAAAAGGCATAATTTACACTGGAAACCTTCTTGCTCGTGACAGGGATGTGATCACTCACATGCCTTGACTTAAGCAGAATCTCTCTCAAGTTTTTATTAAATTTGCTATGTCAGTGCTGCTGCTTTCAGTACCAGACACATTTTGAAAGTGGAATGTATAAAAATGTTGGACTTCTTTATGAATAACTTTTTTTTTAAAACAAAAAAAACAGATTCAGGTTGTGAAAGATTTTAAAAGCATTGTGCATCACTCTGCTGAGATAAATGCAGCATTAAACTTCACTGGGTATTGAAACAATGATTACCAGTTATGAACTTGTTTGTACTGCTGAGATATTTTAAAGCTGTTGTAATTAATTTATTCTTCACAATTTCACAACACACTTCTAGAATGAATTTAATCTAACAACAGCTCACTAAGAACCTCGAATCCAAGGCCAGTCAGGAAGGACTAAAAGACTTACTGCATAAGGCTAACTCAGATGTCCTTTTACGGTACAGCCATATCCCCATCTACCAAAATACATTCTTGAAAAGTACTACAGTTAGTGATACACATCTTGCACACTTACTGTCCTCTATCTGTGTATTGAAATGGTACATACGTAAGTCTGTGTATACATTCTGTTCGTGTTATGCTAATTGTTACAGAAAAAAACTGGTTTGCTATCTGTTGAACAGCTGCTTCATTTGACACTCATAATGTATACTTGAGCAGGGTATAAAAAATTAGTGATAGACCTCTGAACCATCAAATAAAGGATTGATGGATAAAAGCACTTGTTACGTTTAAAAGACAAAGTTCAATTCATGCAAACAAAGGCTGTCTAAGGATCACTGGCTTTGGAAGGGAAGTAAGCACCTCCTTTATCTCAACAATATCCAGCTAGCAAGCACTGTTATACTGCAAAATAACAGGTGTTTTCAAGAATGTATACACTTTTAAAGTTTCTTTTTAGTTCTGCACATACTTTTCACTTAAAAATACATTTCGTGCGAGAAATTAACGAAGTATGTAATGTAATTAAATTTTAAAAATGTAATTAAATTAATGTAATATGTAATAGATATAATAACCTGCACAGCACATGATGTACTTTGTGGAACCAAGAACGATGATAGAGAATTACTTGGAAGAAAACATTTTTTGAGTGCAAATACTGAAGTATTCTTTTGTCCTAGCAGAATCTAAAAAAGGAAAATTCCTGTAGGTCTATGAAAATTCTGCATGTATGTGCCTTTTGCAGTTCTTACAGAACAGAAGAAATGCTAAAAAATGCACACTAACGCATTGCAGATGTTTCTACATATATCATGATAGAAAACAGCAAATTTGATATTTCTGATCTGTAATATAAGCATTCAATTTTTAGTTTGATTTGCACATAACTTCAACCAGAATCCAAATAAAAACATACAAACATGAGATTTTGAAGTATTTTTATAGTTAAATGCAGTCTTTCCATACTGTTCTGGGTATATTTTAATAAGTTTTTAATTGTATTGTTTTGCATCTAAAACTATTAAATGGTTCTCACCTTGTATTGTCTTTCAGCAAGAAATGCCAGCATAAAGACAAAAGATTCCAATGTGGCAGTTGGAAACTAGATAGCATCGCTCACTGGGCACATTTGTTGTGGTTGTACTGCTTTCAGATTAGTTGCTTTGTGTAAGCTCATGTTTACTTGCAAAACAGCATGTAGACATATCTAAGTGTTAAAAAGCCTGTGCTCCTTTGTAGCTCATTTTATGTTCTTCAGACTTTTCTTTATGATCCATTGCACGAAAAGCCAGGACCAGAGGATCCTAAAACTTACTTCCTGAGTCAAAGTCTCAGTTCCCCTTCTTGAAAATCATTTGCCTAACCTTCTCTTTACAGACCTTTGATGGAGATTTCACAGCCTTCCCGAACTACTTAATTACCTTCCTATCTTTTATTATTTTAACTTTTTCCCTAATACCTCACTTAAATTTTCTGACAATTTCCCTTATTCGCTGTGAATACAGAGAAAAAAATGGCTCCTCTTCCTCCACGAAAGAACTTTTTACAACTTTAAACAGTTATTATAAACTTGTCTTCGGGCTAAATAAATTCAGTTCTTTTCCTTTTCTTCACAGATGATGCCTTCTTTATCTCCAGCTGTCACTGCTATTTCATGAACTCTTTCAAATGGGTCAGCTATTTTTGCACAGCAGTGTTCAAATCTGGATGCAGAACTCAAAATGAAGTTTTACCAGCACTGAGTAGACTAGACGATTATATAAACGTTCAAGGGAAGAAAAGAATTAAGAATGCCTTACTAGGGTGGAAGCTACCATAAAATTCACTAGTTCCATTTTAAAATATTGTTTCTTACATTTATAAGGGCAGGAAACACTGGAAGATTAAATAACAACTCCCCAGCAGCTAACAATTTTAAAGTACTTTCAGAATGAGATTCTTAAAATTTTCAGACTCATATTTGCTCATCAGGATGAGCAAATCAGGATGTTAAGGGAAGAGGAAACTGGAACTGTACTTCTTCCCCTCCTCCCCCTCTGTCTGAAAAAAACATATGAACACCACCATAGAAAGCTAGTGGAACTATTAAAGAAAACAACAAAAAATAGGTGAAGGATCAAGCAACAAACAGAACAGCCAGAGAAATTGTACAGAGCTGAACAGAGAATGGTACAGAGCTGTTTGTCAATCACTCTTTCAATGGGACACTTTCCCTTCTGGCATCCTCTCACCAGCAGGAAGTCCTCTTGATACTGATATCTAAGTTCCTTATACAATCCAAATTGTAAAATGTATTAAGCTCTAGGCATTTCTTCATCAAAAAGTTTGCTAGAAAACATGAAGTAAAACCCCAAGAAAAGATTCTAAAATGTTCAAAGTGAAGAACTAAACACAAATCCCTAAATTTCTGTTGAAAACCTCGTTAGAATTTCAACTTCTTTTCAACTAGCTTGCCCCTATCTACAAATGCATAAAACAAAAAAGAAAATTAGAACAACAGGACAAGTGGTTCTCAATGCCTTTTTTTCAAGTCATATATGATCCCTTTGGAACACTGCAGCCATTAAGATGTCAATAATAATTAGTTTGCAGTGAAAAATAGTGGCAAAAAAATGGAGCATTAGTCACCAGGAGCCTTGAAAAAATTGTATGAGTGGTGGTTTTGAAGGAAGATGACAAAAAGAAGCTAGATGAGCTGACCTAGTCAACAAGTATCCAAACCAGAAGTTCCAGATCCCAAAAAGGGAGGAACTGACACTCTGCTGTCAAAGAAACAAAGAAGGTGTTCAGGTACACATAAAAACTTGCTGCTAACTTCTGTTCCCCAATATATTCCTCCTTAAATAGACACTTCAAAAACTATACTTCACCAGTATTTCTCAGTAAAGTAGCACTTAGACACAAATGCAGAAAAGAAACTTAAAGGAACTGCCTTCAGGCTGCCAGTGAAGTGAAGCAATGAGATGCATGAAGAGCGGTGCCATCTGTTCCCGTGCCAGCTCCTGCTGGATTATGAACTGTTCCACCAGTTCAGCTGTTGTTGTGTGATCAGCTTCCATATCACGGACTGCTGGTTGATGGGAGAGCTGTGCGATATGCTTTCTCTTTTAGCAAAGTATCCCGTATAATTAAAAGGCAGTTTACACAAAAATGAAAAAGAACGTTATTTGCTACCTACCACTTGTCTTGCTAAAAAATCCTATTGCATGCTGCTGAAGTAAACAGGTCGACCAGATACAGTAAGAGAATGTGCAGTCTTTAAACGGCTTTCTTTTTCTGAGAACAGAGAGGAAACGGTTGGCAGAGAACAGACCTAACAGGTCAATGGAAAACGAGAGATCGGCGCGGTCTCTTTCTCGCATGAGGTCCCGCTCACCGTTACTGCCCATTCCAAGCCCTCCCTTGCACAAACACGAGCTGTTGCACAAAAATAAAGGGCTAAGCGGGCAGGAACACGGTGCCCGGGTCCCACGCCACGCAAACTCCTGGCCGCGGGCCAGCCCAGCAGGTAGAGTAGCGCGGACACCCCCTGTGCCGGCTCTGCCGGGGCGCTCTGGGGCCGGCACCGCTCAAGTTAACTCCACGGAGGCCCCGGCGCCCCCTACGGCGGGCGCGGGGCTCGGGCCGGGCAGCGCCACCGCCCCTCGGCGGGTGCCCGCGCAGCAGTCTACGCCCCGCGCCCCCCCCGCCCCCCGCTCCCCCGGCCCCGCTCCGCTTACCGGGCCGCGCCGTGAGAGGCGGGGAGCAGGAGGAGGAGGCGAGACGCTATCGGGGCGGGCGGGGAAGGAGCTGCGCAATGAACGGGAGGAGACGGGAGACAACCGGCGGCGGAGAGCGCTCGTCTGGCGCGGCGCCGGGCCGTGGCAGTCACCCCGCAGCAGACCGGTCCCCTCGGCGGCCGGGGCGTCCCTCCGCCCCGCAGGAGGCCGGGCCCGGCTGCGGGGCCAGCCTCGCGGTGGCCGGCTGCGAGGGCAGCGCCGTGCCGAGGCTGAGAGCGGCGTGGCCTCCTTGTCCCCTGACGGGCAGAGGCGGGGGAGCTGGGGCGGGGTCGCCTCGCAAGCCGGGTCGGAGGCGAAGGGGCGCAGTAGTGAATTGCGGGGAGCTGGGTGACAATTTTTCAATAAAAACTGAGGCAATAAAGATGTTGCTCCCAGGCCCGAGGAACAAGTCCAGAGCCAGTGAGCTCAGAGCCAGGTGCATCAGACGAACCCTCAAGGGCCAGCACCGGGCGGGCTGTCAGCAGTAGAATCACTGAGTGGTTTGGCTCGGAAGGGTCATTAAGGCCCATCCAGTTCCAGTCTCCCTGCCATGGGCAGGGACACCTCCCACCAGACCAGGCTGCTCCAGGCCCCACCCAACCTGGCCTCAACATGAAGAATTTCTTCCTAAGGTCTAATCCGGATCTTTCCCCTTACAATTTAAAGCTGTTCCCATTTGTTGTGTCACTGCTTGCCCTTGTAAAAAGTTCCTCCCCAGCTTTCCTGTAGACCCTTCAGGTACTGGAAGGGTTCTATGAGTTCTCCCCACAGCCTTCTCTTTTCCAGGCTGAACAAGCCCAACTCTCTCAGCCTGTCCTCATAGCAGAGGTGCTCCAGCCCTGTGATCATCTTTGTAGCCCTCCTCTGAGTGTTTTTTAGCAGTTCCATATCCTTCTTATGTTGGGAATTCCATAACTGAACATAATATTCCAGGTGGGATCTCATGAGAGAAGAGTGGAGGGGGAAAATCACCTCCCACAATGTGGTGGCAATGCTGCTTTTGATGCAGGCCATCAAAAAACACATACATGTGTTTCAGTAATTACAGCTAAATAAATTACTTTATCCTTTTTCATGCCTAAACACTATAATTGGATGTGATGTGTTTTTTTTTTTAAAACCCAACAAATTAATCTATACCATGATGAATGATTTTCCTGTCTCACTGTTTTCCTACTTCATGGTTAGAAAAGCTGTAGGTTTTATTTTTGAGGAGAGGGTTGCTGGGGATTTTTAGTCATTGTTACATTTGGTGAGTTGTTGTGCTTTTTCTTGCTTAATTTGGACCCAGTAAAAAAGTTCTACATAAAGAACTTCCAGGTAGGATGCTCATGATAGTAAAATTCTCTTTTTCTCTACCGTGATTGTACAGTAATTTTACATAGATGAGAAAAACTGATATTTTGAAATAATTTTGAGTGTGGTACAAGATGCTCAAATTTAAACTGTAAGTACTATTTAGAAAAAGAACTATTTATCAGTCATAAAGGCTTGCAGGTTGTAACGCATTTTCTAGCAAACTTAATTGGGAAAGTCATATAGAAACAAGTGAAATATGGAGATGAATGAAGGAAATAAAATACTATTTATAATGACTATCTGCTAATTATGGCTTTACCTTCTGACATAAAAGAATATCAAAAGTATTAGAGGAGAGAGTTTTTACTCTTAAAATTATGTCATCTCATTTGCTTCTGCTTAAGTAGGATGTAGGATTAGTCTGCCTGAATTTAATGACATGCCATGCTTAAGGAGAAACAGCAGTGAAGATGGCACTGGGGTAAATAAATGAATGGTACCATATGGCTCACGTCACAGCCACAGCAAATAGAATGAGAAAACTGAAAACCTTGTTAGTGGCTATAAGATTATATTTTGAGAATTTTGTTCAACATATATGATTTTATTAAGCAAGGGGAATGTGCCATTCAGCTTGCATGGTTGGCTGTATTTATTGTCTTAAGGAGAGTGTCACAGGATTAGGACAGGGCAGCTGGCCTGTGGAAAGTTAAGAGTTGGTAAAGTGGAAATTGGTTGTGCTGTAGCTTTGGGATGTATGACAGCCTGGTGCAGAAGTTAATTCAAGATATGTGAAGTGCTTTTTGCTGGATAGCCCCTTGAGTCTGGAGAGCAGTACAAGGATCAGTGCTAAACTGACACACAATAAATCAGAAACAAAAGAGAATTTTTGATTTGTTGTTCTGATACAAGGATGATATAGCAGGAAAACTGTATTGAAGGCTGTGTGCAGTGCATCAGTGAACACTGAAACACATTACAGTGGCATAGTGATTTGTGTGTAGACTGTGGCATATACTGGTTCACAGGTGCTCTGCAGGCACTTCTAGCAAGTGGTGATGTATTCCAACAGCCACAGCAGGAATGTATTGTTTTCCTTGCCAGTAGTGTTGGTGAAGCTGATAAAAAGTAATCCTTAGCTAACTAACAAATTGATGCCTTGACTTTCATTCTTGCAGAGTTCCTTTCTTTACCAAAATACATCTCAAATAGAAGAAGGTACCTTTCCTCCAGATCTTAAATATTGCACTAATGACTGCTCTAAGCATTAACCCAGTTCTCTATTCCCTGGTCATTTGACATATTAAGCTGTCCCCATCAGCTGGGATCATCTCCAAGACCTGCATGTCTATTATTTGATCATCTGTGCTCAAGTAAAGTGTCTCAGAAAATGGCCAGAGAAGGAGCATTAAGAGAAATGAATGAAGAAGTGGTAGCTGTTGGGTAAAATTTTTGGGACTTGATACTGACAACAGGAAGAAATTTATTCTTTAAATTACCTGGTTTTTTTTCCCAAAAAAACTCCTTCCATAATTGGACAGCATTGTACTAGAAGAAGCCCAGTGAGCAACACCGGCCTGTTTCGCCCTTCACTATTTTTGAAAACCTTTGGTAACACTAACCATTACAATAATAATAAAGCATAAGATTTCATCATATAGAGATTATAATCTTTTTGCATTTTATTGCACTTGCAAATACAGTGCCGAAGCTTTCAATTTAAATTACCATTCAAGAACCTTCCCTATTACAGAGTAAATAGTAAGAAAATGACATCTTCCTCTTTCCCTTGAATATAATTATTTGTATTTGCAGTTACGTTTCAAAACCTGGTTTGTAAAGCTTGTCATTCTCCTAAAGGAAATCTAAAGTCTATAGAGAGTATTTATCAGTTAAAGCATAATTTACTTTCCTTTTATTTCTTTTTGAAAAACAATTAGATCAGTCTAATATTGCTATGCATGGTCATAGGCTATATTAGAGCTATCTAATATAGGGAAAGGAAAGGGAAATCCTTTTGAAAGTCACTTAAGACTAGATCTTATAAAATAATTCTTAGTACCATTTTCTTACTTTATGGTCACTTGTTCCCTGGAGTGAAACCCAGAACTGTTAAAAGCAGGGATCTTCTCTGTATTTCAGAATCCTGCTGATCAAGGAATCCTGCCATCTTAAGGTAGGATGAACAGAATTGAGTTAAACAATAATGGTCAGCAAGTAAAATTATTTCTTAGAATATAGAGCAGGAATAAAAACTGTTTAAATCAAAGCTGATTTAGACTTCATAGAATTATATGAAGAACTTTACAACCTTGGCTATTTTGAGAAGTGGAAAACAAGTAAGATTCAGATGAATGTCCAAGGTTATGCACCTGGAGGCTGCTCACAAGAATTTCTGCTGTCAGCTGAGGGCTTATCAAATGGAAGCAGTAAAAAGGAGAAATACTGGCATATCTATACATTGGCAGTGTGATGTAGCTCTGAACAAATTGTGACCTAGACTGTGAGTGTATTTTGAGTACATACAGGGAAATGTCAGTGCTTATGTAATTCTTTATTTGAAAAAATACAGACCCTTGTAATAATCCATTTTTCAAGAAAGAAATCAGGGCTAGAGTAGGCACAAAGAAGTAATACAGAAATTATCAAAATGGATAAAGCCTGCCTTATTGGAAAACAGGAAAAGCTTTACTTAGTTCAGCAAAACATATACTGAGAAAAATTTTTCTTGATAGCTCATCAATAAGGAAAAAAAATTATGCCAGCCTTATATAGCCTAGAAGATATATGTAAAAAATAGCAAGTATGAATTGGACATTAAGAAATGTAGGTTGGGAATTGAAAAGTTATAGTCGTTCCATATGGGAGATTACTGGAAGATCTTCCTAAGATAAGTATTAGAGGAAAACACCAGCTAACTTGAAGATGAAGTACAGCTGTACGATACAAAATTTAGCAGTTGATGGTTGGACTTGAAGATCTGGAAGGTTCTTTCTAGTCCTCTCTTACTACACTCTGAGCTGGTTTGTTTTTCTTTTTTTTTAATCTTATGCTTTCTGTGAAAAGATTATGCTTGGTAATTTGCTGTCTTGTGACTGAGTGTATCTCTGTGTACTTAGTCCTGATTTCCCTGTCCTATGAGAGGCATTGCCTTGTCAGTGCTGAATATATTTAAAAAAAAAATCCTAAGAAGAGTAATAATGTATTTTATATGTTTCAGAAGGGATAAAAGGGAGTTGTTTTTTTTTTCAATACTGCTGTGATTCAAACATTCTGAACAGCTCTACACAGTAATTTTTATTTGATGAAGTTTTAGCTATTATAACACTCCAGCATCATGTGCTGTTTTACCATTGCCTAATTAAATCTTTGAAAAATTTTTTTTTGTTCCAGTATTATATAGTTCGTGAGACCATCCTGAAATTAATTCCCTTTTCAGAATTATCCATTTCACTTTTTCAGTAGGAACTAGTAGAAGCAATGAAAGTTTCTTTCGCTCATTAGTGCTTTTCTTTCGCTCATTAGTGCTAATGCATGCATGTGACAACCTTATTCTCAGGCTGAGATACAAATAGATTAATTATTTTGTTAAAATGAAAATTGGTTTTAGTGTATGGGAACATTAAATCAGTTTAGCTTTTAAGTAATGTTTTTCATTAATATAAATGTATGTATGCCTGATATATTTAATATTACATCTTACATTTTACAGATATTAGAAAGTAGAGAAAATAAGCAACTTGTATGACTGCTGAAGAAAATTATGCAATCTGTTTTTCATTTTGAAAGACACACTAGGTTAAGGTGTCTCGATCTCCAGGAGAACAGATCAAAATACTAATTTTATAAGGCCTATTGAACTGGACATATACTACGAATGAGGTATTTTTGCCCAGAAATATTTTACACATTAGGGGTTTTTTTAGTATGAGTCATATTCTGAGCTCTTTTTGGCCTATTAAATTTCTGGGCTTTATCAACAAAAAACTCAAGATGATTGTTTGACCTTGGCTGGACTCCTGGTGCCTGCCAAGCTGCCCTATCACTCCCATGCTCAGTGGGACAGGGAGTGGAGAAAATAAGACAGAAAAAGCTTTGTAAGTTAAGATAAAGGCAGTTCAATAAAGAAAAAGCAAAAGCCACACTTGGAAGCAAAGAAAAACAAAAGTTTTATTCTTTGCTTCCCATCAATAGGCGAAGTTCAGCTACTTCTTGGAAGGTAGGGCTTCAGTACATGTAGCGGTTGATCTGGAAGACAAGTCTTGTAATAATGACTGCCCTGCTCACTCCTCCTTCCTCTTAGCTTTTATTGCTGAGCAGACATCATATGGCATGAGATATCCCTTTGATCAGTTTGCGTCAGCTGTCATGGCTATGTACCCTCCCAAGATCTTACCCTACCCCAGCCTATTGGTGAGGGGACAGTTGCTGGAGAGACATTCTTGATGCTGTGCGAGCACTGGTCGGCAGCAGCCAAAACACTGGCGTGTTATCAACAGCTTTCTAACTACCAATACAATGCACAGCACTATGAAAGCTATGGGGAAAATTAACTTCATCTCAGCTAGACCCAATACAATCTCCACCCTTTATTGCATACCATTTGTGTCATGCTCAGGTTCCACATAATTAAATACTTACATATATATATATATATCTTCTAACTAACCCAATTGTATTTAATTCTTATTACTGAAATCACTTCCTACTAACATTTACAATGTAAACTACATAGTTAAACTGTCTTTATACCCAACATAGAGAATTACACGTTCTCATTAACTACTATACCCTGTCCTTTAACAGATAGATATTACTCTCCTATTCCATGGACTTCCACCTCTGCAGATGTTCATAACATCAGGCTATGATTTGGGGCCCACCTGTCAAAATGGGTGCTTGAGATGGGAGGAGCAGTATGTTCGATTGCTGGGCATCAACACCAACTTAGTCTGGGTCATTGTTGCACTTGTTTGGTTCCTTGTGAAACTCACTGTTTGTCAGTTCAAATCATTCCTGCTACATTAGTTCCTACAACACGCAACTCACATACCAATAAATTTTCCTCCAAAGGTTAAATGTCTTTGAGGCACATATCCTCATTCTTCTACATTATCTGCCAAGTATACTCTGGTCCTTGAGCAAAGACAATCCCACAAATGGCTTTGCCTTTTCCCGTGGGAGGAGTAATCCATGCTACCTTCCTCAGCCACTTCCCTGTGTGCACTGTGGGGAACTTATCTCCTCTCACAGTGTGTGGAGGTCTGGTTTAGGCAAGTCCCAGATGGTTAGCAGATCCTCTGGTGTTGACCAGCTGAGTTAATTCTGCTAAATTTGTATCTCAATGCTTCCATGCCCCATTGCCCAGTGCTCTAAACAATAGTCTTTAACAGTCTGTTTTATCTCTCAGTCTGGCTTGATTGCAGCTATCACGCACACATGGACACACACAAACACAGTGATACATAGATACACAGACACACAGAGGTAAGCCTATGATAAAAATTTCTCTTTTCTTATCTTGTTACCAGATGATCTTTAAATTCTTATGAAATCTACTCTGAGAGGGGGGAGGGTGCTGGTTCACAGCCTGCAACAATTCTGGAGGGCTCAAAGGGTCTCACTTAACTTCACTCTTTATAGGATTGCAAGATGACTGACTTTCATTAGTATTTTTCCGTTCTGTCATGATTCATGTTGTGCAATTCTGGTATTTTCTACGAGCTGTACAATTTCAGTACTTCCCAGATAGTACAGTTCTGCTACCATGCAGGGGGGACTATCAGTCAGGAAGCAGGAATTCCAGGTGCTGCAAGGAAGTGGTCATTCCAGCTCACAGTACTTGCCAGGCAGATGAGGTTCCTCTTGTGGTTAAGGAGTACCTGATTGCTCCAACTCACTGCACTTGTGACAAAGAAAAGAACACAATATGATTTTTATCCCAAAACATGCATGGCTTATCCTGAGATTGCAGAGTGGCCCAGGGCAGGGGTAGGGGACTAGAGTGCTGTACCACCATGTAGCAGTCCTAGTATCCTCCCGAATCCTTGCACACATCCTACCACCTGGGGACTGGCTGCCCCAGGGCACACTTCAGTATTGCCTCACCCACAAGTTGTCTTGTCTTGCATGAAGATGACACCAGATTCCACAAACAATATGCTAACAGTGTTAATTAGTAGTATTAAATAGCTTGTGTAAGGCTGAAAAAGAACCTTGGCAAACTGCACAATAAAGTCATCCACATTGATCCTGGATAGGAAGAGGGAGATTTATTCCACCATTCTTTCCACATGATATCTCCCCCAGCACGGCAAAGCTATCAATGCCAGGGCAAAACGCATAGCCATTGTTTGTACCGACTTGTTACTAGGTTCTCTCATGCTCTCTGCAAAATAGCTCTCCTAGCACAATGCCTCCTTCCCTTGAGTAGTACAGGAGGTCAGGGAATGGGGGTTGTGATCAACTCATCACACATTTTTTCTCATACTCATTCGTTTTTGGGGGAGGACTCTTTACCTTCTTCCCCTGCTCTAGCATGGGATCCCTCCCACAGGCAACAGTCCTCCATGGGCTTCCCTAGTGTGTCCTTTCCACAGACTGCAGGTCTTCACAAACTATTCCAGCATGAGTCCCTTCCATGGAGAGCAGTCCTTTAGGAATAGATTGCTCCAATGTCAGTCTTCTACAGGGTACCAAGTCCTGTCAGGAGACTGCAGGCTTCCTGCACAGCCACAATCTCCTTTAGATACATCTGCATGCTCTGGCCTGGGGTCCTCCATGGGCTGCAGGCAGATATCTGCTCCACCATTAAGCTTCATGGGCTGCAGGAGGACAGACTGCCTTACCAGGGTCTTCAATATGGGCTGCAGGGAAGTCTCTGGTCTGGTGCCTGGAGCATGTCCTCTGCTTCCTTCTTCACTGACTCTGGTATCTGCAGAGTTATTTTTCTCTCACATATTCTCACTCCTCTCTCCTGCTGCAGTTGCCATTGCCTAGGGCTTTTTTCCCCTTAAATATGTCATCACAGAGGTGCTTGGCCAGCCATGGGTTCATCTTGGAGCTGACTGTCATTGGCTCTGCTGGACATAGGGGAAGCCTCTAGTAGCTTCTTATAGAAGTCCCCCCTATAGCTCCTCCCACTACCAAAACCTTGCCACATATACATGGTACACTTGGTGTGTAATAAATTAATCTCTGAATTGCTTTGGAGTTAATTTGTTTATGTACATGTTCTAGTTAAAGTTAGGTAATTGAAATGTTCAGTTATGAAAAGTTACTTGTCTTACGCTCAGTGGATGATATCCTCATTCAGATATTGATTTCAGTTGAGGACATAAATGATTTTAAGTTAGTTATCTAGCTTTAATTTTTGAAAGATTATGTTAATTATTTACATTTCACAGTATCTGAGTTGAGAATTTTGGTCTGACAAATGCTGTGTTGTGCTTGGTATTTGCAATTTGATGGTATAGCAAAAGCAAAACAGAGGACTTAAGAGGCTTTATTTTTCTAACATGATACTGTGTTCAAATGCTGTTTTGTTGTAGTCAAAAGAACCTCCTACACTCATGCCTGATTATGCATAATATTTTTACTGTTACTGAAATATGATGCCTATGAATTCTTCTGCCAGATCTCACAGAGATCCAAAATTCAGTCCTTGTCATATAGTAATCTAAAATGTGTGATACTATAAGACACTACAGTAACCAATGTTTTAATTTTAGTAATTTATTTGTTACCAAATTCTGTATAAATTTTTACCTCACTACTTTTGCCATGGAAGCTCCTTTGTAATCTCTAAATGTAATCTTTAGTTTCTCGTAACAAAAGGATCTGTTAAAGTGACTATTTCAGTTGCCAAGACTAAGTACTGACAGGCCAAAAGGAAATTCCCTGATTTAGTGAGGTAATTCAGGGTGGCTATGTGCCTCACAGAGTCAGTGAAGGGTGAGATTCTTTCAAGAGTGATTCTCAGTTGCAGGACTGAAAAGGGTGCCCCAGAGCTAGTGAGTAAGAATTACCCCTATAATCATGAGGCTGAACTCTCTTTCGGTAGAAGCACTGATGCTACAAGATAACAGAGCAGTTGTTTTTATGGCCTTGACAAAGTTTAGTCACGTCCCTACTTCAGACCTGAGACACAGCAGACTTAAGGACAAATCGATATGTCCACAGTTTCTAAGCAATACTCTAAACTTAAACAGAATATTTTGTAGTTCATAATGGAAACATCATAAACTACAGACACTTTAACAGCTGCTTGGCTGTAGAAAGCTGGTATTCTGAGTCATTTTGTGAGTTTTGATTCAAGGCTTGATTGAGATACCCACACACATATATTCAGTGCTACTTAAAATACTCATGTATTTATGACACTGGTGAATTTGTCATGGCTCTCTGGAGCAGCAGCAGGAAGCCAGAATCAGCACCTGATAGCATCTGAATTGGCTCCAGGAGCTTGTTTACTAGCAGCTGAATGGAGTCCTAATATTCCATTGAAGGGTGTCTGAGATGCGCCCAAAGTATCTGTTTTTATTAGCTCAAGTATTTCAGCTTTTAAGAGTGATGAGTAGAAAAAAGGATGTCAGAGAAAACCTTTTTGGGCGTCAGTCTCCTGTAGCAAATAACTCTCTGTAAATTTCTGGAAGTGAGATTTTTGCTTCAGCTGTATCGAGGGCATTTTCTATGCAAACTGTGCCTTTGCTTTGAGCTTCCTAACATGGCTTCTTAGGCAGTAAAATTTACTCAAGATATCTTCTCATCTATCATGCTTCAGCTACATCGTCTCTAGACAAGTCCTGCTTGCAATCAGACATGTTCAAGCTGTAGAGGTATAGCTAGTTTTTCAGTTCAAGGAATATGGGAATGATTATATATTTCATCTGACTCCATGAACCTTATGGCATTTGTTGTCTAGCTTTATTCATGAACTGAAAAATACAGTAACATCACATTTTACTGGGGACTCTCGGACAGCCATTTCTATGTAGTTCTATACCATCTCACTAGATAGCTAGTGCAGGAGCTAGACATAAACCTAGCATTTTAGCTTTTCCTTTTTAAAAACAGTATTACTTCAAGAAAACCCACTTTATGCTTCACTTTTTGAAAACTGGAAAAACTGTGAAATAGTTAGACATTTCCTATACTAGTTGCTGGTACTTGTCTTATCCTTACATATCAATAGGAAATATCTCACTGTAATTAAACTACCTTAGATTTCTCCTTCTCTCTGTAATTGGTAAAGAAAGTGATGTGATGACCTTGTCCATCATGATGAGAACCTCCTGTTCCTGTAGAGTGTAGCTCCAAGTGGGACCTGAAGGAATAAGAACAATGACAATTGGAAGTATCTTTATTCCTACACATGCTTTGTCCAATTTTCTGTGACAGAATGGCTTGAGACTTTCCATGAATTTTGAAACTTGAAAAACTTGAAACTTTGAAAACTTGATCTGCTTAGGTCAGTGTAACTTGAAACATCCTTGCTGTTTAAAATACTTTTTTAATTGCCAATTGTAGGTACAGCTGTGGACAGGGATTGGGGTGCAAGGCGCACTTCTGAAAAGGAGTACTTTCGAATGTGGTTCTGTCACATTGGCATTTATCCTGTTGTCTTCACCAGTGCCCTGCTGAGTAAGGGGTTGTTGGTGCTATTAGTGCTTTTTCTTTGATCATGCCAAAGCTTTCCTTCTGTTGAGTCTCCATTCAACTCAACAAGTGTGAACAGAAAGTTTTGGCTAGAAACGAACCTTTAAAATTCTTTCATTTTTGTAAGACCTGACACATTTCATAGGCAATGGATTAAAAAAAGCCATCTTTGATATGTTGTGGTGTGTAGCACTTCTTGGAAATAGTCACTATGAACTGTTCAGATTAGTGACACCTTTTTAAGCTAGATAACCTTCTCACTCAGCTCTTCCAGAGGAGTGCCAGAGCACCATGGCCAGTGACCCGGTGGGACTCTGGAGGAACACGGCTGAGACTGGTGTGAAATACTGAGTGCAAGCAGAAGACACAAGGTGAGGGGAAGGATTAGAAAGGATGCAGTGGTATGCCCCACTGACGTCAAGCTGCAGCAGACACATGAGGGGTAAGGTGTGCATAGCACCAGGAGAAGGAGGAGAAATCATCACTGGTAGTGAGAGCAATACCAGCTCGGTTGGGAGGCTTTGCACACTCCATGCAGAGCCTGTGCCCTGCTGCTGGCAACAGCTGTGTGATGTTCCTGGACTACAGGGCTCAAGGACTAGGGTGCAGGAGCACCCCCTTGGGTGTGTGGGTGGGAGGCAGGGTGGGACTCAGGTCCCAGGAGGAGCAGAGGCACAATCCTTGCTGCTTTAACCCCACTGGCAAAAGGTGGAAGGGCCTTGAACCAAATTCTTCCTTGGGGAAGCTCTGGCTTTAGTGAAAGTGTTCTTCACTGGAAACATCTCAGTGTGATTGGGGTGTGTTACAAGCAGTCTGAGAAGGTCTGTGTGGAGCCCTGGTGTGGATGCTCTTTGAGGTGCATGAAGAGAGATCATCACTAGTCATGGACTTGACAAAGCCTTCTGAACACATGGGAACCCGTAGCAACTGGAATCAGTCCATGCTGTCTTCTACCTCCCCAGCCTTTGCGATTGCGTGTGTGGCTTTTTCTGGGGACAGAGCTGCTGTTTGGTTCCGTCTGGTTTTTCAAAACCAATGCCTGCAGTCAAAAATGGTGTGGTTGGGGCGTTTTTTGGCCTGACAGCAGAAAAGCTGCACAGTTCCCAACAGCAGTGGATGTTGAACTGTACCATCGTCTTGTCTGTTCCTCATGCCATTCCCAAAAGTCTGATGTCCGCCTCACCTGCCTTCTCAACAGGAGTGAGAGCACATGGATACAGTTCTCCCCACTTTGGGGCTATTGCCTATTACATCTTTTCTGGAAGAAATGTCAAAAATCCACCTTTAGGTCTATAAACCAGTGTGAACTGCTGTTTTGAACACTAAGTGGCCAAGTATGTCAGGATGTAGTTGGGAACAATGTGAGCTCTTTCCTGGAGTTTTTATACCCAGAGACTATTTCCAGCAGTCGCAAAGGTGATGCAGAACTTATAATGCTGTCTAGTATCATATGTAACTTCCCTCTTTTGATATAAAAAATATGTCCATGAATGGAATCATGAAACTTAAATTTATGCTGAGGCTATGAACTTTGCTTAGTGTCAAAATTTCAAGTAATAAGACACTGGGAAAAAACCTAATAACGGGAAAAATTCCGCAGATAAAAATCATTCCACAGAAGATAAAGAGAATGTGATCATGAAGTACACTGTTCTTCTGTAAGGTAACAGTTGTCTGCAGGTAAGTTTATTTCTGTCTGCTTTCACTCCCCTGACTGTTGGTTGCTCTTAAACCTGGGCTTAAAATATATTCAGCATTCTGATGTTAAACAGCTTTCATTAACCCAGCAAAGATGCCTGTACATGTGCATCATTTATGTTCCACACTGTAATAAATGTGCTTTCCTGTGAGTCTCTCAGGACACAGGTCCTGTTGAATGAGCCCAAAATAAATACCAGTCAGTTATAAAGATTTAAACACAAGACATTCCAAATACAAAAAAAAAAATAATCAGGATTTATAGCAAGCTAATCAGGTGATGAATATTTGATACTGTTCAGCAGGATCTTTAAAAGATATGACAGAAAAGGTACAGCAGATTACATTTCAAGAAACCCTTCCTGTCTTTCCCTATTCTGTATGAGACTTGACTTCACTATCAGGATCACCGTAAAATAACATTTTTTAAATGGAAAGAAAGAAGAAAATGAAAAGAAGGAAAAGGAGACAGCCAAGGAAATGGAGAAGAAGGGAGGGAAGGCAAAATAAAAAAGGAAAACCAAAACAATTCTTACAATCTCTGTACATGGTAGTGAGGCATATTCCGACCTCCTGGTATTCAAAGTGTTTTTCTATATGTTTTGTATGCGGACAATTTTTTGAACTTTGAAATGGAAAAGCTACTACAGAGCAATGAACTGTGGTACAAAACAAACATCCAGGTACTCCGTATTCCCTGAAAAATTACTTATTTCTCAAGCCTTAATGACAGACAGATTCTCAGTATTAAAAAGATATAGTCTTGGCTTTTACATTTGGAATTTCTTTAGGAACAAAGATTTAAAGGATTTAAACTCAGAGCCTTGTTTTTGACAAATATTTATTTCTAATAAAGATTTCTATTTTCACAATAATCAGCCAAAGACCTTGCTGAATTCTACCACGAGAAAAGAAATCCTTGAGGGAAACGTGTTAGTTAGTACATATTAGATAGAATATTTGCCTTTAGAAATATTTGTGTTCATAAATATCAGATACAAATAAAAAGTGGGAAACTAAGTACTTTCTCATTAAGAGTATGAGTTTGTTAAAATTATCAAGCTTAAAAGAATTGTTCATTCACACATAAAGCATCAGAGTTAGCCAGTTAATTAAAAGAACTTCCTTTCAATTTTTCCCATACTTTTGCCTGCTTAACAAATTTTGTGTTGTCTTATTTTAACCGAAAATGATAGATGAATTTATTTTGTCACAATAGTTGTCCAGTTAGTCATGACATAGCAAAAATAGCATGAAACACAAAATCTTCACAACATAATCTTTAAAATCAACTTGATCTGTACAGTCTTTATAACACAATAGTATTGCAGCTTCCATTTCCCATGTCTACTCAGATGGTTCATGGACGTTACTCAAGCTGAAAATACTGAGGGCAGACGCAGTGATTTTTTTTTTTTTAATAAACTCAGGAATGGGCATGAAAGAAACTGGATCTGTGACTGAAACTTTTAAATGATGCTATAGTATAGCAATGGTATACAGGTGGCAGGTAATAATCATTTTATGCTAAATGGCAATCTTCAGCCAATATTTTATTCTTTACCCCGTTATATCACTGTTCCAGAATGTGCCCGATAGTTACTACAGCACTTCCCTTTCTCTGATGCAGGCATCTAAGCTGGGATTGTGTATATTTCAAGTTGTTGTTTTGGTGCGTTTTTTTTCCCCTTTGCCTCGGTTATTAATGTTAATAATAGATGAGAAAAAATATTTGTTTATTTCTGTATTAACAGAGTTGTACTTTACAAGAGAGCCTTCTGCTAAGTGCAACACAGCAAAACACATAAATTAATATGCAATGTAAATAATGATTATATGAAGTTGTTCTTTGATTTTAGTAATAAGCAGTAAAATTCTTCTCTACTTCCACAAAAATATTTAATTCTCCTTACCCATTGTAAGATGAAGTGAAATGATAAGAACTGGTAGTTCTTTGCAGGCAAATTTAGTTTGCCACTACAGTCTCTGTCCAGTTAATGGGGCTATAGAAGTGCACATAGTAACATTTTGCTATCCTTTAAAGTTGAATTCTTAAAAGTGTAATTCTGCACTGAAAAAAAGGATAAAGAAAAGGGTTTTTATTATATTGAAAACAGGAATTCATTTAAAACACTGGGAAAAATTATGTCTTTGAAGCCTCTAACTAGATGACTAAAATTATCTAAATAATGTCAGATAGTCCTTTGTGCCTTGCATGTTCTCACAGCCAGGCAACGTGCCAAAGAGAAGCTAAGTGATGGGTCAAATAATCACATTCTCCACCTGGAGTATTGCCTGTGTCAGGTTGGCAGTGACAGACTACTTGGGCTAATGCTTGGAGAGCTCCAGAACAACTGGATTTGAGACTGCAGTTCTCCCTCCTAGACACACACTTGCCCTTCAGTTTTCTGTTCCTGATTAGTCACTGTGTGTAGGCAGCACATTTGCTGCTCTGGATGCTTGTGAATGATCCTGGGACACAAGCATCTCCTGAAACAACCATCCCACCTGTGTTGCAGCATTTAAGTGTCACATCACTGGCCAAAAGAGCTAAAGATACTATTTCTGCATCCGAGAGAAGGAACAACTAAACGTTATCAGCAAGCTTGTGCCCATAACCATGTTCACACATCTTCTAACTTGAGAAATCAGATATGTGCTTTGTCATCTTGTTAATATGACATTTTTTAAATAAAGTACAAATGTCAGGAAAACTGTATTTTCAGCTATCCATAATATTCTAAGAGGATGAACTGTTAATGACCAGGAGCAGTACTGCGCTAGTGTAAACTGGTGGCTCTGCACAGTTAATGATGTTACAATGCACAGGATACATATTTGCATTTCTCATTACACATTGTGATAAATTACAGATTTCTCACAATGTCTTGTAGCAAATATATGCTTGGGTAGCCACAGTATCCAGCTGTAGGTATCTGCCTTTGTTTTTTTTTATTATTATTTTCCACATTTCTCCTAACAACATTTTCTAATGAACTTTTTGATACCTGCTTAGCCTGTGGTTTTTTTCTGTAGGAATTGTTTTGAAACAGTTTCTTTGTCCTCTTCACAATAGTCTGTACCTCCTATCTTGCCAAAGTACTAATATTCTTGTGTTCCAGTTTTTATGTACCCTTTTTTTTATTTGCATGTATTTTTTTTCCTCTGGCATTGCTTTTCTTCTTTTATTTGTTTCCCAAGCATCTCCTTTTTCTATTAAACTTCTCTCTTAATTGTCTTAACAAAGACACGTAGATGGTATCTTTTTCTCTCTATAAAAGTACGTATGAGATAATTGCTTTATGTAAAGCAAAAGCAATGACTCTGTTTCCAGACAGCAGGCCACCAAACAGATGATAAGAAAAGATAAAACTGTGGAATAGATGCGTTTGATGAATCCTAGGTTGAGATTGTAAATTGTAAAAACAAGAGGCTCGAATGACCACCAGAGGGAGGGATTTCCACAGTCAATACCTCCCTATCAGGGATGCCCTGACTGTAGCCCCGAAGAGCAACATCAAGAGTGCTAGCAAAGGCACAAGCATAGAGCTTGTGAGAAAATGTGTAACAAAAAAGATGTCTAAAACAAAGTACGCAAACTATCTAAACAGGAAACACTATCTTAAACTGTTTGTAATTCTTATTTAACTAGTAAAAACTTTGAAGGAGTTCAGGAGGGAAAAGTACAAAAATAATGGTTAGCTGATTAGAAGTGCGAGACATTTCTGAGAAAATAATTTTAATTCACAGTGGTGACATTTATCTTCAACATGGCTATGAATCAAATATTGATGAACTGAGATGAAGTCTTTAATTGGGAGATTTATTTCATTACTGGAGCATGTAATTTTTCATATCTGTTCATGTCATGTTTCAGTGTAAACTGAAATGATCTATCTTCTTGCTGAAATTCTTATTGATTAAGATAAATTTCACCACTAACTATACGGAAATTATGTAAACAAATGATAAAACCACACAACTCATAAAAGTCAATCTATGATTATTGTTGAGTAATTAATTCACTAATAGTGCCTGGAACATTATGAATCTCATTTTGATCACTGTATTCTGAGCAAGTAACAAGGTAAAAAAACCTAAAAACTTTTTCAGAATGTTTGTTCTTAATGGTTCTAAAGATTTTCCTGAAGTACATTCCTGGGAACGAGTCGGAAAGGCAGATTGACTTATCTGTGAACCATCAGCATTTTACAAGCAGTCATTTATCTCTAGGTGTAATGACCTTTAAGAATGGTGTGCACCATGCTGAAGTATTTTGCTATTGGTTTCTCTCAGTCTTTAATGGAAACAAAGAATGAATAGACATGAGATACAGACTAAGTGGACTGACTTAAATAGCAGCTCAGCAATTAAACTGACCCAGACCATCTTGTGATTACATTTGGTATCTTGTCTTCTTGCCACAACTTACTGAAATTAATTTTCAGTTCTATTTAAAATAGGGCTGCTAGGGAACAGCCCTCTTGAACCTCTAGATTAGAAACAAAATTAATGGGATTGGTTATTATGAGCTAAAGAATAATTACTCAAACTAATTGTGGGGAGGTAAGTGTCAAAATTCAACAAAACCTCAATATTGGGAACAATGCTATTCAATATGCCTTGTTAATAATTCAAATAATATATTAATTTATGAATTGGCAATGTTCTAGGATGCCATTTTAGATCAAAGCACAGGATGAAAGGAAATTAAAGAATAGTTTTCAGAAAGCATACTGTAACCAAGTTTATTAACAATAGGCAAAACTAAATCACAACTTAAAAAACTCAGTGGAGCTCTGGGTAAGTAATAGAAGCATTAAATCAAGTGATGGACAGCTATGACTGTTATTTGAACAGCCTGTTGTGGTCTGAAAATAAGGCTTTTAATTAGAAGTTTTATAACATCAGCCAAATTTGTATTCTTCTCAGAAATGGAGGTGATACTAGGTAATGTTTTCATCTTAATTTCTTTTCTTTACTGGAATACGTGTAATTTAGATCTTAACAGAAAATTAAAATTTCGAAATACCAATGAGATTGAAGTTGTCTGCAGTCAATAACATTAAAACTGAGGTATTAAAGGATGCCAAAGATTGTATGCACTAGAACTCTCAAAATAACATGAAGATGAATATAAAGATTTTTACATTATTTTGCTGAGTCTGGTCAACATGCAATAACCACAAGAGCAAACTTTAATATTATCAGGGAGATGACTGGTATGTTTCTTGCTACCTATTTTTGGCTCTGCAATTATTTTGATGTAGAATTAAGAATTTTTGTCAATTGTTTATATAGGTATGGTGTTTGAAAGACACAATATGATATTAAATAAATAAAGGAGTATTTCTGACAGACTAAGTGTTTGGAAAAGTTTTGCCAGCAAGTGTCATTTTTAGGATTTTATTTTTATTTGAGAAAATTCCATCTATTTGAGTGAACATTTTTCTCGGGAAGATTAATAGCTTCTCTTAGACTGACAGATGTGATGACAGAAATCAAGCAATGTTTCAGAAAGCTGAACTTCTTTAAAAAGAGACATCATCAAACTGCAGACAACATCCAATATCATGATTTAAAGTTTCTAAAATCTTTGAGGGAGCAATGTTTATGAAAGTGAGGTCCAATATTTGAGCGAAATAATGAATGTATCATGTACTCTTAATAAACATTTGCACACACAGATACCAGTTAAATAAATATGTTACATTCCAATGCAATGATGAGATACGGGCTGGAACTCAGTTTTTTCCTTTTCATAAGTAGTTCAGAAAAACATTTGTCAGATCTCCTAGATCAGGACCTTTTACTCAGTATACTCTTCAGGTCAGACTGGAGTGGTTTTCTACAGGCTATTAAAGATTATGACTTGCTCTAAACTCTAGAGATTTAGCAAACTTGTCCTGAGAATAAAGAGCTTTCTGCTCAAAGCAACATTGACTTAATAACTGGTATTTACCACACCAATTTCAGCTGCTGCTGAGTTGTGTGACTGTGACTAGACTGTCAAAGTTTGCCTAGGTAGGTTCTTTAAAGTCAGTGTTATGATTGCTAGTACTGGTGATGGGTATAAGCAAACATGTACACTTGAGGGTTTCTCAAGCATCATTGCTGTAGACTTTCACTGTAAAATGTGGTTCCCATTTCTGTTACTGTAATTTGTTTACAAGCTATCTATATTTATAAAGTGCCTTAATAGGAAATAACTGGACTTCACATGAGGCCTTGTATTTCTGACTGATTTTTGTCAGAATTTACCCTGTGGCATGGCAAGTGCTTTCATATGTTATACATCAAAAATATAAGAATCTTGAAGAATATTCCTTCTTTTGGCATCTCTTAGTATATAGTGTGTCTCTATTTTAAACACTAATTTTTGTCAGTAATGGATGCTTTGAGTGGGGATTTACTGTCTCTTATTGGCTCTGCCAGATTTCATTGGTAAAGTATATGCAGATTGAGTGGGCTGTGATTGCCCTCTACAGCATGTCTGCCACAACTTTATTATTTACATCACACTAAACAAACAGAACAAATAAATGCACAGCCTTTTGATTATTGGTTGTCCTAGGTTGTCCAGAAGTCACATTTTTCCCTGAATTGAAAAGGACATGATAAAACATCAACAATGTACAATGAACCTCTTTCATTCCCGAATATTTGTGTGTGTGTGAAAATAAAAAAATTCTTGAGAAGGTGAATTTTACTTTTCATCAAGCAAACTAAACCAAATGAAACCCAGGAAAGATCATTTTTATGGGTTGCCCTAGGGCACTTTATAGATCAAAGCAGGTAGCACCACAACCACAGCTGTTTTTCAAGGCTAGTCGCTGGCCATCATTTTCCTCATTAGAAAGATATGCAGAACACTGAGCCATGGAATGTCACAGAGCCTCTTCTTGAACTTCTGGAAATGATACTCAAACCACAGCTCTCTTCTGGGCTGCTTTTATTTCAAAGATACTTCTGACTTTCAGTGAGGTATACTAATTCTTCCTCATTCTGCAACCATGTGACAGGCCTTTGTTTCTTCAGGGAAACAGAGGTACATTTAACTTTATCTTTGGATGGATGTTTTTAGTTTTTGGCTGCTCCTCTCACGTCTGATGAAGTCAACCATCTGAAATGAAGAAAGTGAAGGACAAGGAGATGAGTGGCTAGAGAAGATAGGTGTAATAGCGGTGCATCTCGGAATGAAGAGACATGTGTCTAGCAGTTCACCCAGGAAGTTGCCAGTTGCCTTATGGATTTGAGTGTGTAGCTAAATGCTAATACTAACACTAATTAATGCTAATTTAGCATTAACATTCTTAAAAGCTTAAACCCTTTATTTGGATAATTCAAATCCCAAGGCACAGCATATCAAAAAACAGACAACTAAATCGATTTGGTAATTTCTTTCATACAATTTTAACTTTTGATCTGGTACCATCTTTACATTAAGGATGAGTGCATAGCTTATTGCTCGTTTGGAACCTAACTTCAGTTCATTACACTGAGCCTTAATCCTTCTTGCGTTCAAATGGAGTTGTATCAGTAATCAAAACAGAAGGATGGTAAAATAGAAGCAGTACATATGGTAATAAGTCCCATGAAAAGAACACAGACTGTAGCATAAATCTACCATCTGCTCTAAAATTTACAGACTCCCTTTTTGCTTACTAGATGACAAGCAGAGAGATTACCCACCCTGTTAGCCCACACTGAAAAGGGCTTTTCTACTGTCTAGTAATACAATTAGCTGCCTCATACCTGAGCTTACCCATCTGAACCTACTCAATGTATAGAAGAAGTCAAAGGTGTTAGTTCTAGAAAACAATCTCCCTTCCCACAAGAACAAGTGTTACTCACGAGTCATTGTAGCAGCTAGTGGTTTCTCGAAGCATGATGAAAGGGAGAGGCAAATGTTTCTGCTAAAAAGGCAAATGAGGTGTAAACCCAGGTTTACAATTTAGAAAGGCAAAAGAATGAAAGCCCAGCACTGTGTCCTTTAGTGAATACTTCATCTTTCTGCAGCTATTTTTTGCAGCTGGGATATCTGCACAGTAGGGCCCTTTTGTTCTAGGTGTTATCCAGCAACCTAACTTAGTCGATTGTACATATAAGTATCATTTACATCTATGCAAAAAAAGAAGTCAATGCAGTGCTTTGTACTTTCCAAAACTCCAGTTAAAAGTGTTTACTTTTGAGCTGGAGTTTCATGCAGCAGTGCAAGACTGGAAGGAAGTAATTTTCCGCTTCTTCAGAAATGGAAGCGATTTGCTTGCCTTTCAGAGAAGCCTGCTCCACACCCATGCATTTGCTTCCAGGACTACAGGAAAGACGTGGAAGAATATCAGTTTTTCTGTAGAAGGAATATGAATCAGTATTTCCAAAGCTTAACTCTTCTGTTTCTACCTTCTGCTAACTGTATTCAGTCAACTGAAGGACAGGATTTCCCAGTGGCAACCAAGTAGAACACCTACACTGCCTCAAGTTGTGAAACTCGCTTTTGGTGAGGCATAAAATCCTGAAGCCCTAATACTTTGTCATTCACCTGGAATGTCCTTTCAGATTAATTTTTCACCTCTGAATATAACATTATTGACAGTATTGGTATTTTGAATACCTACGTTTGTCTTGAGTTAAGACCTCAGTTGTAAATGAGTCACTTAAAATCTTCGCTCTGAATGTCTGTTCTGCGTCACAAATCTGCACTCTCATTCTGATTCCACATAGGTTTCAAGCACTGTAGAGGAATTAGAATCTGAAAGGCCCGATCTGCAAAACTGCTAAGCACATAAAATTTAAGGAAATTCCTGATAGAAATCGTTGAAACTCAGAAAACATATGGAAATTTGTTCACCTTCAGTAAGAAAATATAGAAACCCAAAACAATATAGAAAACAGAAAAAGAGAAAGTTTAGGTAATAGGCAAAATGTTATGAGATATTAAAAATGCACAGATAGACTATTTATCTCTTTGGTTGGATTGGATTTCCATAACATTTCACACTTATCTTCCTTAGTGTGTTTTGTCTATTGATAGAGAGGTCTTGTACACTTCCATTAAGTCAGTATTTTGTTTTTCTTCCTCCTTGAAAATTTCTGCTAGAAAGCTCCTTTGTTCTTGAGTTCTCATGTTCATACGGAACTAAGAGCCACCCTAGAAAGTGGATGGGAATAAAATGTATCTATTCTGATTACATAATTTTCATGTCTAAGATGCTTCTATATTTTTTTTTAACTGTAGCTTTAGCAGTAATACCCCAAATGCTTTTAACTTTTAGATAAGCATCATGCTAAAGACATACATCAGTCAGGTAGTCTTCTCTAATATCAGATGTTCTCTTTTGTTTGGAATTTCTTTGATAATTCAGCAAATTTTCTGCATCAAAGACGGGCTGGCTCTTTGTAATTCCTGACAAGTGTGAATAGGAATGTTGCAAAAAAATTTTTAATACTGTTTACCATGCAGCTATTATTATTGTTGCACAGAAACCGTGGAGAATTGCTCATGCAAGGCTTGAAACTATATATACCACTTTCTTGCAGAGAAAAACAATGAGCAATTCCATTTTTCTTTAGTATGGTGACATATCCCTTGTTGTAATAATCATTACGCTGTTACGGGAAGTAGATGTAGCCCTTACACTTCAGTACACAGAGACTTGCATAGCTATCTACATTACACCAATGCTTAACCAAGCAAATTAACTCAAACTACCTCAAACAATTCTAAGAGGCAAAACAATCTCACTGTTACCATCAGTTGTTTTCTTGAAACATGCTAGTGAATTGAACAGTGGAAGAGAACACTCCTGAGCACTGTAATTCAATTGCACTTGCTATGAAATTTTTAGTGTGGTTCCTGGTATATTTTTGGCCCATGCAAGCTTGCACTGTTTCAAACAGTTTCCAAGACCATTTTTTTAATATGCTATGGATCATTTCCACTAGGCAGTTTGTATTTGTCCATGCTGATTCAGAGGCTAAGACAGTAGTATGGAAGTGAGTTGTTCTCTTCTGGTTAGCATTAGCAAGGGGCATGCAAGCACACTTAACTAAACTTACGGTAGATCAGTGACAGAAGAGAGACTGCATAATTTGGTTTATTGGCATAAAAAAGGCCTAATAACAGTCTCACTTGATAAGGTTCTCTTATTCCCCCTTTCAGAGTGGCCATCCAGAATGTCCTTGGCTTCTTGGCATCTGGCTGAGCACCCTTAGACCTGCTGATAGGTGAATCTGTTTACCTCTTTCCTCAAACCTTAACCAGAAGTGATGATGCTCACTGTAACAAAATCTTTGCATACTAATGCACAGAAACTGTTGCCAACTTTCAGTCACAGGATTTACTAGTGTGAAAGCACTGGCTCTACTTCCTAAAATGCATTTGTGAGTGCATTTTCTCACCCTAACTAGAGAATAAAAAACAAGCTAAAGTGAAAATGTACAGTAAAAATCACAGACAATTAAGTGTTATGAGATAGGACAGAAATCTCAAAAGGCATAAGCAAGGCAGAGTACATCTGTGTTTCTGAGTATTACCCTAAAACAGATGCCTGCTCTGTGTATACCCTTAAAGCTTAGGCCAACTAGTACAGAAGCTAACAGTGCAGACTACTCTGACTTAAGATACTCTGAGAAGATAATTTAGCTTTACTTGAAAACAATTGCTAATTCAGTGATGTAGCTGAAATAAAATAATCAACTCATATTCTCAGGGGCAATTTCCTACTTGTTTAAATATAAAGACATCAAAGAAACTCTTGAACACATAGAAGGCAAGAGATTTCATTATCAATCTCACCAGTCTCAGTTAAATAGATTGTGCATTAAGTCTCATGTAAGTAGTCAAACATTTCATGACCTCACTAGTAATGGAAATGGAACTCCCTCTTTAAGACTCCTTGAAATTTATTTTGCCTGAAATCCTAAGTGGCACTGAAGCACTGACTGAGGTCTTGAGCTTTATATCATAATTACTAATTGTTAAGGCAAACTTTGTCTGTTATCCTCATGTCTTCCTATATTCTAATGCAGGCTCGTTCTTCTTCCTGGGTAATGCAGCATTCCACTTGTTGCATACTACATCTGTAGTGCTGCAGATTCTAGATGAAGGAATCAAAGACCCAAATAATGAAGCTACAGAATCAAGAGTAACTGTAAGTTTATTGCTGCCAATGTGTGAATATCTGAAAGTATTTCTGAATAGTATTTCTCACTCTTGTCTGAGTTTTGAAGACTTCAGTCATTTCAAGGGTTATCTATCTGAAGATTTCAGTTTAAAAGTTCTCTTTCCTTCCTGCTAAAGGTCATTAACATAAGGTATAAATAAATCTTGAATAGGGATTGCATATTAGTGTATTATCTGTCCATTGACAATATCTGTGTTACCTTTTAAGCTGCTTTTTCTTTTTAAAGCTGCACATATTTCCTTCATGCATCTTAAAACAAAAGCCATGCTAAAACAGCACAGGGATAAGATATTAAAATAGCTCTGCAATACAATTAATTGCTTGTGGATCTCATAGAATGGGAGGCAAAATTTCCACTATTCTTCTGACTGCAAGTCATCAATTCCACAAATTATAATAAACACCTCAGAAAAAGTGTGCAGCCACTTTTGTTAAACAGTCTTGATTTTTTCCGCAGCTGCCCTCAAAATCTTTTCTCGTGTATATCTAACTGTCCTTCCCAGGCTCGTGTACCATAAATAGAAGTATGAGCAAGAGTAGTTGGAGTAACAGGTAGAAAAGACTTGAGTTTTGAAGCATAAGAAGAGCTCTGTTGCATCTTCTCATGTAAATTGTGCTGTATAGCTCTGGAGAGATGCACAGAAAGCTGACTGATCATCAAGGTTCAAAGCAGTAGTAAGAAATGTGATAATTCCCAGGCTAAGAACATTAAGTCTGAACAGAAAGACAGTGGATGAGGAAAGGGAATGCAGTGTGTAGTCACAACTGGTTATTTGTGTATATGGATGTATGGATTATGAATTAAAAAAAGGCTAGCAAGTTTGTCTCTCTGCAGATATTCATTGATCTTGACAGTTGAGCTTGGTCATTGTGGTTTTTTTGTTACTGATATCCATGGGAGTCAGGCTGTATATATGTTCTATAAAATCTGATAAAAATAAAGGCAACATCCTTCCTTACTTTTTAAATAAGAAAACATTAAATAAGCAGAATCCTAATAGTTGTTTACTCCACTCTCATACAGAGCAGGAACAAGAGCAGCCCTTTTAGACTTGGAACATCATTCATTTTTCCTAGCTGAGCTAAAGATTTTGATCCACATGTTTTCGTAATACTATTTTAATATCAAGTTCTTTTAAGTATAGTAAGCATAAATCTACAATTAATCTTTATGATTCAATGCATGAAAATTCTATTTCAGTAGCGGATTAGTTGTCACAGAATTGCAGAACTGCAGAAAGACTGAGGTTGGAAGGGACCTCTGGAAGTCATCCGGTCTGCTCAAGCATGATCTCCTAGAGCTGGTTGCCCTGGATCATGTCCAGGCAGTTTTTGAATAGAATGATGGAACTGTAGAATCATTTAGGTTGACAAATCCCCTTGAAATCATCTCATCCAACCATAAACATAACAGTGCCAAGTCCATCACTGATCCATAGTCTTTAAGTGCCACCCCTAAATGTCCTTTAATAACTTCCAGGAACAGTGACTCCACCGCTTCCCTGGACAGCCTGTTCCAGTGCCTGATAACCCTTTCAGTGAAGAATTTTTTCCTAATATCTAAATCTTCCCTGGTGCAGCTTGAAGCTATTTCCTATTGTCCTATCACTTGTTGCTTGGCAAAAGAGACCAACATTTGCCTTACTACAACCTCCTTCCAGGCAGCTGTAGAGAGAAATAAGGTCTCCCCTTGGCCTCCTTTTCTGCAGACTGAACAACCTCAATTCTCTCAACCACACCTCATGGGACATGCTCTCTAAAGCCTTCACCCGCTTTGTTGCTCTTCTTTGGAGTGTGTCCCACAACTCAATGTCTCTCCTATAGTTAGGTGACAAAAAATGAGCACAGTATGTGAGACACGGTCTCAGTATCTTCAAGGAGGAAGACTCCACAACCTCTGTGAGTAATCTGTTCAAGTGCTTGGTCACTCTGACAGTAAAAAAGTGTGTCCTGGTGTCCAGAGGGAGCCTCTCGTGTTTCTGTTTGTGTCGAGTGCTTCTTATCCTGTCACTGGGTAGCACGGGAAAGAACCTGGCTCAGTTTTCTTTGTACCTTTGTATATTTTTACACATTGATAAGATCTCTGCAGAGCCTTCTTATCTCCAGGCTGAACAGTCCCAGTGTCATGCAAGCAATCAAACATTTAGGATCATGAAGGCATGTCATGCAAAAAAGATTTTCACCTTTGCTGTTGGCTAAAAATTGTTTTCATATGACAGGTTTTATTAGAGGAGTGCAAGTTTTTGGAGAAGACATTCATGCATGGGGTTTTTAATACCATTGATTAATCTGCTTTCTGTTGACTTAAATGTGAGTTACTACAAACCATCTTTCCCTTTTCAAAAAAATACCAGAATAAAATTTACAACTCTCACAATAAACTAAATAATCTGTGATTATTTTCTTTTTCTTTAAGATTTTCTTTACAACCATGTAATTGAACTCAGAATAATAAAAATAAACAAAAATCTGATTTAAGATGCTCTTAAGTCCTTAAATATGCACTATGAGAGACCAGCTTAATATCATATTTTAACAAAACCTCCACTGGCTGGAGTAATTTTTTAAGTTAGATAGCCTATCCAGGCCAGTTCAAGTATGTGGAGAATTATATATTTTTTCAAAAGTTCACATTGCCATGCGAAAGTCTGATAAGAAGGTATTTTTGTTGGTACAGTCCGCTGTGTTCAATGCACTTTTATTTCAAACATCACAATGAGTTCTTAACCAGGGAAATTTCTACAAAAGCAAAAAATCATCATAGCTATTCCTGTATCAAATCTGTTTATTTTACCTTTTCCTCCCTATCACTTTATGTGCAGATAGAACTGGGACTGGAAAATCAAAGAATACTTTTTTCTTCCAGTATTCAGGAAAGATGTAGTTCTGCACAGGTCACATTTGACTGATGAAGAGTTAAAACCTTCTTTCTTCTCTATAGCTGAGCAGCTCTGCTGAACTAACAGACACAGAAGAGACTTACTACTCTTTTCATTATGTCAAATTTTCTTATACTTCTGTACAATGAGGGCAGAATTTAGATCTCAGACTAAACTGGTGAATTGTACACATCAGATGCTGAAGGATGCTGTTCTTTTATCAATATTGAAACAATACTACATGGTAAAAGACTACATCTGTGGTCCATTATAGTAGTTTTCTTCCAGCATCTTACTGCAAGACTGTCCTGAAAGAAGACTTAACTTTTTAAGGTTTTAGTTATATTGGTACCACGCTCCACCAGGGCCTTGCATGGAGCCTATTTTAGGCATTGAGGATGATTCTAGATCCAAAAGTGGTGTCAGTGCTGGGTAGAGGATACACTAGGCTTAATTCCCGTATGTGTGAAATGAGAAAAAAAAAAACAAAAGCCTGATTTAAAGGCTGAGAAACAAACAAAAAAATGTTTCATGGTGTGTATTGGCTACCTAAACTAAAGAGCATCTCTTGTGGGAGCAGAAGACACTTCAGAATAAATCGCCCTGCTTTTACACAGGACTCCAAGTACATATAAGGTAATTTTTAAAATAATCTACTTTGTTTCATTTTAAAAAGCAGTAATGTGTTTTAAGCTCACAGATTGCTACTTTAACAGTCTTGTGCTTAAGCCACACCTCATTAACAGGCATAAAAAAGAACCTAAATTGAGAGAAGACTATTTCTTCCAAATTGAGATTGGGTCAGGCTACAACCAGACTGAGCTATCTGCATGAAGCAAACTGCTGAAGAAGGCTCTTGTGATGATCTTTACTTCACTTGTCTCTTTGGTTAGACATATGAGAAAAAAAACCTCCTGAATTTTTCTCTTCCACTAAAATGGCTATGAAATTATATGAAAAGATTATCATGTCATCTGTTCAAGATTTCACTCTTTCCAAACAGTTTAAATGGATTTTCCTCATTGATGTACTCAATGAAATTTATTAGAACAGATTCTGGTAGAATTTCCCCTGTTACTGAATTGGTCATTCTGTCTTTGCACATTTCTCTTCAAGAAGATGCAAAAGGTGCCCAAGAAAGATAAGTCAGCATTCTGCAGTTGAGAATATTTTTTAATTCCATGAACAGTGTTTTTTCCACATATGGGAAAGCATTTAGCAACAGATTTCCCTGGCTGGGTGTATCAGTGGGTATCATATACAAGAGGCTGTCTCCTGAAAGTTATAACCTCTATAATTCATCTTTTAAAACATTGACCTTTCTTGCTAACTCACTTACACAACATTGCATAATCTAGTCTGTATGCTTGCATATGTATTTCAGTTTCCCCTTTGTGCCTGTCCCTTCAAACTATTGATTCATGGTTCCTTAGTTCAAACTGCAGTTACAAAATTACCCCATTTTGCCCTTGTGTGTTGAACAGGAGGTAGCCTTTACAAACTGAGATCTCTTCTAGTTGCCTACATATGTAAAATGCTGCAGTAGGGTAAACCAAGGCAGCTTACACAGAACAGTTTGAAGGCCTAACAAAAATACACTTAATTTATTTTCATTATTGTTCAACCGAATTAATTTAAGTCAGTAAATTACCTGTGAAAAATAAACATAAACAAGAGTCCAACTGATTTAAGCATCTCTGCAATAAGGGCATTTTTATAGTTTGGTGAGCAGTAGGGGAAAATCTGAAAATGCTCATCCTCAGAGGCTCAGAAAAGAGGAGGCCAGTAAACAGGATTTTCACTTAGAGTTCAGAAATGCAGTCTTGTTTGGCTACTTTACACAAGACTAAAATATTCTCCAATGAAAAATATTTTTGTTGTTATTCAGCAATCTGGTACCTAAAGATTACATGTTTATGTTCAGAGTTCATACTTAAAATTAAGATTTCCATGTATTGATATCATAGGCTGCAATCTGATAAATCATATAAATCACAGTTAGTCTTGACACTTAAAGATTACCAATTAAATTCTGTGTGGTTCTTGTAAAACAACTGGTGCGATCTATTTTATTATTGTAATGGTCTGTGATAGAATAGAATCATAGGGTATTTTTATATTTATTCTCTTCTCTGTGTACCTCTACATCCAAGTAAAACTGGGATTTTGTTTTTTTTTTTTATACACATTAATTAATATCTTCAAAATAGCATTTAACAATCTGGCACAGACATGTTGCATTTTTAATGTATTAGGTAGACAAGATAAGATCTTATCTCAAGAATTTGATTTGTCCAGAGTTACCTTTGAAAAAATCTACAATGTTTGTTTATAACTCGTCTTTAGAAAGTCACAGATTTAAGAAGTGTTAGCCAGCACCCTGCTAAAGAAACACAACCTCTGACTGTTGTGCTCTGAGATACTTGTTTCATGGCTATTTTAATCTGATTTAAATGCCCTTTCTTTACCTGTAGCCACTTGTTCCTAGTCCCTTTCATGTGGAGATCTAATCCCTTTCATGTGGAGGTGAGTGAGATGGGGCTGGGAACTGATCTAGCTGGAAATGACAAAATAAACAAACAGCTTAAATGATTAGTTTTCAGCTAGATCAGTTTCCTGTTCTGATTCATCAAATGACCAAACAAATGTTCATATTTGCTGTGAATGTGCTGATAAGGGTTATGTGAATGATGGTAATCACCTCCTTCAGTAGCATCCTGCATTTACGTGGGGATTAAGGTAATATGAAGTCACATTCTAGGTGCACCCAGCAATGGTCTTAGCAAGAAATGACAGATGTCTGGTTCCACTGGCAATTTTTTAGAAGCGATCCTGGTTACATCATATCTTATAATAATTTCAAGATCACTCAGTAGATCTAAAATGGTTATGTATTAAGCAAATCCACAGAAGTTTTCACAGAATGATAACCGCATTGCAATAGTTGCTGAGGTCAAAAGACGCTCAGAAATGAAAAACAGGTTATGAGAAAAAGCAATAGGAAATACTGAAAATGCATATCCACTCGGTTACACGGCTGGTGCCATCAGAAGGGTTTTTGCTTTTATGACAATGGGACATCCTTCAATGACAACAGGGATGGGATTATCCAGAAAGGACAGAGGAATCTTTGGCAGTACACTAGCCAATTTGGTGAGGCAGCTTTAAACAGAAGGGCTTGGGGAGTCCAAAATGGCAATGCTTGTGTCATCACACCCAACTGGAAAATAAGACAGGCCAACCAAGACAGGGAAAAATGTCCCTTATGTGCTTCCCACCCCTCCAGGGAAACCTGCATCCTCAAGTACTTCTCCGAAATGTTTGTACACATGGGAACAAATGAGAAGAACTAGAGATCTGTGTGCAGTTGCAGGGCTGTGACCCGTTGTGATCACAGAGACATGATGGGGTGGCTTGCATAACTGGAACACTATCAAGGAGGACTCTGTGCTTTTGAACGACAGGCCAGCAAGGTGAGGTGATGGGGTTGCTCTTTATGTGAGGGAGCAACTGGAATGTACTGAGCTCAGCCTAGGTGTGGATAAGGACTGAGTTGAGAGTTTATGGGTAAGAATAGGAGCACGCTAATGTGAGGGACACTGTTGTGTCTACTACAGGACACCCAATCAGGAAGAGGAGGTTGAGGAGTTGTTCCACAGGCAGCTGGAAGTAGCATTACACTCACAGGTCCTGGTCATCATGGGGGACTTGAGCCACCGAAATATTTGCTGGGAACAATAACACACAAAATCTCTTTAAGTCTGGCAAAGGAAAATACATCAGTGCTGCTATCCTCACATTCTTATGAAATTTATTGTCAGGTATACTTGGCCCCTGAGTTTCAACATCTTCCTCTAGCCATTGAGAAAAAGATGTTCTAATAGCCTACAATCTGCTTGCAAGTCCTAAACTGGGAACCCGTTTTCTAATACACGTGAAACATGGCGTATGAAAAAAGAATAATATCTTGCAATAAAAGAATTTTTTATTTCCTTGTGTTATGGGAGGCAGTGACCTTGCTGCTAGTATTTGTTATGTATTCAACTGTTCAGCTACATTTAAACTCCTCCTGGGTCCTTTTTAAAAAGTTTATACCAAATTAAATTATCCTAAGGTCAGATTCTGTTCACCTTTTCATGAGTAATATTTACAGGGGACATACTAACAGAACTTGATGGAGAAATGACTGCATAATAGAATAATAATCCTCGAAGAGCATGCATTTATTTGAGTAAAAACTTTTTAGAGGAATGTTTTTCTTGAGTATAAATCACAGCTTGTTTGAGTAATTTCTTCAATCTGATTTGTTAATTTCTTCTTTGATTTCTTCACTTTTGCATTCCATAGGACTTTCCCAGAGAACTTCCTGTTACTGTAAGCAGCTTCTGGCCTCACGAATCATAATGAATGCCCAAATATTTAAAAGCTATCATTTGGATTACAGAGATATGAATTTGTTTGATCTAGGAGAATGTGCAATTTTAGCCAGACCTAATGTCAAGGTCAGATTTTTTTTCTTTTCCTTAAGAACAACCAGAAAATATATAATTTTTTTTGAGACATTGTGGACTCCGTGTTTTCTTACTGTCTAGGCAGTCAGTTTATAGATACACAGAAAACTCTCCTCATGTAGAACTGTGCTGCAGTATGTTTATGATGGAGCTTGGGGGAAAGATTTTCACAGTTATAGTAGTAAAGTGAAGGGAAATCAAAAGAAAAATTAGGGAAATCAAAAGAAAAATTAGGGAAATCGAAAGAAAGATCTGTTTCCAAAGAACACTCCAGTCTTGCTCTGTAATTTTATGATTCTCTGCCAGTGAACAGCACAGGAGAGATCAGGTTAGATAAAACAGAGGTGAAGAAAACATCAACGTGTATCAGTCATGAATTTCAATCAAATAAATGAAAAATGTGCAGAAACACATTTCTATTAATGTGTATGAGAATTCTGTAATGATGGAGAAGTTTACTCAGCTGTGACCTAAAGAGAATAAGATTTGGTACTTTGGATACAGATAAAAGTGTGAAAATATACAATATTTGCAATGCTAGGACTATAAACAAGTTCTGCTTTGAGCAGAAATTTCTTTATTTTCACTGCTGACAACTATGTACAGAGAAAATGCAACTATTAACTTTTTAAATCTCCCTTTTATATTCTATTCTCTGATTTTATCTATGCTTAACTGTCCAAGTTTCAGTGTAGTCTACTGTGTTTTCTTGTCTGGAATGTCGGGCTTTGGGAAAATATCTCCTGTATGTATTTCTCTGAGATCTCTGTCCTTCTTCATGCCAGACCCTTGGGTTCTTATGTACTGGTGGCATAAAAATTTTACTTTTTAGCATTTGCTGATGTTACAGAACTTAACTTGTTTGGTGGCAAACACTGAGAAGGAGGTCTCTTGACTGAAGAAAAAACAGACCCTGAACTTCTCATGGGAAGAGCAGATGAAAAGAAATAGCGTGCAGGCATTAACTTGCTTCTCATATTACAGAATATAGTGAAAGTTTTGTTCCTAGAAGACTATGCCACAAATGCACCGTGTAGGTCATTGTAAATGAGAAAACTGGCAAGTATGTTTGTGTTTTCAAAGTGAGTTACATTTCTTGAGTTATAATTGTATGAAGTTCACCATATGACTGTGGTAAATGTCAAAATCAAGGACAGAAGGAGAAGACTGAAAGAACATAGCACTCCACAAGTGGAAAGGGGAGAGAGGTCAAGCATCTTCCCACACATTAAATACTTCAGTTTGAACTGACTTGATCAAACATGGAATTAGCAACTGTGATGACAGGATTTTTCTGAAAGGGCCATATCACATGTGTCTGCTCCTCAGAAGAGTTGCTAAGGAGAAGACACACAAGATGGCATCTCTAGGAGTTACTTGATCCATGTAAAATCCCCAGACACACTCTGGAGCTCTGGAAGGGAAAAAAAATATGTGTATGATTTGTAAGATTTGTATTCAGACCGTCTTGTAAAGATATACTGGAATTAGCAGATTCTTTCTGAATTTACACCTGGCAAACATTAATGACCAGGGGAAGGATTTGTCCCAAAGGCCAAAGCTACTGTCAATTCACTGTACTGCCATTTGGACTATCTGGGGCACATGGGAATAGGCCTTGAAAAAATGCTATTAATACAGTGGAGACCTGTGAATGAATGAGTTGTTCCAAACATTTGGGCCCAACAGTCCAAAAGGATATAATCTATGTGTGACAGCAGTATGGTCTTTGGGATCCTGCCTGCAGAAACAGAATGCCTGCCCTGTTTTGAAGGACAGCTCACTGACATGGTGCAGATCTACTGAGAAGGAAAAAGGAGCAGCATAAGCGGCTTCTCCTCCCCTATTGGTGGAATTGATTTCCCACAAGATTGAGGATAACGAAAGCGGGTTTTATTTTTGTGCTCTGTGGCTGTGTGTTTACTGCGTCTCTGGCTGTGTAAAGTCCATTATAGTTTTGAGAAGCTGTATCTGCCTTATTCTTTCTCATATTCTGTTAAGTCAAAAAAACAAGGAGAAATAAAGAGACAAATGGATCATTGTTATTTTATCTAATAGGATTATTTGTCTTAAGTTTTAGTTTTGACTAATTATTTTATTATTTTGGTGATTTTATGTGGATACAGATGGTTGCAGTAGAAGGTGATTCAGCACTGAACATGATTTCCATTGCAGAGACTAGTGCACAATGACTGAATAGATCTGTTTTAAAGAATACACACTTACTCTGAGTGTCATGTTTTTATTAATATTTAAGATATGATGGAATAATTTATTTATCGTTATATTCTTATTTGAAGATTAGGTCCTTAAAAAAATAATTATTTTACCCTACATGATATGGCATGCATCAAAGCAAAAGGAATATAAAATACTGTCATCTGATCTTGGCAGCAGTTTAGCATTTGCTATATATTATTGTAAAGTACAGAATTTTATAGGTATCAAAGGAGGAGATCATCTCCAAGAAGAGAAATAGGTTCTCTGTAGTACAGACTTGTATGTATGAGGTGGTTAAGATTATATATTTACCTTTATAATATTTAGCACAAGTCTGTTCATTCTTTCCTGTTATAATGGGCATGTATAATTTACAAAATTTTAGATAAAACATAAAGGTTTTCATCCTTTCAGCTCTAACAGAGCCTGGAAGTCTTTAGTGAGAAACAGTGTCAAGCTCTCACCAACTGGCCTGTCTTGGAGGTGAGGTAAAACTTCGGTGCTGCTAAAGTTCAAACCTGTCTTGCAGAAGACATACCTATATATATATATGTATTTTCCAGTAAATACACTGCTAACCAGAGTCCTAATCTAATGGCTCCATATAGCTAAAACGTGTAGTAGCCTTGAGCAAACTACCACAGTTTTCTTCCTTTGAGCATTACAAGATGTGTGTTGTCAGAGCAAAACCACAAAGTTTACTGTCCTAACCTTGTTGCCTAGCTTCTTGATAGCAATGCTTCCTGTAAAGTAAACGCACCTGATTGCTCCAGAATCAGCTCACTTTTCACTCAGCCTGCCAAATTCAGCCTCACTTTACAGAAATGCAAGCAGATGGACATGAGAGACATTGGCTACATACACCACACCAGAGCATCATATCCATCAATCATATGATTGTTCAACTAATTTCTAGCATAATGCACAAGTAACCCACAGACTACAGATCTGTTATCTCTTGAGTGGAATTCTGTGTAATTGCTTGAGATAGGGGACAATATAATTTCTCCCCTTACTTAATCTGTTTTTTTTTCAAACATATGAGCCAGAATAAATCTTATGCTATTCTGAATTGGTTGCTAGAATCTTACCTAGAAGGAAACAATAGGTAATTAGAAAAAAAAATAGTAGGAGGTGTTTGGTAATATATCAGACAACTAATGGGAATAACAGTACCATTGAAGAAAAAGAAAATTCCTTAGGGAACAAAAATTACTAAACAGCAAGTAGAAACTGGGTAGATTTACATATTTTCTGGTCATAACTATGTATGCAAAAGTAAAGTACAAAGGCATGTGTGAAAAAGCCTCTGTTACTTTGGAGACTGGGAATACTTCAACATAGAACTCAAGTTAGTTGTACTTATATTCCTGAAAAGAGATCTGAATGAATGCAAAGAAATGGTCAGTGGGGTCTTAGAGTGATTATTGCAGGAAATATGTGAGACAAAGTAACTATTGGAAGGAACCTTATTGAAATCAAATATGATTTGATTCTTACAAACTGACTTTCTATGAGAAAAAAACTGGATAACACAAAAAGGGAGAAATATGGTTGGATCTGCTGTTTATTAATAGACAAGCAAGCAGAGGTACATAATTACAAATTAAAAAGACTAGACTTGAGAGTAAATGACACAAAACCAGTCAGAAATACAGACATTCTTGTGTAAGGGAAAGGGACAGATAGGCTTATTCTGTAAAGCGGAGCAGTGGTTAATTAATCATGATTGCGGAAAAGGATTGAATATTCTCTCAAAAAGCCATTTATTACTTCTTGGTTAATGAACTTTCCTTTACAAAGGTGAAAATAAAGCATGTGTATATTGGATGACTACAGGTTGCGAGGGCTGATGAAATGTAGTTTGGTTTGTTGAAGAAATCCTAAGCAACCTTGGAATCAGTAGAGACTATTGCTTTGAATCAGGAAAAGTAAAGGCAAATACACGTACCTTGAAAAGGAACCAGAAAGAACTTCGGGAATTATAGATGTGTCAGCCTAATGCCAGTATTAGTTAAAGTGCTAGAACAACATATTTTGTGAGCATCTATAGTATAACAATGGCAGTTAAGTGTCCAGCATAGATTTGTTAAGATCAAATAGTGGAAGCCAATGTAATTTCCTCTTCTAGTAGGAAAATTAGTCTAGTAAATGGGGTAGAAGCCCATAGAAGGTTATATCATATAGAAGCTCCAGTAGGACTTTTTTATTGTCCTGCATAACATTTTCATTTGCAAACAAAGGCAATATTGTCCAGGTGAAATAAAGCAGACATTTAGTTAGGAAACACAATGCAATTCTCAATGGTGTGCTCTCAGTCTGGGAAGTCATTTCAGGAGTACTGCATAAATCTACCTAGGGCACGCTTCTGCTAAGGAATTTCATTAATAGCATGGATGATGAAACTGAGAAAGTCTGAAGATATTGCTAGGTTACAGTTGTCTTTAACTACTTTGGAGGAAAGACAGCAGGATTGGAATTCAGAGTGCTCTTACTATATCAGACTAAACTTAAAAGAGCACTTCTTTTGTCAATCTGTCGTGAACATTTAGGAACGAGCAGTCAAGCACAATCATGTATAGGATACATGAGAAAATTCACAGAATTAAATACTCTGAGGGGAGATTCCAATGGAACATAATGGGAGGTAAATAGAACTGATAGAGTCCATTATTACAGAACTACAATGAAAAATTAAATTTAAAAAACCCAGTTAAGTTCATACTGTTAACACTAGGGAGATGATCTATAAATATCCCATCAGGCTGTCTAAACTGGCAACACCAATTTGTACATATGAAGAAAAATTTCATCATAGCAAAACAAGATGTTCCTGATATCTGTTCTTGCATTGTGGTTTTCCTCTGTGGAAAAGGACTCCTGAAATGGACTATGAACTTTCCTCAGCTGTGTTTGATATTGCAGACTGAGTTCTTTTGTGTTCCTAGCACAAAAAACTGAGTTAGTTTATTGGAAACCCATCAGTGGAGACTCAGGCAAAGCTGACCATCTGCTGATGGCTGTGAAATGGAAGAATATAGTCTGCAGTGATGGTTCATGAGGTGTGACTCCAGAACTTTTCATTGTAATAAATGGGAATGGGATTATCCCTTTAATATTTCTATTTTTGTTGTTGTTTTGTGGTCTGAAGGGATGAGATTCAAAAAAAGTGTGAAAATAGCTGCAATGAATTTGTGCTGGATCAGTGCTTTTGTGTCACTCGATGGTAGTAATTTTGATTTGGTACCAGGAGCCCTGAAGTCAGACTCAGTGTATCGTGGAACTGCAGACTGATGGCATAATTGCAATATTTCTGCAAGTTTATCACAGCTGGTATAAAAGATTTCCCTTCGCTTGTGGTTCCACATTATTATGTCTACATTGCAGTTTGTCATAAACTCATTTTCAGCAGCATCAGAATGGGAAGAAAGTTTCTCCCAAAATGTTTTTACTTGTCTGTTCTTTTTTAGACGCGGTGATCTCAGCGATTCAGTTTGCACTGGGACTCCACTAAGATGTGCAAAACAATTGAGGAGTGATGCTTTGTGGCAGTGATGAGTAGTCAGAGACAGGAGTCACTCAGGCTAGCTTTGTTACTCAGGGAACTATGCATGGAACATCACCCCAAATAAAACCAAGAAAGTCTTCTTGACAAAACAAAAAATCTTCATCTGGGAGGAGGGGAAAATCAAGTATGAGAGTTGAAATCACCGTAGAAATAAAAGAGAAAGGGGCAGCATAACATACTGCTGAGCCTGACCTTGCCCTGAGCCTACCAGTTCTTGAATTGTCTCAAATGGCCTGTACTTGGCAAATGATACAAAAGACTTTGCTTTGCAATGGAATTACCATAACTGAATTACTGAACATTACATAGTTTTAAAAAATATTTGGATAAATGCTGTGTATTAAATATCCACTTATATCCAGTCAGTGCAAATACCATTTATTAGTAATGATTCCATCAGAGACTGGGAAAGGTTTTGTTAAATTTGAAAATACACTAGGTCTTGGGTTTCCTTGAAAATAAAAAGTGATTTTGAACATTGTTATTTTCAAAATGAGTGAGTGCTTTACTGTTCAAACACTGAGTTAGGTCAAGCAGCTGAGTGCTTATAAACAAATGTAGAAATATCTCCAAAGATTGCTAGTCAATAGAACTCCTGAGATGCAGATATATAGTGAAAAAATGTACCACAAACTTTTAAAGTGTTTTTCCTAACTGGGAGGTATGTTTACTCTGAAAGTTACTACAATCTTCTTCTTTCTTTATTTTTTTTAAATATCCTACAGCTAAAAACTCTTCTCTCTGGCTGTAAAAAAACAAAAACAAAACAACAAATTCAATTAAGCATGGGCTTTAACAATGAAGATAGGAAATACTGGAACAAGCTGTGAAAATATTTTTGGTTTTTTAGGATTTAATACATTCAAATCATAATTGGATAGTAAAATTTAGATAAGTATAGGGGTAACTGGCAGAAATAAAATGGCCTGTGCCATGTGGAAGACCAGGCAAGATGCTCAGAAATACTTTTGGGACTTAATTTTTATCAATCTATGGAAAAATTATTTCTTTACTACTGCAAAACCTGCCCTTTCACTAGCTAAGGAGCCTGAGTAACCAGCTGTTACACACTTTCTGATTTTATGGCTCTTGCTTGTCCATAAAGCAATATCCCACTTTAGCAATCCTATGCCAAAGGCTAGTAACTGCTAGTAACCTCAAACAAAATGAACAGAAGAATATCTTGGTGTGGAAGCAAAGTAGATTAACAAAATTTAGAATTACACAAAATTTGTTTAGATAAAGGAAAAGTATTTCCTCTTCTAAAGTTTGGGCAGTTTATCACATAAGATTCTTGCAGTGTGCAACTGTAACTCTTCAGATTTGCACGCATGTGTGTGAGCAGGCATCAAATTAAAAATGTAACATTATACCCAAATTACGGATTACTGAACTGCAGGGGCAGTTTTACTTGTACTGTAAAACTTTCCCTGGAATGCCTTCAGCTCTGGTCATTTGCCACTTCCAGTCAACTCCTGCACCTTCTCTGGGACCATTAGTAAAAGACATATTGCATGTGACCATCATGTGACTTTCCGGGTGCTAAGAGAGTTTGTTAGCATAGCTGCGGGTCTTTTCACACATTTCACTTCAGTGCCCAAGATCATTCCTATTTAATTGACTAGAAGAGACAGCGTGAACTTCCTGCCTTAGTCTTTATTGTATGTGGTTGCAGAACTGGGTGCTGTCTATGGCTGATGCTCCCCAGATTGTTAAAATTATTTACAGAAAATAATAACTGAGGTGGTAATTAAATATATTAAAATGTCTACTTGTTCTGTTACTACTTTCTTTCTATTATGGAAACATTTTCAAACACAGTCAGTGTTAGCCTATTTTTTCCCCCTTATGTCCATGAAATTCCCTGACCATAAATACACAGCATCTATAAAAATGTGTGTTTTACTTTATATCAAGCATGACCCTGTATCTCAGAGTGATAAACAGGGGATATGTGCAGCTAAAAATTGATCAGACATATTTCTGTCCAGTTTCTGGCTGTTTATCAAAACCAGTCTGGCTTGCTGAGGTAAGGTGATCCTGGAGAGCACACATACATGTAAGTTTGCTGTCCCTTGGTCCCTGCACATAGACAGACCTTATAGTGCTTGACCTCTATGCCTATGGGAATGACAAAGGTACAAAATGTGAGCAGAAAGAGTTTCTGGAGGAGAGATTGCTAAATGGCTATGGTCTGTCTGCTTTTTCCTCATAAACTCCAATATTTGCATATATACCATAAGATCACTATAACCTAGAAAGAGTATTTCCATCATTCCCATTTTTAAAGGATGGACTGTTTCTTACCCTACCACTTTATTTTGCGATGTATTATATTCATTGGAGTCAATAATTTATATTGTACTTCTTTCACCCCTAGCTGTAAAAAGCATGTAACATAAAACCTTGACCAAGACATTAAATGTTGAGCTACCAAAAATTTAGCAACAAAGCTCTCCTCCACTGCATTATGTTACACTACAAAGACTTTGTTGCATAAGACATTCATATCATGAAAGCTTATATTTTCTCCTTCATTTTTTCAGCATTTCCACCCTGTGTATATAAAGAGCATTTGGCAGGTTCTCAGCTAAACAATGACTTACAGCAGCTCGAGTCAGCCAGCACACTGACTTTTTCATTCAAGTACTGATGAGTTGTTTCTTCTACAATATGAAAGCTGCTCTTGTTATTTCTCGTCTTTCTGCAATTGAGTTCCTAAGGTCTGTGATCAATTGGTTAGGTTCTCCTTTAAATATTTACTAAGTTATGTTCCCCTGGTTCCATGCACATTATTTCCAAATATATTTGTTAGTTCACCAGAAAAATCCCCCTCAAACCTCAAATAAGCAAAAGGTCCCTAGAGAATATGATATGAACTGAGCTAATTTGATGTTTTGAGCTATTGCAATGTATCCAAGCAATGTACTGCATTGCTTGGATCACTTCTGTTAAAACCAAAGCAGTGTGTGAAATTTCCTACATCAATTTCAACTCCTTTTAGTGTTTTCAGGTGCACGTGGGGGTATTGACAGTGTTTCTGGCAATTCTTTCCACCTCATTGCAGGCCAGGCAGCAGCTGAGATATGGTTTAATCTTAGGATTGCTAACCTGAACTGGAATAAAAACTAAGATCCAGCAAGCTCTGTAGGAAGCTTATAGAATAGTATTTGCTGGGCTCAAAAATCAGTGGTTTCATCCTGGAACTGCTGAGGATTATGTATTACTGATTCCTAATGACCAGTGGCTGAAAGAAATATGTAGATCTGCCTGTCTGGGGTATCATCACAGGCTGGATCATTCTGACCACTGCTTGTACACACATATCTAAAGGGCATTCTCAGGCTATCCATGGTTTAAGACTGCACACTTTAGTAATACCCCTTGTGTCCATATCACCATTTAATGTGTTGATGTGATTTAGAGATCTGACAGATTTATCTGCTTCCCTGAGACAGAAACACCACTGAATGAGTAAAGAGTACTGACCTGTGTCCTAAAGCAAACATGCAGCTATGCAATTTCATTCAGCAACACTGAAGAATGTAAATGCCTGTTAGATTCAACATGTTTTCAAGTATTTTTCTGAATCAGAAGTTATCTCTAAGTATGCAAATAGTCCCACTGAGATCTCTTTAATCCCTAAAAGTTAAAGTATGTGCCTTGCGACTGTAATTGTGGGTTTTAAACCCTTTACAAAAGGACTTGCCAAAAGCAGAACTTCTACCAGTCCACTTTGATGAGAACTGGTATGGCTTTTGCTGCTTCTTTTCTCTTTTTCATAGCTATCAGCTGACATCTGAATGGAATTCTCAAAATCTGGATTGCCTTCTTGCTGTTGAGTTATATTTAAAAAATAGCCAGACTGGCAGTTTCCGATTGCCAGCTAAAATACATTTAAGCACGTTTTTATTTTATTTCAAAAGATGGATTTTTTTTCTCTCAGCTTGTTACCTAATGCATTCTATCAGCCCAGTTTCTTTTGAGCAAATGAAATATATAAAAATATATCTATTACAAAAATATACATTGATTTAACTTACAGTGCTCATGTTTGAAATCTTGCCTGATTCTGTTCAGGAGAGTTGCTCACATCTGTATTTAGTGCAGAATATTCATATAGTGGAAAGAGAACTTAGAACTTTGAATTTTGGTGGAACTAGGATTTTATTCACAAGTTTAAAATTCTTATTTATGAGATCTTTTCATGCTTCTAAGTACTTTTCAGTTTCCTTTCTCTAACTTTTCCAGATAGTTTCTGCCAAGTGTTCAAAATAGTGGCATCTACATCTTCATATGCAATTGTATGTTGGCAATTTTTTGACATATGATGTCTTTGCAGAAAAAAAATAGTGTATTGTTGCAGTCTTAAGTAACAGATAAGTCATTTAGTCTTAGCTGTAAGAACTATGATAGCAGAGCTGGCAGGGCTTGCTACATTATTGTTGTACATTTTAAACTGCTGAATGCTTTCTGCCAATTAAACTATCAATGCAGACAACCATTGTCATTGACAGCGACTTGTAAATTACATGGGGACAGTCTTTGCTTAAGAAAAGAAACAGCAATGACAGAACTTTAACCTAGGACAATGTTTCCCACAACGGGGTGTGTGCACCCAGAGGATGCACAAGACAATCTTTTGGGGTGTAGGAAGACAATATTTTTGTACCATTGATAAATAAAATAAAATAATATTCTAAAATACCTTTATTTCATCTTTATATAATACTTCTAAATTATATTTTAATGTGCCCTTTATAATGTGCATAATATATTATTACAGTAGTACACTTGCTTAATTTATAACGAACTAAATAAATATACACATATTGCGGGTGCATAATCAAAAATATTTGGTGAAATTGCTCCAAGATAGAATCCTAGACAGATAAAAAAGTAGTATGTAGATGATCATATAGATGGTTTTGCTTTTACTTATTCTAATTTTAAACCATTGTGGTTCTAATTTAATTATTTCTTATTTATTCCAGTATTAGGTCATTGTCCCAACATTTGTAGTTGGAAAAGTGGGTGCTTAATGCAAATAGAAACACTATCTTAGCTGCAGGTTTGCTGCTGATAAATATAGAAATGTCTTAGATCTGTGCAGCACGCTGCAAGATTAGTTTTCATCACCTTATAGTAACCTAGGAGTGCATTGAATTATACTAATTATATATTGAATTATAAATTGAATTATATTATAATTATATATTAATTATATATTGAATTATATAGCTAAAAGAGGGTCAAGGGTTGTTAAAAAGGAATTCCAGGAGCTGGGACGGTCAATGGATAGGGCAGGAGCACAGGTGGTGTTCTGCTCGGTTCCTCCGGTGGCAGAGATGTATACTGAAAGGAATAAGAGAATCTACGCTCTTAATAAATGGCTTAGGGGCTGGTGCTGGCAAAGGAATTTTGGATTCTATGATCATGGAGAAACCTTTATGGCACCTGGCCTGCTTGACCCAGATGGGTCTCGTCTAACTCCAAAGGGTAAGAGGATTCTAGCTCAGGAGCTGGCAGGACTTGTAGAGATGGCTTTAAAATAGGTATGAAGGGGGAGGGGGGAGTTACTAGGCTCACCAGAGATGTTGCTGTGGAGAATGAGCCATCTCAAAGGTTGTTGTCAGGAACCCAACTGAAGTGCATGTACACAAACGCATGCAGTATGGGGAACAAGCAGGAGGAGCTACAAGTCCTGGTTCAGCGGGAGTTGCTATCACAGAAATGTGGTGGAATGACTCTCATAACTAGAGTGCTGCCATGGAAGGCTACAGGCTCTTCAGGAGAGACAGGCGTGAGAGGAGGGGTGGAGGGGTAGCCCTCTATACTAAGGAAACCCTGGATGCTGTTGAAGACGAGATCGGTGATGACCAGATTTGAGTGCCTATGGGTAAGATTCAGAGGGGCAATCAAGTCTGACCTCCTGGTTGGAGTATGTTACAGACTGCCTGACCAGGAGGAGGAGATGGATCTTCTATTGTTTAAACAGCTGGAGGCTGCCTCTAAATCGGCTGCCCTTGTTCTTTTAGGAGACGTTAATCTTCCGGATATCTGCTGGGAACTTAACACTGCTGAGAGGAGGCCGTCCAGGAGGTTCTTAGAGTGTATTGAGGACTGCTTTCTGTCGCAGCTGGTGAGTGAGCCCACCAGGGGTGAGGCTCTTCTTGACCTGCTGTTTACAAATAAAGAAGGGCTGGAGGGTGATGTTGTTGTCAGAGGCTGTCGGGGGTGTAGTGATCATGAGATAATTGAGTTTTCTGTAAACAATGTAACAAGAAAAACCAGGAACAGGACATCGATGCTGGACTTTTTGGCGAGCAGATTTTGGATTATATAAGGAAATGGTCAGGAAAGTACCCTTGGGAAATAGTTCTTAGTGGCAAGGGGGTCCAGGAAGGCTGGATGCACTTCAAGAATGAAATCTTGAAGGCGCAGGAGCAGGTTGTCCCCATGTGTTGTCAGAAGAGGCGTAGGGGCAGATGGCCGGCCTGGATGAGTAAGGAGCTTCTGAAGGCACTAAGTAAGAAAAAGAGGATGTATCACCATTGGAAAGAAGGGGATGTAAGCCAGGTCATGTTCAAAGATGTTGTTAAGTTGTGTAGGAAAAAAATCAGGGAAGCAAAAGCACAGCTGGAGCTCAAATTGGCCACTTCTGTTAAGGATAATAAGAAGAGTTTTTATAAATATATCAATGGTAGAAAGAATGGGATCCATCCCAGGGTGATGAGAGAGCTGGCGGATGAGCTTGCTAAGCCGCTCTCTATAATCTTTCAACAGTCCTGGCTCACCAGAGAGGTCCCAGAAGACTGGAAGTTGGCCAATGTGACGCCCATCCACAAGAAGGTCCGTAAGGATGATCCAGGTAATTACAGACCTGTCAGCCTGACCTCGGTCCCAGGTAAAATTATGGAGCAGATAATCCTGGGTGCAATCATGCGGCACCTGCAGAACGGCCAAGAGATCAGGCCCAGCCAACATGGGTTTAGGAGGGGCAGGTCCTGCCTGACCAACCTGATCTCCTTTTATGACCACTTGACTCGCCTGGTGGAGGAGAGGAAGGCTGTGGATGTGGTATACCTGGACTTCAGCAAGGCCTTTGACACTGTCTCCCACAGTAGACTCCTAGAGAAGCTGGTAGCCTGTGGCTTAGATGGGAGCACTCTGTGCTGGGTTAGGAATTGGCTGGATGGCCGAGCCCAAAGAGTAGTGGTGAATGGTGTCTCAGCCAGTTGGCGGCCGGTCACCAGTGGTGTCCCCCAGGGATCGGTGTTGGGTCCGGTCCTGTTTAATATCTTTATTGATGATCTGGATGAGGGGATTGAGTCCATCATCAGCAATACCATCATGCAGACGATACCAAGCTGGGAGGAAGGGTTGATCTGTTACAGGATAGGATGGCTCTACAGAGGGACCTGGACAGACTGGAGACATGGGCCAATTCTAATGGGATGATATTTAATAAATCCAAATGTCAGGTACTTCATTTTGGACACAACAATCCCATGCATAGCTATAGACTGGGGACAGAGTGGCTGGAGAGTAGTTAGGCAGAAAGGGACCTGGGAGTGCTGGTTGACATGAGCCAGCAGTGTACCCAGGTGGCCAAGAAGGCCAATGGCATTCTGCCCTGCATCAGGAATAGTGTGGCGAGGAGGACCAGAGAAGTTATCATCCCTCTGTACACGGCACTGGTCAGGCCTCATCTTGAATACTGTGTGCAGTTCTGGGCCCCTCAGTTTGGGAAAGATGTCAGGATGCTGGAGTGTGTCCAGAGGAGGGCAACGAAGATGGTGAAGGGGCTGGAACACAAGCCCTACGAGGAGCGACTGAGGGAGCTGGGGCTGTTTAGTCTAAAGAAGAGGAGGCTCAGGGGAGACCTCATTGCTCTCTACAACTACCTAAAAGGAGGTTGTAGTTGGGCAGGGGTTGGTCTTCTCTCTCAGGTGACCAGTGACAGAACTAGAGGGCATGGACTCAAGCCTCGTCAGGGGAGGTTTAGGCTTGATGTTAGGAAAAAGTTCTTCACTGAAAGGGTGATTGGCCACTGGAATGCGCTACCCAGAGAGGTGGTGGAGTCACCGACCCTGGAGGTGTTTTAAGGGGAGATTGGATGAGGCACTGAGTGCCATAGTTTAGATGATGGGTTGGTGTTAGTGTTGGGTTATAGGTTGGACTTGATGATCTCGGAGGTCCTTTCCAATCTTATGATTCTGTGATACTGTGATACTGTGATACTGTGATACTGGAGTAAATCTGGTGCACTGGAGAGAAGCAAGTGCCTAGTCACTGTTCAGCTATCACATAAATTGTCTGAGCTGTCAGGGATCATGTTGGGAAAGCTAAAGCCCTTGTAGAATTAAATTTGTCCAGGGCATAAAAGGCAACAAGAAAAGCTTCTATACTTACATTGATGATAAAAGGAAGATGAGGGAAAATGTGAGCCATCTCTGGAAGGAAACAGAAGATCTGGTTACCTAGGGTAGGGAGAAGGCTGAGTTACTCAATGACTTTTTCCCTCAGTCTTCACCAGCAAGGGCTCTAGCCACATCACCCCTAAGTCTAAGAAGGCAAAGACAAGGGCTAGGAGAATGGAGAGCTGCTCACTGTAGGAAAAGATCAGGTTTTAGGGCCATGGTTTAGCAGAGGATGGGTGCGGATGGACTCGATGATCTTCCAACCAGAAGATTCTATGATTCTATGATTCAAAACCACCAAAGGAACCTGAAGGTGCACAAGTCTGTGGTATCTGATGAAATGCATTCGTGGCTCCCGATGGAACTGGAGAACAGAACTACATCATTCTTTCAAGTATTCCAGCAGTGTGTCATAATAAAATTTGCCGTTATCTTCCTGGTCTTGGATGCACGCATTTCTATACTGCCTGTATTGTAAAGGAATGACATATTTGCATCCAGTTTCTTGTGTCTGATGATATCACCTTTATTTGCATCTCGTTAAGAAAGGTAGGACATGTGTTATTAGATTAAAAAGATGCACTATTATTGTGGTACAGAGTAACCAAGAAATGCTTTCCTTCCAACAGCAAATTTTTCAGCCTACCTTCTTTCCCCTATTCAACTAACTAAAAACCACAGAATAATGGAATACTATTTACAGCCGCTCAAGATCTTTAACTTACACTCAGTGACCAAGTAAAGTAGTAAACAGAGCTACTTTTTTGTCAGTGCTTGTGTGACAGAGGATATTCTATTTTAGCTGTCACAGACTTCTTGGAACCTTACTGTGTTCTCAGTTTTTCTTATAATTTGCAGCCATTGGTAATCTAACTATCCTGATCTACAGCAGCTAGGAAATCAAATCCACTTTTCTTAACAATGACATTTATTCTAACCAGTTTCCGTCGTTCTTAATCCAGAAACATTCTTTAGGCTTTTAAATTTAGATCCTAATTATTCATTTCTATGTGGACTCATGATTATTGATGTGGCCAATGCTATTACTTATTGAGAAGAGTTGAAATCTATTTATGTAACCATCAGAAAGACGGATGCAAGAGGAACTGAATATTGTACAGAAGTAGGAGTTTGCTCCATCCATGTATGCATTGAGTATGGTAGTTTAAAAAGAAAGGAGAGCTGTTTAATGCTCTTCTGAAAATTGAGACTGGAAGCAATAGCTAAATTAGTTTCTCAGGTGGAAGTTTCACATTTGTCAAAGTGAATCCTCTCAGGGAAAACAACTTTACAGGCTCTCTTCTCTTGGGACAAATATTCCAAGAAACACAACAGGCACTTCAGTTTCGAGAAGAGCTTAGAGAGCCAGGAAAGCTTCCCTATGATGCGAAGAGACTGAAGAAATTCTGTTCAGACAGAAACTTACTAGAAAGATATATAAGAGATAGAGAAAATAAGGATATAGACGGTATTTCAGGCTTTTATAATACACAAATAGCAGGTTTGCTAATAAAAATGTAAAACCCCATCACTAAGCCTCTACATGACATATAATTAAACAGTTCAACTTGTTGCCAAACATGAAATAAGGGCCAAGAACAAAATAAGCTTTCTTTTTGAACTCGACATTTTTATGGCCTTAATTACATTAGGGTAAAAATGTATGTAAAGAAATATAAATAGATGCTGTCTTGGTTTTAAATATACATTATTCACTAACCATATGGGTCTGCAGTAATTTCTCCAATAAGTATATTGTGCACAATTGTCCACTGGGGGTTTATGTCTTCCTCTGAAACTTCAATTTGTGTCCATTGTCAGATAAATAAGCACCACTTGTCTCAGTGAGTGGAGCTTCTCCCATCTGCAGGTTGCACTTAGCCTGCACAGATTTCAGGATAAAAGGGAGAGGGACAAATCTCCCTCTGAGTTATTCGAAAAAGCCCCTAGGACCTCAGTAATTTCAATCCAATCAACTTGACATTTTGTAGAATAGAAAAAAAAATGCGCTTAAGTGTTGGGAAGAGGCAAACACAGTGTCCTGACCCCATAAGACATAAAAGGCAAGTTTTCCAATGACAGAAATTAAGGACAGGCATTTATTCCTTTTTGAACCTTACATACTTACTGATAACTTGGTGAATGATACGGTCTTCACTGAGGAGGCAGTCACAGTTTAAAAATACAAACCCATAAATGAACATCCAGGATTTCATCTATGTAAGGAATAGAACAAGTAATTATTTTTTCCTGTGATCCTCTGTTGTGTGATATAAAACCAGGTAGGTTATTAACTTGAATGATATTGCAGACACAAAGAGCTATAAATACCATCCTCCTCAGCCCTAGTCTCTCTCATTGTCTTGTAGTAATCAAATACAAGCAAATTTATCCCCATGATGGCAATGTTACTCTGACATCAAGATAAACAAAAACAGATATATGTGTCTATGCAGAGAACAATTTACACCCATTTTTTTGTTTGGTAAAGCCTCAGTCAACATAATTTCTTAACGAAGTCCTGCAGAAACAGAAATGGAGAATAAGCAAAATGCAATTGAATTCAACAGTGATATCATAGTGTCAATTTCTTACTAAAAATGTAATATAATAGGACTGATGCAAAATGAATAGATACATGAAGTATAAGTATGGCAAAAAGTTTTGTTAATTTTCATGGAACTGTCTTTAGAAAAATCGAAGAATAACTTTGTTCGGTTAGTGAATAAACTATGTTGCTTCTTGGTTCACATAATCAGAGTGTTGGATGGGGGAAAGGTGAATATCCCACACGTATTGAACCAGGAAGGAGGAAAGAGATCTTTGTCATACTCCTTTTTTCCTAAAGGAGATGGGCAGGAACAGGTAACAACTGGAAGTTTACTCTCCTTCTTGGACAAGTACAAAGGAGGAAATGAATTGCTCCTCTTAGAGCATAATTCTATGCTTCTTTACAGTAATACAATTACATATTTCACCAGAATACAGGTGAAAGAAAGATTACCTAGCCTTTCATGAAGACATTAAGTTACACGTAATGTATTGCATACATAAAATATATTGTGATTCTTTCCTATGAACAATCATGAAGATAAAATTATTGGAGAGAATGGAGAGGAAGGGTTAGAATTTTCTTAACACTGTGTTCCCAGATTTTGTAGTCGTAAAGATACCGATGCTACAATACTGAGTTCTCGGATACAGGTGATTGGAGGCAGCAGCTAAGAAAAGAAGTAATGGCTAGCTTTGCAATTAAGTTCATTAGTGCAATGTGAGGAAAATTTTGATCCTCACAAAAGCTGCTTGTAGATGAAAATTCCTAGAAGTTTTAGACGGACATTGTGCACTGTAATTATACTTTACAGCTTGCATGGCTGTAATGTGCTGTTTTGAGGGTCGCAAAATCTGATCCTATCTATACAGGTAAGATTAAAAATGAGAAACTGATGTCTAGGTGATCTCAGGCCAAAAAACCCACCCTGTTTTTATTTTGAACCTAATTGACAACAGAAACTGTGAAAAGAGAGTTCAGATGATCACTGCAATTAGAAAGAGAATGTTGAGTGTTTGTGGCAGATGTGATGAAGATCCAGAGAATACAGAAATTTTGACTAGCATTTAGAGGTTTATGAAGAGTGATTAAAGAATCATTGAATCATAAATTCATCTGATTGGAAAAGACCTCTGAGATCATTGAGTCCAACCGTATCTGTCCCCTTACTAAACCATGTCCCTCAGAAACATATCTGCTCATCTTTTAAACACCTCCAGGCATGGTGACTCAACCACCTCTCTGGGCAGCTGTGCCAGTGCCTGACTACCCTTTCAGGGAAGAAATTTTTCCTAATGTTTAGTCTGAATCTCCCCTGATGCAACTTGCTACAACCTCCTTTCAGGTTGTTGTAGACAGTGATAAGGTCTCCCTTCAGCCTCCTCTTCTTCAGGCTAAACAACCCCAGTTCCCTCAGCCGCTCCTCAGAAGACTTGTTCTCCAGCCCCCTCAGCAGCTTCGTTGCCCTTCTCTGGACACGCTCCAACACCTCAATGTCCTTCTTGTAGTGAGGGGCCCAGAACTGAACACAGTACTCGAGATGCAGCTTCACCAATGCTGAGTACAGGGGCACAATAACTTCCCTGGTCCTGCTGGCCACACTGTTTCTGATACAGGTCAAGATGCCATTGCCTTTCTTGGCCACTTGGACACACTGCTGGCTCATGTGCCAACCAGCACCCCAGGTCTTTCTCTGCCAGGCAACTCTTCATCCAGTCTTCCCCAAATCTGTTACATTGCATGGGGTTATTGTGTCCCAAGTGCAGGACTCAGCACTTGGTCTTGTTGAACCTCATCCCGTTGTTTTCAGCCCATCAATCCAGCCTGTCCAGATCCCTCTGCAGAGCCTCCCTTCCTTCAACCGGATTGACACTTCCACCCAGCTTAGTGTCATCCACAAACTTGCTAAGGAGGCACTCAATGCCCTTGTCCAGATCATTAATAAAGATATTGAACAGGACTGGACCCAGCACTGAACCCTGGGGAACACCACTTGTGACTGGTTTCCAACTGGATTTAACCACCACTCTTTGGGCCTGGCCATCCAGCCAGTTTTTTTACCCAGCTGAGAGTGTGCCTGTCCAGGCCAATGGCAGACAGTATCTCAATCAGCATACTGTGAGAAATGGTGTCAAAGCCACACCCACAGCCTTTCCCTTGTTTATTAACTGGGTAACCTTGTCATAGAAGGATATCAGATTGGTCTGGCAGGACCTGCCTTTCATAAACCCATGCTGACTGTGTCTGTTTACCTGGTTGTCCTGTGTGTGCTGTATGATCTGCTCCATGACCTTCCCTGGTATCATGGTCAGATTGACAGGCCTTCCCTGGATCCTCCCTCCAACCCTTCTTGTAAATAGACGCAACAATTGCCAGTCTCCAGTCAAGTGGCACTTCCCCAGTCAGCCAGGACTGCCGGAAAATAATGGAAAGGGGTTTGGAGAGGACTTCTGCCAGCTCCCTTAATACCCCTGGGTGGATCCCATCCAGACCCATAGATGTGTGGATGTCTAATTGGTCAAGCAGGTCTCTAACCAAATCGTCCTGGATTGCTGAAGCTTCACTCTCACTGTCTTCTGGCTCAGGAGGCCAAGTATCCCGAGAATATCTCACCTTACTATTAAAGACAGAGGCAAACAAGGCATTACGTACCTCTGTCTTGTCCTCATCCCTCATCACTACTGTACCCCTTGTATCCAGTAGAGGAGGGAGATTCTCTTTGGTCCTCCTGTTATTGTTAATATACTTGAAGAAATACTTTTTATTGTCTTTCACTGAACTGGCCAGTTGGAGTTCCAGTTGGGCTTTAGCTCTTCTAATTTTCTCTCTACATGATCTCACCTCATCGTTGTAGTCCTCCTGGGATGCCTGTGCCCTCTTCCAAAGCTCATAAACTTTCCTCTTCTTCCTGACATCAATAAAACACTCCGTGCTCAGCCAAGCTGGTTTTTTTCTCCTGCCCACTCATTTTATGGCACATGGGGATGGCCTGCTCTTGTGCAGCCAGTAGTTCCTTCTTGAGGAGCACCCAGCCTTCTTGTCCTCCTTTGTCATTTAGAACTGCCTCCTAATGAACTTTATCAAGCAGCCTTCTAAACAGTTAGAAGTCTGCTCTCTGAAAGTCCAAGGTGGCAGTTCTGCTGTCTCCCTTCCTTACTCCTCTTAGAATTCTATCATCTCCTGATCACTGTGCTCCAGGTGTCCTCCAACCATCAGCTCTCCCACAAGGCCCTCTCTGTTCACAAACAGCAGATTCAGCAGGGCACCTTCTATAGTCGATTCACTCACAGTTGCATCAGGAAGTTATCTTCCATACACTCAATGAACTTCCTAGACTGCTTCCTTTCTGCTGTATTATACTTCCATCTGGAAGATTGAAATCCCCCACAAGAAGAAGGGCCAGCGATCATGATTAATGAGATATGATAGGAAAGCAGAGAAGAAAAAAATATGGGAAAGAATGAATGTCACCAAGAACAGCTCCAGCACTCAAGAGATAAAAAAACTTCCATACTCTTATGGTGATGTTTAAGATCTGAGCAAATCTCATTTAACCATAGCTTTATTAGCTTTGTTTCTCTGCAAGAAACAGGGTCTGTATGGCTGATCTTGATGGTAAAATCAGTCGTTAGTTTATATAAAGTGTTACTCTCTCTGTGTTCCTAAATGCCATGGTTAGCCAAAATACCTGTTCACCCTCGTTGTAAGTTTTCCTTTTCTGGATTTCTGTAAGAATCATCTGGTGAATGGACTGAAAATTAGGCAGGGGGCAGTGGCCTGTACTCCTCATCTGTGTCCTGAACTTTTCCACTGGGCTGTTTCTTCTGGTGACTTCTGTGGTCAACTCAAGAGAGACCACATTATTGCTGTAATGAATATACTGAATTTGTTATTTCCTACAAACACCAAGTTCATAGCTAAACTCTAGCTGGATTCACATACTCACCTCTGTCCAGCAGGTGTATTTTGAATTGTCCTAATCTCATGCAAACATAATCAATTCTACCCCAAACCTCAGGATTTTTTGAAAATAGGTACCAACTTCCTGTTTCTAGCTCTGTTGATGGAATTAGGTATTGGAACTATTTTGGCGAGAAGAGGCTAAGTAACGCTTTTCTCCTTAGAATTTGCTATTGAAAGGATTAAGATGCTGTACTCAATGTGTAAACTTCCATGAATCTGTTATTTGGGGATTTCTAAACTCTATTTGTTACATAGGAATTCTAGGTGATTAACTTAATCTGAACCGTGGTAGTTACTAGGTGCTTAAAAGTTAATGAGCAGCAACAGTGGATCAACCCTTATAAACTGACATCAAGCAAGTAATGCTGCTAAAAGGGACTTTTCATTTCTGCCTTACACAGTGTCCCTGGCCATATAATCCAGCTGTCTCAAGCACTAGCATTTGTGCATCATACTAGAAAAACTCAAGAATAATAAAGGAGTTTGCATCTGAGTAGCTCCTCAAGAGCATATTTAGAAAACAAGACAATCTTACTCCACAAACGAGATCTTAGGCTCCTTGGAAAACACAGTAGTTTAGCACTGTGTCAGCTAATGCCCTAGGGAAAGAAGATTAATAGATCAGGCACAATCACTGTCCTTACGACCTTTATCAAGGTCATTTAAAAGCAGAGTCAATACGGACATCTGACGGGATATGACTCATGTCTGTGTAGATAAAATAAGTTGGTTTTCATTTAAAAACATAAAATTAGCCTGCAAAGACAAGACCTTCCTAAAATATATTGTCTACACATCAGGCCTGCTTTTTCCAAATTGCATTTTTTAAAAATAGTATTATATTCATCTTAATGTAAGGAAATTAAAATTAAATCATAATAGCATATTTTTTTTAAAAATGCACTTGGCTTAATATACTGTTGAACTGTAGTCAATACTGTTGAGCACCAGTCAGCGTGCATCAAATAGGACATTATATACTTTACAAGAAATGACGCTGAAGCTCTAGCTGCCATCTTTATTGATTAAAGATACAAATATGCAACATGTTTTACTTTTAATCTCTAGTGTAGTATTGAAGATCTGACATGGTAAAAGCAGAGGAAGTAATCAGTTGCTACACCTGCAACTCAGTTGTAAGATTCAAGTACCTTAACTTTATTTTGGAAAATATTGGTAAACTCATTTAGACTGGCCTGATATTTAAAGCTGATGTCTACATAAGCTCTGCTAGAGAAATGGGATTTTTTTCATAATTTCTTGTTATTTGAGCATAATTTGTCGTTTACTTTGTCTCCTCTGAAGTGAATTAATGTATGTGTATAAAAGCAGCAAAACAGCCCTTGCAATAAAAACCTTTGGAGCATAAATCTCCTTAAGCTAAAATTTATTTGAAAGTCTTTTAATGCTTCTTGTATAAAATTGCTTCTCATCTAGAAGCTAGTGTGTGTTTTCCCATATTTTTTTTCTATGGGGTTTGGGGACTGGGAGAACAAAACAGAAAAACTTGAATGCATCTAGTAAAACAAAGCAAATGATAAGTGAAAAAATAAAAATGCTTGCAAAGCTTGGAATATATTGGCAGTCTTTGTGAAAAAATCATGCAAATATTGTTAATAACTGGAAAAAATGCTTAAGATCACTAATTGCTTAGAACACTACTGGAATCTGGTATGTATTATCAGTAAATGCTTTAAGCCTGTTGTGTATTTTTGCTATAAGATGAATGTGAATGTTAAGTAAATAGATGGAATAATCTTGATTAGTTACAAAAAAGTGCCTGATTTAACCATGAAGATACTCAGTGCTAGTGAGCAATTTTAGAAATTTATAGTGGATGTTATTAAGATGATTTATTTTGCAAACTTCAGTTGAGAAAAAATTACTTGCAAGCTAGTATTTTTCATTAAATTACACATATCAGATTATAGTTTTTAAGAAATCATTTAGATGTATTCTGGTTTCTTGGGACTGCATTGCACCACATGGGTGATTCTTAACCAGCTACAAAATCTTCACAGAGACCAGGCTCAGTGTATTGTTCTCCTTTGTCTCTGACACAGGAGATGTGCTGATAAAAACCTCAGTACTGTTGGAACACTGCTTTGTTCTCCACAGCATGATTAGAGTCAACTAAGTAGATTTTCCCAGAGTTTCTCTGGAATCAATCCATGCTTAGCAGTTAAGTATCTTAATAAAGAGAACCTTCCAGTTCTTTCTTTATCACAGACGCACTGCGTACAGAAGGGGTAACAAGAAAATTTAGTCTGAAGTCAAGTTTTTCCAAAATGTCAAAATTCTGATAAGTTCCTATCAATTTATGGAACTTATGTTTGAACAAATAAGCATGAAAATCTCTTTCCTTCACAGAGGAAGAGTATTAAAGTGAACTTCTTGCAAAATTAATCTCAGACTTTCAGACTTACATAAAAACTGCCTCATGATTTTGATAGCAGGCATCACTAGTAACAGTTTCACTTCAGTGGTGCCATTTGAATGTACATAACACATTCATTTTGGATGAAAGGTTTACCTGCTTGTCTATTACTTCTAAGACTGTGAGGTGGAGTGAATTATTCCTGATTTTGTGTTATGCTCTTATACTATAATTTTAGTTACTGCTATAGGCTTTTGGCAGAGAAAGGTAGAAAAAGCAAATAAATACTTGTGTATCTAAATAAATTGTTTCTGGTCTTAATAAAAATTATGAATATGAGAATAGTGAGGCAGCTGAACAGAATGAGAATAGGACAGTGGAACCTGCAGTCAGCTCACCATTGTCTAGGATGATAGTGGCGACTGAGATATCTCAGGCAATGGAAAACAAGGTTAATACCATGGAAATTTAATAGACACTCCAGCATTCCAAGATGGTGGTTACATCTTCCCCTTCCAGGTTATTCCTCTGGGTGATCAAGCCCAGATTATTGATCTGGTTCTAACTATGCAATGAACTGGTAACAGAAATCTGATATGGTTCAGTGCAGAGCCACTGTAAGCTGAATTAGCAGCACATGAAACCAGCTGTATCACTCCCAAGACCTATTAAAGCCATGAAGCAGCACTGCTGCTTTGGCATGACTGGCACCAGAGCTAGCAGATCTTTCCAGGCTGGACCTTGGATGTCACTGCTCTGCGTTTGCAGAACTGGGAATGTTAAGAAGCAGGTTTAATGACATCTCAGCACCTTGGAGGACCTAACTCAACTCTAAAGCTGAGTGCTATGCTGATGCTGTTAGCTCTGCTAGATCTAAGCTGATTCTTGCAGAGCTACTGAAATGTCTCAGTGCAGGTCACAGCTAGCCAACTCTAAGTTGGCTAAAGAGGACTGCATGGAGATGTAGCTAGCCCACCTCCATGTTCCAAAAGGGAACACCCCCCCCTGAGATTCCACAAAATTGATCCAGAGGTTGGAAATTTAGGCTTCCTTATTGTGCCTTTGTACTGAATTCAGTATATTGATTCTGCCCAGACTAACTACAGGATTCAAAGCAGATTATTTTCCCCCTCTTTATACACATGAGTTGGATGTGCAGGACTTCACAAACTGGACATAGCTAGAGACTGGACACAGGGAACAGTTCTGCTATTGATGCTGAAAGTCACTTAGGTTTCTGGCTGGTTCATCTTATTCACAAAGGCAGGCCTAAACAGACTGCCAAACTTGGACTTGTTTTGTTCCAAAGCAGTTTGGCTGAAAGCTAAGCAACTGCGACACTAGTAATGGCCTTAAAACTTTTCTATCCCCTTCTTACAACTTTTGATCTTTTGCAGTACAAAGCTTGAATTTATTAAAGTGAAACATTTTGTGCTTTATGAAAGCTGGAAGCAGCTATCCTTAAGTGGCTCTTACAGTGAAAAGTGTGTGCTTGTGTGAAAGGAGTGGGTTTCAATCACACAATCTCTTTGGTCTTTAAATTATTGTTTGGTTTTCTGTCTTTTAAAGTTAAAGCTGCTCTTCAAAAGGCTTAGAACAGTGCGTAGTAGTACTAATTCCTGTTGGTTGTGTTTCCGAGATGCCTAATGAGAAAATTCAAGAAGGCTGTAGTTGGTAGGTTGTCTCCTGGCACGTCTTTCCATCTAGCTCTTTGGAGCTTCTTTCATGGAAAACTGCAAGTACTCAGTTTCAGTCAATTGAAATAATTAATTGTCTTAGCCCCCTAGTAAAGCCCATTCATTTTGAAACCATTACTAGAATATAATTTTGTGAATAACACAAATGTTCTATCTTATCCTGGTGAACAGTAAAAAAATCCAAGAGCCAAATCCTTTTCAAACCAAAGTGTAATAAGCAAACACATGAACATGAATGTTGCAATCAAATTCTAGCATTTCAATTTTACTCTGGCAAATAGATAACAGTCATACTCCAAGAGCATCAAGAATACGTAGCTCTCCCTTTTTAGAAATGTGTAGAATGAAATTGGTCAGGAAAGCATCTTCTGCCTCAGTTGTTAATGTTTTTTTCTTTTTGTTCTTGCTTAGGAACCTCTTGTTTACTGCAGCTGTGTCATAACTGAATAACATTAATATTTTAATTGGACTTTTTAAGACTGCCTGATGTTAAGGTTTCATTTACTCTCAAGTTAGTTTAGATTTTATAAGGCTTCCGCTTTCCTTGAAGATTTACCCCAGGTGCTTCACCTAGATTATCTAAAGACATTAGCACATCACTTAGTTGCTGGAAAGTTTAACTGACATTTTGCTGTTTAAATGGTTAATGGGATTAAAGACACTACCACATCAAAAGAGTGAGTTTTCCCTTCGTCTTCACCTCCCATCTCCTACTCCCTCCCCTTTCTACATGGCTGCCTAAATTGCTTCTCAGTTTAATTCAGACTGAAATGACTTGCAGTCTCAGAACAAAAATAAACTCAAAAAGTAAAGCGGAATTAAAAGATTTCAAGTACCTTGTCGACTTTCCCCTCTGAATTTTCTCGGCAAAAAGTCTCGGGGATTGATTTCCTTTGGCCGTGTCAGCGCAAAGCACCTCTAGAAACAGTTTCTCCAAGAGCCCTTCATGGACTCCTAAAGCCCGCGTCCCCCATGACTTTGAAACGCTAATTTCAAGCTAATCTAATTAGGCTAATGACTGGCCCACCGCCGTGCAAGAACGCTGGGACAACCTTTTTGAGATTGAGACTTGCACTTTCTTCGTTTCATCAGGCTAGCTCTAAACAACAAGAAGCACGAACTGTGGTTTCACTGAAGGATCTTTAAATAGGCAGCTGCTTACAAGCCAAGCGTGCCCTTCATTTGAGGAGACAGTAAAAAAAACCTGGTTTTGGTAGTGAAGGAGCAAAGCATACTTAAATATCGATTACTTTTTTTTTTGTCTCTGTCTCATAAGTGTCTTCCTTCAATATGGCACAGAGCATGTAAATTTTAGTACGATCGGCTAACATAATAGGGTGCAGCTCTGCTCCGCTTATCCAGAGCATCTCTGCGCCTTGATAATTTATAGTGAAGATTGCAAGCCTAGAGGGGAAGATATGTAGCCTGGTCCCCTCTTAAAAAGGAACTAGCCAAAATCTGTCTATACATTGAGAAGTAGTGCACTCAGTCTTATTTTTAAGTGCTGACTGAGAGAAGAAGAGGAAACCTGAGCGTGTGCAAGCCAGGCTCTGTGATTCTCATCTCAAGTTTGATTAAGTTAGAATCTGGCAGATCTTCCTGTTAAGGAATTGCTTGGCTTTCAGTGTTTTCTGAGCTTGCAGAGCACGATTATATAGCAGAGTGAAGTACCTCACTCGTCAAAAATGCTGAGACGGAAGATAGCAGAAAGTCTGACACAGAAGTTATGTCAGAGGACTTTTTTTATCTTTTACGGACAACTAGAATTAAACCTATCAATAATGCCACTTTTTTTTACTTTTTTTTTTACTTTTTTCCTCCCCTTCCCTTTTAATTACATATGTTTCCCAGGTTTGTGATTGTTTGTTGTGTTTACTGGATGTTAACATTGCTTATGGTGTGTCAATCTGACACTTTTTTTTCTAAAATTCAAGATTGTTCTCTGAGATATTTTTCTCATTTTGCTTTCAGACTCAGCCTTGCCCCCTCCTGTAACGCACTTTATTTATTTATTTTATTTTATTTTCTCCCTTTTTATTGTTGCCGTTGTTGTCTTGAGAGGACAGTGATTTCGATAGTGTGCTGCACAGTAATCGTCGCCTCGGGAGGGCCGGGCCCTGAATCCGAGGGAGCCGAGTACTGTCGCGGACACTCCGACGGCAGCGACCGCTCTCCCCGCGCCAGGGCTCTGCGATAAGGATATGAATTATCACGAACGGGACTTTTATCGCTCGTAATCGACTCAGCAGAAGCGTTGCCCAGCACTGCACAGCAGCCCTTGCCGAAACACCCACGCTGCCCGCGATCCATCTCTCTCCCTGCACTCGCGGTAGAGCGGCTGGCGCTTGTTCCCGGGCAACCAGCCCTGGCAGCTCCGCGCCCGCAGCGCTTGGCTGGGCAGGCAGCGAGGTCGCAGATCCGCAGAAAGCCCCGCGGGTGCCTGGCCGAGCCCCCCGTCACTGCCGCCTGCAGGTGGCGATCGGTACCCCCGTCGCTTCCCGCCCCGGCACCCTCAGCCGCGAGAAGCCCCAGGTTGTGCGGGGATCCCCGCCCCAGGACACCACCCGCCGACTCGCACACCCCCCCAAGCCCCGGCGCCCGTCCCGAGGGGGAGCCCAGGATCGCGGGGAGGAGCTGCGAGGAGGAGGTGAGGGTGATGGGGGCAGTCGTGGTGGGCTTCTCTGCGGTGTGTCCCCGGCGGGAGGGGGCGGCAGGGAGGGACGGGCACCGACGCCCGCCTGCGGTGCCCAGGAACGACGGCGACCCAGCGAGACCCCCCCGCAGAAGGGCGGGATGGAGGGGAGGACGGAAGGGGAGGGGAAGGAGGAAGGGAGAAAGCGACGGGAGAGCGGAGAGTCAGAGCAGGCAGGAACAGCGCAGGAAAGCGACGGAGCGAGGGGTAGCATCTCGGCGAGCGGCGGGAGGGCCGCCCCCGCCGCCCGGGGCTGCGCGCTGGGCAGAGGCGGCGGGGATGGGCGGGCGTGGGGCGGCTCCGCCAGCCGCCGTCCTCCGAGCCTCGGCCGCCTCCTGCCGCGCTATATAGGGGCGGGGAGGGTGACAGTGGGGGGATGCCCGGTGTGGCCGAAGCGCACGGGCTGCAATGCCTCCTGCCAGGGTAGCGCACAAGTGACCGGCGCGTCTTCCCATGCCCGTCTCCTGAAGCAACCTCCCCGCCCGGCATGGATGTGGCCAACAACACTACCTCCTCAGAACGCTCCCCTGAGGGGGCAGGCGGCTCCGGCCTCGCCGAGGTCACCCTGAGCTACCAGTTGCTCACCTCGCTGCTCCTGGGCACGCTCATCCTGTGCGCCGTGAGCGGCAACGCCTGCGTGATCGCGGCCATCGCCCTGGAGCGCTCCCTGCAAACCGTGGCCAACTATCTCATCGGCTCGCTGGCCGTCACCGACCTCATGGTGTCCGTGCTGGTGCTGCCCATGGCAGCCCTCTACCAGGTGCTGAACAAATGGACTCTGGGGCAGGTCACCTGCGACATCTTCATCTCACTGGACGTGCTGTGCTGCACCTCTTCCATCCTGCACCTGTGCGCCATCGCCTTGGACAGGTACTGGGCCATCACGGATCCCATCGACTATGTCAACAAACGGACTCCCCGACGGGCCGCCGTGCTCATCAGCCTGACCTGGCTCATCGGCTTCTTGATATCCATCCCACCCATGCTGGGTTGGAGGACGCCCGAGGACCGCTCGGACCCCGACGCCTGCACTATCAGCAAGGACCACGGGTATACCATCTACTCCACTTTCGGCGCCTTCTACATCCCGCTTCTCCTCATGCTGGTGCTCTACGGCCGCATCTTTAAGGCGGCCCGCTTCAGAATTCGCAAGACCGTCAAGAAGGCGGATAAGAAGAAAATCGCCGACACCTGCCTCACCCTCTCCCCGACCGTCCTGCCCAAGAAGAGCAACGGGGAGCCCGGCAAGGGCTGGCGGAGGACTGTGGAGCCCAAACCCGGTGCCTGTGTCAACGGCGCCGTGCGGCAGGGCGAGGACGGGGCCGCCCTGGAGATCATCGAGGTCCAGCGCTGCAACAGCTCCTCCAAGACTCACCTCCCGCTGCCCAGCGAGTCGTGCGGCTCCCCGCGGCCCCCCTCCTTCGAGAAGCGCAACGAAAAGAACACGGAGGCCAAGCGGAGGATGGCTCTATCCCGGGAGAGGAAGACAGTCAAGACCCTGGGCATCATAATGGGCACGTTCATCCTCTGCTGGCTGCCGTTCTTTATCGTGGCGCTGGTCCTGCCCTTTTGTGACAGTAAGTGCTACATGCCCGAGTGGCTGGGGGCAGTCATCAACTGGCTGGGCTACTCCAACTCCCTCCTCAACCCAATCATCTATGCCTATTTCAACAAAGACTTCCAAAGTGCTTTTAAGAAAATTATCAAGTGCAAATTTTGCAGGCAATGAAGCCCGCTGCTCCGGGACGGGGCAGTGGGGACAGCTGCCACTCCACTCACTCCATCAGCCTGCCCCCGTACTCCCCCGCAGTGTGCCCCCCGCCCAGCCCCTCTCCAGCGCCGGCAGAAGAGCGGGGGACTCCCGACCCCCCCCAACACCGGGCAGCGCGCCCGAGCCCTTCACTCCTCCGCCCGTCGGACAAACCCCGCGGAGCAGGGCAGGGCAAGGCAGGGCAGGACAGGGCAGGGCTCCACTGGCAGAGACAGGGGGATGGCCGGGGCGGGAGTGCTCCGCGACCGCCCTTGGCTTCGCTTGACCTCTCCGGGACTCCGCTGTGGGGAGCCGGCGCTCCCGCCTCCTTCCACTCATCCTTCCCTCCCCTCCATCCTTCTGGGTAGACCGAGGCTTTGCAGGTCGTTGCTTGTGGTCGCTGTTAAGCACAGTGTCTGCCCTAGTAGCATCGGTAAAAATAAACCACCCTATGCAGAATACAGCCGTATTGGGGATTTTTCTTGGATTTACGAGGAGACGGTTAGGGACTCGGAGACCCACCTCGGTCTGTCAGCGTAAGTATGGAGGCTGAAGGCGACTCGCCGAGCGGAGGAAGGGTCTTTGGGCTCGTCGCTTCTCGGGCCGTGAAACCATCAAGGGAATTTTATTGGAGGGAAAAGCCACCGTGTTTTGTAATCTTGCGAAGTACTTCCAGTAGCATCCCCGTCTGCGTTACTTGTGTCTAACGGCTCTCCTCCTATGCTAGGACTTTCCAATTCATCGGGCTTCCCTTCGTTACAGCGCAGGGAGGTGACGGGACTTAAACTCCAACGGCACGTCTCATTATATGAAGGTAATTTTTTAAAATGCCTTTGACCAAGGGTTTCCACTAAGGAACAGCTTTGCTCTGCGCGACTGTCCCTGAGTTTGCCGCGCACGCAGCAGCACAAGGAGTTTGAGCAGTCTGTGGCGAAGTAGCGTTTCTTTCGTTCTTTTTTTTTAAAGCCACTTTAAAGTTTCTCCGGAGACGCTGCGGTCGCCTCGGAGGCAGCCAGCTGCGGCACATTGTGCTCGAGGGAAAGAAAACACCCTCACAAACATACATGAACAAACCCAACCAAACTGATAGACCAAAACATTGCCATGTGCTCCGTGGCAGAGGGGGAGGGGCCGAGAGCAACCGCAGGCGGCGAAAGCGGCATCTCGGCGCAGGCTGTGAGGGGGCAGACTCTCTCTCCTCCCCCGGGCCAGGTCCGGAGGGGATAAGCACGACCGTTCCAACGAGCTGAGAGCTACGGCCAGAAGCAGGCAGTGTCACTGCGATGTCAAGGGTGGGGAGAATCAGGCTTGGTCCCCGAGGCGGCTCCGCAAGCTTCCCATCACATTGGGTCCCCTCTTCTTCCGTCAATCACAGCTGCTTGGCCTCAGGAAACCCGGGGCACTTCTCTGCGTAGCACGGTGTTAGAATAGAATAGCAGGACAGGCTGGCCCGCCGTGCCGCTCTGCTCCTTTCCTGCCTTGCTTCTGGCTCTCCCGCCGACTCTCCCACTCTCGGGCCGAGGGGAGGGGACGGCTGGGGGGTTGTGCTGGGGACACAAGTACTGGCACTGCGCCGGCTGCCGTGTACTTCCGCGACGGGCTTCCTGAAATGAATGCTTGACCAAATATATATATATTCTTGTTTATTTTTGTGTAAACTGTGTTACCTGTAGGTAAAAGGGGATATTAAATCCGTGCGTCACGTGAATGTAAGTGTCCAGTCATTTCTGATCTTCAACTGCTTACATTAAATGACAATAGTGCATTTAACAGCCTCAGCTGATATTCTGAAAATTTTATTTGACCTCGTTTTCGCAATTAAAGTGTTCTTTGATCTTATCTCCTCTTTGATCACTCCTAACCACGTGTGTCCTAGATATTCCTTACGTGCGGGAGTGTCAGAAGCGTCAGCCTGCAGCGATCAGACAGCCGAAACTGCTCGGGCATCCTGTGACTTTGTGAGCCCCACTCGCTGGGGGTGTGGGCTGAGCCGACCCGTTGGGTACCCCGGGGCAGAAGCGGGGACGGGGGCGCACGGGTCTGCCCCTGTCGCCGACTCCCGCATGTGCAATTCTGCACGTTTTTGCTTTTTTTTTTTTCAATTTTTTTTTTCTTTAGCAAATCTGTTTGCAAATTCCTCGGCCACGATCCCAGTTGGCCGTTCTCCGCCCCAGGGACGGACGCCTGACTGCGGGACGGGGGCTGCCCAGGTGCACTGAAAGCCCCGGAACGTCGAGGCAGGACTCAACTGGAGCCGCACCAGGCACGCCGGCAAAAGGGGTACAGCTCCTTTGTCCCCTTAGCCTGCATCGCAACAGGCGCTAACCTCCTCTCTCTGGTAACGAATGATAGGACCCGAGGGAAAGGCAGGAAGATGTTCCAGGGGAGTTTAGGTTGGATATTTGGATAAAGTTCTTCACTCAGAGGGCGATAGAGCACTGGAACAGCTCCCCAGCTAAAGCGTTTGGCCGACGCCCTCAGACACACGGTGTGAATGTTGGGATTGTCCTATGCAGGGACAGGAGCTGGACTCGATGATCCTTGTGGTCCCTTCCAACTCAGGTCATTCCGTGATTCTGTGATACGACGGGAATAGGGGCGCAGCCCCCCAGTCCGCGCTGTCCCGTGCCGCTGCCGCTTGGGCCCGGAGCAGGGAGAACTTCGGAGCTCCGGAGCGAAAACCCCTCCAGCTGGCACTGGGAGGCGAAAGGCGTCTTTGCCCGCCCAGCTTTTCCCCGTGCGGCCGCCCGATCCCTGCACGGGCAGGACATGGGGGATCGGCCCCGGATCCCTGCTGCCCTCCCGCGGGGAAGAGTTCCAGGAGCTCGGTGCCCGGCTCCGCCACCCTCTCTGCCTCTCCTCGGCGGGGAAAAAAAAAGCTCTTTGGCGGCTCTGCGGCCCACGGAGGGGCCAAACAGACCGGACCCCGCAGAAGGTCCTACGCCGGGTCGGCAGCCGCGGTGCCCTGGGCGACTCTTACTGCATCCCCCTCCGGGCTTGCTCCCACCACACCCCTCCTTCCGGGCTGCTCCTATCACGCGTTCCTTTTGGCGTGCTCCCAGCGCACCCTCCCATCTCCGGGAGGGTCCCCGTCCCCGCGGCGCTGCAGAAGCCGCGATGGAAATATCATCCCTTGACCCCAGTGGGGAAAGCATTTCTCATTCCCTCTGTTGCATTTTTTTTAAAAATATATATCCTCAGTATTAAATTCTGTAATGCGGAGGAAACGACCTGTTTTAAAAGATAGGGATTTTTTGTTTCTGTTATAGTTTTCAAATTCCTAATTTGCTTACCACTAAGATTAGAAACACCCGAACCAAAGAGAGGAATTAGTCGTTTTTAAAGGAGAAATCAGTTCTGTATTAGATCAGTATTTGTGGTTGCTTGCAGTATTGTACTTGCTCCACTAACGAGCAATCTCCTCACAGTTTAAAGCACTTCTTTTCAGTTTTCAAGGACCTATGGAATCTCCAACAATGAACAAAGAAAAATCCAAATAGAAGCCAAAAGATTTTATGTTTTGAACAGAGACACAGAAAACTGACTTTTAACAACTTTAGTCAATTTTGAATATCGAGTATCATCATAGATATAAAGACTTTAACCCTTTCTTCCTTTAAAAATTCTTCTTTAGACTACTGTAAAATGAGAAGAAAGTTTCATACCTTCGAAATTTCTTTGCTCTGTGGCTCCAGTCCATGCTGAATTTGTGTCTGAATATACATCTAACAAGTACTGGCAGAGCGATCCAAGCACACTTAACACTGGCGAGATCTGTTATGGTTGGGGCAGTGGAGGAAGAAAGGAAAGACATGGCTGGCATAACCTATACTGGATCAAACTGCAAAACAGATTTTGTGACTATGCAATTTCATTTATTTAGGTAGAAATCTTCACTGTAAATTGTTTAAGATTTCTTAGACTTCTTACTTCTCCCTGACGTTCCCATCCTGATAGAAACATGCTATCGGTACAGAAGAAACAACTAAATCCCCCCCAAACAAATATCTCCCAGTCTCCTCATAGTTAAATATCTGATCTTTAGAGCCTGCAATTTCAAACATTGCTCAGGGCAACACTGTGAATTGGACCTTAAAACACTTAACCAAAGAATTTATCCCACAGAAAGGAGAAGTAGAAGAGAGTGCTGAGAGAAAATATCTGTTCCATAGCTGCTCAGAGAATTTTTAGCAGCACAGTTGACTACTACCTCTTTGGATATGGCTGGAGAAAATTCAAAATGGCTATCATGTAGCATGCAAACACTCCTAGCATGTCTCTGTGAAATTTAAAAACAATCACACCTCTCATACTTCCAGAAAATACGTATCTTCTATGTTTCTGGATCTCAACCCAAGTGATCCTCCATGGGTGTATGTTGCTGTGAGCCTCACCTTACCTTGTTGCCTACAGCCGGGCACCTGTTCTCTCTGAGAAGTCAGTGTTACTTCCAGTCACAAAGAGGGGCAATCCACAGTGTGAAATCCCTTCTGTTGGACTGGAAGCAAAAAACTTTTGGTACATGATCCTTTCCTTAGCTAGAATATAGTCTTAACTATTTGACTTAATGGGGTGGCTTCTTGCCTTGGGAAGTCAGTGACAGAAGATTTGTTGATATTTTCATACGTAAGACAAGGCAAATGCTCGGGTACACAGAGGACTGGAGTCTCAACCATTATGAACATTTATATCTGGCCACAGATACCAGCACTGCAGATGTCTGTACCGAGTCAGTTTGGCAGGCTACAGCATTGTCCTGCAGAATGTGCATAAGGGACAGGAAACATATAGATTATAAAACATTTTAAAGTTTACTAGGCTCGACCAAAATTTGATAGAAGAAAAAGAGAAAAAGGCACGTGACCACCAGATGGTTCACTCAACCTTCACAGACCTGTTGAAAAAAGTGAGGGTCTTATATAGGAAAAAGTATTTTTATGAACAAATTAACAAACTGACAGACAAATTGTGAAATCACGATTCTTGTAATGAAAATGCTGGCCAACACAAGCAGAGACCAGTATCTGCTCCCAGTGTAATAACATCTTGTTATATTGTTTGTACTAAACAGCACTCAAAGCATCCTTTGCTATTAGGCAGAGTAAATATAATCCTTCCAAATCGACTTTTACATTTTGGAGATTTTTACATACGCTCAACTGAACCGTAACTTACAGAAGTCATGAGGATGCTTAAGCTAACGATGATATCTGTGGCCTATTTTAACTTGTACCTTGTTTCTACTTCTTGACATTACCACTGCAGTTGGTTTGGTGGACGGATATAGGCCTAAGGGAGTTTGTACAGAATGGAGTGGAGGGAATATCATGCAGTGCACACTATCGTTTCACATATATCTTCACTAAGGAATGTCATGCGCAGTCCAATCTTTAAACTGAAATCTGCTTGGTAGGACAGAGTTGCCTTAAACCATAGTCTTTTGTTCCAGTAGCTCAGAAGGAAAGTCAATTTTATATCTAAGTGGCTGGTTATGATTTTAAACTATCCAGTGACAAAAAAATACAGATATAGTAGTCCTCTGCTTGAACAGCTGTGTGATCCAAGCATAAGTCTTTTGAACCAAACTGATTTGTGAAATATTTGGGAAGTTGTAAAAATTGATGGTTAAAAATGTCTTTGAAATCAAGATTTCATTAGACTTTTATTTCTAGGCAGTCTTTGAAAGAATGCTGCCAGGTGAAGTGAAGCTGGCTTGGATTTGAAGACAGACACCTGAACCATCAGATACAATTCCTGGACTACACTCAGAGCTGTTGCCTGGACTCAGATTTGGCTGTCTGCCTCTTATCCAGATGCTGATCTCAGGCAGATATTGTGGAAAAGTTGTGTCTACAAGAGATGAAATACCTTCAAATTGGTGGCCCTTTGACTTCTGTTGTCTCTCAGCCTCTTTGTCTAGCTTCCCATATGAGGTGAATAACATTGGCAATTCACATGGCACTATGCAGGCAAAGGCCCTCGGGAAAGCTGCCTGTGACAAAATTTAGGGTTTGGCCTGGAGGAGTGTTTTGGCACTTGCTGTCTCCTGAAAGGCAGGAAATGAGAAGTCAGTGAGTGAGAGCATTTATGACAGAGAATCAGCTCAGCCTACTTTGGGAGAGTAGGCTTGACACTGAAGAGCAGTCTCAGAAATTTCTGCTCCTAAAGTGGAGATGACTGCTCTTGTGGGCATATTATTGTGAACCAAAGGCCAGGCCAGCACTGAACCAAAGAGAGTCTGATGTGGTTGAACTGCCTGTTGAAAATTACCTCCAGCACACTTTGCTCTTTGCCTTTATTGTATCTAGTCCTAAGAGCTACTGCCGGCTTTGTGCAAGCCAGACAGGTGGCTTTTCCTCCTCCCTTTGAATGCTGATCCATGTGATCTCTCTCAGCCTTTGGCTTGAGCCTTGGAACTGATGCTACTGAGTTAGAAGCATGGATCTGCAAGGGATTGTCTCTTTGCCCAAAACAGCCTTGACTGGCTGAGTTTCTTTGTGTACCAGTGGTTCTGATACAAAAAATGCCAGCAAGTAGTCTCTCTAAGACTCATTTTGGAGTTTTGGAAAACAACACCCTTTATTTCAGTGCTGGGCACATGAGGGAATGATTTCCATCAATCCTGCGCAATGAGACAAGAGCTGGTTGCAGAGTATATATACAACTTACATGCATATGTATAAATTTTCCCAGTAATCTCATGAATATTCTACTACTTTTCAAGTACTAGTCTTAATTTTATTATGAACTTTCAACAGCCAATTCTCTGCTCACTAACGCTTTGAAGTCAGTGGTCTGTCCAACCTTGTATTTTTAGATAAGGGAAGAAGTATTGTCTGGAAACAGCACTATTTAAAAAAAAATACTGTCAGAAGAACAGTCTGTGTCTGTCTGACTTTCAAAAATACTGCCACTTAGATGTCACTAAACTGAAGTTAGTTGGAAAAACAATTCTACAGAAAAAAACCTCTACTTAAGTCAAAATATTTCGTACTCTGCAACAGCAGCACTTCTTGTATCAGTTCTGGCCAAGGAGAGCTGAAAACTGATGATGGTATCTACCAATGTTGTTCATGCTTTAAGGAAATGTAGCATAAGTGGGACATGCAGAGATTGTCCTTTTTGATAGGAGCTATGTTTAGGATACACAGCTATTTTCTTAAATATTACATTTGTCTTTGTTCCGGTGATGTGTATTTATGGTTAGATGGCAATAGGCTTGGAGGTAAAACTGGAAATTTCCAGGTTCAAAGCTCTCCTTGCAAAGCCTGATACCCTATTTTAGTCATCTTATGTGCAAAGGAAAGAACATTGCAAAGGAAAAAGCATCCAGATAGAGGAAAAAAAAGGCAAGAAACTACTAGATCAGGCCTCTCCCTTGCAGAATACCACTGTCTTCAGAAGAACTGCAGAAAGCATGAACTGAGTTTATTATGTCTTGAGCCAGTTTATACACTAGCTTATTTTATCATGGTTCTGTACATGTGCCTTTAATCAAAACACCGTACATGTCAAAGAAGTAATTTTTCCCACTGTACTTCAATTATGGACATCTATTGTGAAAACCCTTGAGTTAGATGCCTGAAAATGCCATTTTCAGTAGCCTTCAGAATTTATTTCCCTCTTTTCCTGTGGGCAAGTCAGCCTATTTCTCAAAATTGTTGGGTACAAGTTCTCTAATTTTCAAAATTACTATTGTGAAATTAGTGTGAGATCTGTCTTTGAAGCCTCATTTCCTTCTGCAGTTCCATAAAACTTTAAAAACCCATTCAATTTGCACAAATTCTAGTCTAGCTTCAGCAAGGGTAACAAAGGATAGCAAGCACACTGTCTTTCCATCAACCTGTTTACATAGCTGTCTTGTTTAATGGAGACTGGCAATACAATGCTCCCCTGTGGAATTTAAATAAATATGTGGGATGTTTTTGAGACTCTTATAAGTCTTCACAGCATCACAACATAAACAACATAATATGATCTGTTGTAAAAAGTCACTTTTACAATATAAAAAGAATATTTAAGTTATTAAATACAAGTAACATCGTGTGTTACCTAGACTTAACCATCTTCTTTGTGAGACACTCAGTGGAGAAAAATGTTCCAAGCAATACAAAGAAACAACTGTGTTTAGTGACTTATGACAAGAACACAGTTTGTGTCCTGTAATACGTTGCTAATGTTGGCATAATGATATTACGTGAAAATAACAACATAAAAGGGACTAGCCACATTCAGACTTGGAATAATTTACCAATGTTATAGAGTTTTACAGTATCTCATTAAAAACTTCATGTATTTTTTTTGAAAAACGGTGATTTGGCTATACTGTTTTATCTTCATAAAATTAGTGCCCAGACATGAGAATTTCTGAGGCAGCAGTGCAATTTACAGGAAGGATGGACACTTCCCAATGTGCTTCTCCACCCCCGCCCACCAAAGCCCTTAGGGGCTCAATCCCTGTCTTTGCAAGGATATCACTTTGAGCATGGGCAGCTGAATAAGGAACCTGCTTTGAGAGCTCAATTTCTTGTGCAGTTCCCAGCTGCCACTAGAATACTGGACTACTTACCCACTGCTAAGTATTGGTGGTGTGATGCTGTCCACAGAAAACCACATCACTCCCACTGTAAGTAAGAGATTTATGTCTGGACATGTAATTGTACTAAGTGTAATAAATTACATTTGGAATTGAAGTATTTTGCAAATAAAAAAAATTAGTAGGACTTGTTCTTACAAGGTTTTTATTTACTTGCAACTTCCAAATCAGTCTAGTGCTGTGCATAGAAACATTGCTAGGTTGCTGAAGACAAAGGTGAAAACTTGGCAAGACAGAAAACTATGAGGGGATTATGATGTAATCAGAAATGCACCTGCATGGCAACAAGCAGAGAACTTCCATAGCCTTCTGATTTGTCACATACACCTCTTTTCAATTTAGTCAAATATCTAAAGTACAAATCATGACTCATCTCTCCAGTTTGGAAACATTTTAATTTTCAGGATAGAATAGTAACATATAACTTGGAAGAAGAAACGAGTACCTTTAATTCTAAGAACTTAATTCAGATTTTGATAAATACAGGAAAAAAAAGCAGCATATTTTCAGTCATAATTCAGTCAGTTTTGTGGCGTTTCAACAGGTAGGGATAGTTATGGTCAGCACTAGCCTTGCGTGGAAATCTTCCTGTGTATTGAGCAGTTGAATTTTTCCTTTTCTTCCTTTGGTGAATTTTAGGATTTATTGAATGCAGAAGATTAATAGCAGTAACAGTAATGTCAGATAATGTAATACAGAGTAGATTACAATAGAAAGCAAAATAATTCACATATACAATCTCCAGTAGAAGTTTTTACAAGTCAGAATAAAGATTTGCATTTTTTTAACTTTTGTTGGATTTATAAAATGTACTTGTGGTGTTTTAGAATTTTAGTCTTTTGTCATAAAGTAGTCTAGTAAAACTACAGTTCTAAAGCCAGTTATTTTTAGTATTATTCTGTAAGCCTACTGGGTTTTGGCATCACTGCTTCTGAATCGGGACAGTGGTTGCTGCAATGAAAATCTGTCAGTAAGATTATAGAGTAGGTCCACACCACTTATTATAAACTTAATTAGTTGTATCTTCTTCTGGATGCCGTTCCCCAGGAAAGCATGCACAAACATGCCAGTCCCTCCAAAGGATGTAACCTTGTCTGTATAGTATTAGAGCTCTAAATAACTAAAGAGTTTACGTCTGGAACCACGCACGTTGGATTTCTCCCATAGTGTCACACTGTGTAGCGCATCATTCTTCTCATGGTTGCAACATTCTGGGCCAGAGTGTCCTTCTCTTGAGCTCAAGGCACTGATAACAACACAGTTGGCTGCCATTCTCCGGCAAGGTAGTTTTTAAATAAAACCAGAACATAAGAACTATTTGGTTTAAGACATAAATATGACAGCTGAAGTACATCTCACATTGAAGACTGCAAAAATCAACATCAGGATACAGCTACTGTGTGCCTTTAAATGGAACGGGAAGGGAGAAAACAAAATGTTTCTCCTTCCTTGCAATGTCTTCCTTCTCCTGAAGAAGCAAGTAAAAAAGCAAAAAAAAAGGATCATGTCAGAGGAAATCTGAATTGAAAATCTGAAAGTAGTTAGTTCTGTTGTATCTTGAAACTAGAATTTGAAATTTAAAAATATACGTTAGAGTCAATCAGTTTTGTTGAAAAAAAGATATTTGCATTGCAAAAATCAAGTAATTCCAGTTGAGATACTACTTCATTACCAGCATTGTAGCACTTTGGTCCCTTCTTGGTGAAGGGTGTTTGGCTGTGTTGTGGATCTGGTCAGACACTCATTGGAAGACAGGCAGAAGGGAGAGAGACCTGCAGCAGTTCCAGTAGAAAAAGGGTTTTGGCTTGAACTCGTTTGTAAGCCTAAAAGAATGGTGAAAAGAGTTTCGTTCCTGGAGCTTGAAGACATCCTTGTGATCAGAATCACAAAGCACTGCAAGCATGTCATATTTCATCCCTTGATACCAGTAATGGCCAGGACTGTCCATGCAGCCTTATTCCTTTCTTTCTCTTTCCTCATTGAAATAGAAAAGCTGGGCTACCTGCCTGCAATGAACCCGGTGGCCGGTTAGGTTCTTCTTCTTCTATTTGTCAGCATCATACAGGTAACCTCAGTTTTAGACATCTGTTTCTACCAACACACCCATACTACCTCTTAATCACTCTGTTGGCTATGAGGAAGCATTGTAAAATCACATGTATATATATACACACATATATATGCATTTCAGCTTTCTGTGTATGGCAATTGTTATAGATGCTCACGCTTCAATTCTCCGTTGGGCATGATATCTGTAGGTTGGAATATATCCCTTAGAAATAAATAGTTTATATCTGGAGCTGGATCCAGCTAGTCTTTTCCACTTATCACAGTTTGTATGAAGGCTTATGGCTGTAAGACTTGGCAGACAAGCAGTCAGATCATTAATTCAAATGGGTTCAATATAAGGTTGGCTGGACTGCATGGCTCTCCCTATGCCAGCAGACACAGACTCTGATGAATGTACTACACTACCTAGCTTTGAAATCTTATGGTTTTAGTACTAAAGTGTAAATTGCACAAGTCAGAAGTTGAATCTAAGGGTGCTGTCTGGAAAAGAAATGGCCTAGGGATATTTGGCAGCTGAATGTAAACCTCTCTAGGTTGTATTTTACAATTTGTTTGTCATGGAAGTGAAGGCACCATGTTCAATTATCTATGTCGTATTGCTCTATCTGGATTTCCTCTAGTGTCTTGCAGCTGTGTAATTCAAAGGTTTATCAGTTTCAGCCTCCATGTCTCTCAGTTTTAATCCTTGGTAAGACTGCTTTACAATTCAGTGTTCTTTTGTGTGGGATTTGCAGTGACATGTAACCATGAGTCATTGGCAAATAGTATTCATTATACGAGAGGGCTAGTAACTATTTTCTCCAGGAATGCTTTGTGAAACACTCTCTGAGGTAGTTCTGTATCACAAGCACCTTTCTATAAAAATCTAAGGAAGGTCAGTTAAAATGGATCGCTTCAGTTAAAGTTGGTCAGTGTAAGTCTATTCATCTGTGTTTTATTGTTGCAGTTTTGGGGTGGAGGGCGGTTTCCAGAGAGGGATGGTATGGAAACTGAGCGCTTGTACTACTTGCTTTCCTTACACAATTTCATACAGCAGTTGAAGTGGAAATATGTTTATTACTGGGAAGCAAAGTTGAACTGGTCATTGTGAATGAGTTATTGAAAACATTTTGGTTCTTCTTTTCTGCTCACAAGCTATTAATGAATGTGCTTTGTGTCACTTTGACACCCATCTATTCTTGGTGCCGTAGCATTGCTACTGGCTTTGGAAAGGCATATTGGGCACTTTCTCCTAGGAGTCTGATGAACACATTCTGGTTTTGTGTTTCTTTTACGAATGTGGCATTGTCTGTCTTTTGTTCTCCACCTGTGGGTGCAGCTGGTTGCCCATGCTGCTTAGTATAGCCTCTGCTTCAGGATTAGGGTAGGCTCTTTAGCAGGAACAAACAGCCTGCTGTGGATTGATCCGCTCTTTCCTCAGGCGCAGTGCCTGTTCTTGTGGGAGGAATTGTCCTTTACCAAACAGTCATGCAAAAGCTCCACTGATGCAGGTGTTCACAAGAGCTAGTTAAGACTTTTGGACAGGGCTGCAGTTCAGAGTATGACTTTTTGTATAAAATGTTTTTGTGGAATTAACCATCTTTAGGTTTCATATGACTCCTTATTTATATGTCATCTTTTCGATATGTAAAACATGCTTCAAATGAATGTTATATTTCTGTATGAGCAAAACTAAAAGAACAAACAGATGTTGTTCATCGGCGTATTATCTATAAATACCTCATACTTTAATTCATGTGATGTTGAACAACCTGTTAATGATTTCCCTTAATCAAATGCAGATCTTTGCACATGAGCAAACAATTGTTTCTCTTTATTTAGTCTCTTTTCCTGTTTGCAATGCCTTGTGGGTTGCACTGTAAAAAATTTAAGAAGTTTCAGAATGGAAAAAATTTGGTGTAAAATTGTGTAAAGTTTCTCTGAACGTTCGTATTAACAAGGTCTTGTTAGCAATACACAAATACAAGTAAGTAAGAAAAGGGAACAAAACCTTCTCGTTCTCTTGCTTATGTGAATACTGTGGGTACTTTTTCCCCGTAATATATTTCAGGCAAACAGTATGATTGCCCAACCACTCCATCCTTTTCTGTGAGTTTTGCTGAAGGTTGTTAATGGCCATTTCAGTCAACTAAAATAAACTGTGCCGTAATGAGGGCAGATCAGTACAGAGAACAAGTAAATTCTGCTGCTCTGTCTTTAACAATCTGTCCTTTAACATGTGCCTCTCAGACCAACATGGAGCCTCTGTGGTAGGAGCAGGTGAGATCTGAATGAAGCAAATACCTGAGCACACCTGGTCGGAGTTGCCTGTTGGCTTTGTGTTTGGGCTGCTCATGTCAAGGCTGTGATATCTACTGGTACTCTACAGAATTTATCAGTAAAAGGGCCATCTAAGACTTTTAAAAAATGACATGATATGGTCTAATTATTTTGAATATAATACATATTTGTTTTTTCTACACTCACACCATAGTGTTTGTTTTCAATCAAATATAAACTGGCACATTTTCATGTTTATTGCTTTTCGTCTTCCCCAGTTTTATTCCTTTCCCATTCACAGACAGGTCTGTGTGTTTTCATAATGTTCTGCCATTGTAGCATTTCATAATTAATGGCCCACCAATGATTGACTGCACAAAGATTGATAAATTGCTAGACAGGGACAATACAGAGGACATTCAGTCTTGCTATTTTGCAGTCTCATGAATATATTACTTTGGCTTTCACAAACGTGTGGCCCTCAGAGTTAATAATTTAAAAAGCAATAGCCTCTACTCTCTGTAGATTTCTGAATACAGAATACGGAGGTGTTTTGGCTTGTTTTTCAACTACTTTCTGCCATACCCATAAATTGACAAGATGAAGCAATTTCTCTTCTTTGAAAGAAGACATGGAACAAATAGGAAAGTCAGTGGTGTCTAATATAGCAGGAGAAACTCATCTAGCAGTATAGTTACAGTCCCTGATGTCAGACGAGATAATTGTTGATATGAAGACAACAAGGCTTATTTAATGATGCTGATCTACTTTCTTTTTGTTGCAAGAAAATTATGTACAGTGGAATCCTACTCACTTTGCATATAACAAATAGAACAGACCATTGTCGGAAAAAAGACATGATGAAAACTAACCAGTGCCAAGCCTGTAGTTCTCATGCTGCAGGTATACAGTGACTTGAACAAACAGGTTAGCTTCATCCACTAGCTGCAGCTGCTATAAAATCGGTGACCAAGGTGATCTGTGATTGTTAAAAGAACTGTTCAAGAAAATGGACTTCTTTTTTCCCTCCTCCTTCTTGCCTGTTTCACTTTTAGAAGAGCTTTGTGCAATGACAGCAGCTCATGGGCTGGCTGAATGTGACCCCAGGGACTTGCTGACTGGCCTCCAGCAACTAGTGATGCCTACTGCAGCTGCATGGGTCAGAGGATGAGCTTTTCTTGGCAAGGCAGGTTGCCTGGCAAGGCCATGGATTGTACCTGGTTTTCATCAATGGTGTTGATATGCATTGCCATAACTCAACAAGCATGAGGAGACTGTGTTAAAAATGGCACTGCAAATGGCAAAAGAGATGATAGATGTTTCTTTTGTCTTGGGTTGAGAAGGGTTATTTTTGTATTGTTTTGCCTTTTAAACAGAAACCAAAAAGTGAGCAGATGTTGTCCAGATGAGTTAGACTTCCCTATAGCTGGTTAAAAATGTTCAGATCACTGCTGTGAGCCATGTATTAATCTGCTTGAACCAAAGCAGCGCTATAAATGGCCATTTCCATCCGTGCCTGTTATTTAGTCCTGCTGGCATTTGTATTTTCAGGTACCTCATACAGTAAAGAAATCAGCAAGCCTTGTATGGGTTCAATGGGGAAGTCATGATTTTTATTTCCCAGGCTTTGTGACCCAGAAATGGAACAAATTTTCCACTTGAGTTTTTGTACCACAGTTTCTCTAAGTGTTTACTGAAAACACAGCTTATGGAAGCAAAGCAGAGAGCTGCAATTTGCACATCTGATATTTAAAAAAGACAAATTCCTCATTTTAAAATGTCCTGTCTGATATGCTTTTACTTACAGCTACTGCTGCTTGTCTCCTTCAATACTTTCCATAGAAGAATTAACTTCATCCTCTTTTTCCTTTACTACTCCTTTTCTCTTGCCAAAATTCATGACAGCTCTGTTGTTGGGCTGCAGACCAACAGACCAAATGAAAGAGAGGTTTTGCAAAGCATTTAACAGGTACTGTCTGACGTACGCCTCAGCAACAGGAGGTACATGCTTGCTCTTCAGGTAGGCATTCTTTTCATAGGAAAAATACTCTGCCAGATTAACAAAGAAAAGCAAGATTGTCTCATTTGCTTGCCTACTTCCTTTACCCAGCAGCCTGAACTTCACCAGTTACACATTTTAACAGAAAGAGTTTTCCCGACAATGTAGTAAGATTTAGCTATGTTTTGGATGTGGCCGTCTGGCAGATTGCTCTTGTTTTCCTTTACGAAAACAAACATCAGCTTTCTCCTCTCTAGTGACTCTATAAAAATTACACATTAATTGAATGATCTCCCTGATTAAACAGTTGTGCCATGGCAGCATGTTCTGTGTTATGTTTTGGCAAGCCAGATACAAAGCACAGTTTTACCTGCAGGAGTGGGACTGGATAGAAGCAAATCTTAATTTAGGCTAGCAGTTTTCATTTGTTTATCCATGAAAAAGTGGACTTGCATAGTATTAAATGACCACAACTGACACCTCCAATTATATCTGTCTTAAATACCTATGGATTATTTGATACCGTTGAAGCCATTTAGAAGAGACCTTAGCAATAGATAGATAATGAATCAATTAGGTAATTTGGTTTTGTTTTGAAAGACTGAATTCAAGGAGGGAGAGATTATACCAAAAAGGGGAAGCAATTTATATTTAGTGCAATGCTTATAAATATAAGGACAATTTATGGTTAATAAACATCCATTCCTAGAGGATTAAGGACATAGTACAGTGGCTTTTGAGATAAGACTAAAAAAATGAAGCAGAATGTTGATGCATGACCTCATTTTCCCTTTTTAGAATTAGGTTCTTAGCAATCTACTGTACGTTGCAGATTTAGCATAGCCAAAACCTTTTTTGCTGATGAAAAATAAAGAACCTCTTAGACAATTTGGGGGCTGAGGTGTAACTTTCATGTCTCTTCTCTGATTATTGGGTGGATTATCCATGACGAAGAAGACTTAAAGTTAAATGAAGGGGAAATAATAGCAATTTTTTAGGTGGAAACACATTCAAAAAGAAAGAAATATCATAAGATCTGCTCAAAAATGATTCCACTTGGTGAGACTTTTCTGGAAGAAAAGTGCTTGAAGAGGCAGGGAGATTTGGAAAGTTGTTTGTCATAATTGAATCACTTTGGTTAGTGTTTGTTTTTCCTCGGAGCAAGCTCAATTAATGAAGTAATTAAAAGCGAATGGGTGGGACATTCAAGGTGAATGAGTTCGATTTAGTTGATTTCAAATCACTCACTTAAACCATGACTGAAACTCAACATATATAATCCCTAAAATTGGTGTAATAGTTTTTCATCTTTCAAATACACATTCCAGTAATTTGACTAGAAAATATACTTGCCTGTCATCTCACTCTTGCAGCATAGGAGGTAAATTTTCTTCCCTCAGCTCCTAATTTTTTCTCAATTTTTTTAATAACCGTACTGTTGAGATGGACCTTAAAATCAACTAAAATCAAGAAAATATCTGATTTGAGTGCGTGTAACTAGATGTTGATACCCCCAAGCATTTAATAAGCTGTGGCTGTAGGCTATACCCATCAGCCCAATAAGATTGAATTCTTCGAGTATTCTTTTATAACATTTTAAAATTAGGTTTAGTAAGAAGTGGGTGGTTTAAGCCTCATAGTATGCATTTAATTTTTTTAATTTGAATTATGAGCAGAGTGTAGGAAGTGACTTTTTTAAAGATGTCAAGACACTGTTACTGGAATGTCTTATGGAAGTACTCAGTGGTTTGTCTGGAACATGACATTAAAACTGTAAAAAAAAATAAAAATCACCCTTTCTATATTCAAGGCAAAAGAAGGTAACAATAGAAATCTTGTTATTCTAGTTATAATGTCATATCCATAAGTATTGCTTGTGGATAGCCAGACCAAAAGACCTAGAGGCCTAAACAGCGGCACAGAGTAAATATGGAATAAGAGAGGTGGTACAGTCAGGGGAATGAAGCACTGGCTTCACAGGGGACTTTAAGGAAGAAGAGATTATAAACACAAGAAATTAAAGTTATAAAAGATATTCTCCATATGAGACTGAGGGACGGTTAAGAAGGCAAAAAATGGAGGAGGTAGGAACTCCATGCATCTGGTTTTCATGTTCTAGCAGGCTGAAATGGGTTCATTCTGGGGTAGCATTTTTCTCAAAGAGCCAAAATTTGTCCCTCCCAAAGCCTGTGTATTTCTTTTTGTATCTTATCATGTCCTGCAGGTGGAAACATCTGAATCTTATCGTGTCTTGCAGGTTGAAACATCTGACTCCTTCTTAGGTTTTTATTCTTTACGCATAAGAGGAAAACAGCCTACGTTGCATCTTCTTCAGCATCATGCTAAGACACAGAGCCACCATCTCCCGGAAAAGAGTAAATTACTTACTATGTCTTGGGAGACAGCAAGAAGGAAGGTTCCCTAAGTCCCCTGGTCCAGCCTGACATGTACCCCTGTGCCCAAGGAGCCATAGTCAGCCCCATGTGTCTGCCCAGGAGACACTCCTCTCCTTCACCATCAGAGCGATCACTGCAGAGTGCACTTCCAAAAGACCAACTTGCTTTTATAAAGAGCCAATATCTGCTGGTTTTAAGGCTTATTCTAATTAACGCAGCAGGAAGCAGTTATATTTCTAGATTCCTCAAAAGCAGAATATCCCCAGGCCTCAGAGCTGTTCTGGGCTTCTTCCAGCTCTGGCTGAACCTGCTGACGAAAACATCACTAACTACAAGGTTCAATTTCTAAATCAACACTTACCTAGCAGAGGCCAGACTTGCATCCCTGGTTCATCTACATATTTTTTTTATTTTAAAACAGTGCCGGCTCATATGGCAGTCCTTCAGCTTAGATAACTTAACAATGACTCCCTAGTGTTTTCCAGGCTGGCATTCATCTATATCTCTCATCTAGCTCTATCTCTCATCCCCACCCTCATTACAGATAATATATTTATATATATATATTTTTTTTTATTGGTAGGAGAAGCAAGAGGAAGGATTTGAAGGCTGGTGGAAGAGAAATATGGGGAAGGAAAGGCATAGCCTATCTGTGTAGCAGGGAGTTGGGGCCATTGCTGATGCTGTTGCTGCTTGAGGAGAATGCACCAGGCACATGGCCCCAGCTTGCTGCGTTATCCTGTGGCCTGGCTGTGACCTGAGTGGGCACGCACTGGGACAAATGCATCTGAGCCTGGCCCAATTTGGGATCTCTCTAGCACCGTCTCTAAGTAAAATTCTCACAAACTCTGACGGTCGGAGAGAATGAATAATGCAATCTACCCTTTCAGAAGTCAGGGGCACGCTTGCCAAGAGGATCTGTGATGTGCATGACATCCCTGCCACGTGTAACTGTGCAGTCAAACAGAGCATAGACAGGTCCTATCAGGGAAGTGCTTTTTTGACTTGTCACGCAGTAAGCAGCACACGTTTCTCTCCAGTGCCATTGCCAAGCAATATTTTAAAGCCCCTTCTATATTTTAGTGGATGTTTTTTCCCCAGACAGAAGTGGCAAGCATTCAGCTTGAAATCAGTCACGTTTTTGTTTCCTGTCTTCTTTCAAAAGTGATCAATAGAAGTATTGCTCCTGTATTGTGGGCAGAGGGAGCACATTGTTATGGCAGCTTTCATTTATCTGCAGCTACAAACATTATCTTAGCAAATCAGATGTCTGGTCTCGATGAATTTGGTCTCTGCAGCCCTGTAGCTCAGAGAAAGCTATACCAAAATGCATGAAACACTAAAAAGCAAGAAGCCATTTAGAGCAGAAACAGCAATGGAAAGTAATTGACCAGAGCCAGCCCACATTAAATTACCGTGATAGATCAAAGAACAATTGCACAGCTTTGAATAATGGATCTTTGCATATTTTTCTGATGTTCAGACCAAGATTTGATTTGAAAACTGAGGTGTCCAATCCCTGCTTATGGCACTTTTGAAAAACCCCAGCTTCATTCATTCTGCACTTCAGGGGAATAAAACCCTCTTGTTTTTCCTAAAATCCAACTAGCATGTTAGCATGAACATTTACATAGAAAATTCGAAATACTCAGTCTTAGTATTACTGAATATTGCAGGAGGAATGAAACCCTATTTGTTCTTTGCCACGATAATGAAAAATAGGAAAAAAAAAGAGACAAAATTAATCCCATTTCAGCTGTCTCAGCTTTTTACCATCTAGCATGGGGATTGGTGTCCCCTTTTGGATGCAGCAGCATGAAGAGTCACGTCAGTCAAAGGAGAAATTAGCAGTAGTTTTATGCTAAGAAGAAAACCCAGAGCACTCCCTGGCTTCCACCTTCTACAGCTCCTCTGAACCCCTTCATGGTGGCCCTATGTGGAGGGGAGCTTCAGAGTGCTGAAGGAGTCTCACCTACCCTTTGTGACCAGAGAAGGATGTAGGAAATATCTGTGTTTAGGAAAGAAAAGCAGTTGTTTCCTTCCTAAACCTCAGGGATGGGGAGGAAGATGCGTGGAGTAGGGGAAGCACCAATTAATGGTCAGTGAGCATATTCTGCATGCAAAAAAAGGGATTAAATATTACTAGAGAAAAAAATAAAATTGTGCAACTGCACCTACAATTCTTTCAGAACAAGAATACAATATGAACTTGACACAGTCCTTTAACTGAAGCTTGCTAGTATTTAGCTTTTTAGCTCCTCATCTTCCCTACATCAGAACACAAAAGAGATCCTTTGGCTGTTGGAATTCAGCACAACTGCATTAATTTCAGTTGTGAAAGTTCATACCAGAGGAAGACCTACTACTGTCATTGCTGCAGGATCTGAGTGTCAAAGCTTCCTTCTGGCCCATTTGATGCTGAGCACTACTGAGCTTAGAAAAAGGTATTTACCAGCAGCCTTCCTGAGATGCCTGCTTCTGCTTGAGAACTGCCAGCCCTTTGCATCAAGTACTTTGATTGCTGTGCTCACAAGACTACCTATCAGTGAACTTTTCAGCTAGGACTTTTTTATTTATATTCTAGATGTTCTCTGTTTCTAGAAAAATTACTGCCATTATGGTCACTGAATCAAATTATGGTCGAAGTTGGGAAGGCTGGCATTATTAATCATTAGAAGCAGTTTTGCTTTTGCATATAGATTTACAGAATAATCCATAGTACACTGTATTCTGCAAGTATATGTTTTAATGTATGATATACATCTGGCTATGGGTTAGATTAATATAAAAAAAGTTTTAATTTAAAAGAAATATAGGCACTTATGCTAATACATAAACTATTCTTACCTTGTAGATTTGAAAACTATTTAAGGAATAGGGAAAAGGAGTTTAGCTTATTCACAATAGCAAAACATCTTCAGACAAATAGTTATCAAAGCAGACAGACACAGCACAACATCTGAGTTCACAGTGTATTCAGGACAAAAGATTTGCTGTGTCAAGTTTCATAGATTTATCTAAGTCTGGATAGGTCTAGCTTTCACAGAATTAAATTTGTGACTAAATTTATCAGTCAAGGGAAATAAGCTAAGTACATCTTTGAATAGAGGTAAAAGATTATAACTATATTTTTTTTTGCTTACAGCTTTAAATAAACAAATAAAAGATTTCTCATTGGCTGGATATTATGATATTTCATCTCATTTAAAGAAACGTGTGATCATAAGAAGAAGCAGATAAATCAGATAGATAAACTACTCCAAGAGAGTTAAATACCAAGAGTTATTTATTAGATGTGGAGAACTAAGGCTTCTATGGCTATATGCAGAGAGCTCCTAATTTCTGATCTGCTCTCTGGCTGATAAACTGTAATTAGGGACTGATTGAATATGAGGAGAGTTTTATTCTTTTCTACCCAATCTGACCTGACAGCCCTGGTCATTTTCTGACAGAGACTGGAATAGGCTTTCTCAATCACCAGCAAAATGCGTTTAGCTTGCTGAGAAAAAGCACTTGAATAGTATCTTGAAACACTTCACATTTACTAAGCAAAATGAGATGTAGCACACAAGGGAAGAATTTGAAAGGTGGACCAGCATTTTAAATAGACATTCAGGAGAAGATCATCAACTAATCAGTGAACTTATTTGATTATTTTCTCAGTCTCTAGTGGAAATGCTATCCAAAGTCCTCTAGCATCATTGATGGTAGGATCTTTCACAACAGTGTCCAACTGTCAAGGCATACCAAGCAGCTCTGCATAGGCTTCTTGTATTATACAAATACAGCTGAAGCAAATAAGCAGTAAAAATACAAGCATTGCATTGGGTTTTCTCCTGGCCTTTGCTCCCATTCTAGTTTAAAGGCAGATGAGAAATTTCAGCTCTTCCTCATCCCAGGCAGTGATGGACTTTGAGCCACAGCCAGAGATTTTCCAGGCTTTTAAGAAGGCCTTTGTTGAAGCTTGCAACACCTGAGGGTTACAATGTGCAGGTTACCAGGCATGACAACAATATGGCTTGCTGACTGGTTGCCAGTAGCCAAGGAGGAACAATAACGTAGTAGGAGAGGCAGAACCATGCAAGCCACTACCGAAGTCCACACTGGTGATGAGTTCCATCCACTGTGGTCCTGCTCTGATTACAGCCCACTCACCCCAGGCTCTTGAGCCTGAGGTATGACTGCAAGTGCTTGACTTTCTTTTTTTGTGTCATGACTGTGTCTTCACTCCCATGCTATAATGCAAGAATAGTGTTTGTTTCGTTTGGAAGAGAAACATGACAGTATGGAATTTACAATGTTTTAAACCCTGTTGGAAAGTACACGGAGTCCTCCTATGACATACAGTCTTGGATTTCCATATATCCTTTCCTGAACTAACAAGCTCTTCCTTCAACGTGAAAAAAGACATGTTGAAAACAGGAGGGACAAGTGGCATTAGGGTCTGAGGATACGTAGCAATGTGCACTGGCAGCACCAAAGAGAGTAGTTGCAGAGACCTTTGTCTTCACCTTTGAAGACTGAAGCTGAGCTAATTTCTCTCTTGCTGCTTTTCAATTCCTGAGAGGTAATTCAGCATTTTAATATTTATTGTCCTTTCTTTTTTGAATATTGCTTCTTTTTGGTTGACCTGATCAGTAGAGGGTCTTGTAAAATGTAGTTTTGTAAAATGACCTAACCTGCAGAGGATCCAGGTCAAAATAAAGTTTCGATTGTAGCCACTTTGTTGTGTCATCATTCCACTGAGGATCATCCAAGAGTCTATTACTCCCCATAGACATAGTTGAATGACTCCCTGTCTCCTGTTTTCATGGCACTCTCCTTTGTTTGCTCTTTTTGAGCACATTCCAATATCTGGTAAACCTGCAGCACTATTTCTTTTTACTTCACATAGCTTTGTGTTAAACCTTTTATGAACTCTAAACTGCTTCACTCATGCCTTTCTTATGGTTGGGACTACCTGCAATGTAAAATATCCCTATTCCATCAAAGGCACTTGCAAAAATTCATCTGTTCCATAAAGAAACCCGTTATCATTAAACGCTGTACTTTCTTGTTCTGCCCTGTTATTAGGGAGACTGTATTATACAAGATTTATCCTTAAACCAAAGGGAGAGGCTTATTTTATTTGCCTTCCATTTTCCATCTACAGCAAAGCATCATGTGCTTATGTTGCCCATAAATACCAGGTAATGCAGTTTTCTTTAGTAATGCTTTATAGTGACTGATTGTGAAAGTAATTATTCAAACTCACTGAGATGTTGAATTGTGGCAATTTGTTCACATTTTTATGCATAGAAGATAATACTTGAACTTCAATTAGCTGCAGGAGTGCAAAGAATAGAAGTGGTGTTATGTGTGTTTTTCACTTAGACTTGAGGCTGAGTCATAAAAACATGCCTTTTGAAGAGGAGGTATCTGATTAGAACTGGAGGGATGATCTATATGCTTGATCAGCTTGCTCTATTCTAATAAATGTCACATTGTAGCATACAATGATGTGTAAATTTTATTCAAAGATAGAAGCAAACTGGGAGATATGGACCTTGATTCCCTTGCTATTGATAAATGTGAGGTTTAGGATTAAGAATGCATTTAGATGCCTCGAAAGAATACTGGGTAAATAATTACTGACACTAAACAGCATACCGTCTGTCTGGAGTTTAAGATCACTAGTATACTCAGAGGGAGATAGTGGGAGAAGACAGAAAGGGTGCTGGATGCTTGCCTTCTCTTTTCTATTTTAAAAATCAGACATCTTGATATCTTGAGATAACTCATAGGAAGAGTTTTTACAGTTCAACAACATTCTCTTGCAGTCAAAATATGATATGGAAAATTAATTTTCCTAAAATTTGCAAGCTTCTATGGTTATACTTTCTAAGACGTGCATGTTAAAAAAAAAAGTCATAGTTCAAACATGAACATTAATCAAGAATAGAAAATATACATCTGTCATTCAAAGTTATTTGTGTATGCATATGACTATTTAGCCCTTCAAGTCTGACTGTTTGTCCCTGGGCTGCACTACCAATAATTAACACCTGATAATGCTATCTATCTTCTGAGTAGAATTCGTTGTGATGGGGATATATGCAAGGGCAGGAAAATCAGTAGCAATTAAAATGCTGATTTTTACTATCAGTAACTCCATGGGAGATGAAGCTCCAGGCTTGCTAAGGCTGACCTCATCATCTCTGAATTTTTCACTAACTTCAGAAGGAAACTTACGTATTTACCTGCTTTGAAATATTTTTATATGAAAACATCAAGCTGTATCGCATGAAAAAATCCAGGGGAAAAGAAGAGTCACGCTCCTCTTCAATTATTTGTTGGGACAAAAGATAGAGCTAAAAAGGGGGACGAAAAAGATGTAGCTGACACCTCGCTATTCCAGTATGTGATGAAAGAAAAGTGTGGGAAGAGGGATAAAGAGAAAGGCTAGGCACACTTCATAACTGCAGAAGTCGGTGGTGCTGAGAATTGTGTACATAAAACTAAGGCTACCTCCCAAAGCAGCACAGCTCTTGAGGAGAAAATGCAACATCAATTAAACAAAATTACCTGTACAGTCAACAAAGCAAGATTAAAAGCACTGCTCCCTTCTAGGCAGGACAGTGTATAAATGTGTATCTCAGAAAAGCAGGTGTATGGATAAAACCTAGTTTCTCCTCAAGGTGTGCTTCAGATCCATTCAGTGCAGAGCTGCAGCCTTCTTCTGAGCAGCCCCTCCCTTGGCATGATGCTCTTTCTTTCTGAGAGCATCATTTAGCCCCAGAAATATATGTTCTACTGCAAGAAGCTCATCTTTTTTATTATTCTTACAATGAATTGTAAGCACTGTGTTTTTACACAAAGGACATGAGAAACCTTGTTGTTTAAGACTCTTATCCAGTTCAGCATTAAGGAATTAATTCCCATCTTAATCCAGCTGCTTCTCGATGTCTGACTGCCCTTTGCTGTGTTGTTGGAACAATAGATCAAGACAGTCATACATCTACAGCTGAATTTCTTTCAACCAAACGGTGTCAGTTTATGAAAAAAAGGATAAAACTGTTTTTTAATGTGCTATAACCCTTCATTTAAAACATATTTTTTAGCTGCCAGAAATGTGTTCAAAAACAGATTGACAACAGCAAAAAAATTTTGAGTTCTTCTCACTTTTCTTGTTATGGAAACCTGACTTTGAGGTGGAGATTTTTGGCATGTGGACGATGCCAGAAAAATGAGCCATTTTTAGCTAGTCATTTTCCATTTGGTAAAAATTGAGTGTATAATTTGTTCTATTATTTAACTCCTTTTTTTACTTTTAAATTCTGAATAAAAGCAGCTGTTAGGTACATGCTACCGTAGAGGAACTTGTCATTTAAACTTAAGTCCACCTAAATATCAATTATGTTACTACTGTACTGCTTGGTTGAAACCAGTATTCAGTCTGTATGTTGTACATCTATACCATTGTTGAACCTTGTTAATAAAGATGTTCTTGGCCCATCGTTCATGGGTCATGCTCACATTTCTTTGTAACAGGAATGCAGTGTAACAAACTACAGACAGTTTCTGAGACTTATGTTTGATTTTTCTTGCTATAGTCAGTGTAAGCTAGATCCATGACTCTGTTACTCTAATGTATTTATGATGTTTTCCCAGTCTGGTGGGTGATCCTTTTCTGTACTACTCGTGAAGAGAGGTAAATGACAAGAAAATCTGTAGCTCCAAAATGAGTATATGTATTATTAGAATTGTATGAAATATACATATGTCTTCACAAATATGTTTCATAACATACTGGGTTTTTTTTATAGCACACTTTTTCTGTACATAAGAAGCTTTTTGGTGGGAGAGTGTGATTGAAAGCTATCTGCACATTAACTGTCAGTTCAGAAATGACTGTAGAAAGCAATCCCTTAAATCTCCAAGGATATCTTTCTGACAGGCTTATAATCTCTGCAAATTGTTGGTACGAACAGTGAATAAACCTGTCAGCAATTCTGACTTGCAGTACTTTATACTGTTGTCGTTTCTATGTTGGAACACTGCAAGGCTTAGTGTATTAGCTGTAGTCCCCACAGTACCCAGGCTCTACCTCTGTCCAATGGTGGTACTCTGATATTTGCAATCAGTAGTCACTACTCCAATCATCTGATCTGTTTGTACTAAAAAGCTTCTCGTAAACAGAATGAGCTTGTCTGCTGATTAAGATAGTTGTGGGCTTCAGGCTGTGTCAGGATTTATTCATGCAAATTAAGAGATCACAACATAGAGGATGGCAGACAGCATGGGAATTGTCTCTTTAAATTTTGAAAACCAAAACAGAGCAAGGAATGCCTCTAGATGGAAATTGTACAGAGATCTATAGGAATAAAACTGCATTCTTTAACTTCGTGTTTTACCTAATTTCAGACTAAAATGACATTCCCTACAGTTTCTTGGCACTCTCACATGACAGTGTTTGAGTGTTTGGTATGTCAGTAACTGGAAGAGGTTTGAGAACAAATTAATTACCCAAGTGGAATACATTGAATGTTTGGTACTTTCTCTGTCCACATGCTTTTGTGACAGAAAATCTAATTTCTAACCATATTTTTTCCTGCTGTCAGCCTCCAGCCTGGACAATTTCAGTGCTGTCAATTGTTTCAACTTGCTGTTATAAGATGTTGAAAAAAGTCTCAGTTTTGATAAACTTTTGGGTTGAGTCAGAATAGTTTGTTGTACAGAAAACCTCTGTGAAGTCTTAGTCTGTAACTCCTATTCCCATTGCAGTCTCCATCTTGGTGCAGCAGGGCTGGAAAATTTATGCAGCTGCTTCTCACTTTTTCTTTGCTTCTTCTGTCCCATTGTGAGTGGAGTTCGCCAGTTCCCCACTCTGACTAGGCTGCCTGCTGCAGCCCCATGGACCAACTCCTAGCCTGGCTTTGAAGGACAGGCCCATGAAATAAAATAGTTTGGCTGCAAACCCCTACACAGGAACGGTCCTTTGAGGGTGCATGAGACCAGCAGCTGATCAGACCAACTTGGGTGACTGTTTCTGAACATCCCTATAAATCATTCCTCTTGGTAACAAATAATGGGCAAAATGTTAATAAATAAATGAAATTCACAAGCTCTTTGTTTGCCTGCAATTTGCCAGTTTCCTGAGACTGAGTCCAGCAAGTCCAGTTGTCTCAGGAAACCAGTATACCTAGATGTACCACTGAAGAGCCCTTCTGCTTAGGTGTGCAGTGACAGATGGTTATTTTAAGCACTAGATTTGAAAAACTTGGATCAAATGTTTGTTCTTCTTATCTTTTTATCCTGGCTCAACTCATCATTTATAGTTTCATTGCAGGAATGAGGGGCAAACCGGGAAAATCCAATTTATGAGCCTTCAGAACTTGATTTCAAAGGATTAGTGACACAAGAATAATCACCACTGATGAGTTATTATAGCTTTCACATATTCTCTTATTCTTTTACCATAGTCTTTTTTTTTCTTTTTCACCAACCAGACCCCTATTTGTAAGATAGGTCAGAACAACTCTGAAGCAAGTCAACAGGACAGGACAGGTATTCTTCAGTAATCTGGTAACTCCATGTTTCTTTTGTGGGGAGAAAATTCCCTTGCCATAGTAAACAATTGATTTTATCCAATCAAGATCCACATTGCAAACTCTTTGTTGATTTTGATAATGTTTGAAGGATTTATAAAGCTTCTTTTATAAAGTTTCTCTTTTTGGAGGTGGACTGAGCTCCAAATCAGCGTAAAGATGACGTTAAATTGCATCCCTTATCTCCTGGAAAGGTACTGCTTGTGTCTAGGCCATATATTGCAAGTCATTTATGTAGCAACAACTGGCTTTCAGTCCTGTAAATGCCTGAGCATAGCACTAATGCCTGCAGAATAATAAGGCTGTGATAGGCTATGGAAAATGGAGACAATAACTGGAAATTTTTTTCTCATACAGGTTGTGCTTTAGTGCTGAAGAATTATTCTACTATTACAAAGGATGCTTTGAGAGTAAAATTATTAATGCTTTTCCTTAGAGCCAAGGTTTTGTTGTTTTCCTGAGAAATGCAGAAATTCCTCATCAAGGGAATTTGCTTAGTCAGCAATTTGCTTAGTCTTGATCTTGTATTTGAGGTAATGCTTGAGCAGCAACTGGCTTAGGTGACCTTACCTTCCTTAATGTTTATATGGTATTCTCCATACTACTATTTAAAAAGAATTTACTACATCTCTTCAATAGGAGTCACACAGTACGTCTCCCTATATCATCCCAGCTGTCGCCATATCACATTGCATGTCATAGTTTTTCATAGAACGGTAAAATCTTAGAATGGTTCAGATTGCAAGGGATATTTAAAAGTTGTTTAGTTCAGCCCCCCTGCAATGAGCCTCATTTAGGCTTATCTGCCTGCCAGTGGCCTTTCATAGTACCCTTCCTATATTGAGTTAATATTCATATTCATGGCAATACTATAGACAGAACTCAAGAATTGCTGCAGCTGATGTCTGCTACAATAGCACTAATATTTCTCTCAGGAAATATATTTCCTGTATCCTAGGAGAGCATTTGCTTTGTTTCATGGCTGTGTTACAGAGAGCCTGACATGAGCTAACACACCTTTGTAGTTTCCAAATGATCTTTGGTGAGCTTATAGGAGAATTTCTAGGCATTTCTTAAATTTATGTTGTTTTGCACCTTGTATGAATTAATTTAATCAGCCTGTGTTACCCCTAGCCTTAAGGTCATGTAGTAATCTCTGCATGATATCTCAATCTGCCTGAACTGATAATGGATCCTACTATTATATCATCTGTACTTTCATTAGCAGATCCATGCTGTCAACCGAGGTGTATAATAACCTTGTATATTCTAGTTCTTACTCTTTTCCTACTCAATGTTTCTCACAAGCATTTTGCTGGACAATTTTTTCCATCTCACTTCTAATAGGCATCTTTCTTCCTTCTATTTCCAAAGAGACTATCTTTATGTTCCTCTGCTGGTGGGCTATCAGCTCTTTGGATATGCCCTCCAGTCAATTTCCACTGAAGGAAATAGTGCTAATAGCAGAGGAGAAAAATAGAGAAAGCAAGCAGCAGCCCCTGCTTCCCTTTCCTCCACTCAAACAACAGCCAAGCAAGAAGTGCTTAAAGTCAGTCAGCTCTGTGGTCACACTCTTGTGTATGTTCAGAGGTCTGTTTGGGGTCCAAAAATAAAGAATCATAGAAAAAATTGATACTGATTAGCTGGTGTTCTGTTTTATCTGCTTGTCTTCTGTATCTCATTTTTTTAACTCTCAGCCTGAGCTACACACTTCACAAGCTGCTTGAGATGGGACCACCCCCACTGTTAGCGTCTGTGTTTATATATTTATTTAGCTCTATCTTGAGAGCTTTTTTCTGAAGATACCAGAATGCAAATTAAAAGATATGTTTTTCCTATTCCCTCACCCTCAACTGTCACAAAATAATTTCTACAAGTTGCAGTATATGCAGCGGCTGCAGAACACTTGGAGCAGGGAACCTCTTTTAGTTCTTGTACCTAGATCTAAGGTGGTCTTCTGGAGTCAACATGTTTGGTATGTTGTACCAAGTGGTCCTGTCTTCTCTAAGGGCCTGATTATGGCGGGTTGATGAAGAGATTAATCTAGTTTAAGTGCCGATGTTAATTAAACTATAATAGAGAGCGAATTGTTGGTTTTATTTTAGAGTTTCAGTGAGATCAACAAAACAAGTAAAAAAATAGTTTAAAAGTACACCCTTTGTACTGTTACCAAATTGCTCTGGATTTTTATCTTGTTTGCAGATAACAGGGGAAAGCCTGAATGTAAAATTTGCATATGACTTGAGAAATGATATATGCAACATATATAATGTAGCATGCTCACATCAAAATATATCAAATACCTTTTCCAGGTGGAACTTAATTGCTTGTCAGAATGTAAACATGATAATTTAATTTTTTTCCTAACTGTTTATTTATGGAGAAATTTCTAGTAGCACAGTAACATTGACAAGTTGTAGGCTAACTCAGACTAACTTGGGTCCAGGTTAGGCCCTTGGAGAACATTGCAATTTTTGTGTTTATAGGAAATCTTTCCTAGGAAACATTATAAAGTTTTAGTTGGGAAAATTCATATGATAAATTTAAAAAGTCTCAGTCCATCTTACTTAAGGATGAAATAAGGCTGCTTCTTTATCTTTTGCCATGGGGACACTTGAGCAAACTGATGTTGACTGTCATTATTTCTCTTCTATAGGAAGAGAACATCACTGATTTCAGTGGAGCTGTCACTGTGTTACGCGAAATAATGACATAAAAGTCAGTCCTTCTATAAATTTGAAACATGACCAATGAGATATCACATTAAATAGTTCAATAAAGGAACATGTGTGCTGTTAGACTTCTGTAGCATATGCGTCTGTGAAGAATGCCTAGTAGTATTTGAAATACAGTGGAGGTTATCTCTACCTGTTGCCCTGGAAGTAGATGAGCACTCAGTGCAGCCCAGGGCCTAATAGGTAAGGCTTCCCTGGAGCCTCTCTGTTCCTTACGAACATAGACCAGGCTCACCACACCCTCACTGAGCTTCTGCTCAGGGTTTGAAAGCAGTACTCACTGCTTCCCTGGCAACAGGATGGCAAAGAGAGCTTACAAAGGACTGCAGTTGTAACTAGTCCATGTGAGCGATACCGGTAGCTTCTTCTTATTGGAGAGAAGAGGATGTTTGTTCCCACTATGCTGGCCAGGTTGGTCAGGCAGGGCTAACCTTCCCTAAACCCCTCATGACTGGACCTTATCACTTGGTTATCCTGTAAGTGCCGCATGATGACACTCAAGATGGACTGGTGCATAGCCTTCCCTAGAACCAAGGTCAGGCTTACAGGCCTGTAGCTCCGTGGATCCTCCTTTCAGCCTTTCTTGTAGATTAGTGTCACATTTACTAATACCCAGTCAAGTGGAACCTCTCCAGTTAGCTAGGACTGCTGATAAATGATTGAAAATGGCTTGGTAAGTTCTTGGTAAGAACTTCTGTCAGTTCCTTTGGTACTCTCAGATGGACCAACACCATAGTCTTGTGCATAACTAGGTGGAATTACAGGCTACTAACCATTTCCTCTTGGATTATGGGGGCTTCATTCTGCTCCCTGTCTCTGTCTTCCAACTCAAGGGGATGGGTATCCAGAGAACAACTGGTCTCAGTATTAAAGATTGAGGTGAAGAAGGCATTACGTACCTCAGCCTTTTCCTCAGCCATTGCCACTAAGTTCCCCATCTGCATCCAATAAAGGCTGGAAATTCTCCTTAGCCCTCCTTTTGCTGCTGATGTATTTATAGAAACAATTTTTACTGTCCTTTATCTCAGTAGCCAGATTGAGTTCTGGTTGGACTTTGGCTCTTCTAATTTTCTCCTTGCATAACCTCACAACATCTTTGTAGTCCTCCTGAGCAGCCTGTACCTTCTTCCAAAGGCCATAAACTCTCCTTTTTTTCCTGAATTCCAGCCAGAGCTCTCTCTTCAGCCTGTCTACTCCTCTTTCCCCAAGTCTGAATTCCAGTACATGGGAACAGCTTGATTTTGCGCCCTTAAGACTTGCTCCTTCCAGAATGCCCAGCCTTCTTGGACTTTTTTGCCTTTCATGGCTGTCTCTTTGTGGAGTCTGTCAATCAGTCTCCTACAAAGGCCAAAATCTGGCCTCCAAAACTTCAAGGTGGCGGTTCTGCTGACTGACCCCTCCTCACTTGTACAAGAATCAAAACTTCTATCATTTCATGATCCCTATGCCCAAGATGGCCTCTAAATACCATATTACTCACAAGGCCTCCTCTTTTCATAAACAACAATTCCAGTGGAGCACTTTACCTGGTAGACTCACTTATCGGCTGTGTCAGGAAGTTATCCTCCACACACTCTAGAAACCTCCTAGACTGCTTCCTCTCCACTGTATTGTATTTCCAGCAGAAAATTGTCACTTCTGTGTCATCTCCCACACCTGTGTTGTATCACTGATTGCTGAATCCAAACCTGAGTCTTCAATAAAACACCTGATTTTTCCTTTTTTTCTTTCTCCTAGTTTATTGTGTAGACTGTAAGCTGCTGTCCTTTACTATGTTGAGCATCTTCATTCAAGTAATGTGAATCTTGTGGGATTCAGTTCTTAAAACTCTGTGTAAGTAGAAATCTGATATGGAGGAGCTGGACCAGCCAGAGGACTTGCAGGGAGATATGGAGGACTGTGTGGAATCGTGAAATAATGTAGCACAGGAGACAGTTCCCACTGCTTCATCAAGGGAGTCTAAGCATAGGTGCTGTATGAAAGAGAAGGTCTGAGTACAACTACGCAGGTACTTGCTGACTAACACTTTACTTAAGGACTAGGATGTGTTGTTGTGTTGGTAAACATTTAGGAGCCTGAACTCTATGGATGTGTCAAACTGGTGAGCTGCAGCTGTGGCACAGCCACTGTTACTGGAGAATTCTTGAATATATTCTTCCATTTTTTTAACTCAAGACTCAGAAGAGTGATGTAACTGTTTGATTTGATTTGAAGGTTAGGATTATTCTAAGATGAGAGCCTTTACAGGTTTCCCCTCCAGCTACTCATGTGAAGGCAATTTGGACAAAGCTTTGCAAAATGAGAAAGCAGAATAGTGCATAAGGAACAGAAGGGGTTATTTACATCAGCACTAACTAGTTAAAATTAAAATTTCAAGGAGGTCAATACCTCTAGTCAAAGTCAACCCTATATCCTCCATGTTTTCTTCCACTGCTGATGATTTGAGAATAGAGTGAATTCAGAATTCAGGTGAGGTGAACCATACTATATTAACTTTGCAATTTACAAGTCTTAATGGATTAAAATTGTTTTGAGGAGTCAATGTGTGTTTGGATGGATAATTCATATACTATAACACTATTCATCTGCCTAACAGAATTTACAATTGATAAGATTCAGGACCTCGTTCTTTTTGTATTAAATCAATTATGTCCTGAGCTTCAGTGGGACTAGAATCAGGGCGTAACTCAGAATATTTCATTTTAAAATGAAAGATTTTTAAAAGTAGGAAAGAGATAGTGCAAGGACAGGCCCCTGCCAGCTGTTAGCCTGTGACTTGGGCAATTGCATGGGCTGGTATGCATCGTTCTTATCCGAAGTTGATAGGCTTTGTGTTGGGAAAAGGCACTCACGCTATTCCGATGACCAGCCCTTCTGAGGGTGAGCTTTCTTCTTTGAGGTGTTAAAGAAACAGTTTGTGGCTGCACCTCTCAGGGGTCCCTCAGCATTTAGGAAAACGGTGAAACAGGTGAAAAGAATGTCTTGCTGGCTTTGAATACAGAAGAATATACTTTGCAAGGGATTTATTAAAAGTAGAAGTTACAAAGACAGTTATTACTATGTCTTCAGGGCTGAAATTGGTAACCTATTGCCAGTTACAAGAGCTGTCAGTCACTTCCTGCAGAAATACTCCAGCACTTCTGACAGGGATGCAAAGATTTGCACGAGTGGAGTGAACATTTGCTAGAGAAGGTGGCTCTGGCATATTGCCCTCCAGGCTTGCTTCAAAATGCCTGCAATCTTGTCTGTCTGCATGAGGACAAAAAACAAGTCTGCAAGCTCGTTGCTATTTGATTCACTTGTCTTATCTGTGGGTCATCCCTTAGGGAAAGGAGGGAAGAAAAAGACTATTGTAAACTTGAATAAAACTTCCTCTGTTTAGCTGCTTTTTCTCTCCATTTCTCTAATTGTTTTATTTAAAGCCCTCTCTGGACCAAGGATATTTTCTAAAAATCTCAAATGCCCTATCAAAAAAAGATTTATCTGAAGTTCAAGACACTATCTGAGTAAGACGATGGAGAAAATGCCAGCAGAAATAAATATGCAGTCTTGACTTTCACACAACTGAAGGCAAAAAACTCCTGAAAGATTTTGTTTAAAAATATTTTCGAAAAATAATGATAAACAGAAAAATGTGCAGAAAGACACAGAGTGCTATTTCAATAGTTTTGCAAGATTAGGGTGAAGTAAATATCAATTACATGCTAAAAGCTGCTCAGAGGGATTTGTTTACTTTAATTTTAATGTATGGAGAAAGTGACTCTAAAGTCTTATATTTTGGAAGGGAGAATATTCCAAGAATTCACATCTTTCACAAAGATGGAAGGAGAAGGAGTAACAATGTGATCTTGCTTATAAACAATCTAGAACCAGAGTAAAAAAGAATAAATAGGGATGCTTGGAAATCTTGTGTAAAACTAAAGTAGCCATACTCTAACCAGTTAAGAGTTTTTAAAAACACTTTCAGTAAGAGTGCTAAAGGGAGAAGTCAATTACAGCAACAGTGCAAAAGAGCAGATTGTCAAAGAGTAAGTTTGTACCAAAGAAATCAGACTGCATTTTTCCAGTCAGGTCCTGGCGACACATCGTGATAGCCTAAAGCAAATGAATCAGCTCTTAACTGTGGTATTGGACGGTATTTGAAAGTTCAATCTCTGAATTTAAGGGAAAAAACCCACAGTGGAACAAAAGCCGTTAGCACAATCCTTCCAGAAAATCAGTACAAGATAGAAAAAATGAATAAGCACAGAAATTCAATGCAATACACTCAGGAAATAAGTCAACTTTGTGACAGATTTTTTACTTTAAAAATACTTTTTGTATTAATTAGCTATTCAATTTTTTAATCTGAATAAGTCTCAATTCTCTCCAGTAAATACTGTATTTTGTAGTAGTTGCAAATCAAGAAGAATTAATCACCCACATACAGACCAGAGCTTTCAGTCCAGCTATATATTAGAAGTGTTTATATATATAAAATACAGCATGCTTTCCAAAGCAGCCAGAAAAATTGAAATCCATATGCTGCGTAATTCTACAATGTCTCTCCAAGCAGTTTAACCTATTTGTTAGTTGTGTGTGATTTACCTGATCAGGCTTCACAATTCTTACAATTTTCCTGGTAGGATAGCAATTTATTAAAATACCTTTCTCCTTACCAGCATTTGTAATCCTTTCTCTTTTGTTGCACAAGTAGCTGTAGTATTCATTACTTCATTTACCAAGGGCCTTAAAAGTCCTGTGCTGACTTTACAAGTAACTTCCAACATGACTGCAGCTATGTTGGCAAATGTTGCAATGTAGTTTTCTGTTCATTTTTCCTGATTTTACTACCAATTTTAGTAGAAAATGATACTTTTGTCATGTAAATGTAAAATAATCAGCAAAAATCAACGAAGTAGAACAGAGTGTAAAGGCACCAATCACAATGCATATTGACCAAGGAAGAAAATTATGAACTACAAAGAAAACAAATCCTTTATGACAATTGTACTGCACAAAAAGATGGAAAACCTGATCAGTCTTGCTTATTCGAGTGGTACAGTAATATCCCTCAGTCTGAAAAAGGCAGAAAACTGATGTAAGACCACGATCATATCCAAAGGGGAGTTCAACATGCATTGATATCAGAACAAGAAACAAGTGAAAGAAAGTAATAGAAAGTGATTATCACATCCAACATATTATTTAGTGTTCATTATCTATTTTTTCTGTACAAGAACAATCAAGCCTAACAAATAAATAAACAAAGAAATAGAGACATTCTGATTCTAAAGAACACTTTAATGAAACAACATATTATTTAAAAAATATGTATACTGAAACTATTACGTGCCTCAATAAATAAACATTTTACCACAAGCTAATAATTTCTTTTGCAGGCTGTTATCTTACAGACCAGAAAAAGCCAAGCACACATATATAAAACTATATGAAAGGTCTAGAAAACAATGCTTTCCACTGTAGAGCGTCACCCATTGCTGTCCCACTGCACCTTCATATTGAGAAATAAGGAGATGACAGGTAAGGACCTGGAGGTATTTTGCTCAAATTCACATTTGCTATGTTCCACATGCGTGGTCATTTTGTACATCCTTTTTCTTTTTCTTGACTGAACAAAGTTGCTCCAAAATGATACTATAGAGCCCTAGATTTCCCAAAGTATGTCTCATGGGCTCAGGAGAGGGAAAGTTGAGTGAAAACATTTTGGAAAGGATGGAAAACTGGCCAGGAGGAGGAGGCATGAGAAAACCACATTTCAGTTCCTCATTGTAAATTAGGTCTTGGTGTTAAAGTTTTCAGGGCATATTTTCAGGACTTACAGACAACTAAAAATATTTCTACTTACATTTTATCAGGAAATGTCATGGTCCTTTATGTTCAAACATCCTATATTTTGATGGTCTCCTTATTTATGTGATGCTCAGCCCATCCATTGATTTTATGACTGCATGACCCTTACTTGTATTGTCATAATCCTACAGAAAATTTTGAAATGAACCAATTTTCACTTGCTTTCTTTTCCATTTCTGGGCTACTAATCTATGGTCAAGACAATAAATTTGCATATAGAGTACCATGCAATGAATTGTTTATAATTTATGGAAGAAGGATGCCAATCGGCACTGCAGTCATCAGCTTTCCAATTATCAATGTTGCTAAGCTGTAATAGAGACGTTACAATGTCCTCTTTCGGAATGAGCAAACCTGACTATTTGTGGGAAGAAGATGATAACCTTACCTGTATTTTCAGACTTGTGTAATCTGTATAGAAATCCTTACTCCACCCCTTGCCTTGATTTCCTATTAAAATATTGTGTTGCAGAATGTGCTCATTATCTCTTCCTGCAGGTTAGTTAAAAGTTAGTTAATGTACTGAAATGGCAAGATCCTATATGCAAGAGTTTAGGCAGACCAGGCTGGCAGGACGCTCCTCTGGAATGCTTCTCTGGGATGCCTGACTTTGCTCTCCATAGGCCAATAACCACAGTTTTTCAAACAAATGAGGTAACAAGTTACATAGCACTGCACATATATGGCTGAAGGAGCATCCCTTTAAACATGATCACTTAAAGGACTAAACAAACACATTTTGAACGGCAATTACAAAGAAAAGGGAAAGCCCTTTCTATCATGAAAAACTTCCATTTGCCTCCTAGTAAGAAATAAGGAAATACTCTTCTGGGAATAACTCTTTGACAAAAAAAGCATCTTTTCCTGGGTACAAAAAGCTATGTTACAAGCTCCAACATTACTCATTTATTGCATTCTAGATTACTTGGATTTTTGTTTTTAAGTTATTGTGAGTGATTTTCTTTTGGAATGAGATGATCAGAGTTATATAGCTAACTGTGAAATAATAGATATTTGCTGTGAAACGTGAAGTTTTGAAACATGCTCAAGAGTGGACACAGTATGAAAGTTCTAGTTTGGTATCTGTTATTATAATCCATTAAAGAGTTCAGTAAGGCTTCTGTTAGTAAATGCTAAGAGCTATATTTCTGCAGTTTCACAGAAAACAACCACTATTAAAGTTTTTTTAACCTTCCAGTAAAAAGAGGAAAAAATAAAGAGAAAAAAAATAAAGAGAAAAAAATCTACATTCCAATTCTATTTAACAATACCTTTATTTTATTTTCCTTTAGCTGTAAACAACTTTAATATGGAAAAACAAACCAATCATTTGCTAGGTTTTTATACAGTATTTAAATAAAAAATAACTAGCCTTTTGAGTAAAAAGAAAAAGCTTACTGAAGTGAATTACATCCTCGAGAACAGAACAAGAAAATTGCCCACAAAGTGAACAGAAAAGGTGCCTTTAACAGAAGACTTTCTCAGATTAGCTCTACCATTTGCTATGGCAATCAAAGGTGTTTTCTTCATTAGTTGTCTCCCATGTCACTCTGAGGCAGAAGAGAATGTTCACTCACATCTCACCCCCTCCTCAATCACAGTCTTGTGTTTCAGCTCTCATGAACTTTTTATCATCATTTTAAGGTAAGAAGGCAGGTTAAGATACATATATACGTTTCTGTAACTATCCTTACTGTGTGGGAAGTAGCAACTGGTAAAGCCATGGGATAAGTAATTAGAGGTGGTAATATCTTATACCTTGACAATAAGAATAGCTAAGGCTTGTCTTTCAAGTGTCCCACTGGCCAAAATGCTGCTGGAGAAAGACTTGCACAATGTGTAAACCAAGCTTTGTCAAGCCCTTTTCGGTACCAGGCTGCTTAAAGGATTGCTTTTTGTCTTTCCGCTCAGCAACTCACAGCGGTGCTGCTGAGCATGTTTGAACGTGTTGGTGGAACAATACTCCTATTAAACAAGAGAGAAGCAATAAAAAGTGGGAAAGTAAAACCAGTGATGAATAAATTTCCCACATTTGAAATATTATTTATATTTATTCCAGGGGTTCCAGGGAGTATTATCTGAAACCTAGTTTCTGATTTGGTTTGATCGAGGTCATGAGGGTGAAGGCACTGGGGAAATGAATAGATTTCAGCATCCTAAAAGACAAGTATGATTGACAAAGCTTGCTCCATTGTATTCTCCTTCTTCCAGATACTGAAGTCAAGTTCTGGACTGTGATAACAATGAATCATACTTATAATTTTGTTTGCCACTTAGGTTTGTTTTCAGCAAGCTGCTGGGGTCTTTTGCTTTGCTGTCCCACAGTTCTTGCAAAATGAACAGGGTGTTTTCACCACCCATGGACTATTGAAATTCATGTTATAATTTGGACTAAGTCAGGTTGCCTGACTTATGTACTGGCCAGCCTAAGTTCATGTTTTAGATTACACTGCATTTTTGCTGTTTGAACAATTCATACACAACTGTAAATAAGACAATGCCAGGGAACTTCAAAATAAAAGTTCTTTAAGTATTTGCTTAAACCACACATAAGTGAGGCCATAGAGTTACCAAAAACTACCCAAGGAGAAAAATGTAACATTTCTTGTTAGAAACTAAATTCTAGCATATTACTAAAAGTTGGCAAGACCATATCAGGACACTGCAGCTTCGAACTGCAAATTAATTTAAAAAATTGTAGCTCTCATCTGTAATTGATAGCTTTGTGTAAGAATAACATCACATGCAGCTCTTGGGCCTTGAGACCAACTGGCCTGAATTTCCCAGTGGGAAAATGTTGTATTACCAGAAATGTCTAAAATATTTCAAGCTACACATGACCCAATACAGAGAGGAAAACCAGTTATAATTTATAATGACGGCAATCAGTAACTTTGGTGTTTCTGGTTTCACTATTGCTACAATAAAAAGATGGTAAGAAAAATTGTGAGTCTCACTCTGATGAAAATACTGTCACTGCAATTAGCACTTGCATAAAAACTCTGGTCTTATAATGTCACCTTCAAGTGCAAAATGCAGCCCTTCTTCTAGAGTACCACTGCATTAAGTACAAAAGTTGTTGGGTTTTTTTTTCCTATAGTGCAGAAAGCTTGAAGTTCTTACCTGCAAAGAAAAAATAACTCTTCTAACCTGAAAAGGGAATTAACACTGTAAATCAACTATTCTCTATCTTCAGTACATTAACCCTTTCCAGAGCTCAGAGCTGGTAATCAATTTTTATCAAATGTTACTTTCAAAAGATTCAGGAAATAAATAACAGTACTAGTACCACCTTGTCTTTTTACTGTCTTTAAACTACTTACAGTGGATTTCCTGGTCAGTCAGTTGAACTTTGTTTTTTTAAGGGTAACTTGTTAGACAATGGCCTTAAAACTCCTTCGAAGTGAGGGATTTCATACTGATGTGACCCAGTTAATGAAAAGGCATTACCAGTTCTTCTAGAAGGGATTGGGTGATCTTAAAGGTCTCTTCCAACCTAAAAAACTCTATGATTATATGATCCTGTTATTCTGTAGTATTTCAGATCATGACAGCAAGTAGAGAGTGAGTGAGATGCTCTGGAATTCTTAACTTATGGATTCCTTGAATTGCCTCCAGTTTTCTTTTGCAGCATAGCAGGTGTTAAGCCACCTTACAGAGGTAATGTTCATGTTAAGCAGCAAGGAGGAGAAAGGCTCTAGTTAAGGAGTACCAGCTAGATAAACCAGAAGTCAACTCCGAATGACTGCTCTCCTGAGCAAAGACAGCATAAGGTTGTGCCAGCACTGGCTCTTAGGTGTGGAAGAGGCCAATTGCCTACTGTGCTCCTGCTTAAACTGATACGAACAAGGAAGAACATTCACTAGGCAGCTGTTCCTCAGGGATAGATTTTCCTACTCATTCGTAACAGCCAGGTACTGTGTTGGAAATCTTCTGCTCTTCTCAAGGATCCCCAAGCCTTTCTTTTCATTAACTGCTTGTCATCACACCTGTTGCGTGTAAGAGGGTGTATCTATTTTTTAGGATGCTGATGGGAAAGAGTTTCTCTCCCTCATATCCTTCACCTTTCTGATGAGGGACACAGATAGAGGGAATAAGGTAGTAGGCTTTTTTCTCAATAAGCTTGTTTTTCATCAATTTTTGGATCCTTTTCAGGCAAGTGGTGCCGTTGTAAACAGAAATACTTCACAAACTTCAACATTTTATCTATGATGTAAACAAACAAAATGACAGAAAATGAGAGGGAATGAGATGGTCTTCTTAAGTCAGACAATCTTGTTAAATGAGTTTTGTTCCTGTGAATAAAAGTCATTCTTCTTTGATGGATGCAGATGTTGTTCTCCCTTGTGGAGGAGGAAAGGGTCATCTATAAGCCAAAGTTTCAAGCCTTTACTGTACACAGGGTCTTGCCTGAAAAATTTAGTCTGTCTGGTTTGAGTTTTTTTTCCTTTGTGAATCAATGTGGCTTCTTTGATTAGTAACGGTCTTTATACGTCACAAACAGAACTCTCTGAAGAGTAGTTCAATTGGGTCATGTCTTAGACTGTAAATTAGTTTGCTTATCTGTACTAATATATTATCTTGTAGTCATCTTTTTTGTAGCAATAATTACAAATGATAAATGGATGATTTTTTAAGTATTTGCTTTCTCTCTCCCCGTTACCGTATTCTTACTCTCAATATAAGAAAGGTAATGGCATGAATCTTGAGGAATTATTTTTACTGAGGGATTTTTCTATTTATTTGGTATTTTTAAATGGCTTGCCCACTGTCTTCAGTTTATACATAGTCCTTTTGGATGATTAGTTCACATGCTGTACTACAATTAGAAAACTCCCATGTAACCATGGTAACTATTTTTGCTTAGGCACAGTTGAGCACATGAGTTCGTTTTAATTTAGCTGAAAAATTAGAGAAATGCTCTTGGAAGCTCCTGAAATCATTTAGGTTATTATTTGCTTTCATTTCAGTTTCAGCAGAGATAGAATTGCTCATAGCCTCTCTCCTTCTTGCTTTCAATTATTTATTTTTTTTTTTAAGGAAGAAAAGCTTAGTAGGTGTGGGCTATAAAGGATTTATATAAAAGTTTTGGGAGATTTTCCATGTGCAACTTGCCTTCCTGAAGAGAAAAATCTATGTATGTTAAGATTTACCTAACCAGAAGCAACACTCCAACATTTTTGTATTCTCTGTTATACCAGAGAGTGTGTCCCTCCCGTAATTCTATTTTCCTTACACTGTGTGTTGACTTGACCCAAAATCTTTGCTAGCCATGTGGAATTAGGCTGTAATAACCTGAAGAAGAGACAAGAGAAACAGAGGGAGGAGAAATACTAGTCCCGTTTACGTGTCCCTTTAGCTTTATGGAGGCTATGGAGAATATTTCTTGATGTCCAGTTGTGCAAAGTGCTCTGTAGGGCACGCATATCCAGAAAACATATGAAAGGAAACTCTTGGCAGATGTCTCTGTTGTTGATACTGTGGTAAGTCATCCATACTAGTGACCAGAGAGAGAATAAATATACCTGTTTCTTTCTGAAACTATTGTTTCGTCATGCAGCCAGAAATTGATGCAGTCATCTAATTCTGATCCAAAGTTTAGAAAAACTCTGGGAAAGAGAGAGAAAACTGAACCCTAAATATCATCTCTGTTGCAGGAGAGCAATAACCATCCGGTGGTGATATCCTTGAGAGACCTGCATGCATGTCTAGCACTCTAGCTGTCATTCAGGACAAAGCTCAGAGTCACACATGTTTATTTTCCTGTGATTAAGAAGTCACAGTGTGAACTAATCCACATCCAACTGGTCATAGCCTGCCAGCAGCAGTAGTAATCTGTAGTACTCCTGGCTGGTAATGAAGCCAGTGTATGGGACCTGACAACCTCCGTTATCAGAGCTTGAGTTCCCATGGGTTTTTCCTCAGTAATTATGTGATGCAATGTGGGTATCATTACCATAATTAGCTGAACAAAATTTAAGAATTTTGTCAATATTTCTTGCTCACCAGTTGACAGAGCATATATAGTGATTTGACTGCTTCTGCAGATGGTTATATAGCAGGTTTTATGGATGTTCTTGTTTGTTGAGGATTTTATGTCTATCAAAGCATTATTTATTCAGCCAATCTTTTCAGTGTTCAAATGCATCTAATAATCATTCCAAGAGTTAATAACAGTACGTGTTCCTTGCTGTCAGTTGCAAAGGACAGTGCTGCATGTCAACTTCTGTGGTGCCTAATGTTGAGCTTTTTATATCAATAGAAGATCTACTGTAGAGAAAAAAACATTCTGCTGCAGACAGATGATGGCTCAAGACAGCCTGAGGCTAGTTTTGCTGCATACTGTGGTTAGCTCTCACCAGTTGTGGCCTTTAATCAGTAGTCCCTAACTTCTGCTGTTGTCTCATTGTCTGTGGTGCTTGTAAAGCACCAAGTGTCTGAGAGCAGTCCTTCCTCTCCCTTCTCGCCTTTGGATACTTCAAATAGCTGCTGCCTTGCAAAGGGGTGTGGAGAAATCAACAACTCTTCACTTAGTTGTGACTACTTTTCTTCTACTTTGTGACAAGTGATTGATTTATTTCATCTCCCACACAAAGGCAGCCATAGCTTTTCTATTCATTTTGTACAAAGGGAAAAGAAGAGTGAAAAGCCTTATGAGAGGGAAACCTGAGAGCAGAAATCAGTTTGCACAGTTCATGACTCAAACTAGCTGGTGCTTTAATGAGGATGTTTAAGGACCTACCATGAAACACAACCTGAGTTAGTTACTGAGATTTGTCACCATATGTTCATTTTACTAGTGCTGAAATATATATTCATGCTCTTTTTTCAAAGACTCTAAGTTCATTAAAGAACTGATAGGTCAATTTATTTTGATTATTGGATTCGCTCCAGTCATCTCAGAAGGACAAGGACATTGTCAACACTCTTAAGAAAACGAAACACCTTTCTCAAGGTGGAGAGGCATTACAATAATTTCTCTTTATGGAAAATATAGGTTGAAGATGAAGACAATGCTATGCCTATTGCATGTATGCATGTTGTGCTTTGGGGAAGCTGTGTTTCACTTATTTTAATAACACACTGTGTGGGGGTTTTTATTGTCCTTTAATTGAACAGTTGAGTAAAGTGTTGCGATTAAGAATATACAGAAGGACAGTTAAGGAAAATTTTTGTCTGGATTTAAAAAGACACTGAATTGTCGTAACAGATTAGAGTACTGTTTAGTAAGTTTATTGTTGTACTTTATCAGAGGCTGATGTTGCCCATAAAACTAACAGAAATTTTTGGTCCCTATTTTTAATATTCTAACATCGTCTAACTCTATAGGCGTTAGGACACGACAAAAACCCTAAAAGATAAAACTTAGTAGCAGGACTAAAGCAAAACGTATTTTTAGGTATGGAAGAAATCAGAAGTCACTGAGAGAAGTCAGATACGAGCACTGGGAGATAATATTAGTTTTCATTAGGATTCTAAAATGCCATTATAGAATTTTCTGGCATAAGCAACTCTCCAAAACAAAAGCATGTAGTTTTGTTAAGGAAGATTGGACTATTCATAATTATGTACAGTGAATAATTTGCTGGAATACTTCTAGAATTATCTTAAATTTTTTATAAATACGGTGCTACTGGAGAAAGTTTCAAGTTTTTAGGCTAAGATTTTTCTTGCACAGTGTTCCTATGACTTTTGCATAATTACTCAATACTTTATTTGTATGGCTGTAGGTATTGGCAGTGCCACAGCTTTAAGCAGGATGTGCTCATGCTGCAAGAACAACAGCCCTTGTGCCAGTGAGCACAGAGAGTAAATGTGTAGTGAGACAAGAGGTGCAAGATGTTTACTGCGTTACAATGTTTGTGGTGTTTCACATCATTGCTGACACAGTGGTGGCTGAACCAGAGAATTAGTATTTAACATAGATGTGTGCAACAAAGAAGGGTTACTAAATGTACTCTACTCTTCTGTCATTCTCTTGCATTTTCTGTTCCATAAGCAGAGACACATATCTTGTTCCCTTCCCTTCTTGCCAGTACGCTCTCATCTCTTCAGAACTGCCTGTCCCTCATGATCAAGTTGTCTGTGTGCTCTTGAACAACGCCTGAATATTTTGTTAGCAATGTACAAAGGGAATGCTGGAGGTCATTCACTGCTCAGGAACAGATTGTCAGCGTGGCCTTTCTGATGGAAGCCTCTATCTTGGACCTGGTTGGATTAAGGTCCTACTGCATATGTTAGGGCCGAAGTCCTGGTCCTGCTCTCTGAATATGCCATGGAGTAAAGGGTTGCCTGATTGCTCTATGGGGCTCCATGTGTTGTGTAGAACTTCCTTTAGTTGTTTGAAAAAGACTGTTTGTTTTTACCAGACTGAAATTTTCTGTGGACTGGGCAGAGAAGAGGACATATTAGCAAATAGTGGTAAGTTTGTTCCAAAGAAACTCTTCCAGCCCCACTTCAGTGAAGCACAGCAGTGAGGTGAAAGCACACACATTATCTGAAAAGCTAAGTGAATATCTCCTTGCATTATTCAGTCATCTACACAGGTTGTAAAATGCAAGAAGTACAGAATAGGGGTAAGAATGATGGCAATACAAGCCCAGCTGTTGCAAGACAGTTTGGTTTCCTTGCTTGGCCATGGACTTCATCACTCTATTTTCCAACCTTCAGTTTCTCGTTGCTTCTGGTCTTTCCAAGGATACCATGAGGATCAATACTATGCAATATTTTGAGTGCCTAAACTGGAAAGGAATAATCAACATCATGTGTTAATAACACCATAAGTTTTAATACCTGAAGTACATTATTATTCGCTTCTGATTATTTGGGTTTTTTTGGAAATGATTGTATTTATTCGTCTCGTTCAGCTGTACTCTTTCAAGATTTGAGTGAAAAGCTTGTTAATTCCCTACTTTCTTTGTTTTCAATGGTCACTGAAAAAGGCCTTTGGAAATAAATGTCAGATATTAACAAGTAGTAGTACCGAAAACTTTTATTTACCAAGCATGAACTTTATGAACGTTTAATGGTAATAAATAACATCAATGTGGATAGCTGGTTGTCTCAGTCTGTACTAATAAGCTTTAGCAACCAAAATGTTGCCTCTAACCTCTCACACTTATCTCAGATGGGCTGATAGCAGGCCAGAGGATAGTACAGCATGGATGACAAATACCTGGTGGCATTGTTCTGACTCCTGCATCCGCAGGAGCAACTGCTGGACTGCCATAAGGACAAGATAAATGAAATAAAACTTGGCTTGAATTAGTTGTTAATAGCTACTTCCTTTGGATTTTATGTTTCTCTTGAAGATTCAGTGTTTTTTCATCCTGTAATCCACAGAACCCATCAGAGGAAACATCCCTTGAGCAGCGCTAATGAGGCAGGGAAAAGTAATTAAGGAAAAGAGTCTACTGCCATTGCCTGTGAAAGCTGCTGGCACTTCCTCTGTGGTAGCCTGCAGCTGATGGGAAAACTTTAAGGTGTCCGCTAATCAATAGCGGCTGGAAATGCTTTGTAAATCACTAGCAAAACTCTACCAGAAAAGACTGTGCTCTATCAGGTTCTTTCTATGTATTCTACAGAATTGTTTCCATCATAAAAGAAAGCCCCTGAAAGTGTCCAGTGTCACAACGGGGAGTCAACTATCAGCTTGCTATGTGCTTGAAGAGTCTTCCCAAACTTGGAATTGTTTTGCCCCTTTGATTATCCTCTCCACATTTTTTTTTGGTTAATATGAAACAGAAAAAAAGCTGTATTTTAGACACTTGTTCCACACTAGGAGTACTGGCTAGATTCCATTTAATTCAGTATGCTCGGGGCCTGGTTTTTATCCTACTTTATGCTGTAACAGCTGGAAACATAGACCTTCTGTGGAGGTGCATGTATTTTATAAATATTTAATACTGAAAACAATTCCCTTCTCATTTGCAAGAATAAGGAAAATAGTGTATGAATACGTCATGTATGGTCTTTATGAGAAGCAGAAGTTATTAAGGTTAGACACATGTATTTCTTGGATTACGAGAGTGCATATGTGTTTCAGAGGTTTTATGTTAAAAACACGGAGAACTAATGCCTGACAAATCCCATCAGTGTCAGGTTTAAAGTTACCTCTGTGATAAAATTATGCTATCGTCTGACCTGCCTTCCTGAGTGATGAGCTATAGAATTTCATCTGAAATGTATCTCATTCCTGCAAACACATATCTCAAGAAAAGAACTGTCCAAGCTTTCATATTTCAGCATCATGAATAATATCGCTCTGCTTCTGAAATTCTGACTTGGTTAAGTTTTAGTTGGGATATGTTGTGAGGGCTGAGATTTCTGCAGAAACTGAATATATCAGGGCCTATGGGACAGCAGTGCAGCTGTGCCAGGATGAAGAAAAATATTAAGGACTGTTTGCAGTCCTTAAACCCTCCTAAAGAAATATGAGAATGTGAAGAGGCTGGGGTTTTGACTCAGAATTTTTTTTACACTTTAATTATAGCATCGACACTTCTGGATTAAACGACCTGTCTCCTTTTGAAAAATGCCTTATGCTGACATTTCAGGAGATAAAAAAACCCTCATCTTATGTATTTTCAGTGATAAGACTAGGAAAGGATTATTTTCTTCTAACTGGAGCATGTACATTATCACTGTTAATGTCATAAACTGGTGTCTTTTGAACACTTCTATTAAGTATACTGAACAACCAGTTATGAACCCTTGATTTTAATGTGAAAGTTTTTAGAGAGTGGTATAAGTTCTAATGCACAGAGTTTGGCCAGATACACCATGTGCTGCTGCAAATCTGATTTGTTATGTTTGACCTTTTAATGAATTGTGTCCAGATAAATGCAATATCATAAATACCTTGCTCATAAGTAGACTATGATTCTACAAGCTGTTAAATGTCCATATTGTGTTAATTTGCTTTTAAACTCTGCCCTGAATTCAACCTACTGAGCAGTGAGGAAGATCACCTTTCTGCCATTGCACATCTTTAAAGGAGGTGATGATGACAAGAGCTAGTATGTCAATCTATGAATAGGACATCCCTAATAGGACAAACTGATTAGTGAAGAAAAGAAACCCCTACTGTCAGGTATATATCTCAGTCTTGTATCAGGTATCCTGAGTCCCTTCAAACGTGACCTCACTTGTTCTCAGAGGGAAGGGAAGGGAAGGGAAGGGAAGGGAAGGGAAGGGAAGGGAAGGGAAGGGAAGGGAAGGGAAGGGAAGGGAAGGGAAGGGAAGGGAAGGGAAGGGAAGGGAAGGGAAGGGAAGGGAAGGGAAGGGAAGGGAAGGGAAGGGAAGGGAAGGGAAGGGAAGGGAAGGGAAGGGAAGGGAAGGGAAGGGAAGGGAAGGGAAGGGAAGGGAAGGGAAAGCACATGTCCTATAGGAGAACTTGTGAGAAAAGGGAATGGCAGACAGGAATTTGAATGAGAGGTGGGCCTTCCCATCTTATCTTGTTACTGTTCTCTCCAGATCTCAGTTACTGATGATTTTCGGCACCTAGACACCAGGAAAATAACTATTTATTGACACTTTTTGTCTGATTATCTCTCCTATCTTATTTGTGTTGGGAGTAATTAGTTTATATTTGCTATAACATTTGCTGCAGCCTCTGGTCTAGGATGGTCACACATAAATAGACTTTAAATAATACGTCCTCGGTGAAATGACATTACAGTGCTCAGAGGAGAGATTTACAGTCACAGATGGTGCTGAGGAAATGTCTTACAATGAATAATTTATCCAGCGGACAAGTGTAATGTTCCCAACCAGTTCATGAACAGATCATGAAATTATTTGTTATTCAAAATTATACATTTTTTTTCCCAGAAAATGGTCCTCTGCATCTAGTACATTACCAGTTTCTTCCAACAATTATGATATTCATTCTTTTCTCCATTGGGAGTTCTATAAAATGCTAACTGATGTTTCTGTTCTCAGTCAGCTGGATGGCATATTTACTCACCTGAAATACACTGTATCGAGAATCTGTCTACATGATATGTCCAGCTGAGAGGAAAATTAAATAGATATGAATAATAAAAGGAAATGAAAGGAAACCCTGTAATACAAATAGTGAGATTACTTTCTATAATGTTAGGTAAGTATTATTTTTCAAATAGATTTTGTTTTTGTAATGCATTACGTACAAAAAATCAGTAGCTATGGGTCTTTTAAAAATTAGAAGCATTGTTGGACCAGATCATTATTTATTAAGACAGATTATCTCAGTTTCCAGAAAATTACTTTATAGGCTCAAAGTAATGCTATGCAAGTCTGGCTTCATAAGGGAAATCTATTCAGAGTGAAAGGTTTATTTCAAAGTGAGACTCCCAGGAGGGTAGTTTGTATTCTAAGAGTAATATTCTATTTCACAGACTACAATAGTAGCAATCTGCTAACCTCTGAGGCATCACAACAGTGAGGCCTCATAAATGAAGCTGCAAACGTTGATGGAAACATGTGAAATTAGTGAAAACCTCAAAACCACTGTTGAAAAACTTGCTCAGGAAATGCAATACTGTTTTTAAAGTAAGAGGCAGATAATGAAGCTTGAGTTTTTGTATATAGACTAAAGACATGCATTGAAAAGGAATTGAGAAAAGATGTAAACCAACATACCCTAAAACATATCTGGAACTATGACTAGTAATCCATGGCAGCTTTAGTCTGTCTCAGTCACAGAATCTACCAGATACCACTGCAAGACCTAAGTATATTCTTTTGTAGTGTCTTGTCACAGTAAGGCGATGTCACTCTGTTACTTGAAAGATATATTTAATGAATACTCTGTTCAATCTCACAAATCTATGGGATTGTGATGCTAATTTATACCTGGTTGAGCTGGTTTGTTTAAGATTTTAATCTTAGCTGCTTAGCTTCAAATGCTAGCTAGCCCACTTTCGTGGCTGGGGAACGTAGATACTGCCCTTCTGCCATAGTTACACTAGTTCCTTTGTGTGACAAAGAATGGAGATATTCTTGCACTGTATAGCAAGGATTATAGCAGATACACTTCACTGTGGAGGCAGAGCCAAAGAGTTCTCGTGACTCATGGACATGGGAGTCCTCTGGGTTCTTTTTCGCCCAGGTACACTGAACAATAAAAGCATGTTCCTTGAAGTAAATGTTTCTTACGGAGGACTTGTTCCAGCTGTATCTACTTACTGGGATCAAAGTGAACATAATCAGGTTAATGATCTGAGAAACTTGAACACAGAGAAGTCTATGGGACCTGATGAGGTGCATCCCAAAGTCCTGAGGAAACTGACTGATGTAATTACCAAGCCACTCTCCATGATATCTTTCCCACTGCCCATACAAAACAGGTTTGGGGTATTGGAATTTGATGTTCAAGTGGAGGACAGTATCACAGAGAACTCACCTGAGGATGTTAATGGCTTCGCATTGCCTGTCAGACGGGTCAGGACTTCAAGTAAGAAAAAGAAAAGGAGGGTAGTTGTAGTGGGTGACTCCCTTCTGAAAGGGTCGGAGGGACCTATATGTAGAATGGATCCAACTCATAGAGAAGTCTGCTGCCTTCCCCAAGCCCAGGTAGGTGACATTGCTAAGAGACTCCTGGACCTAATTAAACCATCAGATTATTACCTGCTTCTGGTGGTCCAGGCTGGTGGTGATGAGCTAGCGAAAAGAGGGTCAAGGGTAGTTAAATAGGAATTCCAGGAGCTGGGACGGTCAATGGATAGGGCAGGAGCACAGGTGGTGTTCTGCTCGGTTCCTCCGGTGGCAGAGATGTATACTGAAAGGAATAAGAGAATCTATGCTCTTAATAAATGGCTTAGGGGCTGGTGCCAGCGAAGGAATTTTGAGTTCTATGATCATGGAGAAACCTTTATGGCACTTGACCTGCTTGATCCAGATGGGTCTTGTCTAACTCCAAAGGGTAAGAGGATTCTAGCTCAGGAGCTGGCAGGGCTTGTAGAGAGGGCTTTAAACTAGGTATGAAGAGGGAGGGGGGAGTTACTAGGCTCACGAGAGATGTTGCTGTGGAGGATGAGCCATCTCAAAGGGTGTCGTCAGTAACCCAACTGAAGTGCATGTACACAAACGCATGCAGTATGGGGAACAAACAGGAGGAGCTACAAGTCCTGGTTGAGCGGGAGTTGCTATCACGGATTAGTGGTGGAGCGACTCTCATACTTGGAGTTCTGCCATGGAAGGCTACATGCTCTTCAGGAGAGACAGGCGCAAGAGGAGGGGTGGAAGGGTAGCCCTCTATACTAAGGAAACCCTGGATGCTGTCAAAGTCAAGATCGGTGATGACCAGATTGAGTGCCTATGGGTAAGGGTCAGAGGGGAAGTCAAGTCTGACCTCCTGGTTGAAGTATGTTACAGACTGCCTGACCAGGAGGAGGAGATGGATCTTCTATTGTTTAAACAGCTGGAGGCTGCCTCTAAATCGGCTGCCCTTGTTCTTTTAGGAGACTTTAATCTTTCGGATATCTGCTGGGAACTTAACACTGCCGAGAGGAGGCAGTCCAGGAGGTTCTTAGAGTGTATTGAGGACTGCTTTCTGTCACAGCTGGTGAGTGAGCCCACCAGGGATGAGGCTCTCCTTGACCTGCAAACAAAGAAGGGCTGGTGGGTGATCTTGTGGTCAGAGGCTGTTGGGGGTGTAGTGATCATGAGATAATTGAGTTTTCTGTAAACAATGTAACAAGAAAAACCAGGAACAGGACATCGATACTGGACTTTCAGTGGGCAGATTTTGGATTATTTAAGGAACAAGTCAGGAAAGTACCCTTGGGAAATAGTTCTTAGTGGCAAGGGGGTCCAGGAAGGCTGGATGCACTTCAAGAATGAAATCTTGAAGGCGCACGAGTGGGTTGTCCCCATGTGTTGTCAGAAGAGGCGTAGGGGCAGATGGCCGGCCTGGATGAGTAAGGAGCTTCTGAAGGCGCTAAGTAAGAAAAAGAGGATGTATCACCATTGGAAAGAAGGGGATGTAAGCCAGGTCATGTTCAAAGATGTTGTTAAGTCGTGTAGGAAAAAAATCAGGGAAGCAAAAGCCCAGCTGGAGCTCAAATTGGCCACTTCTGTTAAGGATAATAAGAAGAGTTTTTATAAATATATCAATGGTAGAAAGAAGGGCGACAGCGACCTCCACTCCTTGTTGGATGTGGAGGGAAATACAGTAACCAAAGATGCAGAGAAGGCTGAGGTACTTAATGCCTTCTTTGCCTCAGTTTTCAACAGTAAGGATGTCTGCTCGCTAGACAGTTGGTCCTCTGAAGTGGTTGATGGGGACAGGGTGAAATATGGCCCTCCTGCAATCCATGAGGAGGAAGTTAGAGACCTGCTGAGCCACTTGGATCCTCATAAGTCTATGGGGCCGGATGGGATCCATCTTAGGGTGATGAGAGAGCTGGCGGATGAGCTTGCTAAGCCGCTCTCCATCATCTTTCAAATGTCCTGGCTCACCAGAGAGGTCCTGGAAGACTAGAAGTTGGCCAATGTGACACCCGTCCATAAGAAGGGCCGTAAGGATGATCCAGGTAATTACAGACCTGTCAGCCTGACCTCGGTCCCAGGTAAAATTATGGAGCAGGTAATCCTGGGTGCAATCATGCGGCACCTGCAGAACGGCCAAGAGATCAGGCCCAGCCAGCATGGGTTTAGGAGGGGCAGGTCCTGCCTGACCAACCTGATCTCCTTTTATGACCATGTGACTCACCTGGTGGAGGAGAGGAAGGCTGTGTATGTGGTATACCTGGACTTCAGCAAGGCCTTTGACACTGTCTCCCGCAGTAGACTCCTAGAGAAGCTGGTAGCCCGTGGCTTAGATGGGAGCACTCTGTGCTGGGTTAGGAATTGACTGAAAGGCCGAGCAGAGATTGGTGGTGAATGGTGTCTCATCCAGTTGGCGGCCAGTCACAGTGGTGTTCCCCAGGGATCGGTATTGGGTCCAGTCCTGTTTAATATCTTTATTGATGATCTGGATGAGGGGATTGAGTCCATCATCTGCAATACTATCATGCAGACGATACCAAGCTGGGAGGAAGGGTTGGTCTGTTACAGGATAGGATGGCTCTACAGAGGGACCTGGACAGACTGGAGACATGGGCCAATTCTAATGGGATGATGTTTAATAAGTCCAAATGTCGGGTACTTCATTTGGGACACAACAATCCGATGCATAGCTATACACTGGGGACAGAGTGGCTGGAGAGCAGTCAGGCAGAAAGGGACCTGGGAGTGCTGGTTGACAGGAAGCTCAATATGAGCCAACAGTATGCCCAGGTGGCCAAGAAGGCCAATGGCATTCTGGCCTGTATCAGGAATAGTGTGGTGAGCAGAACCAGAGAAGTTATCGTCCCCCTGTACATGGCACTGGTCAGGCCTCATCTTGAACACTGTGTACAGTTCTGGGTCCCCCAGTTTGGGAAAGATGTCAGGATGCTATTGTGTGTCCAGAGGAGGGCAACGAAGATGCTGAAGTGGCTGGAGCACAAGCCCTACGAGAAGCAACTGAGGGAGTTGGGGCTTTTTAGTCTGAAGAAAAGGAGGCTCAGGGGAGACCTCATTGCTCTCTACAACTACCTAAAAGGAGGTTGTAGTCGGGCAGGGGTTGGTCTCTTCTCTCAGGTGACCAGTGACAGAACTAGAGGGCATGGACTCAAGCTTCGTCAGGGAAAGTTTAGACTTGATGTTAGGAAAAAGTTCTTCACTGAAAGGGTGATTGGCCATTGGAATGCGCTTCCCAGGGAGGTGGTGGAGTCGCCGACCCTGGAGGTGTTTAAGGGGAGACTGGATGAAGCACTGAGTGCCATGGTTTAGATGATGGTGTTAGTGTTGGGTTATAGGTTGGACTTGATGATCTCAGAGGCCCTTTCCAACCTTATGATACTGTGATACTGTGTGAAAAGTTACAGCAGTCAGATGAAGTCTCTGGTGACTGGAAAAAGAGAAAAAAGGCACTCGATTTTTAAAAAGGATATAATGGAGGATCCTGGAAACTATTAACCTATCAGCCTCACCTCTGTGCCTGGGAAAATCATGGAACAGGTCATCCTTGAAGTTACGCTACAGCACATGGAGTACATGCAGGTGATTTGAGACAGCCAACATGACTTCACAAAGGGCAACTCCTGCCTAATCAACCTAATGGCCTTCTTAGATAGAGTGACTGTGTCAGTGGACAAGGGAAGAGCTATGGTTGATGTCTTTTTGGAATTCTGTAAGGCCTTTTACATAGTCCTGCCCAACATCCTTCTCTCTAATTTAGAGAAACACGGATTTGACGGGTGTACTATTTGGTGGATAAGGAATTGGTTGGATGTTTGCATGCAGAGCATAGTGGTCAATGCCTCAGTGTTCTGATGGAGACCAGTGACAAGTTGTGTCCCTCAGGAGTCTGTACTGGGATCAGTACTGTTTAATATCTTAATCAATGACATAGAAAGTGGGATCAAGTGCAACCTCAGCAAGTTTGCAGGTGCCACCAAGCTCAGTGGTGAAGTTGACACACCCAAGAGATGAGATGCTGTCCAGAGGGACCTGGAAGAACTCAAGAATTGTGTCTGTGTGAACTTCAGCAGGTTCTACTAGGGCAAGTACCGAGTTCTGTCGGGGCAACTTCTGGTATCAAAACAGGATGGAAGATGAAGAGGTGGAGAGCAGCCCTACATTTGCAGCCTAGGGGACTAATTGGATCTTCGGCTGCATCAAAAGAAGTACAACCAGCAGGTAGAGGGAAGTGATTCGCTCCCTCTATTCTGCTCCTGTGAGACCCCACCTGGAGTACTGGATCCAGCTCTGGAGCCCTCAGCACAGCAAAGACACAGACTTGTTGGAGCGGATCCAGGTGAGTGCCACAAAAATGATGAGAGGGGTGGAACATGTCTCCTTTGAGGAAAAGCTGAGAGAGTTGGGCTTATTCAGCCTGGAGAAGAGAAGGCTTGGGGGAGACTTTATTGCAGCTTTTCAGTACTCAAAAGGGTCTTATAAAAAAGAGTGGGCAGACACGTTTACAGAGCCTGTAGTGATTGAAGAAGTAGCAGTTTTAAACTAAAAGAGGGTAGATTAAAACTAGATATAAGAGAGAAATATTTTTATGATGAGGGTGGTGAAATACTGAAACTGATTCCCCAGAGATGTGTTAGATGCTGCATCTCTGGACACATTCAAGGTCAAGTTGGATGGGGCTCTGAGAAACCTGATCTAGTTGAAGATATCCCTGCACATTGCTGAAAAGTTTGTCTAGATGAGCTTTAAAGATCCCTTTCAACCCAAACCATTCTATGATTCTTTTCTGAGAGTGCTCCCAGCTGATGTCAGAATGAGAGTGACTTGTTTGGTTGAGTCAGTGAAAATCTCCTAGCTATTTTTCACTGCCTCAGTTGCCATACCCAGCTAGAAAGCAGTTCTTTGAGCTGGGGAAAATCCCAGCCATGTGGTGACAGCATCAACATATGCACTTGTATGCAGAATGCAAAGGAAGCTGTTTAAAGGTGAAGGACTTAATCCTGCCAACGGATGATAGTCATCTCTGGCATGTGGAGAACAAATTGTTTTCTCAATTAGTTCCTAATAAAGATATTAATAAGGTACAATCAGTAGAGGATTCTAGCCAGTGATTGTTGTTTCTAGCCACATGAGAAGCAAGAAAATTTATGATTTCAAACCTCTTCTGCAGAGGTTATGTACAAAGTAAACCAGTTAATTTTAGTAAAATTTGGCCTACTTGAATAGAAATTTAGTAGGTAGGAGCAGAAAAGTTTTGTCAGACACAGCTATTTTTAACACAAAACCCTTTTCAAAACAGAAGCATATGAGGAGGATGCATCTCTTGACATGTCTTTTGAAAAAAGTTATAGTTTCCCCACCAAAATTTTGGAGAAAAACCCTCAAACTGTCATGCAAAATCTCTGGTCTACCACTTCTTTGTACTTCAGAACATGAGTCTGTGGTCTAGAGTTATTAAAACTAATTCCAGGGAAAGCATGTCTTAGAGAAATGTGAAGAAAAAAGACATAGTAGATTAAGGCAGTAGATAATAGTTCAAAGCATCCAAATCTGAAATGATGTGTTATTTTGATTTGAAGGGAAGGGAGAGGACAGTTCCCAGATGCATTGGGATTTAAGGTAGAAAACAACAATGCTGAATGCAGAACGTTCGTATGTGAGGTAGAGCTGAAATGATAGAGGACAAACAAAAGAAAATGACAGTTTTAATTTGGAGGCGTGAACACTTGTGTTTTCTATTAGGGAGTTAATCGGTGATTTCTTACAGGACTGCTGAGCTCTGGTCTGTTTGGAAGTCCAGCGTGGAACAACCAAAACCAGTTTAGGAATAGACTGTCGTTTTGTCATTGGTATGACACAGCCCACAACAGCACAGGAAAGGTAATAAACTTGTAGACTTGGGCAAGTTAAGCTGTTTTAACTCTCTCTGGCTGAGGAACATTATGTGCGTACACATCTGGACATACAGCTGCAAATTAGGATTGCATCTAACCTAGTTGTAGCCTTGTAGCTTTGTAAACATGATGTTGTTATCATCAGTAAAGAGGCAGCAGGCTTCAAGCTAACTCTACAACGTAACAGAACTTGTCAGCCTTTGTCTGAATGTGGGCTGCCTGGAGCTTTGCTTGAGCTTGTTTAGCAGTAACTAGGAGTACAGGTATGTTGTGATAGCAAATGCCTTGCAAGCACTGGACCAAACTGAAGCATCCTGTGTCTGTGGGGTGATGTAGTGGGATGATAAACAAGGAAGGACAACAGGAGAGTGGCACGACCAAGGTTCTTCTCTTTTTTTCTGTAATGATTAGATCTAGACTAATAATTCTTTAAGTTCAATTGAAAATATTTTAATTACATTAACAATAAATTTTGTTTTTAGTTTTTGTCTATGAAAATAACTTGAGTGTAGCAAAGTAGCTCTGTTTAAATGTAAACAGAGATTAACTGTTTCACTGAATTTAAGCCATTTTTCACTAAGGTCTCCACGTGGCTCATGTCAGTTACTACCCTACTACTTTCTCAATAGCCCAGGTAGCGGGTCCAGACTCACTAATTTTGCTGCACCACTTCAGTCTTTCCCTGACAGGGTTTTCAGGCTGCTGTGACTTTGGCACATTGCAGGAGTATAGGGTAGGAAGCAAGGGACAGGAAGGTCCTGGGGTGAAATGGTGAGTCGGTGGCATGGCATAAACCTGCCTGGGATCCTTGTAGATTTGGATGTTTAGATTTTAAACTTTCCCACCTCAGTAGTGCAGAGCAGTTTTTGGCAAGCATAAGGCTCACTCAGATTGGAATTAGGGTTGGTGGGGAGACAGCAGATAGGGGTGATGTGGGTGACAGGGTCATTTGAGCTTAGTAATCTGTCCCTGTAGTAGCATGATAGTGAAGATGCAATATATAGGCCTGAACACGTCATGGATTAAGTAGTCAAAAGCAACATTGAGAGTCTCAGTGCAGTGGTTTTGAATTAAGGGGTAGAGCAATGCTGATGACAATACATCATTGCAACTGCTGTGTCGTGAAATAACTCAGTGTACGTTGGCCACCTAAGCACAAACACCCCAGAAAAATTGTAAGAAAACTAGTTCCCATAAGAGGACGAATGTAAAGAGAAAACAATGAAATTCTGCAGTTTACCTGCTGGTCAACTTACAAACAAGATCCAGTATTTCTCTTCTCAAACAATATTGTATAACAGGGCAGAAAAGTGCTTTATGGACCTGTGAAGCATAATCGGAACAAGGTAATAGAAATAGGTCAACGTTATACATAGAATGCCCTGTAATTTCTTGCTATGTACAAAGCATGTGAAACTGAATCTACATTTAGATAATTGCTCTTGAGTGTTCTGAAGAACTGTTAAATAGGCAAAAGAAATGTGCAAAAATATTATTATATGATCTGAATATTCATGTTTATAAAGCTCAATAGAATGAAGTTTTATTGTGAAAAGTGTTGGAATAGAACATGTTTGGGCTAAATGAACTGGTGATTTCACTATAGAGGAGAGCAATGAATTTGTGACATTTAGTCTCATTTAGTGCTTTTGCAGTGGATCTTAGTAGTTTTTCACTTCTATTGCCTTACAAAAAAGAAAAATTTGACAATTGACTATTTCTGTTTGGTCTTATTAAAATATTTAACTTTAAAAAAGTACAGTATGTTCATCTTTAGCAGGTTGGGATATCAGATCCTTTACAGCCCATTTGATTGAAATATATTCTTTGAGATTTTTTTCTTTCCCTCCACAGACACAATTCCAAATGTGCTGGATTTTGCTGGGTAACTTCCCAACTTCAATGTTTTTGGAACGCATGAGAACTTCAATACCAACCCTATGATTGGAATCACTTATCTTGGTCAGTAGTGTGTTCATCTTCCAGATGTAAAAGTACCACATGCCATTTCTGAGCAGTCAGACGCTCCTCATAACATTATGCATTTCAACATGCAAGAAACCTTGACTGTTCACCTCTCCTGCAGCATATAGGAGGAACATGTTTGTCTTGATCTCTGCAAATGACTATTGTATGTCTGTGGCTATGAGAAATGGTTTTGTTTATAACTATCTTTCATTATCTTCAGAGTGTTTAGACAGATGACTGATTTATCTATCACACATAAACTTAGAAGCATCAACAACTAAAAAGGTAAGTGAATTGAACAAAACCTAAGCCTTTGAAATAAGTCGTAACTCACCACGTAGGAGAAAACTTGGTTGCTAGAAGGAATAAGCTTTGCCACTACCTTCAACACCTGACAGCTCTCCTCTTGGGAGAATCACTGCCTTCTAGTGGCCTTCAGGCAATCATCTGTCCCATGCACAAAGCGTTACCCTGCTTGGCCTTATCCTTCTCTCTTCTTCTTCGTGTTGCTCCACATCGAAATTAAGGCCCTAGCCAGTCTCTGGCAGATTTGCCCAGTTAGAACATATACTGTTTTGTAATCCTGGATATATGTCTAACCTATATTCCTTGCATCGGACAAAGACCTTTTCTCTTTGCCTTCACCATGGGTTTTACCTGCAGGGATTACTGTGCTCTGCATACTGAGGCATCATCCCTAGTTGTAGAAGGAGTTTAACAGAAGAGCAAAGTGAGGTGCATACATATTCTGCACTGTGAACCAGGACTGAATGTCAAAGGGCAAATCTTCACCATGGCCTCATTTTCAGCAGTGAGTACTACGTTCTTCCTGAAGGCAGGTGTTTCTATAGTACCTCAAACTGGGCAAAGCAACATTAAAAGAAAGGCAAGCTGCTTTTAGAATTTTACCCTGCCATGGTTCGCCACCTCTTCTGGTCAGGGCTGTTTAACAGGCTTCAGTATTATGGTTTCTGAATTAGCAGTTTCATTTCTATTTGCACTGTACAATTGCTAGCAAGTGGTTGAGGGTATTGGATTTGTTTCATGACATCTATTTTTCCAGCTTGACTATGGACAGACTGACAGCACTGTAAAACCCCAGTGACTGTACAGTATTTGCACGTGACCATCACACTGAATTATAAAGTATCAGGTCTGGCCTCATGAACATCTCTATTTTCTTCAGAACATGCACCTCTTCTCCCCTAGACCACACATCCAGCTTTACAGAGATTGATATGCACCACTTCTACATATTTTATTTTGGCAATGGTTTTGAGCAACCATTCTGGACCATTCTTTTGTTGTTATACAAAAAAAGAAGGGAATTCTGATTCTGTTGCACCTCAAATCTTGCAGATGAAATGGCAAACAAGGTAGCAGTTGGAGACCAGATAGCTGTGGGTGTACAAGGAAGCAACGAAACCATATTAAGCAGCATGGTAAATAGCCTAATCATTAAAGGGGTTTTGTGTGGAAATAATGGAAAAAGGGGATGGCGAAGAAGATTAATGAGTTAGTTTTAGCATCTGTTTACAGAAGCCTCTTCTAAGAATGTAAAGTAGTGTTCGAGAAAGCAGAAAGGGCTCCTGAAAACAGGGAGTGGCCAATATTTTTGACCCTTGAGTAGAAATTAAGAAAGAGCTGGCCTTGTGATGTCAAACAGGAGATGACTAGGGGACTAAGTAGCCAAAAAAGGGACTTGAACACATAGCAGAAACACAATTCATGTGACAAGAAAGAAGGAATAGTGGAGACTTGCGAAGAGTGGAAAGGCACAGCAAAGGTGAATCTGTCAAGGTCAGAGAAAAGGTTGCTGTGATACTGGAAAGGCAATAACTATCAGCCATGCAGTTGCATTAGTCATGTGTATGGATGAAGAGAAACAGAGTATTAAGATATAGAATGCAAGGATTATGGATATCTGTGAAGTGAGAGCAACATGGAGGGAGGTCTGAGTCAAGGAATACACAGTTTATGAACCTGTAAACAAGCAGGACTGCAGATTTGCCCTGAAGCATCAGGGAGAATTGAAAGGATGTTAAAGGTTGCTGCATAGCCACAGCTTGTAGGAACCAGCAGCCAGGTATCCATGAAAAATGCCAGAGAGGGAGACCAGGATTTATGCCTGTGCAGAAGGGTCAGGAGCAGAGAGGTATTTCTGTGAGCTGTCTGTGCTTGAGTTGAGAACATTTCTGAGAAGAATGCAGTGAAGAGAAGGGTGGCAGGGATGGAACTCCCACAGAAAGCTGAAAAGAGATGAAGAGAAGCCTCTGAAAAACATGTCACATGAGTAGTTGGGAAGGTGGGAGGAAAAACAGAAGAGGGAACGATACTGGGCTCTGAAGAAGAGTACAATCCTAGAGGATCTGGCTGCTGTTGTTGCAGGTAGACGACAATTCAAAGCTAATGAAGACAGTGGGAATTTTGTGGGAGTTCTTCATTAGAGTTCTTCTGTTGATACCCATTATACTAGAGCACCAGCAGAAAAAAAATGGGCTTTGCAGCAAGCCTGAAGTTATTCCATTATAGTCTTTGGTGTGTCAAAATTAACATTGACACTAGGTGCTTTATAAGTAAATCAACAACTTGTGAGTAATTTAGAAGTAGTAAACTACTATTTTTGAAGTACAAAGTAAATTTTTTACTTCCTTACAGATTTAATTTCCATATGTGCTTGTAAAAGATTTCCCACACTCCCCAATTTTATGCAGCCTATTATTTGAATTATAATTTCTCTTTCTGAATCTGCAATGACCATATATATTAAATTTGTCATAGAAGAGTAATTAAAGTTAATAATTTCTCCAAATTGTTGTAAAAATTTTAAATACTCAGAATTAATTAAGAAATTTAGAGGATTAAAGGATTAAAATAAAGTTTTATGGGGTAGCCAAAGGCTAAAATTGTAAGAATAAAATAATCTTAAGCATTCATAGTGTTAAGGCCAGGAGAAAAAAAGAATAGCAAAAACCAGAGAAGAAATGCTAACTTTATCTTCAGGTTCGACATTTTGTAAAATTTTCCTGCAACTCCTGAATATATATAATGCAGAAGTAGAGACCTTACTGAATAGGTCATTCAAGGAAGCCTATGGAGCAACAGTTTTTCTTATGTATCCCTGTCAGAATACCGGAGGATTCTATTCAAGAAGTAAAGCTTGTCCAGAAACCCACTATTGCTATCAATAGAGAACTGCACAGTTGCACACTTGAGCTGAGCTGTCCCACTCTAGAAAGGCACAATTTTCATCACTACAATTTTCACCTTGAAAAAATCGCCCTTCAGGTCCTCAAGAGAGTATCACATTGTGGTTTACAATTTAATGAGCCAATAGTTGGTTAACCTCTGTGTTATTTTATTTGTAGCTTTAATAAAAATGAGCCTTCCGAGCCTCACTTCCTTGCACTGAAGAAATCTGATATGGTGTATTTTCGAACATAGGAATCTACTTTGATAGAATTTTCCATTGAAATCAGAGCAAAAGCTCTCAATAAAAGTAAAACAATGGCTTTAAAACCATAATGCATGACTTCAGGTAATATTGTTCTTTTACATTAATTACATCTTCTACTGTCTAAGTTGCTGCTTCCTCCAGTGAAAATCCCATGCATCAGGACTTAAGTGATATGATTCAAATTGCTTAAACCATTGAACAACAATGAAGTTTACAGATAAACAATGCTCAACTGACAGTAGATTCTGGCCTTTGATTTTTGCAACACAACTCCATTTGAGTCAAAAAGCAGTTTTCAGACTTAAAGCTGTACTGTTAGATTACGGCCAACCAGTTTTCATGAATTTACACCAGGGCTCCAAGAACTGTTTGGAGTTGAAGAATTCATTGTGAGATGCTTTGTATTATTAAAAGACTGTGGAAAAATAAGAGCAAAAAAAGCAATAGCAGGGCTATCTGAGCAAGAGGTGCTGCACAGCCCCTTCAGATGTATGAAAACAGCTGCACTAATACGATTCCTTGCTCTTGTCACAGCTGAACCTGAGAAAAGATCACTGAACAGTTGCGCAGTATTGTATTTTGAATATATAGCTTGCTACTTTGCAGAGGCTCGTATGAATTGTCTGACATAGTAGATCCTCCTTTTTGTAAGTAAACAGTTTCAATTAATGAAGCTTTCAGTGCTTTCGTGTTGATTTCTTTTTTTTTTTGGGTGAGCTCCTATTGGTACTTTAGGAATTTGTGTAATGAATATTCTGTAACATTCTTTTAATTGAAAAGTTTTCTGTAGCTTGGGTTTTAAAAATTAAATTAAAATCAGTTTGTTTTGATTGGAATTGCTGTTCTTCAAAGTAGAGTAAGAATAAAAACATGTTTTAGCTATATCATATGGCACTTGAAACAGGGACTCTATTCTTTCACCATTGTAGGCATGTAATTTTCATTAGTTTCTTTATAGTGTTGCCTTAAATAACTTGGAAACTAATGTTGGAAGAGATATCCAATGCCTCCTGTCCTTAGAAATCAATGTCAAGCCTCAATAAATGTTTAAGAATGATTGCTGAGCATGATACAGAACGTGCTCTGGCTCTATAACATCTAGGAGAAGCACTGTGACTCAGGAAAGGAATTAACTTTCCTGGTGGACTGTTCATGTGGGCTGCTGATGCCTGAAGTCTTGACTCAAATTCTTCTGTGACACGCCTTTGTGCTGTCTGGGATCAAAACCATTCCTCCTTGTTTGCATAGATGATGTGACCCGTCCTAGTGTGAACTGAAACACAACTGAGTCGAATGTCAAGCTGCATGGGGAAACTTGATTAGCTATTGTAACCACTCCTACTACCCCCAACCCAGTCCAAATGATCATGCTCATCAATTAGTGGATTGAATTGGAAGTAACTGTGATTACTTTGTCTATGATTTGGGGAAGTGCATTGCATGTCTCGAAATGACATCAGAAGGTTTTTTTGCAGAACACATGGAAGTAGGATCCGAACAGTAATGCATCCTGTATCAGACATTCTTCCCCTCTTCTGTGTCTAGACAGCTCCTGGACTCCTAAGAATTTCTGAGCCAGCTTCTGCAACCCTCAGATAAGAAAATGCCAGTTGACTTCCTGAGAAAATACCTGCAAAAAGACTCAGTTGAAGCTGCAGACATGAGCACAGGTTGTGCTGTGCTGGAGGCACAGGCTTTGTTTGTGAATCTGATTGAAGTGCAAGGTTGCTAAATTAATCATTTTATAGAAGAAAATAGTATTTTTATACTTCATATTATGTGTATTTAGAGACCAATCCTCTTTTATTTTACTTCTGATGTGGTGATTTCTGTGAGTTCTGTTGTGTCTCAGAGGGCTTTGTATCATGGAAAAGTCTATTCAGATAATAACACACTGCTGAGGGCAAGGGAAGCCAAAACCTGAGTTTTTAATAGAACTGATACGCCATATATGGAATGAATAGTGTTTTGTCACGGCTCTGTTTACTTATGAATTGTGTTCCTGATTTGGCCTGGAAACAACATTCTTGGTGAATTTGTGCTAGTGATGTTAATTTTTTTCAGATCATAACTCAGTTATGTATATTACATGCTAAATACTTAAGGGCCTAGCTCTTTTCTTTGTATAGCTTCAGATCAGGATTTGTTCTGTGGAATTTATTGTGTCATTCAGTGGAAAGCTGACACAAGAGAGGGGAGGAAGAGAAGTGTTAGTAAATCATAACAGCAAATACATTCTTAGTAGATCTCATCTGCTTTTGCAACTCAGAAAATGGTGGATAACTTTGATTACTACCTCGGTATTCCTGGTTTGATGTAGTGGAAACTGCCTTTAAATTCTGGAAAACATTTAGGACACTTTTGTAGAAAAATTTTTGTATTAACCAAAGCATAATCACCAAAATAGCTGAGTCCACTAACATTTAAAAGATGTGAAAGAGAGAGCAGAGCAGTTTCAGAGTCTTGAGCCTTGGTGAGCTTGTGATTTGTCATTAGAGCAACGTGCCCAGACTGTCTCTTCTGATTCACGTGCAGGTAATGAGATAGATTCATAGAATTGTTTAGGTTAGAAAAGATCTTTAAGATCATCAAGTCCAACCATAAACCTAACACTGCGAAGGCCACCAGTAAACCATGTCCCTAAGAGCCACTCCTACGCATCTTTAAAACACTTCCAGGGAAGGTAACTCAACTGCTTCTCTGGGCAGCCTGTTTCAATGCTTAACAATCCTTTCGGTGAAGTAAAGTTTCCTGATATGTGGCACAACTTCAGACTGTTTCCTCTTGTCCTATTACTTTCTGTTTCGGAGAAGAGAGTTCATCAGCATCTGCCCAAAAAAAAGTGTTACAACCTGAAATTCAGAAGGTCTTCTGCAGTGGTCATAAAAGACAAAGTCTGACCTATTTTATACCCACGTGTTTCATTCAAATCAATAGAGTCAGCCACCTTGGTGGAGAAGTTTGATATGAGCCTCTGAGAGAGGTTCACAGAGTCACATTAGCTGTGGTGTTGCCTCTCAGGAAACCCCTATTTTTAAAGTAAATCCAGACACAATGCAACTAACTTTTTCTTTCCTTGAAACATTTTCTCAATTCTCTTTTTTTTATGCAGAAATGCTGTTTAATTCTGTTGTGCTGAAGTTATGCACACTCCTAAATGGGAAACTCAGACCCTGAGCTTCTGTAGATCTGACTGTAGTTACATCAAGGAGTAACAGTCTGAAACCATAATATTTTGCTTAACTCAAAGCAAAACTACTCCTGATTGCCATCTAGTGAACCAGACTAGTACACTTCCACTCTGATTACTTCCTGTCTATAGAACCTCAAAGAGATGAAATGTGTCTCCCCTTCTCTATGAAGCCAACAAAATCCAGGTAGAAGAACCTCAGTTTCCCTGTCAGAGGATAAGAAAAAAGGACGGGAGAATCAGGGCGATGACCCTGCACGACTTATGGACAAAATCACGGAGAAGGACAAACATCCACAGGTATCTCATTCCATAGATACACGTGTTGTGGAGCATATTCCTGTTCGTGCCAGGTCTATCTTTAAATAGGAGTGCCTGAAAATTTTTCACTGTATGTGCACATTAATGAATTTTAATGTGTAACTACCTTTTTGAAGTTAAAAGCTCTATGATGCCTAACAATTTATTTTGCAGACAAATTCTTTCTTTTTCTTTTGCAGTATGTGCTTAAAGAAAGCAGGTTTTTTTCCATAGCAATTTTCAGATCTGCTTTATGCCTTCACAACTCCTTATCTGATCTAGCATACAGTCAATCTCTTCCTTTCACTGTTAGTTTAAGACACTGCACAGTCTAGGAAGGATTATTTCCTCTTATGCATTTATCATCAGGGTTTCTAATTAATTCATTGAATCATACTGTGAATTCAGAATAAAGAGGATTTAAATGCATTTTAAAATCTTGTTTCTATGTGACATGTAGATCAACCTATCGTCATCGGATGGATTGGGTCACATTAGTCATAAACAAGGAGCAAAACCGGCTTCTTCGAAGGCATGATTCTTACCTTCTAAACCAGCTGAAACCAACACACGTGCCATGACTTCTATGCTCAGTTATCAGATCGTGCTGAGGCACTGCACTCCAAGGTAACTCACCAGAAATAACAGATGACATTTTATATTTTGAAGGATTTTTTTAGTACCTTTTCTTTCATTTATTTTTTAAGTCTCTGAAGAGATTAAGTAACATATTATGCAAAATTTTATTACAGCTCTAGACAAATTAACTTCTGTCTCCCAGAATCTGGGCTGGATTTTGAGGTTATTTTCCAGCTTTCATATGACATTCTAAAAGTCTTTCATTACTTACAATACCTCTTCTTATGCTTGCAGTGGTGTCTGTGCCCATATTCATTGTTGTCTTGAGTTTGGAATAGTCATGGGGCTTCTCAGTCTGAATAATGGTTTCAAGGGTAGGAAGCTGGTATTCAGCTCATACAGTGGCAATAGTTTATGAGATAATAGGGTTAATTAAGATGCATAAACTTAATTAATCTACCACTTTTATCCAAAAATGATAGAGCAGCAATTAATGTTTAAAGAAGCAGAACCCTGGCCTCTTCAGAGAAAGAGAACCAGATACTATTTTTCTGCAAGTACACGGTAACACTGTCAGTTGTAGTAAAATTACCTTGACTTATAAAGGTTAAAGATCTGCTCACAGTGCTACAGAATCATTCTCTCAGTAACACGAACAAACCCAAAACATGCTTGACACCACAGCTAAGTCACCTCAATGTCTTGAAGAGGCTGTAAAGGATGTGAAAAGGCAGAAACTGAGCCACAGAATAGTTAGGAATAGAATCACTAAAGAGATGCCAGACTTGAAAATATTTGGGCTTGGCCACATGTAAGCACTGACAAAACAGGTGGATGTTGAACTGTCAGGTGATAACAGCACGGCCTGTGTCCTTGCTGCACTCCCACAGGGATGCTTGGTGTTGTTTCCTGCATCCAAAAGGAGGGAAATTGAGTGAGGCTCCGTGTATGTGTGTGTTTCAGAAAACAGCTTTGGCAATACCTCTGAGGAGGTGCAAGATGACTCTCTTCAGCTGTTTCTCTGAAGACAGCTGAATCCTCTGTAGAACATGGACATCATTTGAATTAGCGTGATCCATCCTGCTTCTGGACGAGCCTGAAATTCTTGACTAGATTTTAGGAGGGGAATAGGAGGAAACAGGCATTTGATGAATAAATTAAAAATTAAAAATACCTTCAGTTCCAGTTAGAGGTAGAGAAAGAGAAGAGAAGGGGGATTACTTCTAACAGTTCACTTGTGCTGCAGGTCAGCAAAAAAGTGCGTGTAACGAGCAAAAGCCTTTGGAAGGAGGTTGTTGCTGAAATTACTCATGCACACTCGCAGAGACTGATTGATTAAATTCTGGCCAAAGAGTTCAGATCTGCCTATGTTACTCTGTCTTATACAGTATTTTAGATAGATGTCTCTGGGCACAAACTAAGTGATTTCTGCTCTGTGCTCTGGTCAGAGGGAAGGGTAACTTGGAAAAAGGCACCAACATGGGTATAGCTAGTTCAGATCCCTTTACGGGGAAGGTAAGGATCAAATGGGCAAGGTGAAGCCCAGTGTAGCCTCTTCAGAGCTGCAGACGTGGTGGCTGTTATTTGTTCCACTTCAATTTTCAAGGATCAGCAACCACTCTATAACACCAATTTTCTGTACAGGAAAAAAAGTTGTTTAGTCAGCTTTTGAGTGCTGCTTTGCAGCTGAGGACAAGAAAAAAACCCGACTGTGCCTTCCAGCAAAACAAACAGGAGAAAGGGCCTCTCTTTAAATACCACAAACCAGCAGGGAGCCAAGTGAGCACAAGGGAAAGCAGAAGGAAAGGACCAGGGTGTTGTTCTGTTTCTCCTTCTACTTGAAGCTTGGTGATAGTGACACTTGCTCAGCAAGGGTAAGCAGTGTTATCTGGTTCCCTTCAGGACAGGCAGAGCCTTTTTTCACAAACTAAAATGTGTTCATACTTATTCTCTCTGACTAGTGTTTTAATTGCAGGTACATCAACTTTGATGTAGTTAACACCTACTTTTCCCTCACAGTACCAGGAAAACGCCTGCTGTGGCCTAATGATTCATTTATATGCACTGATGAGAGGACTCCTGGTTTCTGTTGTAAATTTGTAGTGTGTATGCGTGTATGTGTCAGATTCTACCAGGGTATAAGATGACAAATTTTTACTTGATAAAATAAGCACAATTTGCAAATCTGGGAGTTGTTTTACACCAGAGTGCTTTGGGTAATGGTCCTGTTTTTCTGTGTTATAGTAAGTGGCTGTGGTTTGTAGTATCAATAGAAGAAAAATTTTATGTTAAAAATTAAAATGTTTCCTTTGCTGGAGGGGGTGCTGCAGCATAGTCAAGGCAAACTTCAATATTTCTGTTGTAACTACGCCTTTGGAAGGTCTTAATGCAATTAAGGTTCTTTCATTCATAATAATGTAATGCCTTGCAGTATGAAAGCAGTTGCTTGTTCTAAATGCTGTAGAAAAATTACACAATCACTCTTGCAAATGAAATAAAACAGGATTCTGTATACAAGATTTGCTCAACTGACAGCTGAGGCACTCAGGACCTTTGAGGATTAAATGCTATGTCAGGCTAGGCTGGATAATTTCCCTGTTTTGCCTTAATCTAATTCAAACAGCTGGAAAACTAGTCCTGGACACTGAGCTGATACTTTGCTGGACTAAATAACTGAAGCACATTTCTCTAAAATGCGGTTTTAAACAATTCCTACTGGAACTGAGAAAAAAATTCAGATCCCTCTTCAACTGGTACAGCTGGGAGAGCTCTTCTCATCTCCAAATGTGATGCTGGAGTTTCCAAAGGTGCTCGGAGAGGTATAATCTATCGGGTTTTTCTGTGTCATTAAGGCACATAAAAGCTTGAGATCCCCTCCAACTAGACATTAAGCAGCTCCTTGATATAGACATAGTCAGTCTATATTCTGAAGTGACAAGCAGCTCATGTCTCTGCTGGAGGTGCACACTGCTTCTCTGTACTTAGAAAGCAAGACTTTGGGCACCTAAGTTTGAAGATGCTATTATGGGTCTCTGGATGACCTCGTAAAAATGCTAACAGTTCCTGTTTTGTAAGGCTTAGGTCTGTTTAGGGAGCACTCTCGTTCTATCAGTCCCACTTTCTCCCCTCTTTGTAATCTGGTCCCTCTTGGCTCCAGCTTATATCAAGGTTCCCAAGGGTCCCTGTGTCCCTGACAGCAGCAATGGATCAATCATATGATGCACCAGCCCTCACAATAGCCAGGAGGAAAGCCGCTTGTCTTAATGCATATTCTTTCTCGCAAATAACAGTACCACCCTTTCTTACCTTCAGGAAATTTCTTAGCTCTCTGACATTAAATCAAGTCCTGTCTTCAGTTTCAGTGTCCTGAAAAAGTATGTTACTTTCACAGTATGATGAGAGCAAAATTCAGTCTTTTGCTTTGCTGATATGCAGACTGCCATTTTTTTTCCCCCTGTTTTTTCCCCAGGCTGTATGTTTAAGAGCATCAGTTTTTCTAAGCAGAGGGACTAAAGCTCAGCACATATCACTGCAAGGCCCAGATCTCTTTATTTTCACAGTATACTGTTATATTTTATTGGATTTTGCATAACATAGTTTCTGAAAGTTGGTAAAATAGAGAAGTCATCCAGTAGGTTGATATATTCTTCTGCGCTGCTGCACATCCGAACATGCTATGATAAACCTTTCCTTTTGGATCAATAATCTAAAAGTTTCTAAGCCACCATGACTCTTCCTCATAATCCACCTCTTTTCTTATTCTGAAATGTTGCTCTGGTACTATCCCAGGCATTTCAGTCAGAAATGCAATACTAATAGGGCAAAAAGGAAATACGTCCCGCTCTCTTGGTAAAGGAACCAGCATGAGAGGGAAAGGCTATAAATATTAACTTAGTAATAAATTAATAATTAAGTTAGTTGTCTTCCATTTATGGCTTCCATTACCACCTACCAAAACACCAACAAGAAATCCTGAACACTCTTCTCCCCCAAACATCAACAAAAGAACAACCCACAAAGAGGGAGATGCACATGAAACATTACAGTGAATTTGCCATGCACATAAATTCAGCTCTTCAGTTCCTCCTCTCAAACTGCTCAGAAGGTAACAGTATGAATCAGAAACCAGCATACTGGCTGAGTTTATAATACCTTTTCTCTAGAATTATTGAGTAGATTTGCCAAATGGCCGAGGCATTTACAATGTAAGAAGTCATTGGCCTCAGCCTTGAGAGTACAAAACATCTACTCTGGGCACAGCACTGCCTGAGCAGAAGGCTACAGCATAGTTCACTTGTGTATCTATTGTCTGCTGAGGACGTCAAGAGAGTTTGCAACACTACAGATGATTTTGAGTCATAGCCACTGTTCAGTGTTCATGGAAGATAAGTGTCCATAAAGCCTTTTGTCCCTCACAGATCTATTTACCTACTAAATAATTATGTGGTGTGTTACAGCCGCATTCTGGCAGAAGAAATTGTGAGAAGCTTTGTTTGCTTTTCAGCTTGTATCTTTTTATGTTTTCCAGGTCTAAACCCTATTATTTTGGTGTGAATCATTTCGTGAGCTCTATGGGCACAGAGCCTCTTTCTCGTAAGACCTCAGTACTCTATGTCATTACATTCATGATCGCTCAGTTTTAAAACATCAGAGCAACTATTCTTATGAATTTTATTTCTGTGATGCTTCTCCTTTCAAAGCAAGGTGTTAATACACAGCTCTTAGATCTGCAATATACTGTGCATCCACATCAGCTTGAAGAATAACCTGCAGATGGTGAGGGATGCTGTCAAAAGGAGACATGACCATTGCTTTTCTAGTCACTCCTTTATGATAGGAGAAGACTGAGACTCCTGAATGTAGACCAAAGAGGGGAATAATAACTACTGAGTAGCAGAACAAGAGTTAATATCACTACTTCTTCATTTGTGAAGAATAAAGCTCTGTATTTAAACGTATCAGCTAGAGCTAAATAAAGGAAATTATTTTAAAAGATAAAATGTATGTTCCCTAGGGATGATTTAGAGACTTCTCTCATTAGTAATGCTGTGGTAATTAGAAACATAATTACTGGAAATCATAGAATTTAGCAATGAAATTAACTGATTTTTGCTTTTTGCCTCCTGATTTTTCCCTTGCAATAACAGCAGCTCTCTCCAAATCATCTCCAGCTTCTCTGTTGTAGTTCTCCTTTGTTCTGCTTGCATCTCCAACTTTATTGCTTTTTCAATATCTCAAAAAGTCCCTTTCATTCACCGAGATCACCAGTCTTCACAAAACTCCAGTGAACACAGTATCATGGAAAGTCTCCTTACCTTTGTCCAATTTGGATTAAATTGGATGATAGATTAAAAAGCTGTTGCAGGGGACCGTCAAACAGTAAGAGTGATTGCATAAGCCTCGTTTTCTTAGGACATGAAGCTAAAAGGTAGTAATATTTCAAATCCAGATAGCTGATCTGAATGTGAGGACATAATACATGATTCTGAGCATTGCAAATAAACCAGCATAGAATTACACTTCTTTAGATCTTGCGCCAATTATATAGCCAAACAATATTGGAGACAAACAGAGGTTAGATCAGACAGAATGTTGGTTACCATCAGTGGGAATTTTTTATGGAAAATCCTGTAAGTCTGTATGAAATAACACCAGCATTTATGAATAGATGTTAAGGGAAGACAGAGATTACAGTGGGAGTCCTCAAGAACTGCTAGCCTTACACTAGCATGGAAGTAAGCCTATAGCATTTGACATAAGCAAAAAAATGCATTTGATGCAAATAGAGCACTAGTTGCTTTATAAGATGTATAGTTTAATGTCATCTAGAATACTGTGGTTAGTGTTTTGCCTTCTTAAAAGCAGTGTATTTTTAGAGTATTATCAGATTAATACTAGGCTTTAAGGATATCTTTGTAAAGAAAAAGTAAACACATAATATTTCCGTGTAAAATATTTTGAGAATGAAAAGTATACTCCAAGAAATTTAACTAAGCATGAAATTGTGACTGTAATAGCAACATAAAGTAGAAATCAGTAACTTCTGATTGAGCAATTCAGCTCCCTATGGGCAAAATCCTGATGCAATGATGTAGTCAGAAAATACAGTCCTAAAATGCAAAATTATATTCCTAAAATGCAAATTTGGAAAGGATTATGATCAGTCTCTTCTGAACACTTGCATAATATAAGTCATCAAATTTTAGTCAGTAATTCCTGCAGAGAAGGTTATTATTTTCCATGTTATATAATTGAAAAACTATCAGCTTCAAAAAGTTGTGGCTGAGTTACAGCATATTTTTAAGAAGGACATCTGATTTTAAACTAATGGCTAATGAGTTGTTTCACATGTGTTCCAGTTTGTTACAGGCACTGTTAAGAATTTAGATTATATTCACAATTTATTTTCTTTTCAAACATCATTTTTGGTCATGAGTTCTTGGGACATATTTGTCTGCCAGCCTAGAAAATTCTCTAAATTTTAAAAATTTGCAGGTATTTAGAAACAGTGTTCAAATTATCTGCTAATCTTCTTTAGCAACTGGTTTCTGCAGGAAGATGATTTGATATTCCCGATGCTTTGAGATGTGCTTAGGTGAAGATAATCTTGACTGAGATGTGCTCAGCTGGATATAGAAAGGGATAGAATAACACAGACTATTCTCCTTAGAGTTCTGCAGAATCAAATTCTGCTGTTCTGCTTACAGATTATGCTGCATGTGAAAAAGTGTTTCAGCTTGAAATTCAGATAAAACTCTGAATTTTATGACTAGTGGTTACAGTTTTCATATGAATGAATGCGTTTATGTAAAAATGTACAACTGCAATGTTCACAGATAACGTGTTAGAGCATTACTAACAAATGGGAAATTTGCTGGCTATATTTCGCTGATGGAATAAATTTTTAAAGCTGAACCTATAATATGAAACAGTTTTTATGAGTATTCAAGACTGATATTGTTGATTCACCTAGCACCATGAATCTTCCATTTTCTGCTTCTGAAAATACCAGCATACTCAAGCATTGCTGTGCAAATATTGGGAAAATGTATGCTGTTGTAAAGCTTAAATGTGTCAATATTTTCTGAAAGCAAATTTTAACAAGATATTGCAATGTGAAGTTCTAGGTTGATACTGTTTAGTTACAAGACTTGCTAAGGCAGATCCCATTGAATAGAAGGGTATATTTCTAAGGCAACAAACACACAGAGGACAGACTGCCTACTCCATTTTCATTTTATCATACACTGCATCTAGATTTCTCACCTGTAATCAAGTTTAAAATTAAAATTATGAATCCAAAAATCAAAATTACAAGGGAGCTGGGGTAAAGGCTGTCTGCTAAGGATGGCATTACCTAGGTCAAAGAAAGAAAAAATATAATTAAAATAGAACAAGTTAAGATGGTCCATCCTACGTGTTTCATGATCAAATACTATTTCTCATTCTAGAAGCCAAAAAGTTCACTTCCGTGAGAGGTGTGAGAGGTAGTGGTTTTGTATCTGTCAGGAATAGGAAACTCAAATGATCATCTCACTTTTAAAAGCCGTGTACAAAAATATTGCAGATGTTTACACAGACACTTATTTTTCCAACATACAAGAACAGAGTCATTAGGTCAAGCAAAATACTCTTTTCTGAGATTCAGTACATCAAAACACCTCTTTCAAGCAGTGAAAGAGGTTAAACCAGAAAGAAAAACACATTTATCTGTGAGAATGAAGCAACAAATACGTACAACTCCTGTTGAAAGGGAAAGCATGATAAAATCAGTGTCTTCAGATCTTATCACTTACTGTATGAAAATATGTCTGTGATATGCATCATAGATGTGCTTTTAGAGCAAATATTGACACAGTTATTTTAAAAAGTGGAGGTATCAAGTAAAGTACAGTTATACAGCAAACAGTGTTCTTTCTATGGGAAACAATCTGTAAATTGCACTGTGATCTAGAGGGAAAACTTAAACAGTCACTAAAGGAACACGTTCCTACTACTACTACTGAGGTGTTTAAGGCAATCCTAAACTTTTCTTCTGCCAGAATAGTTATTTCTTATATTTTACCACTGAGGACTAATAGCCCGATTAAAACCAAAATATTTTAAAATGAAAAGCTGCTGTTTCCACATTCAAAAAGATTTTTTGTCTCTGATTTCCTTTTCACAAAGAAGAAAATAGCAAAGCCTGTATTCTTAAATGTATAGTCCATTTTCCTTGCACTTTCTTTTCTAGTGCCTGGCTTCCATCACAGCCGTAAACTCTTCCTCAGGGAAAGCCATTGGTTGCTGCAAATAGCGTGGGGATCTGTGTGCTTATGAGACAGATCATAATTATTAGTTGAGTGGGCATCAGCTACTGCCAAGTGTTTGCCCCTGCTTGTTTCTCTCCCTTCGCCACTCTGAAATACAGATTTGAGGTTTTCTTTTTCATCTAGGTATTGTTTTCCCAGAACTGGTATAAAGTCAATAATTTTGGGAAACTTTTTCTTGTTATTTCAAATTAACTTGAAAATGACAAATTACTTCAGAAAAGAGCAAACAGAAGGTCAGCTAAAGCTAAACAGGAGGTAAATTTACACAAACTGAATTTATTTTGAAAGCCAGATTGAAAACTGACGAACTATGTGTCATTTTTTTTTTTTTCTGTCCTCTTATATACTTCCTTCTACTTCCTCCTGCCCTTGCAGCTTTGATTGCATTGTAATTTAGTTGGTACACAATGAGGTTAATTCTAGAAAATTTTTATCAACTAACATTTATTTTTTGTCCTGTAAACTACACAGATCTGTCTGAACTTTTTAGAGCTTCATCAGTTTTCAGCCTCTAGCAACATTTTTCATTGTTGCTCTTAATAAAAAATCCACTTTTCTTTCTCCCGTCTATTTTTTGTGCTTGTGGTGAGGCTTTCTTTCAAGTGCTTCTGATAATAAAGCAAGAACTTGAGTGGTTTCGTTATTACTGTAAACAACTCACTAAATAAATAGCTGTTTCACTTCTCTGTGTTTTACTCTTCGACTGCCTGGTAAAGATATGAGTGGAGCTGATGTATGTCGGGAAGATGATAAAAATTTCTGCAATATGTGCGTCATTCACAGAAGAGGCCATTCTTGAGGTAATCCTACAGTACTGGCAGTATGCTGCTGAGCACTATTCTTTTTTCTTGGTGTGTGAACATTGTGGGTGTAAGTGTAGTAATTTTTAAGTCCTTGGGAGATCTCTCCTTGACAAAACACGCTGGTATTCTATCCTGCTTAGCTGATGAACAAACGTCACTCTGATTCTCAAGCTTAAAATTCTTGGAGAATCTCAGTTGCCACTTTTATTTCAGATATAAATGAAAGAAAGGAAAAATGCACAAGTCTGTAGTCCCTCTTGATGTGTTAGAGGAAAAACTGTGATGTGGGCAGTGAACTTTGTGTGCCCTGGAGCTGCCAAGGTGCTTCCAAGCAGTGCAGAAGCAGAAGCTCTCTCACATTCTATTAACAAGATATGTTGGGTAAAAGTTGCTATATACTTACTGAAAGGCTTGTGGCAGTAGCTTGTGCATGCTAGTGGAAGCTTATCTCCAATTTATTAATGTTTGCTGTATGAACTTAAAAGATTTTTCATTGAAACTATCTGGCAGTCTCTTAGTTCATATAGAAGGGACTTAATCAAATGGCTTTCCAGGGTCTGTGTACTTAACATTGCTGGAAGGCTATATTGTGATTTCCTTTGGGAATTAACAAATAGCTGTCCCAGCAAGCTGTGACTGGGCTATGTAAAACAGTCCAAACCATTCTCTATTGAGTGGTGAACTTGGAGGTTGGTAGTGTAATGAGCACACAGAATCACAGAATCATGGAAAGGTTTGGGGTGGAAGGGACCTTAAAGCCCATCAGATTCCAATCCCTCTGCCATGGACAGAGACACCTCCTGCTAGACCAGGCTGCTCAAGGCCCCATCCAGCCTGGCCTTGAACGCTTCCAGGAAGGGGACATCTTTAGCTTCCCTGGGCAACTTGTTCCAGTGTCTCATCACCCTCATTGTCTAATCTAACCCCTTCGAATTTAAAGCCATTCCCCCTTGTCCTATGACTACATGCCCTTGTAAAAAGTCCCTCCCCAGCTTTCCTGTAGCCCCTTCAGGTACTGGAAGGCTGCTATAAGGTCTCCCCATAGCCTGCTCTTGTCCACGCTGAACAACCCCAACTCTCTCAGCCGGTCTTCGTAGCAGAGGTGTTCAGCTCTCTGATCTTCTTCGTGGCCCTCCTCTGGACCCATTCCAATAGTTCGATATCTTTGTTATGTTAGGAATGCAGGAACTGGACACAATACCCCAGCTGGTGTCTCATGAGAGAGGAGTAGAGGGCGAGAATCAGCTCCCTTGACAATGCTGCCTGGCAATGCTTCTTTTGATACAGCGCAGGACATGGTTCGCTTTCTGGGCTGTGAGTTCATGTTGCTGACTCAGGTCAAGCTTCTCATCAATCAACTGCAATTCCTTCTCTGTAGCACTGCTCTCAATCACATCATCCCCCAGCCTATACTGAATCCTTGCATTGCCCTGACCCATGTGTAGGACCTTGCACTATTCCTTGTTGAACCTCACAGACCCACGTCTCCAGTTACCCAGGTCCCTCTGAACAACATCATCTTTTTCTCCACAAGACCTTGATGACATAGAAATGCTTTCTTAGTTTGATTGAAAAGTATTCAGAACTGGATGCCAGTAATTAAGATTAAACCAGAGGTACATAAGTTTTCTTTTTAATGTCAAGAAAGTAATATAGCATTTTCAAGATTCAAACTAACTCTTTCTGGGAACTTAGTTTAAAATATTGTTAAACTCACTTTTAATTTTGGAAGCATCAATTATTCCTTTGTATGTAAGAAAACAACAGCAAATTAGAATTGTAAGTACCAGTAGATTAGGCTTTATTGTAAAGCATTGTGTTTAGAGTGACTCATGGCTACTTGTAGCAAGTGTATTACTAGTTTAGTGCAGTAAAGCAGCATGAAGTTTTGAGAATGGATTGTCCATAATTACTACCCTTGTGTGGCCCCAAAATCACAGCAGTGTTAAAAGCAGAATTAAAATGGCATGAGCTGAAAAGCTTTTGTTTACTCTATTTGGTAATGCGAGTCTCTTCTGTATGTGCAACATAGGAACACAGCTCCCATTGCCACAATGGAAAGCAAATAGAGAGTTTGTAAATAAAGGTCAATACTTTGGAAGGATTTCCAAGATAGTAGTTTGTATAAAAACGCTGTTGAAGGTGAGCAAGCTTTTCTGGTTTAACTCAAGGAACTGTCCAAGTTCTCTTTTATTCTGTGCTTTTTTTTGCAAAATGACTCACTCACTGACCGAGAAAGACCTTTAAACTTACTGAATCTGATGGGCTGTGTATCAAGGCTAGGGGTGATAGCACAACTGGGTGACACTGTCAGCCACTTGCACGATGTAGTTCTATGTCGATTTTCTGAGTTCTGCCTTCTCCTTCAGCAGTAGATCTTTGTTCCCTCCTTTTTGCTATGCTGGGAGTTATATCCTCAGTGAGGGCTGGGTTTAGGAGATAAAGCCATTTCATACATTAAAATCAAACACTTGGGATTAGTATTTACAAGTACGCTGGTGTGTCAGATGCACAGATATATATGTAGGGGAGTAGCTATTTGTACAGCATGCAGGTGCATTGCATGTAACAAGGAACAAAGTAAGGTTGAATTTTCTATGTACAGAACAGGGAAACAAAACTGGAAATAGTTTATCTGATTAGTTTCAACGGGTAGTTTGCAAGGAAATGAGAGATGTCATGATCTCAAATGTGTTTAGGATCTCTTTATGCCTGGATACTTTTCCAAAGCTCAGACTATTTTGTGCCTGTGTACTTTGCCAGCCAGTCTCAGTGAGCAGCTGAGCCCTGGGAATCTAAAGGCATGGGTGAGTAGAATAGACAAGCTCGCCTACATTAAATTTCTTTCTGTAGCATGGGATTATATGTGGATGTGAAGTTTTACAGTGGAGCTGCCATTTTCAGCAAGGTGGGTTATTAATCAACTCAGCACTCTGTGGGGCTTTGTCTGCTCTTTGCTGCCAAACCAGCCTGAGGGAAGACTTGACACAAGCAACTCACCCTCTGCCAAGCTGCTGTGACAGATACATTGAATCTGCCTCATGCAAATACCATCTTTTCTCATTCCTGTTTCACTAAGAATAGATGGATCGTACAAGGGAGTATTCATTGCTTAAAATACGCTTGCTGATGGTCTGCATGCCTGTACCCATTAAGATAAAGACAATCACTGCCTTTACAATTTTCTCAAAAAAAAAGCTATCGCCTAATTTATTCTTCAGTTGACTATGGACATTGATGGATAAAACCAGCTTTAATTGTCTGCGTGAAAGACTTTCTATGGTGGGATCAGGTTCCTTCTCCTATCACCCTTCTTCTTTTGCACAGAGCTTTTCCCTAGAGACTGCCTGCTGTCCATGCTGGTATGAGTTACCGATTACCACTGGTGTGCTGCATCTCTAGTTTTTTTCCTGAATTGTTTGCTCCTTTGGGTTTAGACGATGCTATTTTAGCATGAAACAGAAACTTATGAGCTTTTTATTTGAGTTATCAGGATCAAAGTACCAATGCTCTGAGCTCAGCTTAAGCCAATCTTCAAGAACAGGATAAACAACTATGAATGACTGTTGAACACAACTTTGAGTCATTACAAAAGCAGTATCAGGAGGGGATTGGTGGCTACTACCTCTGAAGGCAATACCTATGATCCAAATGCTATACAGACGTATAAAACTGATGGAAGTGGACTGAAAAAAATGTATGTTTCTTCAAGTCCTCTTGCTTTATCTTCTGATACTGTCTGGACTGATGTCTGCCACTATGTGTGAACTCACTGAGATCAGAAACTTCTCTAGGCTTCAGAGAAGTCATGTCTATGTCTGTCATAGTGTAATTTTTGGTGATCTTTTTCGTTAAGATGTCCTGGCCTGATTCTCACTGGGCAGCTGGCTCATAGGCACAGTGCAAGCCAGCAGTTCTGAAAAAGAAGGCTGTCTGTGGTCTGGCCCTTCTGGACAAGCCCCTCTTTGAAACAAGTATCAGCCAGTGTAGTCACAGCCAGAAAGTTATTCTCCATTCTTTTGTGCCCTCCAAGATTTTCCAGACAATAGTTTTGAGGTTTATATAGATGCCTTCCATCAAATTATGCGTAAATTTGAACAGTAAATTGTGCTTCAACAGAAGGAGTATCATGGCACTTGTAAGAAAGTAATTTGTGATTCAAATTTTGTAGTTCTACTTGTAATAGGAAATGCTCTGGATCTTCATGTTCTGTCTCTTTTGAATAGTCAGCTTCAAAGATGTTCTTGAATCAGGGACTGTTTCATGAGTAAATATCTGGTGGAAGCTAATGATAAGCTCATTGAAAAACATTTTATTTCTGCTGCAGTGCTGTGGGAATAGAGTTTCTGTGTTAGCATTAACACTCATCATCAGGAAGCCTGAGAAGGATTCTAATCCCTAGCATTTTTTAGGCACATTTGAGTGATCAAAAGGGATTGCAGAGATTAGAGTTTCTTTGTGCCATGCAAATCACATCAATTAAATGAATTAAGAATGTGAGCAACTGAAGCAAAGCTAAAAGGAGCCTGCATATAAGATACAGTTATTTAGAGGGCCAACAGGAGATGTGCCTACAGCAAACCCAGTGTTGCTACAGCAAGCTCCTGGTCACCTCTTGAGACAATTCTGGACCAGACTGCAGTCTCTGTATGCAAGTAGATCGGGACATACTAGCACTAGTAGTTGCTTGCATCCAGGGTCTTACTCAGTTGACACCTACTTATCAGCAAAATAAGAAATGGATATGGACTTCCAGCCAGACACAATAAGATTTTGCTCTATCCTTGATGAGGTCCAGGAATAACGTTCCTTCTTTGTGAACACCATGCTCTTTCAAGATCTGCAATCACTGTGGAATAGGACATTAAAACACTGCAAAATAATTTAGTTTTGAATGTCTGAGAGATGGAAAAAACAGTAATCCAAAGGTTTATGTCCTTTGATTTGCTATGCATTTTGATGAGAAGAGCTGAATAATTAATTCAGTTTTGGATCCAAAACCCTTCAGGAACTCCACCAATTTCCCCAATCTTAATCCCATTCTCAGCACTGTAGTTTACAGCAATCATGTAATTAATCTATGGCAAACTCGTTTCTCTATGTTTATATCTAATAACAAGTTACAAAGTAGTGCTTGAATAATCTAATACTATAGTAATTAACTTAAATTTAAAACTTCATGGCCTCAAAATATAAACTTCTAGGGGCACAGGGCTGCATTACAAGAAAGAAGTGTTGGATTGGTGAGATTTGGTTGACTGAAGATTCCAGCCCTTGCTACAACAGAAATGACAATATATGGTCCTTTACATACATTTTTGTAGGCATGCCATGAAATCGCTCAGGTTTCTTATCTTGAGTATTCCCATTAGAAAGATATTCTTACACCTTATTTTTCTGATGATTAGAAACATACCTCTAAGTAACAGACTAGATGTATTCATACCCAAAGAATATTCTTATACCAACTTTCACTCCTTTGCTTTCTTTTTAATTTACCCCAAGGATGCTTCAACAAGCAGCAACCACATGACCTCAGTCTTCACTCTTGCAGTTTTCAAAAACTGGTGCTTCTAAGGACCTGCCGGCTGCAGCACATACTGATACCTTGATGAACATATTGGCATTTCTCTTTCTGTTCCTGTTTGACTTAATTTCCCTAAACCAAGGACGAATTATTCTCTCAGAGTCTGCAAACCCACACAAATTGTCTCTTTGTTCAGGGTATGTAATTTAAACCCATATGTGACTGTGGCAGATTTTGCATCCTCTGTTATCGTTCCAGAGGTTGTGCTCCCCTCTGATTTACAACACTGTGTGTACTAACACCCCTCTTTCCTTTGAACATTAAGAGTGTAATTAATCTGAACGTATATAATATAGATGTATACATAAAGGTTTTACCCCCATGACCAGGAGGAGAAAAATGGGTATTTCTAGGTATGATTTGTTGAATTTTAGAATAACATCTGCAGTGAGATAAATCATGTGCTTATGATCTTAGACAAGTATAATAGCTCAAATGCGAATATCTACATTTGGCTAGATGAAATTTATCTAAGGCCTTTGGTTTCATTTGTACCACAAGTCAAACCCTAGGCTCATATTTGAAAGACAGAAATAATTACTTTAAGGAAAATGTTCCTAAATACTATGCACAACGTGCCTTAGTGTTATGGCTTACAATGGAGTCATATTTCGAATGGCATCTGGCATCTGGAAAAAAAAATGTACAATTTTGTTGCTAGCTAGAATAATTCTACAAAAGTTTTGTCGATGTATTTGGGATGATGATGGGGAACACAGCATAGCTAAGCCTTAAGTCGCAGCTAAGGTAATGGATTGCACATAAGACTTTTAAAGTAAAACAACATTTCAGCTTTGTTATATTGAATAGTCAAAAAAGAAATAAGAAAAAGGAGACAGGAGATAGGAAGACACAAGAATGTTAACATATTAAATACAGAGTTAAAATATGCTCATGAATCATCAAAATGGAAATGTGCTTTTGAGTTTAGTTGGGTGACTATATGTCAATATAATGGTTATGCAAAATGGCAAGTCAACTTTCGTGGCACAGTGAGCACTCTGAGAAATGTTGAGACTCATAACTATTTAATTTAATTCAGAAAACAAATCCCTAACAACTACAATGCACAGGGGAGTTAGGAGACAGTCTATGAAGACACCGAAAGTATTTTGGTAAATATTTACTTCCTTTGATGAAAATCTGATTACCTATGTTGCATGGAAATGCTAGATCTACTAGAGTCTCCTAAATGAGGATAGACATGAGAAATAATTTTTCCTCCCTTTTCTATTTTCAGCTGACTTTAACATATGTGGAAGGACTGAACTGTGAATTGATGTAGCTGAAGTCCTGTCTACCATTGATACTTCGTGGGCAAAATAAATAGACAATTTCTTGTCAAAATTTCCTAGTCTGCCTTTCATGCAGAGGTGGAGCTGTGTGTCAAGATCTATAGTCACCTACTTTTTGAACTTCATATTAAGATTGGTCCCAAAGGAGTCAATTAGTGTTGATAACAGGCAGATATCTGGTAGTCAGCAGCTAACCAGAAATTACATACTTGGACTGGATTTTTTAAAAAACAGTAAAAAACTACGTATAAAAGGTTGCAGATTCTATTAGCAAACCTTGTTTTTCTGTCTTGGTGTGCATATAATTCATTATGAGAGAAATTGAGTATTTTTAACCTGTTAATGTTGCACATCTCAACCTGCCAACAAAATGACCTATGCATTCTATATCTTGTTTCCTAAGTTAGGCCCTGAAATTTGGTCAGTCTGCAGCTGTCTTCTTTACTTCAAGGCAAATACCTGGTGCAAATCCACAGAGCACATTCTAGGACATAAATAACTCAGCTTCACAGCTGCTGGTACAGAATGCAACTACTGCTCATCTAAACAGTATTTTAGGAGATGAAAGTATTCAGAAGTGTAAAGAGAGGCTGAAATCTTGATCAGACAGCATTCTGAATTTTCCTTACTTCTTCCTTTTGACAAACTAGGTAAATAATCATATTATTTTGCTTTTGTTTCCTCCATCCTGTAAGTTTCTCTTTTTCACTGTCTTGTTTCATTCCACCTGCTGCACAATATTCTGTGCAGATACTTCACCTCTTTTTATATTCTTATGCAGAGAAGTCCAAACGTTAACTTGACATAATTTCAAGTTTTTATTCTCTATTTCCAGTGGCATTCAGTGGTTGTCACTCCTGGTGCTCCAAGGTTCATTTGGCCTTTCAAAGGGGTATCTCATTACTGCAAATATTCTATTCATTGGCTGCCTAGCAGGAAAGAAAAGAACAGTACAGTATCTTTTTACAGAGAAAGGTCTGACCAAGTTGACAGCTTCAATAGGCATGTGGCACTTCCTGTGGAGTTTTCAGCCCCACGAGACAATACAATCTTTGTAGATTTCTACGTATATGACTTTCTGACGCTCCCTCAGAGATATTCTGGCCAGCAACAATGTTGGTGGGTTTTTTGTTTGTTTTTTTTTTCCTGTGCATTGTTTGTAAGCATTGTTAAATTGGATGGTACTTCTAGTTAGCTGGTGGAGTGCTCGCTTTTTAGTGTTGCAGTCAGGCAGTACCGTAGAAAGAACAAACAATATGTCATATTCTCATTTGGGGACAGCAAAAGCCTTGCTGACTACATTGTAAAACAAGAACTATTGAGGAAAAAGGCAGCATAAAAAGCTAAAAATGACTGCAGGTGACATAAAGGTACAGGATTTAAAAAAAGTCACAGAAACTCTTTTTGCTGTCACCTTTCCTGACATATGAGAGAGATGATTTTCCTTTGGGTAGCTGAAATATCTAGTTTCTAAGGATTAGCATATTCTGATTCTTGAATTCTGGTGTTATTAGGCATGAATGCAGTATTAAAATTCTGGTAGATGCTTATGGAGAGAGGAAAACAGTTAGTAGATGAGTCTCCACTTGTGTAGCTGATTGTATTTGCTTGAATAGAAAACTAACATTTCTGAAGCTTTTATAGATATGAAGTCCTTTGGTCCGGACAGTTTGTCACCTTGTTTTTCCTCACAGTAAATATAGTGAGTTTAACATTTTTGTATCAGTGAAAACTACCTCAGACTATCCTGCACTTTTTTGTTGAAAGAGCACTTGGTACAACATAGAGTTTGAACAAGGCTCTCCTGTGTGCGAGCCTTTATGCCTTTCTAAATACAAGGCAATTTGACCTACCTTGGTCCCTGTTGAGCTAAGAGTGAGCTACAGCATGGTTACTGGGGGTAGGAGCCTGCATGTGGGAGACTAACACAGAGTAGGTAGTCTGAGATGTTGTGGTAGCCAGTTAATATTTTTTCATGAGTGTAAAATGTTGCTTGATGAACTTAACAATATGGCAAGGATGTTGATGTCTGCCAGCTGCTGTGAGAATGCCAATGGCCAAAAGTACTAATGAAGTAGCAATGGAGTACCAGGACTTTCAACTTTATTGATAAGGAAGTAGGAGATTGGCTGCATCCAGGAATATCTTGTCACAAGGGAAGCAAGAGCTGAGTGAGTGCCATGAATGGGTCATGCAAGCAGCCGGAACCTGTAGTCCCAGAGGCTCCTCCTATACTTGTGGCTGCTATAGCAAGGTTACGGCTTTAGCAGCTGTGCCGTGCATTCATGCACAGCTCACTGAAGTAGGTAACTGCAAGAAGACCCATTGTATAGCTACAGTTTTTTGACAAGCCAGTAAGTCCCCTGCCTCCCGCCAACAACTCTAAGGATAAAAAATTAACAATGCTTTAGGTATGAAATATGATCCAACTAACAATTTCAACTCTGTAGGGTCTTATACATGTGAATCAGCCAATGTATATGGAACTCGTTGTAATTTTTCATCAGTTTATTATTTATCTTGAGAAATAAGAGGGTTTTTTAAATACAGCTGTGCTGAAACACGTTGTTTAAATGTGTATGAAGAGACATAGTTATTGATTTCTTCTTCCCAAATCTTTTTAGAAAGTATATTTTTTTTCCAAATTATTTTTTTGTTCAGTATAAGAGGGGGAATACCCTCTCTGCTTATTTTTTCCCTCTATTTATATTATCCTAGTGAAAATGTTTTACTTCTCGAGTATCATAAGCTATAAGGTAAAATAATTTTTTTTTTAGATTCCAACAAAATTTATTTTATTGGCATGAAGAACAAGTGAGATTCTTAGTAATATTGAAAAGGTGTTTTCTTCAATGGTAGGAATTTATGTAACTTTCTTGGACACAGGATTTTGTTAAATATTGTAAATAAGCAAATGAATTTTAGTTTGGGAAGCAACAATAGTGCTTGAAGGAGAGACTCATACAGTTTCTATACATTTACTGTTACTTCACAGAAATAAAGATGTAAAAGAAAATTATACAATAAAATACAGTAGCTAAGAGAGACTGCAGGAAGGTGAGAACATCAGATAGACAATATAGGCAATGGTCATGAAAGAAGATGGTTGAAACTGTGTTTGGTGTGGTTGGGATGGAGTTAATGTAACTGTTACAGTCCAGCACTTTTCTTTTCTTTTTGTTCCCTTTCATTTCCTAAACTCCTTTTTTCTTGACCCATAAGTTTTTCTCACTTCTGCCTTCCTGATTCCCTCCCTCATCCTGATGGGGGGTAACTGAGTGAGCAACTGGTGGGTACAGTTGCTGTCTGGGGTCAACTCACCACAGGAACAAATATCAACCAATAGTATAATACTCAGACTACCAAGATGAGGTGATTATTAATTCAGTAGTTCTTACTGATTTGAAATTGCTGATATACTCAGTTTTGTGTGTAACCTATTGCTTATAAGCCTCACTCAAAGGAGAGAAGTGTACTCAGTAAGAAAGCTGACAATGACAAGCAACTTGCACTTACTGTGACCCCATACCTTGCAAAATGCAAAATAACACATTCATCAGTACACAGACAAATGAAAACACTACATTGGCTCCATGCAGGTTGCAGCACTGCAAGGTGTTTTATACTATTACAGGCACTGGCTGAAGGATAAGACTCCTGGTCCCAGACCAGGTGATGGGGAATAGGGTAGGTCTATATTGCTCCTGGCTGTTGTAGGCAGTGATCATGCTGTAACCTTTGTGCCAGGAAGCTCCTATGGCTTCTGCTGAAAGGTGTAGCAGAAGAGGATCTATGTGTACTTTGTTTCTTGAGCCAATCTATTAACCATTCACAGAGCTGAAAGGATTTGTGCAATGTCTGGAAATGGCTGGTTATTATATTATTATACATACATGTTTATATTGTTACACCTATTTCAGTACAGACCTGTTCATTCAGTAACATAAAGAGAGTCCCAAAATGGACCAAATAAAACTCTAGTAAATAAGAATCATCGTTATGACCAGAACACTGAAACTGAGAGATCTGCAGTGTTCAGGAGAGAGAAATGAGGTAAAGAAGGATAACTTTATACTTTATTCATATACTACCTATCCCCAGAAAACAAAGACAGCAGGGACTCATCTAAATGCTTTGGAAGGGCTAATGGATAGCTTAAAGAACTGGTACTATTTCTTTGTATGCATTGGACAAGCCAACAACTGATAGGGCCTTTTCCGCTCTCGCTTTGCAATACTAGATTGGCAATGAGACCTAGGGAACAAAATTTTCCCAAATTTTCTTCAAATATTGACCAAAGTGGAACAGGGTTTTTTTATGCACTATCATCTACCTTCCAAAAACATTTATCTTATTTTCACCAGTATTGTATTTTTTTCTTCAAAGACCTTAGTAATAACTTTTTTCAACATATTATTTCAGACTGATATTTTTTGTTAGGCATACAGTTATTTTTATATTTATCCTTCTTTCTCCTATGTGACACTTATCTAAGGAAGAAAGAATCTCTCTCCAAGAGCTCCAGAAACAGATATGGCAAATCCAAGTTGTGCAATGTATTGGCACTTTGTTCCTAGAAAAATACCATGTTGGGACATTAGAACTATTGGCATGAAAATAATTTTTATGAAGGCAATATCTTGACTGAAGCAATAACACGCCTCTGCCCATTGTTTACGTGACTTTAGAGATCTAACTTATTTTCTAAGGAGTCAATAGTTTTTATCTAATTATCTCAAACTTGGGGCATGTTTACTCATCATTCAAGCTTGACATGACATAGTGCAGAAGATATGAACTAAACTATGAATGCTATTAAACTGCAGCTATCACCCCTTTACTCCCAGTAAACAAGGATAAAAATATAGTGATACCTGTCTTGGATGTCATTAACACAGTTTTTATAAATGATGTTCATTCAAAAAATAGGATATCCAATTAGCAGCAAACTAATGGAGAAATTGGGCTTTGAACCACCAAAATTATATTGATGTTAGCAAAAGTTCATACTGAACATACGGGAAAAGTCTGCAGAGCCTATAAATATATGGGTCAGTGTTCAAAACAAAGATGTTGTCAGCATCTCTCTGAGAGGGACTCAGGGGCAGAGCTGGAGTTGTGCTTGATTGGCTCTATAAAATGTTTGTCTCAATGGTGTAGAAAGTTACAGGGCATTGACATAGATTGCAATTGATTCAACAGCCAAATATCAGATATCTGATATGAAAAATAACTAGACAGATAGGTTTTGTTGCACCTCAGATAGTTCCTTCAGCTACTGGCATCATATGCAGTGATTAATTGGAATGACAGAGAAGTAATTAGCCATAAACTGTTTGTGGCAAATCATTCTGCAGATTAATAATACGGGAAAGATGAAGTAAGCTTCAACTTACAAGTGTTTTTCATCCTCAAAGGAGCCAATGGAAAAAAATTCCCAGAATCACAGTTCCTGTGGGTGTTTCCTGGGGCATAATGCTCTTCAAAAACAGAGTCAGGAAACAGAATGATGATGACTCGTGATTATGACTGGTGTAGATGCAGGACTGATCCTCAAACTGTTGCAAACCATGCAAAGAGGCTGGCATGGCCTTGGGAATATTTGAAAGGGTGGCAAGGTAGACAGGTGCTCTCTGTAGTTCTGGCAAGTTTAAAAGCTGTGTTCATGCTGGGGAGAGTCAGATCCCCAGAAATGCCAAAACAAGCTGTAGCCTTTGCTTGCTGCTGTGATGAAAGTTTGCAGGAACACATCATCTGGTTTTCAAGGGCTGATGGAGCTGTAAGAAGTATACAATGCCATAAATAGTAGCAACCTGTAGAGATGAAATTTTTAATCTGGCTACAGTACAAACCCAGGACAGTGCAATAAGCGTGTTATACTCTGGCATTCCTGACCTTTGGTTTTATTTTCAGGAGTTAGACAACAGCAGCAGTAATATACAGCCGGAGACATGCCTGAGGTTTTTTTTTATTGAAGTACTGCATGTTTTCATTTTTCATTTGTACCTTTGGAACAGTATCCAACTGGCTCCAGAAATGTTATCGGTGCAGCTCCTGCATTATTTTAACAGCAGGAGTTACAGAACTCAGTGTGGTTGGCACTCTCTAAACCCAGGGCTCCTGCTGTGCCTTTGAGCTCTGGGATGAAAATTACAGAGCTGTCTGTACTGCAGTAAGCTGTGGACAAATTTTCTTTTACAGCCTTCAAGTACACTCTTTCTCAGGTGCTATTGACAGGCAAGGTGACCTATACATCTCTTAATTTTCATGAAATGCAATTGAACTGAACTGTTGCAACAACTCTTTAAGTTTTCCTCTTGCCAGCATGCTTGGAAGGCCCAGGGCATTTTAACTAGTATTTTCATGGATTGTATGAAGGTGGCTGTTAGTACTTCATGGATGACTGCTGGTGAAGATTAAAAATCCCTCAGTGCTTCAAGCTGCCTCTTCAAAAGTGCTTTTGAGTAATATTTGAGCTTTATTGTGGTAGTGATCCTTTGACATCTATTACCTCCATAAACACATGGTGCTCTATCCCACTGTTTCTATTAAGTGCTCCTTTGGCTTTGTAAATTTTTTACAACTTGAGCATACTTATTGTGCAGTGCCTACCTAGAAAGTTCACAAGCCTCGTAAGGAAAAGGAAATCAGTGACAACAGAAGTGTTACAAAGTGCCACAGTGTGGCATACTGCACAAAATACTTCTGTTAAACTTTGTGTTTTCTTCTATTCCACTTCTGCCATACAGTATTTTTAGAAGTACCTTTTCATTAGGAGTAATTACTATTTTTGAAGGTCTTAGAGACTTGATATGAAATTGTTTTTTCCAAATACCACTGATAGATATTTTAGGGCAAGGCACTTCCATGGCAAACTTGATTTATCAGTGTTCTTCTTGTTTCATGTTTGTTATCCATTAGAATTTGAAGTGAATAAATGAGATTCATGACAGTAGATTTATACCAAAGTATCTTCTTGGAAAGAAAATATTTGACTCTTACACATCAGCATGCATGCCAGAAAGGAGGAGAGAAACCTGAATAACTTATACCTCCCGTAAGTATCGCTTAAATTTCAGCAGTTCTCATATATGTAATGAAGATAAATTTGTCTTGGTCATTAGAGACCACATATTAATCTAAAGGTCTGTATAAAGAAATGCGAACAAATCTATTTATAGGCTAGTACTAACTTAATAATTCCTCCATTTGGGAACAAGCTATTGAAAATATACCCTCTATAAACTTGAAACAAATGAATTACTATAGAACTAGAATACTAACATAATTCCTAAAAAGCTACTGAACATGTTCCAGCCAAAGGCCAAAAATACCTGTAGCTTCTCCAGGACAAAATAAGAAGAATGGCGCTTCTCTGTATTATAGTGCATTATATACATTTCCCTGTGCAACTTCAGTGCTGTACGGAGGCAATGGAGGAGAGGAGATCCCCAGATGGGCAGGGATCAGGAGATGAGGGTAGAAAGTGATAGTGAACATCGGGGGCGGCTGGTCCTGGTTATCTGGAAAGTGTATAGGGAAAGGCATGGCTGGGACCAGCAGCTGGGGAGTGAGAAAATGGAGGGTGGGGGAGAAAGCCCATGGGGAAAGTTCATCTTTCATCCCTCCTTAAAACTTATCAGTGTTGGGAAGCTACAAACTCCTGTTGTAACTGATCACTCAGTAGTTCCAAAGGCAGCAGGAGATATGATAGACACAGAGGTCCAAAGTCTGGCAGTGACTCTTGGGAACCAATATGACATGCTCAAGTAAGAAAGCTCAGTGTGAGCTTTCTGCTTTTTTTTTGCCATATATTTAAAAGAAAAATAAGTTGGAAAATATCCCCTTTAGGCTGTGCTTGTGTTATTTTTAAAAGTACAGAGCAATTTGGCCAAAGATTGCAGAACTTCACTATTAAAACTGCAAGTGTGGCTTTTGTAAATACTACTTCATTTAACTTTAATTTCATGCTCATAGTTTTTCTTCATTAGACCTTCTGTTGCAGTAAGTGAAGGGCTTGCTTTGCAGCCAAGCAATGGACAAGCAAGAGAAAATAGGAAGGGAGTACCCTCCTTTACAAGGACAATTTTTGGAAAGTAGTTGCAGAACAAGGCAGCAGCTCGCTGGAAAGGGAAGCCTGCCTTATGTATTTCAATATTATTTGGAAGAAATAGCAGCTGCTCTGCCTTTGCCACCAACTTCTGGAGTGACACTCTATGCACCCTGTCCCAGCCCCAACAAGCAGACATGCCTTGTGGAACAGAGGACTCCCCATCCTCTATCCACTCAACTGAGGAGAGAGATTTAGGAGACGGAGGAGAATGGCAGCGGGTTCCTGCTCATTGCAGCCGGTGTGTCTCCTCTGTTAGAAACTTGGCCCTGCAGGTTTCTTTGCAGAATAGATTGCAAATGGAGCCAGACCTTATTGTTGACAATTCTCATAGCCTGGAAACTTTTCCCAGGTTAAGAAACCCAAAGCCATAAATTAAAACGGCTTCTGTAAAGAAGAAGAGGAAGGTCGTAGTCACTGGGGACTCCCTCCTGAAAGGAACTGAAGCACCAATATGCAGACCAGACCCATTACATAGGGAAGTCTGCTGCCTGCCTGGGAGCGCTGTCAGTGGTGTGGTAAGAAAACTCACAAATCTTGTTAAATCCACGGATTATTATCCACTGCTCATCTTTCAGGTAAGAAATAATGAAAAAGCAACTAGAAACCTTAGAGTGATTAAAAAGGACTTTTGAGCTTTAGGTCGTACAGTTAAGGGTTCAGGTGTGCGGATAGTATTCTCTTCTCTCATAGAGAATGGAGATGGAAGGAGTGGGAAGAGCCAGGAATTAAACATCTGGCTCTGAATCTGGTGTGAAGAGCAAAACTTTGGGTTCTTCGGCAATGGGTTGGCCCACATGCCAGGCCTGCTGGCAAATGATGGGGTACACCTGTCCTCAAAGGGTAGAAGGATGCTTTCCAAGAAATTGGTAGGACTAATTAAGAAAGCTTTAACCAGGATTGGAAGGGGGAGGGGGACAACACTGGTCTTGATAGAATAAAGCACGGGAAAGGCACCTCAAGTTCTGAGGGATAAAGTACTAGTGAGGGCCCCTGGTCTGCCACCTCAGTGGAAGTAGGGGACAGCGCTCCAGGTGGCAGCCAGAATTCAAATGGAATTCTTGGGTTACAAACCACAGCTAGAAGACGCTTAGGACTTACAACTATTCCACTCAGGAAAGAGGAGGAAAAAACAGCCCAACTGAAGTGCATTTACACTAACGCACACAGCAGGGGCAACAAACAGGAAGGATGGAAGGAAACTGTAATGTAATTGCCATCACAGACACATGGTGGGATGATTCACACAACTGGAGTGCTACAAACCCTTCAGGCGGGATAGACTGGGAAAGAGAGGTGGTGGAGTTGCTCTCTATGTTAGAGAATGTTTTGATTGCATGGAACTCAATAATAATAATGGTAGGGTTGAGTGTTTGTGGGTTAAAGTCAGTGGAACACACAGAAAGCCAGACATAGTGGTGGGAGTCTGTTATCGGCTGCCCAGCCAGGCCGAAGAAACTGATGAGCTCTTTTATAAACAACTGGGAGAAGTCTCGCAGTCACTGGCCCTTGTTCCTGTGGGGGATTTCAATCTTCCAGATGTCTTCTGGAAATATAATACAGCAGAAAGGAAGCAGTCTAGGAAGCTCATTGATTGTATGGAAGATAACTTCCTGACGCAATTGTGAATGAACCGACTACAGAAGGTGCCCTGCTGGATCTGCTGTTTGTGAACAGAGAGGGCCTTGTGGGAGAGGTGATGGTTGGAAGATGCCTGGAGCACAGTGATCAGGAGATGATAGAAATCATAGGAAGGGAGACAGCAGAACTGCCACCTTGGACTTTCAGAGAGCAGACTTCTAACTGTTTAGAAGGCTGCTTGATAAAGTTCATTAGGAGGCAGTTCTAAATGACAAAGGAGGACAAGAAGGCTGGATGCTTCTCAAGAAGGAACTGCTGGATGCTCCTCAAGAAGGAACTACTGGCTGCACAAGAGCAGGCCATCCCCATGTGCCGCAAAATGAGTGTGTGGGGAAAAAAACAGCTTGGTTGAGCAGGGAACTTTGTATTGATGTCAGGAAGAAGAAGAAGTTAGTTTATGAGCTTTGGAAGAGGGGACAGGCATCCCAGGAGGACTACAAGGGTGAGGTGAGATCATATAGAGAGAAAATTAGAAGAGCTAAAGCCCAACTGGAACTCCAACTGATCTGTTCACTGGAAGACAATAAAAAATATTTCTTCAAGTATATTAACAACAACAGGAGGAACAAGGAGAACCTGTCTCCTCTTCTGGATACAGGGGGTACAGTAGCGATGAGGGATGAGAACAAAGCAGAGGTACTTAATGCCTTCTTTGCCTCTGTCTTTAATAGTTAGGTGAGATGTTCTCAGGATACTCAGCCTCCTGAGCCAGAAGACAGTGAGAGTGAAGCTTCAGCAATTCAAGAGTATTTTGTTAGAGACTTGCTTGGCCAATTGGACATAGACACAAGTCTGTGGGGTTGGACGGGATCCACCCAAGGGTATTAAGGGAGCTGGCAGAGGTTCTTGCCAACCCCCCTTCCCTCATCTATCAACAGTCTTGACTGACTGAGAAAGTGCCACTCAAAACTGGCAAATGTAACTCCCATTTACTAGAAGGGTCAGAGAAAGGATCTGTCAGTCTGACCTTGGTACCAGGGAAGGTCATGGAGCAGATCATCCTGAGTGCTATCACACAGCACATGCAGGACAACCAGGTTAACAGACCCAGTCAACACTGGTTTATGAAAGGCAAGTCCTACCAGACCAATCTGATCTCCTTCTACGACAAGGTTACCTGGTTAATAGATGAGCGAAAGGCTGTGGATGTGATGTACTTGGATTTCGCTAAAGCATTTGACACCATTTCTCACAGTATTCTGATTGAGACACTGGCTGCCATTGGCCTGGACAGGCACACCCTCTGCTAGGTAAAAAACTGGCTGGATGGCTAGGCCCAAAGAGTGGTGGTAAGTGGAGTTAAATCCAGTTGGAAACCAGTCACAAGTGGTGCTCCCCAGGGTTCAGTGCTGGGTCCAGTCCTGCTCCATATATTTATCAGTGATCTGGACGAAGGGATTGAGTGCAGCCTTGGCAATTTTGCAGGTGACACTAAGTTGGGTGGAAATGTCTATCTGGTTGAAGGAAGGGAGGCTCTGCAGAGGGATCTGGACAGTGGATCTCTGGACTGAGGTCAACGGGATGAGGTTCAACAAGACCAAGTGCTGAGTCCTGCACCTGGGAAACAGCCACCCTATGCACCATTACAGACTTGGGGAAGAGTGGCTGCAGAGCTGCCTGTCAAAGAAGGGCCTGGGGGTGTTGGTTGACAAACAGCTGAATATGAGCCAGCAGTGTGCCCAGGTGCCCAAGAGAGCCAATACCATCTTGACCTGTATCAGAAACAGCATGACTAGCGGGACTAGGGAAGTGATTGTGCCCCTGTACTCAGTACTGGTGAGACCACACCTCGAGTACTGTGTTCAGTTCTGGGCCCTCTACTACAAAAAGGACATTGAGGTGCTGGAGCACATCCAGAGAAGGGCAACGAGGCTGGAGAACTGGGATTGTATAGCCTAGAGAAGAGGGGTCTCAGGGGAGACCTCATCACTGTCTACAACTACATGAAAGAAGATTGTAGTGAGGTGGGTGCTGGTCTCTTCTCTCCAGTAACAGATGATAGGACAAGAGGAAATGACCATAAGCTGAGCCAGAGTTGGTTCAGATTAGATATCAGGAAACATTTCTTCACTGAAATGGTAGTCAGGCATTGGAACAAGATACCCAGGGAAGTGGTTGATACACCAACCCTGGAGATGTTTAAAAGGTGGGTAGATCAGTTTCTTAGGGGCGTGATTTAATCAGGGGACAGGTACGTTTGAACTTATCGCAGGCGTCTTTTCCAATCAGATGATTCTATGATTCTATGACTTCTTATTTACCTTATTTTCATCAACACTAGTTGATGAAACCCTGATCTTTGGTAGCTTTTAGCATTTTATGGATACTCAGTTCATTTCACGGGGTCCTGTCTTCCAAACATCTGGTGGGATCTAAACATAACTACAAACGAAATGATGGAGAGCCACTCATTGCACACATAGTGTGCTGCACAGCGCAAAACTCTTGCAAAATAAGGTTTCAGGTATGCACAAACAGTATACTTCAAATTAGTGAAATGTCCTGACCTTTCTCTGTTTTCTTTCTCTAAAATGAAGGTAGTAATATCACTTAGATCTATTTATTTTATGAAATGCTAAAATTATTTACAAAGATCATCCTAGAGAATGTGGGATTACTACTGTTAATACAATTGAATCCTAAGAGGTAGATTCCAAGAATGACTGATAATGAAGAGGATAATCTACTAGTATTGCCTTTCAGAAACACTGATTGAGGCAGAGATCTTACAGAAGAAATTTCTATGATTAATAGACAATAATTTCACAATGCCCTCAAATACTAGCAAAAAATATACGGTTATCAAATTTGAAGATTTTAGAAAATATTCTTTAATCTATATGAATACATAAGTGTTTAAATAAACCTAGTTTTGACCATTAGAGAGATATGTTTTGTAAATCCTCTGGTGTTCTATTCAGACTGGACCAAAATATTAGTCTTCAAGAATTTTTTGATCAGTGGAAGAATTCTTCAATTTGATCAGCTAAAATCACCAGAACTACATACATCTTCTACGCGAAATAAAACCGACTCATAATAATAATATTGATCTTAACAAAAGCAGAATACGTTAAAATTCATTAAAGACTTTATTGCAAGTACATTGATTTATCCTGTTACAGAAGAGAGTATTTCAGCTGTTGTTTGGATGGCAGCTGTATTGTGAGAAACTTTGGTAGATCGTGATAAATGAATAAAGCTAATGAACTACTAACCCATGAATTTTCTCACTTCTTCCAATTCTCTCCCCTGTTCCAGAGTGAGCAAGTGGCTGTGTGGTGCTGAGTGGCTGATGGGTGTTAAATCACGGCACATGTGTTATACTAAATTGCTTACTGCTGCAAGAAATAAAGGCAGTGTCTTCATTTCATTGTAAATATTTTTCTATGAATAAATATCTTATTCTTCTTGAAATCCTTTTGCTAGTTAGGGTAGACATTAGACAGTGATTTTGATTCATATCTCAATCTGTCTGCTAAAATCTAATTGTTGTCCTTAAGTTTATTTGAATAATACAATATCTGGGTTAAAAGTGTTAAAGTTAATGACCTACAGGTCCTATGAAACCCTACCAATTTCGGAATTAATATTGTAGACAGAAATAAAGTACTGTTGTTTGCTAAGTAATCCTACTACCAAATAGGAAAAAAATGTTGCAATTCACAGCATTTATTTTCTGGTGTGCAAACAATTTTACCCGGAGTTAGAAAAAAATCAATGAAATTGCTTTCTATAGGCACACTACAAACAGTATAAATGTGTGGTTAGCTCAGTAAGAAACAAATTGTAAGAGACTCAAAATCAAATGCTTTGCTTTTGAAAGCCCATTAAAATCCAGGCTGTTTCTTAACGTATCTCTAAGTTCAAGCACAGGCTGCTACTTTGGGTGTGTGTTCCATATTTGGAGTCAGTCTATGACATCTGGATATTCAGGATGGCTTTCAGCTTGTCATATATTTATTCTGATATTACATTTTCTGTTACAGTTCAAGGTGCCAAATCCTTAACAAAATATTATTTTTTTAAGAAGCAGATTTTTTTAACATGAAAATCCCCAGACAAATACTAAGCCCTGAAAATAAATCTGCAACTAACTGACACTAGTCTCATTCTATATTCTCTCTTCAATGGCTGATTATATTCTTGCAGAGAATAAAGAAATCATTAATGCATAATGAAAGAGACAGCTTCATTATTTTGTCTTTGAAAAGTACACACTTAGGCATATGGGGCCTTTTGTATACAAGGATTTTCTCTTGCTAACAAGTTCAGTACTGATGGTACAATTACCTAGCCATCACGAAACTTACAGTTACAGAATACCTTCTAGGATATCAATCTGAAGGTCAGAGGCAAAGCAGCTTTTTGTTACTTCCATGAATTCCATGAATGCCGTGAATTGCCTCTGTGTGTTGTAAATAGGTTATTTTTTTTATGGTATGGAGCAAACTGACTGCTAAAATAAAACAATGTAGACTTACTTGAAATTATGCTCAGCTAGTGCAGAAGATTTTCCAGGTAACAGTGGAAAAATACATATATTTATTTATATCCTAACTGGAAAATGTATCCTGTTTATATCTGTAAGGAAGCATGTTGCTTCTCTGAGTTGCTCATAGCCAGGCCAACTGCTGCACTAGAAGCACTGTCCTCCCACAATCAGGTGGAACTTACAGCTGATGCTAAGTCAAAGACAGGAATGAAAATGCAACACTTTCTCTTGCAAATCTCCCTCTTTGTGCTCATCATCTCTTTCCAGTGTTGAGAAAAATGTGACTTTCATAATTCTTCATTATATTATGTAGCTAATTTGCATTAGCGTAGTGATGGATTCCAAAATCGTGGACTCAAGCAAGCTTCTGAAATAATGTAGGAACATACACCTGGGTTAAATCAACTATTTTAAATTTACTTGTATAGAGGGACTGACAAAGGATAGTTGGGATTATTTTATTACGAAGTTCTCAGATTATTGCAATTGCTGACTTTGTAAAGACGTCATCAATACATGGACTAGTTCATATCTTGCTTATTTTAATGCATATTCCTTAAGGTGATATCATAAACTAAAAAATGAGGAAGTAAAAGTGGGTAGGTACGTAAGAGTAATGTTAAATACCATACCTGGCCTTGGGCTTGTTTGAAAATTTGTGTGGTTTTAAAACTGTTTTTTCTCTCTTTTTTATTAATGTTCTCTTCATGTTACCAGAATGTAAAACAAGTAGTTGTTGCTGATAGTGCAATTCATTACCCAGTGGAGAGACACTTCACTGGGGAAGCAGCTCTGGATGGATATGACGCATCTTCTACCCCCTTCCAGGCAGAAGATTCAAAGACGAGACTTTCCAACCTGGTTCTTGCCAAGCACAGCCATTGAAATTTGCTTTTCTGATTGACGGCCCTCTCAATATCTGTCTGTTGGTTCTCTTCTCAGGTGTTGTGATTTGAAATTATGTATTGTAAATGTATTTGTTCCCTTAACCACTTAACATCAGTTTTTTTCTTGTAGTTTATTTATCACAAATTTAAATCTGGATGCCTGCTAATGGCATTTCCCTCATTCCAGCCAACACCAAATGATCCTCTGTCAAATACCAATGCCAGAGCTCACAGGACAGAATTTCACTTCAAATGACACATTGGATTGATTTTTTTTATGAGGAGCATTCACTTGTTTGTGGCTGTTACGATGCAGAAGGATATAGCTTTCTCTTCTTGCTTAGAATATTACTGTTACACATTGATTTTGTAATGTTAAGACCCTGAGACTTTGAAATCATCAAGCCTACTGAAATCCCAGTGGAATGCCAATAAGCTTTTGATCTGGCTGTAATTACTTCACTTGATGAAATATTCCTGATATATTTAAACTAATTCTAAAGCATAATTCTTATTGGTTTCTAGCCTTTAAGTATTGCTGCCTTCTTTTTAGGATGAAATTAGGTTATGTGTTAAGATTGGCACTTTCTTTGTCATGTTATTTGTGCCTGTACAGCTTTTCATCAGTCTTACTCAGGCATGTCCTGCTGCCTCAGTTTTTGGGTTTTTTTTTTTGATCTGTTTGTTTATTTGGTGTTCCTCCCTCCTTTCCCCCTCCAGCCCCGAGTTCACATTCACTGGCTTATATTTTAATGTGGTTCAGGTTGATCACAAGTTTGGTAATGTCTGTGGAAGTCATTTTCTCTTCTGGGTAAAAAAAAAAAAACAATCCTAATGTTATTCAGCAATTTTATAATCTTGTTTCACTGTTCTCAGCGTTTAAGGTTACCAGTTTTAATGCAGCTTTTTCCAGACTTGCACTGGTATGATCTCTCTTCTTTTTGTTATTCTGAAGGATCCCATAATGAAGGTAGCTGTTATTAGCCATTCCAAGCAGGAATTTGGAATAGAGTCTTTTTTTTTTTTTGACTACTTGATACATTTAAACTGTTTGAAGCAGAAGGGAGAGATGGAGGCATTGTTCGTGTAAGCTATTTCAAGGCCTTAAGGTAATATTCAGATATGTATATGTACCACGTAAGCACAAGTTGTCATAGAAATACCTCAGGAACTGCCAGTAACCTAAGTTGTCTCAGATCTAGGAGAATTTTGTTAGCTCAGACCTCTGCAATGTAAGGAGACTCCCATCAGGTCCTGAAGAACTTGTGGTGACTGTTTCATGAGATTTCAACAGCTTGAGGGGTTGTACTACATTGGTCTTACAACAGTGGCAAACATATATCTATATAAATAAGCACTGGCAAGGCACTGATCCAAGATGATGCTCAGTATTCCTGTTGTTTCCCATTTCTATTTTAAACAGGACAAACCGATGAGTTCCTTGAGCACAGACACCACACACCCCATGGTTTAAAAAGCTGATTGGAAGATGCTGCTGTTTAAGACCCCAGAAGTTGACAGCATGTGTAGGTACAGCTGTGCCTTGGAGAAGATTTGGTGATGAATCACTCTCTGAATGGATCTTGTGCAGTTCCAAAGCACTTTGGTAAGTGTTATTACATTAGGGCCAATATACCTCTGAGGTTCACAGCAGAAACCCTGGATGTGCTCCAGCTTACAATGCTGCTGGCAGACATTACCACAGTGCTCTTCTGCTGACAACAGAAAAATTGAGCCACTAAAAGCATGTCAGACTCAGAAAGCTTTCTACTGATTTATGTTCCTTTCAGTAGCGAGCTACTAAGGAGGAAAGTCAATGACCCAATCTCTTCCATGCAGATGTAGTGACTGCAGAGTTGGCCTTTTTACTGGCCTCAAGCAGAGCTCCTGTGCAAAGGGAGAGGGTAGGTAGGCAATTTCTGGCTTTTACACCACTGAAGGGCAACAAAATGAATAAACAAACCTCTCTCTACCTTTGACATAAGAAAGTTGGAACCATTCCTGTAGAACAAGTGACACTTCCTCTGTTTCACTCTTGATAGGTAGAAACTGCCAAACCTTTTACAGCTGGGAGAACAGAGTGAGCAGTCATGGACTAAGCTATTAAAACTGGTGTGAAAACTTATGAAACTTGAGTGGAGAATTTCAACTCTTGCCACAGAAACTGCCTATAAGAGCCGTGTTTTTTCAGGGGCTCTAGAAGGCAGTGTGTTAAAGTGCTCTGGATTGACAAAAGCATATGAAATTCAGAAGTTCTATCTGAAAAATATTTGTAATTAGGTTATACTTCAGGCATCAAAGTTGCATGTAATGATATCTATGACTGCAAATGAAATTAATATTCTTTCAGATTTATAAGTTCCTTGTTAGTGCTACCACATTAAAATTATTAATGATTCTTTATGATGAAGTTGCACGCTCATTTTTTCAAAAGAGCTTTTGAGCTAGAAGGGGTTACTTTGTCAGACTGTTCTGTGGTTAGTCTTCCAGCCTTATTTTCATTATAAATCAACTATACAAGTTTTCAGCCCAATCAGCTGATGTTGTAAGTGAGCCATTGAGTTCAGGGCTACTTACCTCAATCACAACAGCACCTGAGGACTTCCCCCATCCCAGACTGTATGAGAAGGGAAGACTCATCGTAATATAAGGCAGAGATGATTGACCAAATTCCCAATGACACTGAGAAAGAAGATGCGCTGTGAAGTAGTCTCCTAAATATGATATTCAGTGTGGTTACAATGTGTATGAAGGTAGGTTTGCACACTTGATAGATTACATTGCCTAGGACTGGGTGCACAGAATGGGAAAGCTAGATATAGCATTCTGGAAAGGGTGCACTTGGAGGAACCACCTTCCTTGAGTCACTCAGTAAATGGCAAAACTGAAAAACAATAATTTCATTTTGCTGATGGCCTAATTGTTAAATCTTCTTTCCTGTCTCATTCAGATATGTGTGCATATTTATTCTTTCAGGAAAAATAATTTAGGCACAATGATCTGCAAATATTTTTATAGTTTGCTATATAAATCATCTATTATTTAAAAATCTGCATTTAGACATTTTAGCTATAACAAAATGCCTAGCTGAGCACTGGAATTATAAACAGGAAAAATCACTGGTATGGATGTTGCATGGCCAGTCTTGTCAGCCACAGGGGTCTGGGTTTCTTTCCTAACCCCCTGTTGTCCTGTAATAGAGGGTTTTAACTTTATAATAACGGGCTGCATGACAAGATGCTCAAAAATTAGTCATAAGATATTTCAGTACTCAGTCACTAAAATCTTCAGATATGTGTGTTACATAGATGCCGTATTAGAAATAATTACATTTTAACATCATAGAATTCGTTATGAATATATTAGTTACTTAGGGACTGAATGCTAATGATGGATGATAAGCACAGTCTTTGACCAACATGAGCTACTCCACAGCCAACAGCAGTATGTTTGCTTCTACCAGTGCTTAAATTCCTGCCCAGTGAAAATCTTGAAGTGTATCTGCAAAAGTCCCTGCTGGCCACCCGCACATGTGTAGGGAAACCATCCTGCCTCCACTGCAAGAGACAGCTTTTAATATTCCCAAGGACCAGGAGCTTCAGTCAGTGCCTGTGGAGAACTTTGAACTGGAGAATCCTGTACCTCTCGAGCCCTTTAATCAGATTTCCCTGCAAGGCTGGTGAGGGAGACTCAGGTGGTGGGGGGAGTGGAGGCACTCCCCAGCCAATAGCCAGGAGCCTCACACCCCTCATGCTTCCCTGCATTAAGTCACTTCCCCTATGTATGCTGCTTAGCCATTGCTGATCCTCTTTCAAACTCCTCTGTTTCTTCCTACTTAAGAAAGTTGAGAATTAACTTTAAGAGTCTCATAATATATTAATTGCTTGACAGAACTGTTAGTTGCAAGTCAGTTCCTTGACATCCATTGGGTCTTGTTGCTTTGAAACCTTACCAGTAAGAAAGTCCTGCAGCTTTGGAAGTCCCCTTTCCCGCCAGAAGACTGAATTTTCTACCCCTTCATCTTGAATGTACCTGCTCCAGTTCTCAACTGGGAGAGGATAGGAGGAATAACTTTTCAGTAAACTATAAAGTTTTACCAAATGTTTGCTTCTCCCTATAGTATTTTCAATGAGACATTTTAAAATCTTCTTGTCCCAGCTTTGCTATTTCCATGACCCCTGCCACAGAAAGTAGCAAAAACCAGGGAGATCACTTCAAGGGCTTTGCAAGCAACTGTGGCATTCACCAAATGAATGTGTTTAGTCTCCTTTTAACTGGTAGGTGCCAAATGTACTGCAAAGATTTTCTATTCAGTGCTTAGGAAGAGATGAATGAGAAAGAGGAGAAAGTACAGAACAGTGACTTCATTACGTTGTTGGTCGTATACGATGAATACAAATACCGAGTTGTCAGCTAATAAATCGATTCAGATTTGATTCATTGGGGTCCAATGAAAAATCCAAATAATTCTTGGGCTGTTGAAGGAGGTGTATGTGTAGTTTTTTCAGTGTAACATTTTTTTGTATTTTTTGTAAAAATATGTAATATTTTTCAGTGTTCAAAAATTATTTGTAAGAAGTTGAAACTGGTTTCCCTTGCTATGAGTTAGTCAGCTGGGATTTGGACAAGTGAGGTTAGACTCAGAGAAATATTTAAAAATACAACAGGTACATATACATATGCAACATTCATTATAATCATTTTAAAATCAAATGGACTGTATGGTTCATCATATGATGCTGTCAATAGGGTACTTGATGTGGAAAGCCACGTACATTTTTTAAAAGATCTAAATATCTAAAGATGTAGATGTGTGCTTCAGATTTTAAGTATCAACAGAACTAATGAACTAGGAATGTAGAGCAAAATCTGTCTTTAGTTTACATTTAAAATCCTGGTGCATGCCCCAGATCTTTTGATATCTAAATACGTATGTGATTGTAGTTTAAGGCTTTATGTTGGAAAATGGACAGCTGAGAACACCTCTTTAGATAATGACTGAGGCTTGCCACGTTGTTTAACAGTGTTCTGCTTAAGGTAGAAACAAATCCATGTCACTTTTGTCTGTAACAGGGAGAGGAACTTGTAAAAGGGTAATAGTTGGCTTGACCCATCCATCTTACACTCTTGTTGCCGCGTTAATGACTTCACAGATGCAGCCTTCCCAAAAGAGACTATGGTTTAGAGAAAAATGTAAACAGTGATCATTTTAGCCCTAATTAGCTTAAATTTAAGGATGTTGTCTAATGGCTGAAGAAGACGCACTTTTAGAAATAAGGTTCAGATGATTTCTCAGGTGTCTGAAAACCAGGGGACTTCATGGAAAAAACAATTTCTTAAAGTTTATAAAGGTATGAGCCTTGGTTATCATTTCTTAATTTGAGCAAACCTTCCAATATATAGTTAAGTCTGTCTCAAGCTGTTCTTGAATTTCGTTAAGTTCTTGCAGCAGTTTTGACCACTTTGCGTCTCCATAATGAATTCTCTTGAGTGCCCTTTGGCTGCCTGAGATTGGAGGAAGTTTTTGCCATTTCTGTTTTTATACTCTATTTTGCAGTAGACTTGGGTCAGAGGAGACATAACTAACTCAGAGAAAGCATGCCAGGAGAAGGTGTGTGGTTGAAAGCTGGGAAACTCACAGTCCTTGATGGTTATAGCACGAGAAGAGCTCAGACAATGCTGAGAGGGGTTTCAAGGCATAATCTTTGCATTGCAAATTATGTACTGGTGTTGCTAGAGTTTGAGGGATGGTTTTTGGTGGAGCTGATCAGAGGTCCATATGGACACCAAGAGTACAAATAAATAAAAGCATGCAGGGCAGAGATTTTTGTACATGTCTCTGGAGAAGGCAAGTAGCTGGGACATAGTGGGAATCAGTATCTGTTCCTGAAGAGCCATACAGTGATGTGTCTGTGGACTCCCATCAGTAAGAGTAGCTTAGGAAATACTTTGGTAGTGTTATTGGATGCTGTCATTGGAGCACCGAAATGGTCATGCTATCCCTCACACTTCCTAGGCACGCTAAGTAATGCTATACTATTTTAAAAGTCTTGAAGGACTTGGAAATTTGACTATTCTGAGCTGGACTCAGGGTGACAGTTTTGTTTCTACCAAGGAATTCATTTACATGACTAGAACAAGTAGGAGCAGTTGCACTAGACAGAAGTCAGGTATTGAAATTATTTCATATATTCATAACTAGGGAGCACTGAATTTACTGAAGCCCTCTCTAAGTCAGAAGAAAACATCTTTTCTCATAAATGTAAAGTTTGCATTTATTAAAAAAATGAGAAATGACTGTTTACAAATCTAATCCTTGGCTGTAAAAAAAGGCGCATCACATTCACAAATGAGGATGAAAATGCTGGCTGCAGGTGGAATTGCTTCATTTGCTCATACTGTTAATGACTGCACACACAGCATTGGGTGGATGTGCGTGTTCAGTGCTCATGCAGACCCAGATTTTGCACTTTTATAAAAACTTCCTGTGCAAGTTAATTAAAATACGAAGTTCTTATTGACCACTTGATTTTCAATGGTAACTACTAAAGGTAGTCATATTGCCTCCAGTGAACTGAGAGGAAAAAAGATACTCTTGATTTCGTCAAGTATCTCTCATAAATGTCAAACACTGTATTACTGCAAGGGCTAATTCTTTGTTTATCCACAAAGACACCACTTGTCATGAATCCAAACAATTCCTTATCCACTGAGCAGTCCACCAATCAAATCCATATCCCTCCAATTGAGAGAGAAGGATGTTGAGGAGGACTGTGTCAAAGGCTTTACAGAAGTCCAGATAGACTACATCCACCCCTTCTCCCATATACCACAGAGCTAGAAGGGACTGTTGTGGTTTGAATGCATAAATGCTACAGAAAAGCTAACAACTCCTAAGGGATGATCTACCTATTTAAAAGAGGTGTACTCTCTCAAAAATGTGAGAAATCCATCTGGAAATGTCACCTTCTCAATATTTAGTTGTTGGCAGATCCATTTATTACACTCCAATGCAGCACATTTGTGTTAGTACTAAAGGCAAGTGAGTTTGAAGATTGTTAGAGACGCTAGCAACAAGAAGAATGGGAAGGTTACTTGGCCATCGACATAAAGGTTTTAGCAGCTAATACTAGCAAATAGAATTCTGCAACATTGTCCATATAAGTAAATTTTCATGTCAGAACTACATTGCGTGTTTTTCCACCTGCTGTGCATGACTAACAATAAAGCCTTTAACTGCAGTTTTCTCCCACTGTTATTTCCACAGGATCCATCCCCCTTTTCTTCAGGCTGTATCAAACAGAGGTGGACACATTTCTAGGAATATATTAGAAAAACATGAAAGCATTGCTTTCCAGTATGTACTTTACTTTCTAGAAATTACTAAAAAAAAACCCAAAACAAACAAACCATCTCCTAGGTGAGATTTCTATTTTAAAGGTGCAGGGAATAATTTCATACAATGCAAAAAACTCTATTTCATTTTCTTAGTTGTGCTGTGGTTCTACTTGCAGCAACTCTTTTTATGCTGAGTTAGGGCAGCCTTAAGGTAGATATAACACCCAAGGGGCTGACTATATGTAGGCTACAGAGAACTGGGGCAGACATCTTGGTATTTGTTCTGGCAATCCCTTTTACTTGTTGTGCTGCCACGGGGCAGAGCTTGTTTGTCATGTTGCCACTGAGATCCCCATTTCCCCAGTGTGATGTTGCTGGGGCTGCTTTTCACTCAAGAATCATGTGTTGACAAGAGGTGTATTGTGCTGGAAAATCCAGTCTCTAAATTAATTTTGCACCCCTGGTGTCTTAATATTGCCATCTCATCTGCAGGATCATGTTCAATTGGCTGCACACAAGCCTTACTTTCTTTACTACACATTTCAGTTTGCTAGAAAACTCATCAAACAACTTCCTTGTGCAGAGAAAATTTTCTCCTAATTATGTTGGCGTAATTCTGAAAGAATTCAGCCGACTTCAGTGCAATTAATCCAGATTTACAACACTTTAATAGTGAGAGCAATCTGGTCCAGAGTAAGAAAGGGCTATGGAAAAATTGTTAATTAGCTTGCATGGTAAATGAAGTGCAAATAAAACGTGGTAGTGGCATATTGTCATATAATTTAAAACTTTCTTCTGTGATACAAGTCACATAACCTGGCAGTATTAACCTACAAAATTAATTCCCTGTCCCCCACCTTCATGCTTTGAATCCATGCTCATAAATACATAGAGAGTAAAAGGGCCGGAGTCAAGACTGCTCCTGGACTGTTTATGTAAATTTTAACCCTTTTTTTGAGACAGTAAATACGTGCATTTAAAAAATTCAGGTGCCTGAATAGTTTTAAAGATATGGAAACAGTGTGGTGTGATCTTAAGGGTAATTTTTTTAGGTACTTTTTTTTTACTTTCAGAACCTGAATTTTAATGACTCTTGTCATTCTCAGGATTGTCATTACACAGACTGATTCGTATGATTCTTTGGAATATCCAGCATGCAATAATCTTTTCATTTGTGAAGGTAAAGACAATTAGATACTGCCAGTCAAGTGCTCAGTCACGTCTTCTGTGACATTTATTGACATGGCTGAAGACAATCACACAATCATAGAATCACAGAATGGTTTGTTTTAGAAGGAACCTTCAAAGATCATTTAGTCCAACCCTCCCTGCAATAAACAGTGAAAACTTCAACAAGATTAGATTGCTCAGAGCCCTGTTCAACCTGATCTTGTATGTTTCCAGGGATGCAACATCTACCACCTCTCTGGTCAACATATTCCAGTGTTTTACCACCCACATTTTAAAACAATTTCTTCTTTATATCTACTCTGAATTTATTTTCTTTTACTTTAAAACCACTGCCCTTTATTCTATTGCCACGAGTCCTGCTAAAAAGTTTATCCTTGTCTTTCTTATAAGACCCCGTTAAGAACTGAAAGGTAAAAATAAGGTCTTCCCAGAGCCCTCTCTTCTCCAGGCTGAACAATCCCAACTCTCTCAAGCCTTTCCTCAAAGGAGACATGTTATACCCCTTTCATCATTTTTGTGACATTCATCTGGATCTACTCCCACAAGTCCATGCCTTCATTGTGCTGAGGACTCGAGAGCTGGACAAAGTGCTCTATAGTGGATCCTCGCCAGAGCAGAGCAGAGGAGCAAAATCACCTCCCTCAATCTGCTGGCCACAATTCTTTTGATGCAGACTACGATACAGTTGACTTTCTGGGCTGCAAGTGCACATTGCTAGCTCATGTCCTACCTTTCGTTCACCAGTACTCCCAGATCATTCTCTGCAGGGCTGCTCTCAATTCCTTCATCCTCCAGCCTGTTTTGATACTGGGGGTTGCCCCAGACCAGATGCAGAACTTTGTACTTGCCCTTGTAGTACATTTTGAAGTTCACATAGATACACTTCTTGAGTTTTTCCAGGTCCCTCTGGACAGTATCTCATCCCTCAGGTGTGCCATCTGCACCACTGAGCTTGCAAACTTGCTGAAGGTGCATTTGATCCCACTCTATGTCATCGATTAAAATATTAAACAGTACTGGTCCCAATACTGACTCTTGAGGGACACCCATTGAGACACTGAGTTATTGACTGCTACTCTCTCGATGAGACTATCCAGCCAATTCCTTATCCACTAAATAGTCCATCCATTAAATCCATATCTCATCAAATTAGAGAGAAGAATATTCTGGGGAACGCGTCAAAAGCCTTACAGAAGTCCAAATAGATGCCAACTGTAGTTCTTTACTTGTCTATTGATGGTAGAGTCACTCCTTCATAGAAGGTCACTAGGTTGGTTGCCCTTGGTGAAACCATATTGGTTGTCTCAAATCTCCTCCCTGTACCACATACACCGTAGCTAGCTTCTAGGGGGGTCTATTCCATGATTTTCCCAGGCCCAGAGGTGAGGCTGACAGGTTGGTAGTTCCCAAGGTTCTCCTTTCTACCCCTTTTTAAAAATGAGTGCAATGTTAATCATTTTCTGAGTCACCAGGGACTTCACTTGACTGCCATGTTTTTTCAAATACCATGGAGAGTGGCTTGGCAATTCCATCAGCCAATATCCTCGGGATCGGGACTCTGGAATGTATCTCATCAGGTCCAATAGACTTATAGATATCTATGTTCCCTAGGTGATCATGAACCCATTTTTCTCTTACAGCGGGAGGAACTTTGCCCTCCGAGTTCTTACCTTGTGGTCCATCCACTCAAGAGGTGTGGGAAGAGAGATTACCAGTTAAGACTGATGCAAAAATTTGTTGACAACCTCAGCCTTCCTGTCTTCAGTTGTTACCAGTTTGCCAGTTGTGTTCCTAGGGGGAGTACACTTTCTTTGATGGGCCTTTTCTGTCTGACATATCTGTAGAAGCCCTTATTATTATTCTTTGTGTCCTTTGACAAGTTTAGCTCCAGCTGCACCTTGGCTTTCCTGACCCCAGTCATACACAACTAAGCACCATCTCTTCCCCTGTTACCTGTCTCTGCTTCCACAGTCTCTGCATTTCCTACTTGCCCCTAATGATCACTCATAACACAATACATATTAGTTATCTCTCCTCATGAGAAAACAGTAGTCTCTGATAATTTCCCTGGTGTTTATTAACTTATAAAACTGTACAGTGCACTATATGCAAAAATACTGCTGCTAGGTTTTTTTAAAGAAGGCTATATGATGACCATTATTAACTCTACTGTCATTTAAACTGAATATATAAATTAATGAAAAACACTATTTCTTCCTGTGATTTAGTAGGACTGCAAATACACCAGAAAAGAGCCAAAATCCGTTAAAAGGTAGATTTCCTGTAATGTCTGAAGTTAAGTATGATCTTGTAATTTGCCAAGAATCATTATTTACGAATACAACAGATGTATAAAATCCCAAGAATAAACAGACTGACAAAACATAGGATACACTCAGGATCTCAGTGATGAAATGTAGAGTAGAGTATTAAACTATGTGTGAGGGAAAGTTGAAAATCACTGAATCACAGAACCATAGGATCATTAGGTTGGAAAAGACTCTTAAGATCATCAAGAGCAGCTCTTAACCTAGCACTGCGGGGTCCACCACTAAACCATGTCCCTAAGCACTACACCTACACATCTTTTAAATACCTCTAGGAGTGATGACTCAACCACTTCCCTGAGCAGCCTGTTTCAACGCTTGATAACACTTCTAGTGAAGAAATTTTACCTTTTATCCAATCTAAATGTCCCTTGGTGCAACTTGAGGCTATTTCTTCTTGTCCTATCACTACTTTATCATAATTTGAGAACAGCAAATTGAATTCTGTAGTAGGCCCAAGTTTTAGAGTTCTGATTTAACCAGTCATGTAGTTCTCTTTGATTCACATAAAAAGTATTTTGTGAATGCCACTAAGTGCTGGATGACAAACTTGCAGTCATAGTGTATACGTTACGCTAGCAGAAGTTCGTCAGCTTTACCTATGCAAATCTAGTCTCTGATCACTAAGTTGTTCGAGTGATGAGTACTTATTCTTACATGTAGCATTACACATATTGGGGATATAGAATATTTATTTTTGTAGATATGAATGCTGGCCTTCTTTGGGTCTGAGCTGGCTTAAACAGTGATTTGAACTTCAAACTTAAAGAGGAATTTGAAAGCTACACTGCAATTTTTTTCATAACCCAAGCTAGGGGGGCATTAGAAAAACTAAAAAATTAAAATTGACTTAATCTGATGGAGTATTGGGATAGTGGCTGTACACATCTTGTTAAATTCAATCTATCTTGCTTATACTTGTATAAAGACCATGATATATGGCACCATGGATCTGATGATATTTTCATCAAGTATCTCCTTCCTGATGTAACTGTAACATTTAGACTGGTGCTTAGAGCTTGAATTTTTCTTCAGTCTTCCTCTGTGGATAAATTATTTGGTAAGTTTTTACTGTGCCTATCAGCAAGATGCACAACTTAGCTTCTTTAAACCTGTGCTCTAGGCTTTTTGTACCTTTTTTCTCTAGAAAAACAAGATTATGCCAGGTGTTGGACCCTTGTTTCCCAGTTACGTTAATACAGTAGACCTAGCTGCATCTGCTTACTGCAAATGCTTTCACTCAGGGACCTCTGGCCAGAGCAACCCTAAACCAGTGTCTTCAAGCCAAAATATAATTTATTTCTTTCCTCAAGATATAAAGCTGGTAGTAAGAAGTCATTCTAAAAAGGCTTTATCTGGGTCTGTTACTCCTGTTATTAGATTCAACAGAGACAGCAGCTGAAAGCAAACTTTGGTAGTGCTTAATGTGATAGCAGTGACCAGCTGCACTGAGTCATCCCTTGCCATCCAAGGAACATGATGCCTTTAATACGTGGGCATCCACACACATATTACCCAGGGACAGAACGATGAACAAATATAGTCTGAAGACTGAGAATGTTGGTTTTGAGGTGATAAGACTTTACATTACTTAAAATTCTACCATTTTTGTTCAGAGAAGATCTAAAGCAAACAGGTTGAAACCAATCATCCCCAGTGTTAACATGTAGCCTGCACTGCAGCCCCTGGAGATGTGAGGAACGTGCAGTCAGTGTTCTGGAGCAGTGCCACAGTGAGGCATGTGTAGCCAAGTGGAAGCAGAAGACCTCACTTAAGGCCAGAGGGGTCTGACTTTCTTTACCCCCTTCCCTCCTTGCATAAAGCATGCTTTCCCACACCATACACTGCTCTGTAGTGATGGTGTGCCTTGAAGTACTCTTTTCGCATAAAAATTGTGATGCCAAAAACCATAAAATGAAGAAAGGAGAACTTGATGTACGTAAATGAACTGCAGGAAAAAAATCAAAACAGAAGATGTTTAGTTTAATTAAAGTTTGTTCACCGCAATGTTTCTTCTAACAAAAAAAACCTGGCAAAAGCAGCCTTCCCTGCTGAAAACATCAGTTTACAGGAAGTGGCACTGTTTGGCCTCCCTCTCCTTGCTTCCAAAGCATGGTCAGTTGACACTATTTTTCTTCTACTAACTCTGCCATGATTGTGAACTTCTGACTGATTTTTTGAGCAAAAGTATATGGCTACATTTACTTTATGAAAACAGAGTTTATAATTGTGTTTATTCCTGCCTACTGGACCGCCATTGAGCTGGGCCACTTTCTCAGTTTCATTCTTTAAATCAAAGGTGAAAAAATGTATGCCTGTGTAAAATCCATGCTTTCAACTGTATACATGACATGTGAAATGCCACCTTTGCTCCCCAGAAAATGTGGGACCAAGATGTTTTGGAAAATAGAAAAATCAGAAAAACACAGACTATTTCAGGATCTGTTAATTTTCAGAGCAACTACTGTGATACAGATGCCGATAGGGGCTGTTAATGTCCAGCAGGGTGTATTTCTTTGGGCACAGTGTTGTCTGTGTTGAGCATGAATTACATTTGCAAAGTGAGCCACATTTAATTGGCGCTGTGGTTCAAGGAGGTTGTGTGAGGACAGGAATGACACCACAGATATGCACAAAGTTATTAGATACATCAGGAGCCCTTGGGAAAAGAGACCATGTCCAAGATCTGGAAATGTCTACAGAGGTTCACTTAGGCAAATGCTGGTTCACTCTTTTGGGGTTGGCTGTACATTTCTGTTTGTTTCAGCTAATCATCTCCCTAGTCCTGGACTGGTTGTGTTCCCAGGGAAGATAGAAGTGTCATTGCTGCACACTCGCTCTCAGTGACTGCTAACCAAATGTTCTGCATGCAAACAAAATTGAGAATTAACTGCATTTAAATAATTCAGGCAAAATCATTATGAATGGGTCTGTGAGGCAAGTGGCATCTCTGATGTGTTTCGTGATTTTAATAAGAAGGTTAGTGTATCCAGACCCTGTACTGGTTCAATTAAAAAGCCAGACTCAATTTCTTTTCTGAACTCTGCCAAGCTTTGAGGCACTTTATGCATGACGCAGACTCCACTGTGCAGCATCCAGGTTCTTTTGATTGCAGGCAGAGTTATATTTCCTCTCCTGGTTTCTAACTGTCTTATTGGTTGTGTTTAAAACTTCTTGAATGCTTTCTGTTTCCTATAGACTTTTTTAGAGGGGAAGGGTGTTTATTAGTAGTAGCGCTTAGAACACACATAAATAAGAGAGCTCTTGAAAACATTAAAACATTGATGAATTTAAGACAAGTGATTTGGACTTTGCCTTCATAAAGATGGAAAGGCAGATCTTTTTGTTTCTTCCTGGGTCATTGTTCTACCTGCTGTTTATAGGATAGAGGAGTGGGAGAATATAATTTTAACATCTCTATTTCTTTTTAAAACACACCTTTGGACTTATATCAATATCTTGACATGTCCACGTCTTGTGCACATTTTTGATCAGAACACCTCTTCATCCCCTGCTCACAGGGGGAAGTTACTGCTGCTGTTACTGTCAGTAATGATAAACTGGAAGTGAAATCTCACTTGGACACTCAGCACTGGTTTTGCCCTACAGTGAAGATGTATCAGGTGAGTTCTGCTAGAAGTGTTTGTCAAGGTCACACACACCGAGAAAGGGCTTTCTCTGCCGTTTTTTGCTGCATCCTTAAGTTTACTTTCTGCTGCCCCACCTCTATTCTCCAGAACAGATGAACTGCATGCATCATCAGGGCAAAGAAATGAGGGATGAGTCTATAGAAATACTCTCTGACACTGAGATATGAAAGCATAGTTTACCTATCCAGAAGTCTGCCTTTATGGAAACAAAGTAAATGGCATTCTCGGAACTAGTTATACAATATAGCTCAGATACTAGAAAATAATAGCTCTTTCAAGCCTCATCTATGTCATATTTATCTTTGAGAAATACGTGATGAGACCGTACTAGTGCATGAATAAATTAGTATGACTGTACCGTAAAGCCTGAGGATTTATTGCTTTTAGCAGTGAAAAACCAAAGCAAGACTCCAGCACTGACACTGCCACAACACTGAATGCTGTTCTAAGAGCACCTCCATTTTAAATCATGCTTGTCTTCTCCTCTGGGTGTAATTTTCAAAGGATATTATGAGAATGGACATACTTCCTCTGAAGTTACTGGCAAGACTCCCACTGACTTCAGTAGAAAGAAGATAAGACATTATTTGTAAGATTGTGACTTTTCCCTGTTGCAAACATCCCCTGTGATACTCTGCCAATCATTGCATTACAGACACACTGAGGTTTTGAATAGATAGTGATGCAGCAAAACTTCTCAAAATAAACCAGAATAACCCGTAACACTTCTGTAGTGTTTTTCATTATACTTTATAAGTCCTTTATAAGCTTATCTAAGTCTTTCATTTCTCTGTTATACAAAACGAGGTCCAAGTAAAATAACCAAAATAAAATATTAAAATCATAGAATGAATTAGTACATGAAATAGCAATAAGGCTGGGTTCTTTGTTTTCATGGATCTTTATTTTTCACTGGATGTAAAGACTTATTCTGTGTTATTCAGATTTGGGCATTAACCACGCCTTGGTGTTCTCTCTTCTGTTTAAAGACAATTACACATAGAAGTTAATAGAAAAAAAGAACAAACAGATTGTGTCTGGGGTTTTCAGTGAAACCCAATACAGGCAGGCCAGATGCTGAATACAGAGAAAGATTTTTAAGGCAATGAACCAGCTGGAGTTTTGCCTGTGCATACAGTATGGGGTAGTCCCAGTCTGTATTTCCACCAGGCTTGCATCAGTTCTATTTCCATCTCTTCAGTACGCATTAATTTGAAGAAATCTTTCTTTTATAACTAAGGTAATCAGAACAAAAAAGTTCTGTAAGTACTCCCCTCTGTGCTTACTCACTTGAATAAAACCCCCTGTTGTCATGAAAAGTACACCAGGGATCCAGAAATACTTTTTATTGTGGCAGCATGAAGCCTGAGATTAGATATACAGCACTATTAGTCTTATTTGTATCAATCTAGTCAGTCTTGTGTCACTTTTATCTATTTTCGTAAATGTTTAGGCTGGTGATGTAAATCATTCTTCTTGTCTCCCGTAGTGCTCTGAGAAGCAGAAATAAAATAAAATAAAAAATCTTAACATCTGACACTGATTTGCAATCAAGTTCCCGTGCTTCAATTTGCATCACGTGATTTTGCCTAATGGTGACAAAGAGCTCTAGGAACGGGCTACAGTGCTGCGTGTCTGGGTATGGTTTTGTAGGGAAGGCACCAGTTTTCAAACATTTGTATTTCCAGTAGCCTGTGTTGTGCCTAGTTTTATATTTGTTTGTACTATGCTCACATGAACTAAAGTTAGGAGTGTTTTAGAAGCTACAGGGTAAGAGGAGCCTGTACACGGACACACCTGTCCCTTACCACAATAATACTCATCCAAAAACTTCACATCGTACTGCATGATCTGTATGTACATCTAAAAAGAAAAGAGTTTTGACTTAGGTTTTTGAGCTATACTTATGTTGGACAGAACATTGCTTTTCTAGAATTAGGTAGCACAACTGGAAGGATTTTATAGAACTAATTCTATTCCTCACAAGTTTTGAATGGATTTTAAGAGTAATGTTCACAAATTCAGATTCAGTTATCTAATGCCCATTTTGGCCTGGTTTTGTGAATAAATTTTAAATTTCTAGCTGTTGTCTTTTCTTCAACAAGTCCAAGTTAACATGCAGCATTAACGCTACATGCTTATATTTCAAGTTTTCAGCACTAAGTCCCTAGAATATTTGGTTTAAAAAATCCAAACCAATATCAATATTTCTTTAGCATTCTCTAGAGATGACTGAAGAGGTGATCTGACCAGAAACCAGTGCATTTCATGCTATGTGAAATATTTGTGCTCAAATTTCCTTTGTACTTAGGCCAGTAAAGACCAGGAGTTGTTTTGATGCATTTTTGGTGACCTATATAGGGAGCTTATATTGTGACATTAATAAGACATCACACTTCAGCCCTCTTTGATGAATGACTAGCATAAGGCAAGCTACAATGCCTTTGGCAAAGTCTGAAAAATTCCCTAAGATTAACACAATTTGATATTTTTCCCCATATTGGCATAATCTTTAATACATTCCTCTTTTTATCTGATCAATATAATTTAAGAGCTTCTTTTCTTTTTTGTGTTTTCCATACATTCCTTACTTAGAGGTAAAGAACATAATCACCGCTGACAGACTACTGTTCTGTCTTTCAGGAAGTTATGCTGGTGATGTTCCCTACTGGTTTTTGAATCAGATGGTTGCTTAGTCAAATGCACAATCAGGATGTTCCCTCTGGACTCTCCACCTCATAGGTCAACTGTATGGCACACCCTCATCTGGTAATTCTTGACATTCCTTTCCTAAATCCTGCCTCTGGCTACGAAGACTTAAGTTACTCTCTCATCAGTATGGAGATTTACTTCACTGGCTCTGTTGAGATATTTTCTAAACACTGACTAATTAATTTCCAGTTTAAGACATACCTGACCAGAAACACAATCAAAAAAGCAAAGTTAAATCTGAAAAAATATGTTAGCTGCAGACTTATTTCTTTCGAAGAAAACAGAAGGGATGTATTTTGCAACCATTTCTATCTTCCATTTCAACTTTGCACCTGACATTCTGGATATCACTGCCAAACTTAACATTTCTTGGACTCACCAGCTAGGTTTGCAAGGCTGTGTGATTTGGATGAGGAAGGAAGGAGAAGGGAAGACAAGTGGCTGGGATCCTCTGCCTGTTTTGTATTCCCCTTCTTTCTATTGCTTATACTTATGCTTTTGTTTAGAGGTGATTTCTGGTGTCTACAGAAGTCCCACTCCTACAGGAATCTCTCTGATACATCTCCCATAAATGGTGAGGATACCACCATGTCACTCCAAAGTGACTTTTTTATAGACGTTAAAGAAGTTGACTGCATGTGTTACTGAGGATAGAATCTATCACAAGACAGATGTCTTACATTTGATATTAATTCTAATCCTCAGCCCAAATGAAAAAAAATTCATATTGTTTTCTTCTGAGAAATCATTCTTGATTTTTCTTACCTTCCTGGATTGTTTCTCCATATCGCAATTTTTTATTTAATTTCTAAATTTTGAGATGACTTTGCAGTTGAAGAGAGGAATTAACTCTCATGTACAGTCCATTTCTTTTTTTTTAATCTGAAATGTGTCAATTCAATCTGCAAAAAATAGATACAAGATTTTCAAAGTCATAGATGTTAGGGAATGTGGAAAAAGCTGCAAAAAAGAAGTACCATTTTCAGAAATGTCAAAAACTCCTTAAATTTGATGAGAGGATTGTCTTTTTCATAAGCCCTGTCAGGGTTTTTTCAGGACAGGGTACTGCAAATCACACTGACTTTCAAAGATTGTCAGCCACACAGACCCAGCACTAAACAGCCCATGCAAGAATTTGCCATCTTCAGGCATGCCAGGCAGTATTTTTTCATTGATAATATTACAGAAACTTATATTTAAATATTGTTTCTAAGTAAAAAGTGAGCAGGGGAATAATGAATAATTTATGAAGGATTTTGCATAGTTCATTCCCCTGAGCTTCCACAGGTCTGAGCAGTAAGAGTGCCGTGAGAACATGAAGAGGAACATATCTTAGAGTCCTTTTCTCTTGCTGAGAAAGCTGCAACAGAGTTAAGTCAGTCAACTGGAAGACACCAGAATTTGCCTTACTATGAAAGACAGGATTGGGTGAAAGAAGACATGTCATTAAAGGCCATATGGAATACATGTACATGCAAACTTGACAGCATTTGGCATTAGTTTTCTCATGCCTGACGTGTTCTACCACAATAATGTTCCAGAGGAATACAACGCTGTATCCTGGTACTCACATATATGTTCCTTTAGCAACGACTGCCTTCACGGGCAGCCTCTCTCCTTTTCTCCACCTCCAGACAACTCAAAGTTCCATTGACCTGGGCTATAAGGTCTAAAACTTTCCCACAAGTCCAGGCAGGGGTCTCAGTAAACATCTCCATCCCTTGGCCACATAGGAGGATTGAGAGCTTTCTCACAGGCCAGCTAGAGTGGACCTTTCATAAAAAATATTCTCCACATTTTATTGCTGTATATGCAGGCTTCTGTGTTTGCTTGCTTTAGCACATACACTGTTTTCATGTCTCGTGTCCCACAATGCCTGCTCTTGTTGAAGAATGACAGTTTGTTTACAAAAATAATCTCAAAGGACTATTTTCAGTAACTTATGCAAAGAAAAGTGTTGGATAGTTGCATGTGGGATGCAAGACCAGCATAAGCTTGAGGGTGAAGAAGAGTCAATTATTTCAAATGGGCCTGATCACCACTTTCTTACAGTAAAAGCATCAAAGTGTGATGATTATTCCATAAAAATGAATTGATAGAAGAAGCAAAAAAAAAAATGGAAGAAGCAAAGAAATAAGCAGGATTATGTCCCCAGAGAGGACTATAATCAAGAGAGCTAGCTCTAACCTGATCCTTCTAGACGGAGGGACTGTCCTCTTTTCTCCAGAATTTCTTGTTTCCAGGGTCTGGGATTCCTGTGGGTTGGCCTTAGCAAAGGCTGAAGCAAAGAAGGCATTCAGTAACTCTGCTTTCTGTGCGTCCCTATCACAAAGGTCCCCACCTCATTCAGCAGTGTGCTCATGTTTTTCCTAGTCTTGCTGTTGCTATTGATGTGCTTGGAGAAGGCTTTCTTGTTGTCCTTGAAGTCCTTTGCCAGATTTAATTCCTCATGGGCTTTAGACTTCCTTGTTGCATCCCTGCATACTCTTTCAGAACTCCAGTAATCCTTCCAAGTCCCTTTTCCCATAGTCTGTAAACATCTTTTTTTTCATCTGAGTTTTTCCAGGATCTCCTTACTCATCCATGCAATCCTCCTGCCTCCTTTTCTCTATTTCATACTTCTAGGAATCTTGAGCCTGGAAAAGGAAGTGCTTGAATATTGCCTAGCTCTCCTGGATCCCTTTGTCTTGTAGAGCCCCAACCCATGGGATTCCTCCAAGTAGGTCTCTGGAGAGGCTGAAGTTAGCTCTTCTGAAATCCAGTTTTGTAATCCTACTTATTGCTCTGCTTCTTCCGTGCAGAATACTTAACTCTACTATCTTGTGGTCACTGCAGCCGTAGCTGTCCCCAGCTTTCATGTCACCAACCAGACCTTCCTAGGTTCAGCAGTGCTCCTCTTCTCTTTGGCTCCTTCACCACTTGCATGAAGAAGTTATCAGCAATGCTCTGTAGTAATCTCTTGGACTGTGTGTTCCTAGATGTTTTGTCTTCCCAGTAAATATCCAGATGTTTGAAGTCCCCCATGAGAACCAGGGCCTGTGATTGTGATGCCACTTACAGTTGCCTGTAGAATGCCATGTTGACCTCCTCTTCCTGAGTAGGTGGCCTGTAGTAGACACCCACAACAGTGTCACCCATGACAGCCTGCCTCTTGATTCTTACACATAAGCTCTCAACTCATTCCTTATCCACACCTAGGCTGAGCTCAGTACATCCCAGTTGCTCCCTCACATAAAGAGCAATCCCACCACCTCATCTTGCTTACCTGACTTTATAAAAAGCAGAGTCCTCCATGACAGCATTCCCAGTTATGTGAGCCACACCACCGTGTCTCTGTGATCACAACAGGGTCAATAGCCCTCCAACTCCACACAGATTTCTGCTTCTTCTTATTTTGTTCTCCATGTTGTGTGCAATTGGTGTACAATCATTTCAGAGAAGTACTTGAGAATGCAGGTTTCCCTGGAGGAGTGGAGGAGGATCCACTATAGCAATACATGCCCTTGAGACAGTTCTGATTCTTGTCATGGAAGGTGGTAAGGGACATTTTTCAGTGTCTTTGCTGGCCTGTCTTTTTTTGGGTGTGTTGGAGTGAGCATTGCCATTTTGGACCTCACTTCTGAAGTCCTTCATTTTAAAGCTCGCTTCACCAAACTGGCCAGCCTACTGCCAAGGATTCCCTTACCCTTTCTAGACAAGTGGATCCCAACCCTCTTTAGAAGACTATAGTCATTGAAGAATATCCCATTGTCTTGACAGCCACCCCCCTTGCTGGCACGAGCCATATAACCAGGAGTTGATACGCATTGTATGTCTATTTCTGGCTGACCTCTTCCCTCAAACTGGTAAAATGGAGGAAAATACAACCTGGTCACCTATATCTTCCACTCACATCCTCAGGGTTTTATAGCCTTGTAGACCTTCAGTTTACAAGTTCATATAAATTTTTCAGAAGCTGAAGAAATAATTTCCTGAATTTTCAGTATCTTTTTAGTGCTGGAATAGTAAGGAGATATTGCAAAAAGAAAGTGTGGCAAATTATGTAACTTAAGTTACAAATTGTGTGCTTTGGAAAGTTTCATATTCTAACTAATGACTTTTCAGCTTCAAAAAGCATATTTGTTTTCACCAAAACAGGGATTTCTTGAGGCAAAACTTAGTCAAATGAAGGATTTTTACTGGGGATAGAATGGAGATTTGTGTGCTGTTTTCATTGTCTTCTGGTAGTATCTCGCCCACCCCACTTTTTTTCCTTTCGGGCAATGAAAAGAAAGCTAAGACCAGAATGCCCTATAGGAACTTCTGAATATGGAAGTGATCTTTCCACATAGTTTTGAAATAAAGACTCATTACCAAGTTAGTTTGTAATTTTCAAAAGTGGTTTCTGAAGTCTCTGTCAGGCAAACATCATTAAAATTCAGGACACAATTCACTCATCTCATTTGTCCCCAAGAGTGCTGTACATCTGCTGTTCTGGATAAATGAAAGTGTTCATTCAAAGAATGAACTTTGAAAAACACAGGACCAGTTGTCCAAAACTAAAAATATTGCTTTGGTTTAAAAACCTGCTTTTTCTTTAAGTAGCTCAGCTTCAAATGATAGTGAAACTCTACAGGGCGCATGCAAATGTAAGAGGATAGTAAAACTACCATCAGGAAAATTATGTTCCTTTTCATATGCAGATCTCCTTCCTTAACATGGCCTTTTAATTTTCTTGATTATAGTGGTACTTACTTGTTAGTGTCTCAGTGCTATAAATTAAGAAACTGACTGTGTGTTCATTATAAATTCCTATTTTCAAAGATTTATATATAAAGCTGAGCAGCCACAACAACAACAACAACAATAAAAGATAAATTTACTTGGAAATTGTGATGAGAGAATTATCACTTGAGGATATTTCCAAACTCTCTAACTCAAACTTGACTTCAACTCAGTAAAGTTGAAATTTGTGCGTGCTACAGAGAAATTCTTCCAGTGTGCATGGAAGAACATTTTAAAGCGTTGGGGTTCATAGTATTTGGGTTATTCATCATATTAAATACTTAAGCAGAATATAACAATGATGTATAGAAACAATATGATAGATATAAATGAAAAGGCAGTTTGAGAAACAGAGCCTGCAGTGTACTGGAAGAGTTGAAGTAGAACTGGTAACAGTTTTGTAAATGGTATACTCTGGAAACTGTTTTCTTATACTTGTGGGTTGTCAGTCATGAGGCAATTACTGCCTAAAATTTGTTAAAAAAAATTCATGTACCATAACCTTGCAATTACCTGTGGACGTATGGATGTATACTTAGTAGAAGTGAAGAAGACACAGTTAGCAGTATTGGCCTCAAGGCAAAACTCAGTTTTGAAGAGATAGCAGAAGGGATTTGAGTGGGCAAAAAGTTTGGAAGCAGGACTGGGAAGAGTCTGTAGAAGTCTCAGAAGGTGAAGGTGAGTGAGGAGAGCTCGAGAGATGAAGGAGATATTCAGGCTTGCATGGTTCAGCCCCAGTCGACAGCCAAGCACAACACAGCTGCTCGTTCACTCCCTCCTGTTGTGATGGGAAGAGTAAAAGTGTGAAAACTTATGGGTTAAGATAGCGGCTTTTAAAGACTATTAAATGATAGGTATGGAAAAACTGTGCACACAAGCAAAGCAAAACAAGGATTCTTTCACTACAGCCAGGTGGTCAGTCATCTCCAGGAAAGCAGGGCTTCATCATACATAACTGTTACTCAGGAAGACAAATAACGTAACTCTGAATGAATTCTCCAATGAATTCTTCCTTCTTCTTCCCCCAGTTTTAAGTGCTGATCTTGACATTATATGGTATGGACTATACCTGTGGTCAGTTGCGGTCAGCTTTCCCAGCTGTGTCCCCTCCCAGCCTCTTGCGCATCCCCAGCTTACTTACTGGTGAGGTGGTGTGAGAAGTAGAAAATGCCTTGACCCTGTGTAAGTGCTGCTCAACAGTAATAAAAACATCTCCGTATTGTCAACACTGGGAGTCATATGAGGTGGTTGACTTAGAATTCAGGGCACTGATGACTCATTAACAGCACTACTAAATCCAAAGTTGGATTAAGCAAGCAAAGTTTAAAATACCAGATATTACATTTACATTTTTATTATAGCCAGTTCTCACCTGATAAAGCATGTCCATGTATTGGAAGAAGGTAGGGCCAAGACAGCTCAGCCACAGCTTCCCTGGGAGGAAACAGGCTACTGGAGGTTGTTAGGAGATGATATTCAAAATGGCACGTGCAAGTTCTTTCTTTTAGTGTGAATTTTGGCTTGTCCTGAGATGCTAGAGTTACCTAAAATTTGGCAACACTTATTGTTAGACTGGCATGGTACATGAGCTATCTCCACTGATGCTTATAGTCAGCTGACAGTCATGGATTTCATTCAAAGAAGAGAAATGAGAAATGGAGAACATTTGTGAAATTCGGAGGCTACTGATGCTCTGGAGAAATGTTTGATGTCAACTTCAACCATTGGCTGTAGGTGGGAGTCTGTGAAAGAGACAGCATGAGAGAGCTGAATGGAAGGGACTCCATCCTCTATTAACAGAGATAAAGGTCTTTATAAAGTCCATTATAACTCCTAAACATTGCAGCATCTGTACTACTAGAGAACTACTGACCCACAACGGACCCTGTTGACAGTTACTCAGATATTGCTTGGCAGAAAGGAACCATGAGGCAATTTTCTCCAAGCTCTGATGGTACCTGCATAAAGCAGGGCAGTGAAGCAGAAAAATACATGCATATATGTGTCTGGTAGCACAGAAATGCAGCTTTTTTACTCAAGGTTCATATCTAGAAGCAGAAGAGTCACAAACATCTGTCTGTGAAGAAACTGACTTGTTACTCAATTATGCTGTCTCCGAAAAGAGTTTAAAACAGTATCCCAAATATACTTTCAGCATTGTATGTAATTTGTACATAAGTAATTATTAGGTAAATATATTCTGGTGTCTTCCTTAGTAGCTAAGGGAAACTGGTAATTCCTGCTCCTGTTTGGGATTCTAAATACCCTGTTATATGTTCCCTTAAAGGTCCCAAGCAGTCGCACTGTCACAAAATTTACTTTCCATACTGATACATAATTGAGAAGTAGTGAAGCAGTGGTATTTTGCTTGCATTTTACCCTGACAAAATCCCTCTGCTTGCTGAACACAAAAACATGCTTTTATTGCCATCTGCTCACATAATCTTCATCTAAGTGAACAACAGCCGTAAATATACATAACAACTTAAAACACTGTATGTGTGTAGAGGCGTAAGGGATTCTAAAAGAAAATTTAGGTATTACACGACCTGTGAGACATGACTGTGCACAAGAATTAAGCCAGAATCTTGATAATTGCAAATATCTGCCCATATCAGTAAACAGTATGTGTTTGTGCAGCCCTAGTCCATGAGGCAGAGATTATCCAATGAGGTGATTAAGTCTTCCTTATACTTTTGCAGCTTTATCAGTTACAAAGGAAGAAATTGAATGTGGTGTTTTTAAAGAAATGTCCAGTACACACGAAGTTTTACAAGGACATAGAAAATAATACTTGATTTGTAAAATATGGTGTCCCACACAAAATGGAAAATTTGTCCCAATGAGTCACAAGAATGAAGTCAACTAGGAATAATAATTTGTGATTAATTGTGTGTAATATGGGAAGGCAAACAGTGGATGCTGTTCCTGTAACACAGTACGTGAATGCTAGAAATGCTGTAGTCTTTCTCCTTGCTGCAGACTACAAGACCACAGCAAACTCTCTGTTGATGTGTATAGCCACACCATTCAAAATCTTGTTTTACACATTAGAAAATAGGTGAGTGTATTATGCAGGGAAGGGAACTGTTTACACAATATTGACCTTTGAGTCAGATTCGTGGGATTGAAAATATGTGAACCCAAAAACCTGTTTTGGAATGATGGGCTGTTAAAAGAAAGGATGGAGAGGGACTTCAATTTGTCTCCTTTAAAATACTCACCTTGTGGGACACATACATCAATGGATGTTGTAATTGGCGGTGACTGATTCATTTGCCTGCAAGGGTTGTTAATAAGACACTATTAGAATTTAAGGACAGACGGGTTTATCATGTTACTCTGCCAATCTCAAACTAACTTAACCCTATATTGAGACACAGAATCTGTGCTGGTTAGTGGAGAACTTTTAGGATGCCCTCTCCAAATTGTGATGCAGATGAAACTTCAATGTCCTTAGTACTTTCTACAACAGTTTACAGAAATCTTCCTCAGTAGCTGAGAAGCCAGAATCGGTGGTGAAAGCAGTCATGAGACTGAACTGGAAAGTCTGAGACTCACCCAAGAGCAACGCCAGAGACATCACAACAGGGGCAGTAGAGGGGTTTGGGACCATCAGAATATGCAAATCCTGCTGCAGAAACTTGGTAAATGAGCAGTGACTGGAGCCTCAGAAGTCAGGAATGATAGACTCAGAATGACAGACTCAGCAGTGTGGTACTAAAATTTCCATCTAGGTATTATTGTCACTTCACATATTCTCTGTAAGGTAAGTGCTAGAGCAAATTGAATAACTCCAGATGGCCCTTTGGCAGTCAGGTGACTAAGGTACTTGATGGCAGATGAAAAAGGGTCTTTAGAAACAAAGACTAAAAAATGCTGGTTTAGAAAACTTGAAATAGCCATTTTGCTTTGCTGATAATTAGTTATTGGTTTCATTTTTTTAAGTTAAACTTTGATCTGTTAGGAAGAAAAACCAAGAAGCAAATACAGCAAATGAGGACATACTAGGACACAAGAATAATACAAAATCAGTGCTATGCCACTACTTGAGTTGGTCTGCACAGAGGTGAATGTGATGTTTCAACCAAATTATTTACCAACTGCAAATAAAGTACAGTGTGCAGTTAGGTGACAAGAAATAATCAGAGATACAGAAAGCACTCCTCTGGGAGACAGAGAGGATTAGTTTTGTTTGCCTTGCAGAGGAGATTAATTACAATTATTAAACATAATGAATGCAAAAGAGGAAATAGATGAGGAAAGTAGGTTTACCAACTCTTACAGCAGAAGAATAAAATTATATCCAGTAAAACATTAAAGAAAAGAAATATAAGACTAATTACAGTGTTTCTTTCATATGATGATATAAAATTAACCTCTAGAATCCATTGCCACAATATGTGACCTAAGTAAGATTTGGAAAGGAGAGTGTATATGGCTAATGAAAGTGTTTGCAATCACAACAGATGCAAACAAATGACAACTGGAGATACAATCCAAGGATGTTGTGGATAACTGGAACATTACATATGTAGCCAATTATGATCAGCCTTTTTTCTGATGACTTCTGGTTCTTCAAGTAAGAAGCAAAGTGCAAATCACATTGCTACATTCTGTAAAAAGAGGCAATCTCTGTCCTGGAGCAGGTATAAAGGATGCACAAACTTTAGTACACAAGAGGGTCCAAGGCACTTTGAACGCCAGATGGAGTTTTGCTAGTGAAAGCTAAATGTCAGGCAACCTTTTACAAATGAGGTTTACAGCCCTAGACTAAACCAGAGTGATAGAAAACAAAATTTGGCCTACATTTAGCAAATGAATTTAATGAAGAATCTAAGACAACTATTGCCTGGCATTATTAATAGAAACCAGTCAAGTTCAGCGCTACCAGAAATAGATAAAAAATCTGGAATTTGGTGATTCATCCATCTCAAAATCTTTTGTGAGTATTTCTAAGGTGACTGTCAACCTTCCTCAAAGTCTATGTAAATGACTGAGAACCATTTTGTGCATTATTTTGTGTGTTCTTTTACTTAGGAACCAAACTACCAAGTTTGGTGCCTCGGATCTATTAGAGAGACAAAGACAGACCAACGTGCTATCGGCATGGCAGGAAATTAAAGAGGATACTACAAAGTACAGTCACAATTGCAAAAATTATTACAATGCTTTCTGTATATTTGGCAGCACTGCAAATATGAACATTAGTTTTTTGCAGACTGATTTGTACAGATTGCATGTGGTAGTCACCAGTGAAGTTCTTGCCATTAAGCACAACCACATCAGACTTACATTGGAATCAGTGTGCCGGCACTTCTCTCTAAATTTTCTCAAAACAGTGGAAAAAAAATCGTTGAGCACAATGAACAACTATTGTTACAGTCATTTTTACTGCTTGTTGTACTGCAGGAAAGGAACACCTACAACTGTCTTACTGGCACAAGTAAATTTTAAACAGTTATTAGTATGCAGTGACTTTTTTGGAAGGAATTTACACAGAAAAGTATGTTACACTAAATACAGATCTCTGTAGAAGTATTAGGAGTTTTCCACTTTTCTTTTAACAGAGTGTTTTCCACATTTTTTTTTTTTAACTTAGAGAACAGACTCAGCTCAAAGGTTAGTGTTTAGGAGATAGACAAGAAAATAATCTTTCAATGAAATGCTCATGAAGTTAGAGTCAAATTAATGTATTGTATATTTCCATTACTCTCTGTTAACAATATTAACCTCACTGGCTGGGTTTTCTACTTTTGAGAATATTTTTTTTTTCCTCTCTACTTCTGCTGGGTGGAGGTGTTGATCTTCTTGAAGGAAGGCAGGCTCTGCAGAGGGATCTGGACAGGCTGGATAGATGGGCTGAGATCAACAGAATGGTGTTCAGTAAGACCAAGTGACAAGTCCTGCACTTGGGGCACAACAATCCCATGCAGTGTTACAGGCTGGAGAGCTGCCTGGAGGAGAAGGACCTGGGGATTTTGGTTGACAGCTGGATGACTATGAGCCAGTAGTGTGCCAGGGTGGCCAAGAGAGCTAATGCCGTCTTGGCCTGTATCAGAAACAGTGTGGCCATCAGGACAAGGGAGGTTACTTTCCCCCTCTACTCAGCATTGGTGAGGCCACACCTCACGTATTAGGTTCAGTTCTGGGACCCTCACTACAAGAAGGACATTGAGACGTTGGAGCACATCCAGATAAGGGCAACGAGGCTGGTGAAGGGGCTGGAGAACAAGTCCTACGAGGAGAGGCTGAGAAAACGGGTTGTTTGACCTAGAGGAGAGGAGGCTGAGGGGAGACCTCATCGCTGTCTACAACTACACGAAGAGAGGTTGTAGTGAGGTGGGTGTTGGTCTGTTCTCACAAGTGACAAGTGATAGGACAAGATGAAATGACTGCAAGTTGTGCCAGAGGAGGTTCAGATTAGACATCAGGAAAAATTTCTTCACCAAAATGGTAGTCAGGTTACCCAGGTAGGTGGTTGAGTCGTCATTCCTGGAAGTGTTTAAAAGGTGGGCAGATGAGTTTCTTAGGGATGTGATTTAGCCAGGGGACAAGTACGGTTGAACTTGATGATCTCAGAGGTCTTTTCAAAACAAATGATTCTATGATAGATCTATACACAAGTAGTAAGCATGGTACCAAAAGTATGCATCTGCAAAATATGGTTCTTCCATGTAGTACAAAGCCAACAAACTGGGAAAAAAAGAAGGCAACTTAAAAAAATCCTAGATTTAATAATTTTCTAGTATGGGTTAATAAAATAATTTTGGGGTTTTTTTCATATTATTATGTCAAACAAAGAAAGTTAAACAAATCACTACCAAGAGTAGACTCTGAACAGCTTTTTTGTAACGATTTCAATAGATTTTTTCTAGAATGTAAATTTCTTTGGCAGAAATTGGTGACCTACTTTTGGAGTATTAAGTAAAGAGTGTACCTGTCATAAGTAAAACATATGCAAGAAAAAGCTGTCAGAAATAAATGCAATGGTATTTTTTAACTGAAAAGCTGTTATTTTTAAATTACTAAATGGGAATATTTGAAAAGCATTTTTTACACCCCTTTTCACACTACCGATATGTATGCATTTTTTTTCCTCATAATCGGAGGTGTTCTTACCTTTGCCGTATCAGGGTGAAGATGGCCTAGACAAATCAGAGAGTCGTATTTTTTTCCTCCACAAGATGGAAATGATCTTGGTGGTCTTTAGTCAGAGATATGAGAATATTTTTTAGCTCTTGCTTTCTGCCTGAAATGGCTCAACTGATGATCTAGCATAATCTCCAAAATTGCAAAGAATTACATACTGCTCACGTGTAAAAGAAAGACATCTATTGCTAGTCATGGCATGGGGTATCTCTCCGCATTGCACTCAATTTGCAACATGTAACAGAAGTGTAAGTCATCATTGGCCCAGTATGACTTGACAAGGTGTAACAAACACAGAAAGTTTAAAACTATTCAGACATTTGTAGAGGTTTCTCAGGCATATTTTAAGAGGTCCGGGGGCTGTAATATATGACAGAAATGAAATCCAATGCATCTGTTGTTGGTGGTCAGTCACAATTGGTGTTCCCTAGGGCCAGTGTTGGGCCAGTTCTATTCAAGATCTTTATCAGTTACTGGGACAAAGGGATCAAGGACAACCTCAGTAAGTTTGCAGCTGGCACCAAGATAGAGTTGATTTGCTTGAAGGTAAGAAGGCTCTACAGAGGAATTTGGACAAACTGGATCAATGGGATCAGGCCACCTGTATGTGGTTCAACAAGGCCAGGTACTGGGTTCAGCACTTGGATTACAACAAACAGCGTTCCAGGCTTGCAGAAAAATGGTTGGAAAGCTGACCAGTGTAAAGGACCTGGCAGTGTTGGTCAACAGCCTGCTAAATATAAACTGGCTGTGTTCCCAGGTGGTCAAGAAGGCCAAGAGCATCCTGATCTGTATCAGAAACAGTGTGGCCAGCAGGAGCAGGAAGGCAATCATCTTACTGTACTCGGTGCACCTTGAATGCTGTGTTCAGTTTTGGACCCCTCCTATAAGGAGGACATTGAGGTTGTGGATCGTGTCGTAAATGGATCTGGTGAAGGGTCTAGAGCACAAGTATTATGAGGAGTGGCTGTGGGAACTGGAGCTGTTTATGCCTGCAGCAAAGGAGGCTGAGGGGAGGCCTTAGCACTCTCTACAACCACCAGAAAGGAGGCTGTGGTAAGACAGGCGTAGGCCAAGTAACAAGTGATAGGACAAAAGGAAATGGCTTCAAGTTGCACCAGGGAAGGATTGGATCAGATAATAGGTAAAATTTCTTCACCAAAAGCTCTATCAAACATTGGAACAGGCTGCCCAAAGAAGTGGTTGAGTCACCATCACTGCTTCCATTTAAAATAGATAGATGTGGTGCTTAGGGCCATGGTTTAATGGTAGATTTGGCAGTGCTAGGTTTATTGTTGCACTTGATGATCTTAAGGGTCTTTTCCAACCTAAGTGGTTCTGTCATTCTATGGTTCCAAAAAACTGCCCCAGAGCTGAAGTGTTTGTATACTTAGCCATTAGACTTAGAAAGTTCAAAATCCATCAAATGGTATGAGGAGGTGCTTGAAGCCTTGTTGTGTGAAGACCTTCACCAATGGAAAGGGATAGAGACCCCTCCACTGTGTCTGAGAAGTAACAAACACCACAAAGTACTTTCTGAAGAGCCTGAAGGCCACACAGAGTCCAAATAACCAGTAAGTTTTGTACCAGTAATAAGTTGGGCCTTTAATAAACTAGGGTTATTGTCTATGTAATGACTGAATCAACAATGCAAAAATAAACTTCCTGGATTCAGAGAGACTTTAACAAGTTTTGGTTTTTGAAGCAATGCTACCATCTCAGAAAAGCTCATGGTCCTAAACTTGTAAAGACTCAAGACAGGTTTTCCAATACATAGTGCAAGTCTTGGGACTTCGTACTACCCTGCAACTAGGTGACATGCTGGGAAAAATTGGACAAGGCAGCGCTATTTGTGTGTGTTATTTAAATGGAAGAACAAGAGATCTGCAGACACCAAAGAGGCAGCTACACTGGGATCCCTTTTCTCATGTAGCAACATCTCCAAGAATAAATTTTACTGTTGTCACAGGGTAGGTGTTGACAGAGAGATTGCATCACAGCTGGAGATGGCTTGTCTGCAGTCAAATCATAGCAGAAAAATAAAACTTTTTTTCATTGTTTGAAAATATTTATAGCCATGAATGGACCAAAATATTCCTAACTTCCTCACTGTGACACTGCCAGAGCTATCTCTGCAAGAAATAAAAAGTCCAGGGCTTTCTATGAGCATAGTTACATATCTAGTGACATTTTAAGAAGCTGGTATTTGCCCAAATGCGTGTGCGCTGAGCCACAAGAGGCTACTGACAGATATAGATGTTTTCAGAGAGTTATGCCTCAGAGGGAAAGTCAAAGGATCTGGAAAATTTCTATTAACACTCTGCAGGAAATCAGGATCTGGATGCAAAACTTCCTAACTCAGAAAGAGCCTTTCTTCTCCCTTGTCTCCTGCCAATCCCAGGATGCTAATGGCTCTTATGCACATCTGGTTTACGTGCTGTGGGCACAGTAGGACAGAGTGAGCCTCTTCTGGAGTGACTGAGGTTGTGCACACAGCATAAATACAGACAGGGAAGAGACAAAATTTATGATGTCTCTGGCTTTAATGTATAAGGACCCAAATATTATTCACTCCGAAGTGGCTTTTCATGAGCCTAAATCTTTCTATATTGTGGAGTTGCCATCAAATTCCAAAAGATCCAAAAGTACCAGTTGCAGTTTGCAATTTTGCAGCATCTCTTCTCTTCAGTTTCCAAAAAGTATAAGAAAATTACTGTGATTTTCTATGATCCCAATCTCTGCATGGCACTTTTTGTTAGTTTTTCCGGAGAATCACTAAGTCATTTTGATAGCTCTTGAAAACAAATCCAGAAACTTCCTTAAATATTTTGCCACAGTCAAGCATTTTCATAGCAAAACATTGATAGCAATATTAAAAATGATTTTAAATTAGATGCTCTGATTCAAAGATCTCACTAGCAACATAATTCTTAGTATAAGCTGTGAAATTGGACACTCTAAAACTTCTGAAGAAGAAAAGTTGCCTTAGGTAACATTCTGGTTAGAGAGACACTTGATTATTGGCGCTATTTAATGTTTCACTATGTCAAACTACCAATGATATCCACAATGCTTTCACTGACACTGATTTCATAAATTATGCCAGTGTTGTTAGCAGTGTCATAACCTCTTCTTCTGTAGGAATATCATTAGAAAATCTCTCAAGCCTTATGGCTGGAAAAATCTTCACACGAATTTCATCTGCTGCCGGTATACACAGCAGAACCTCATCTCTAGAAACTATTAGGATTTAACTCTGTTATAGTGTAGTCACACAAGGAGACAAATAGGGTTGCCTGGAGATCTGTAATTCAGGCGTTTCATGAACCTTCAATGCTTGACTGTGCAACCAAAATTGTCTTTTAGCAAGTCTTTTTTATGTTTGTTATTACATATAGGTATGTGTGTGTATATATGCTAATAAATTTTTTTAAAATTTTGGAAGTCACTATTTGACTAATGTGATATACCAATATGTCTGTATAGTATTTATTGATTTCTCTTGTACCATAATATATCCTCTAATTACATAATGGCATGCCTAAATTTTTGTGCTACTGGTTCGCATTCCAAATCTCCTTATGAAATCCTTCTCCAATTTTCCTGCTGCTCTCCTCTCCTGGATCTTTATTCCCATCAGACCCATCATACATTGCCAAATGAATGTGGGTTCCGGTCTGGAGTTCAGGAATGTCGGGACAAGAGCAGATTTTATTTAGAGGACTGAGAAAGTGTAAGGTAGTCATTAATCTATACAATATGAGATTTTCTTTAAGCTAACAGAAGGAACAGGGAGAGAAGATTGTATATCTGCTCTCTGGATGTATGACTGTTGTGGTTTGAGCTAAAGTAGAATCAGTTTTCTAACTTCAGCTAAGTCTTGTTTGAATAACTTCATTTTCTGAAAGCTATCTGCATGTTTTCCAGACAATGTTTCTCTCTAGAAATGATAACATGGGACACAGGCATGCAGAAAGGTCATTGCCTATACTTATTCCTATATTAACCAAGGCCATTCTTGATCTAGTGGAGTGACTAAAGTCGAAGACGGAAAAGGGTCACACCTGTAGCGAGGGAGGAACAGGACAGGTGGCCTCTGACTGTCAAACAGAGTATTCCATCCCATTAAATTCATATTCAATATAAACTTGAAAGACCACAAAGGTCTCCCTCTCTCTGCTTCAATGGCTGACATCCAGTGAGGACCTCATCTGTCTGCTTCCCCCAATCCCATATCTGTGTGTTCCTGAGACCATCTCTCTTCTGCCACTAGCCCACTCACCAACTTGCTCTGCAGTGTTTGTGGTGATGTATAGTCATCAAGATTTGGGGATGCAATTTAAATGTATATGTATTATTATTTTCTTATTAGTATTCATATTATTATTTATTTCATTAAAGCTGTTTTAGTTTGGTTTCCAATGCACAAGTCTCTCTCAGTTCCCTTTCCCTGGGGGCTAGGGGGAAGGGAACTGGGAGCCCAGCTGCTTGGTTTCCGCTGCTGAAATTGGCCAGGTTGGGGCTAAACCATGATAATCACATATCTTCGATGTCACATTTTCAGAGATATTCCTTGGTATGGTAGCCCAGTTTTTTTCCAGAGCATAAGGTTCTTAGCAAATAGGCTTCCTTTGCAAATATTTCTGCTGGTTGATTTGTCTTTAATAGAGTTATTACCCAGCATTGTCAGAAAATTATTCATAGTGATAGCAGGCGGTAAGTATCTCTGTTGGCACCTTTCTAAAGTTAGAAAATCTTAGAAGAGAATAAATATGACGGTAATCCTGTCTCATTTATCTTGAAAGCTCAAGAAACCTAAGAATCCTATGTGCCTACCTGGTCATTCTTGAGGATTCCTGTTTCATATTCTTTACATTTGGATATGGAAATTAGGGAGCTAACACATTTTTAGAAGTGTTTAACCAAGATAATGGTTTCTCAAAACTTCTGCCAAAGTAAGGAGCAAAATGAACACTTCCCTTGAACCTTATTTTTGTTTATTTTAGATTGACAGAATTGAATTCCGTATCTCAAGCATAAGTATACCAAACATACGTGAGATGCAAATGAATGAATCCACAAAATACCGAAATATAACTCAGTCATGAGGAAAAATATAGAGCACATTAAAGTGTAGGGCATAGGAAAAGCATTCAAGACAGTATGAAAAATGTTTTGTATTTACATAGACAAGACATAGTCATGTTGACTGGAAACTCTTCAACAAATCCATATCTTAAAAAAACACCACATGATTGAAAAAAGACTAATCTCAAATAGTTTTGATCTAAGCAGCTTGAGTCTGACAAACAGCCAAACCATAACAACATGGATATCAGCCACTTATTAGATACCACAGTGCCTGAGTGAAGCCATGATTTCAGGATATTTAGCACAGACTGTGTTAGTGCTAGCACCTGGATCGGTTTGACATTATGATCTACAGGCTCTCCCCTCTAAGTCAAAATATGGTCATTTTAAGCTCTGTAAGTAATTTGTGATCTCACTAAAGACTAACTTGTACTTTAGTACCAGTTCATATCTATTTCCAATCTTTAAAAAAACAATGATGTGACATCCATTTATATCACTGCGCAGAAGGATAAATGCCACCTACTGAGTTATTCCAAGGTTACTCCTGCGATTTTTTGTTTTCAATATTTCCATTCCAAAACTGAACAGGTGTAATTCTACCCAGCTTGGAGACTGAGGAAGGTACAAATATCAGCAAAATATTTGCTATTTTGCTAGTTGGACCTTCTATTTCAATGAGAAGAGAAGCAAGCCATGAACTTTGGAGTGGCTAATTTACAACAGAAGACAACCCCAGTCTGTACGTGTATCCAGAGGTGCCGCGTCCCAGATGCAGAACCTGGCACTTGCCCTTGTTAAATTTCATGCAACTAGTGATTGTCCAGCTCTCCAATCTTTCAAGATCCCTCTGCAGGGCGTCTTTGTCCCCAAGAGCATTGACGGCTCCCCCCAGTTTTGTGTCATTAGCAAACTTTGTTAATAAACCTTCAAGTCTTTCATTCAGGTCATTTATGAAGATACTGAGAATCACAGGCCCCAGGATGGAACCCGGTCGGACCCCACTAGTGACTGGGTGCCAACCTGATATAACTCTACTCACTATGACTCTTTGAGCCCAACCCTTCAGCCAATTCCACAACCATTGTATTATGTGTGTATTTTGTTTATGGACATTTTGTTTATGAGACTACTGTGAGAGACTGTGTCAAAGGCTTAGCTGAGATCCAGAAAAATTACATAAATCAGTTTTCCCTGGTCAGCCAGATGGGTAACCCTGTCATAGAAGGATATTAAGTTTGTAAGGAAGGACCTTCCCTCTGTAAACCCGTGCTGGTTGGGACTAATGACTGCATTTTCTTTCAGATGTTTTTTGGTAACTTCCAGAACAATCTTCTCCATAATCTTACCAGGCACTGAAGTGAGACTGACAGGCCTATAGTTACTGGGGACATCCCTGCTGCCCTTCTTGAAGATCGGGACAACATTTGCTACCTTCTAGTCAGCTGATACCTCTCCAGATTCCCAAGAGCGTTGAAAAATCATTGAGACAGGTTTCACTATGACATCAGCAGACCTTTAAGTACCCTTGGATGAACGTCCAAGGACTTATCCTTGGAGAAGTCATGCTGGCTATCATGAATCACCTCCCTGTCCTTCATGTGCTTTAGCATAGCTTCTAGGAGAATCCTTCAAGGCACAGAGGGGAAACTGAAAAGTCAGTAGTTCACAGGGTCCTCCTTTGAACCCTTTTTAAAGATAAGCATAATATTTCTCTTCTTCCAGTCACCAGGGAGTTGCCCTGACTGCCATGGCTTTTCAAATATTATGGAGAGTGGCTTGGCAATCACATCAGTCAATTCCCTCAGGAACCCTGGAACACACCTCATCAGGTCCCAGGACTTACATATGTTCAGGTTGCTCAGGTGGTCACGAACCTGATCTTCTACAGTAGAGGCTTCACTCCCTTGGTCCCCATCTTGTTGTTCATTGACCCTGGAGGGGTGAGGAGAGGGGTTACCAGTGAAGACTGAGGCAAAAATATTCTCGAGTATCTCAGCCTTCTCCTTATCCGTTGATACGAGGTCACCATTTTTTTCATCAGTGGGGGTAAACTTTCTTTAACCTTCCTTCACTGGTTGACATACTGATAGAAACCCTTCTTGTTATTCTTCACTTCTCTTGCCAAGTTCAGTTCCAGCTGCGCCTTGGCCTTTCTGACCCCATCCCTACACAACTGGGTAGGATCCCCATACTCTTTCCAGGTTTTCTGACCTTGCCTGCAGTGCTTATGCAGTTCCCACTTGCTCTTCAGTTTGACCAGCAGCTCTTGACTCAGCCATGGAAAGGACCTTGGAGATCATCTAGTTCCAACCCACCTGCCACAGGCAGGAACACATTCCATGAGACCAGGTTCCTCAAAACATCATCCAGCCTGGCCTTGAACACCTCCAGGGATTGGGCACCCACAACTTACCTGGGCAACCTGTTCCAGTGCCTCACCATCCTCAATCAAATTTTTTCGCAATATCTAATCTAAATGTACTCTCTTTCAGCCTAAAGCCATTACCCCTCATCCTATCACTGCACTCCCTAACAAAGAACCCCTCCCCAGAATTTCTGTAGGCTCCCTTTAAGTACTGGAAGGCTGCTATAAGGTCTGCCTTGAGCCGTCTCCTTTCCAGGCTGAACAACCCCAACTCTCTCAGCCTGTTCTCATATGGGAGGTGCTCCAGCCCTCTTATCATCTTTGTGACCCTCCTCTGGACTCATTCGAACAGATCCATGTCCTTCTTGTGCTGAGGACTCCAGAACTGAATGTAGTGCTCCTGCAGAGGCCTCACAAGAGCAGAGTAGAGGGGCAGAATCACCTCCCTCGACCTGCTGTTCACACTTCTTTTGATGTAGCCCAGGAAATGGTTGGCTTTCTGGGCTGCAAGTACGCATTGTCAGATCATGTTGAGCTTGACATTCACCGACACCATCAAGTCCTTCTCTTCAGAGTAACTCTCAATCCATTATCTGCCCAGCTTGTAAATGTGCTTGGGCTCACCTTAAATCAAATGCAGCACTTGTACTTGGCCTCGTTGAACTTCATAAGGTTAGCACAGGCCCACCTATCAAGGCTTTCAGGGTCCCTCTGGACGCCATCCAATGCATCCACTGTGCTACAGTTTGGTGTCATATACAAACTTGTTGTGGGTTCACTCAGTCCCACTATCAGTTTCTCCCTCTTTCTCTCTCTCCACCTCTTGATTTATGTTTCAGATGACCTCTCTTAATAGATAGATGAAAGTTAATATTTACTGTCACCGAATTGAAAAATAATACTGCTACATACAGATCAAACGGGGTTCCTTTAAATGATGTTTTTCTACAGTGAGAGAGATTAGCATTAATTTAGATTAATTTGAAGTCACCATCAGAAAAAAATAAAGTACCTTTCTGTACAAAGATGACATAAAGCAAACCCAAATTTTAACCTCAGTCCTTAGTTATAAAGGGCCAAAGTTTAAGGGCCAAATTTGTACTGAAATCTGTTAAAAAAGTAAAAACTACAAAAAACTATTGAAAAGGGTAGGAAAGAATGAAGTTAGCCCTGGCCAATGCTAGAGACAAATAGTTCATCTGCTCCAACCATTTTAAATTTACTTGCTAGGTTTTAGAGAGGTGACTATTAGCAAAAATGAAGAGACTATGTCTGCAAGTTGTTACAGGTACCTTTTCTTTTAGACCAAATCCCACAGAGAGGCAATATATTGATAATTTAAACTAAATCTGGCCATTTAATTTACTAATTCTTCTCCTGAACCCAAAAGGCCTGGTTTAGTTTTATTACACATGAGATCCATTATTCAAGGATACTTGGTTTACAAAATTCAGCCTGCAAGACAGATCCTCACTGAAATTTATGCACACACATCTCTGGCAATGCAGTCTCTTTGCAGTCCAGCAACATAAGGACACTTAAGGGAATATAAAATGTTCTGCACTGTGTGACTTAACAACACAATCTCCATTACCTTTAATGAGAGTTGCACAATTAAATCTTCACACAACTTGTTAAAAATTGGTTTTCCAATTTAGTGCATAAAATAATAAGTCCACTTGAAAATGTAAAAAGATTGGACAGGTGAATACTTTTTGGAAATTGCATATGCCTTAGGTTGGTTAGACACTTGAGAAAAAGGGACAAGTTAAACATACGGTATGAGTCTTGTTAAAATAGACAGTAATAGAAAAACAGGAGGTATAGTATGTTTGTAATTCTTCACTATGAATCAGTTAAATAACTAGGTTTCCTCTATTTTAACAATCTATGTAAAAGGATGGTAATTAAGGCTTTAAGTATGCTTCCATCACTTAAATATGCAATACAAAACCTTAAGAAATGTAAAATCTTTTTTTATGCACAGCCAATAATCGTCACAGTGAAACAAAAACAAGTGAATGGCTCTTTCTCTAATTTTTTTGCATATGTCACATTACAAGCATCTTTGCCAGAAGAAACTTTCTGGCCTATTCATTGGAGATCAAGTGGAGGTTATTTTGGATAATTTGTGGAGGGGAAGTGAACTCCTGTATTGATAAATCATTATTACGAAGCTTGTGAACAGCTCTCATATACTAGGAAGAAGAGAAAGTTTAAAAAAATTTTCAAGTTCCTTTGGAAACCAAACCAAACCTCCGAGTTCCTTTGGAAACCATGCTGTGGATCACTAGTACTTTTGCCTCAAAATAGAATATTCTGTCTTACCAATAAACTGCTATGCTCTGTGGAAACCTTCACCCTTCAACTAGGTTTCAAGTACAAGGAGTAATCACGGATATAGATTTATTTTTTAAATTCAGCTCAATATTATACATAATAATATGCCAAACTCATGTGTGTCACTGAGTGTATGTTGACAGTTAACAGCTTCCCACATATGTTGCGTTTACAGGCAAGTTGTATTTTTTACATATACAGCCGTATCTACGTATAGCAAACAGGGCTTCACTGGTGCGTTGATTCATGGCCAAAGTACAAACTTAATATCCACAAACTTTTTCTCCTAAGGCTACAAGTGTTCGGAGAACTTCTCCAAATCCACTACCTCTTTTTGTGAAGATTTGACACTTTATTTTTACAGTGTCACCGTATCACACAGTATCACAAGGTTGGAAAAGACCTTTGAGATCATCTAGTCCAACCTATGACCCATCACCAACACCTTCTTGTCTTTTAAACCATGGCGCTAAGCGCCTCATCCAATCTGTTTTTAAACACCTCCAGGAACGATGACTCCACCACCTCCCTGGGCAGTGCATTCCAATGACCAATCACCCTTTCGGTGAAAAATTTTTTCCTAATATCAAGCCTAAACCTCCCCTGACGAAGCTTGAGACCAAGCTTTTGTTAAAGTCTGCAATTGTTCACTATCAAGAATTTATGAAAGAACACTTAACGGTTCTCCAGTGTTTCACAGTCCTACAAAGCTAACCATGTTTTGTATGATTATATGAAAGGATGAAGCCCTGCCTGCTCAGGCTGTGCAGGGATGTAGACAAATCAGAAAAGATATGGACTTAGATCTGCTTGTCATAATGAAAATACCCATACTATCATCTTTGGCATTTCTTCCACAGGTCAGTTTTGTTCTCTGCTCCCTCTATTGACCATCACTCCATACAATCTTCTTATTTCATAGCTGTTCCCCTCAGAAACACACAACTTGTGCACCTGTAAGAAAAAATATTTTTTTCCCAGAGGAATATAATTAGAACAGCACTTTTGTATGTAATATACAGTTAAGCTTCTCAGTAATCTGAAATTCAAGCTGAAGAGAACTGATGACAGAAGCAATATAAAAGATTTTCTCTAATTTTTCCCATGCCCAATGCAAACAAGAAACAGACAAAACTGATGCCCAAGATCCCTTTCAGAAGAGGATTTGGGACTCTGAGATCTCTGAAGATATAACTGCAATCCGAAAACTGATGTACCAACTAAAATGAAAAGCAAGAAATTCAAATGACAAGAGAGGAGATAGAAAAGCTTTTTTCTTAATTTTGTCGGGCAACTTTCGCACTACAAATGAGAATTCAGAAATGGACTGAAAACACCCATTCACAATCTGAAGGAGCTGCTGTCGGATTAAATTGCAGTCCTTGGGAATGGAGTCATTGGTCAGGTAAAAATTCAGCTGCAGAAACTGAGCTGCCATCTGGGAGTAGCTACAAGTTTCATAAGATACTGAAGATGGGATCCCCATCAGAAAATCTCTGTAAGCATTATTAAAAAATACCTGCTTACAGGAAAAAAGTGCCTGTGAGTTTTACTTACTGGAGATCACTCAGGACACAGTTTAATGAAACACACCGTTCTGAACGAAAATGTTGCCCTTTAAACATGGCCCTGCAGGGTGTTAGACATGTCTCCCACTGTCTATCATTGATGTTCTCATATTGATAACATAAGACACAAAAGCAAAACAGAAAATGACAATAACATCTTGTATGGGCCATATTAAAACCAGAAAAATTTTAATTTGGGAAAAAAGTGTTTTTAATATGAGAGCTCATCTGCGGAACCAGACTGTCTCATTGCTGTTTGGATTTACATGTCATGATTAATTGGCTGATGGATTAACTTCATCTCAGTGGCAGAACTGAAATTTATATCTAGTGTTCTCTTTCTTCAGACTCATGGTTTTAGAGAATCCTTTAAAATGCGTGACTTTGTGATGATATTAATTCTGAAAGGCATTGAGATATGAATAGTTCTTGAGACGTTATAAACTGTGTTCATGAGACTAGTCTTCCGTTAGTGTTCTAAATTTTGTAGAAGAGATAGCTCAAAAAATCATCTTTAATCTAATGCTTCCTGAAATATTTGAATTAATTTTCCCTGGATATGAAAATATGGATGTATTCACCTTTTGTCTGGATGGCAATTTCACTATTTTTTCCCCCTGATATCAAGCAGAGGACACTGTTCATAGCTACATTGCATGCTCTGCAACTATTCGCTGAAACAGGATTAACCCTAATGATAAGATCTGAAACAAGTCAGTGTCCAAATATGTCTTCTCCTTAGCAAGTAATTTTCTGGGGCTATTTCTCAGCTTCATAAAGAGTCTATCTCACATTGCTTGTTGGGTTATTAAAAGTGATACATTTGTTAGGCATTGGTGCATCCTTGTCCTAAAGGCTCCTTCTCAGCACATCTTCTAGATGCTAGATGCTCAGTTCATATGCCATGTCTGCATTCCACACAGCAAAAATACATTTTAGGGTTTAATTTCACGCTGACTGATGCTTCTGCCACCTTATCTCTAATCCAGTTCCCTATCTCATTTTCAATAAGGCAAAAATTCTTTTGAGAAACTCTCAGGTTATAGCACCAAATCATTATTGATGTTCATACTTCCAGTATTGTTCATATAACAGTTCACAGTAGAATTTCCTTTGTATTTTCCAGGTTAGGTTAAGTAAAGTTAATCCTTATTTACATGAAGGGATCAACAGCAATATGTACAGAAAAACACTGTAAGTCAGATCCTGTACCATTTTACAGTCAGACCCTTAATCTTGAATTGCAGTAACCCCTTTTATCCCATTATCCTGGCATTCTGGCTTCTCCTAAGGAGATATTTGCGATCATGCTAAAATTGCCTATCTATGCCTTTTAATGATTAAAGGAAATGAACATTGCACTGAATCCACTCTAAATTTAGCCTGACTGAGCACAGTAAGCTGCAAAAGGAAGTTTCCTGCTGACAGACATTCATCTGACTAGCTGATAGTTACATCATCTTTTCTGGACTAACTTTTCTGGGTAAACTTATCTAACAATTTAGCTGACAAGTCATTGAAATTAATCGAAAACTAAATAGCCCGAAGTTAATGAGAATCGGGCAAGCTACTACAAACTTAGTTTTCTCAGAAAGTCTTTAAAACAAATATGTCACTGCTGTCAAAATAAACAGCTATAAACAACAACTAAAAATATTTAATACACTAAAATAATTCTGGAATGAAATAAATGAAAACATCTTTTTGTATGCTGTTGTTGACAAACCTGCTGACAACAGGACTATAGCCTTTCCTCTGAAGTCAGTGGTAATCTGCTGGTATAGGAATCACAAAAATTGTTGCCAATAATACTTTGTAGATAGATATGCTAAGCTGAAGACAAATACTGGCAATAAAGGTTTATTCGTTGCAGAAGGGAACATTTTCTACTAACAATATTTTACATTTTTTAAAAGGTCATTGGTGTAAGAGGTGATTTAACAGACCACGATCTACTCATTTTATAAGAAGTAATAAGGTATATATTATCTGTACTCACAGATCTGTACTCACTCTGCAACCAGACTTTTCCAGACAAAAGGCCTCTATCATTATGATAATCTACTAGGAGAAAATACTTCAGCTTCCTAGCATTCAAAGTTTTGGCATATTTTCCTTCCCCAAATTTTCTATTCATTTTTGCCAGTCATATTAACTAATTCATCTCCTTTATGCTGCTGATGAAGACTCTGAGGAGCTGGGATGCTGGATTCAGCATCCAGCAAAGAGCTTGTAGGAAAAAGAGAAAAATCACCCCAGGATATAAATCAGCATAACCAAGGACTCAGAAGGAAGAACTCAATTGACCAACAAATGAAGCCAAGTTTTAAGACCAAGACGTGCAGGGGCAAAGTGGCACCTGTCAAATGTGAAGCTGATGTTGATCTCAAGAAGTAAATTAAAACAGGTAGCGAATGTTTTGTTACCCTTATAATAAATGAAAGAGGAACAAAATGGAGAAGTGTAGCTACAGTGAGGGTGGGATACAAGTTAAAAGCAGACTAATAATATATAAAATAACATAAAATATGTATGGACTAGTCAAAGGTAGACTGTACCAATATTGATCTTTCATAAGAAAATGGAATTTTTTTCACAGAAAAGCAATCTCTCTGAAATTCAATAAGCATCTGATATGAAGTCACATAGAAGTTATTAGTCAAACTAGAGGAAACAGGTGAGAACTGAGTAAAACCTAAAGCTTCTTGCTGTGAAGTACGAAAAATTATCCTGAATCTGAGGCTCTGAGCTGGTCAAATTTGTCTGCTTCTCGTAAGTGAGCTAACTCACAGCTGGAATATGCACACCTGCCTTCAGGCTGCACTCAGTTGAAAACACTCACAGAGACAGTGTCCTACTTGGTTTATCAAAGAGAAAGCTAAAAATCCCCATGTAAATAGTAGGGAAAATAATTATTTCAGCTGAAAGAAAACACTAGCAAAAAGCCCAACTGAGAATAAACTTGTCATGGCTGTGTACAAACTGGAGAGTAGGTGTTACTAACTGTGAGAAAAGTGGCATTCTAATCAAATTTGCCCATGTCAAAATGCTGTCTAGGTATTTTGACATGGGCAAATTTGTCTAGGGGGGAAGGCCTTCGCTTTTATCTGCTGCTTTATATGCCAAACAGTTTTTTGCACCACCAAGTCACACCTTTTAAATCAAGACACGATACTTCACTCTAGATTTTTATTGCAAGGCATACAACAGTAACACCAACATAGAGTAATAGAATCATAGAATGATGTGGGACCTTTAAAGGCCATCTGGTCCTACTCCCCTGCAACAAGCAGGGTCATTTTCTACTAGACCAAGTTGCTCAGAGCTCTGTCCAACTTGACCTTGAATATTTCCAGGAAATGGGGCATCTACAACCTCTCTGGGCAACCTGTTCCAGTGTTTCACTACTCTCATTGATAAAAAAATATTGTCTTTACATCTAGAATAGCATGCAGTTATTCTTTCAATATATTCTTTGTTTTGTGCAGGTATACTTGCCAGTACATTAGCTATGCTTTTGCTTTCTGACCCCTGCTGCACCTGAGACAAATGGTAGAATACTATTCCCCTGCAAGTGGACATCTTTGGATTGTAAGGGCAAGTATATTGCTGCCTTCTACTGTGTGTGACACATGCAACTCCCACTGGCTTCTGGTTAAATAATAGCAATGGGGGTGTCACATAACAAAAAAACACTTATAAACAAAGAATAAATTTCTGCCTAGCATGTAACACCAGGATGTATTTTTAGACGAGGATTTCTGTCTTATATCCAAATATGCCTTTGTCCCTTAAATGCAACCGTTTCAGTATCCCACCAATCTGTCACCAATTCTGTGACGCACCACCTCTTTGTGTTTGTTTGGAATTCAGCTTTGTTTGACAGCTGCTATTTCTTACCTGGGTAGAGACTGGGTGTGTTTTTCAATCTGTGCATCAGTTTAATTTATCTTTGTTGAATTAAGCCTCTCATTTATCTACACTACTTTTTATTTTTTCCACTTAATCTGTGGACCTGAAACATATTCATTCCCAAAGAGTCTCAATTACAGGACCTCTACTTATCGGCTTGTTTCATGCATGGAAGCTTTACAGTGTCTCTAACAGCCTTTGTATGGCAACTCTGTTGCTCCTTTTCAGAAAAATGCTTTATTTGGAAATTTCCCAGTTACTTCTACCATGAACACTGCAAAAAAATCCAGTCAGCATTTCTGCAGAGATCCTTCATTGCTGTGTGTCCTCAAGGATGCCCTTACCAGGCACTCCTGAGGTGCTCTAGCCATGGACTGCTTTAGTACTCTCTAAGCCCATCTTATCCCAGGTAATTTAACACCCATGCAGGTTGCAACAGTAGCTTTCATTCTCTTAGTTACTCTTTCTTCACACTTTTCTTGGTCTTCTGCGAGAGTTTATGATAATTTCTATTTTGAAAAGTACTTCAACTTTCTGAAGAATTCTTTCCCAGTTTTATGAAACTCCTCTCTACATAGGTCTCTAGCGACCCTCACATTCCTGTGGTGCTGTGAAATGGAAGTACCTGATGGTCATTCCTGCGAAGCATTCAGAACCAGATCCTGTGCATTTCTCTCCTTCAGGCAGAGTTGCACTCCCTTTTGAGGCCTTATTAATTACCAGTTGCACGAAACAGTCATGCCTGATGCCCAAAAATGTCCTCTCTGCTTCATGTCCTGGCATGAGTTCTGCTCAATGTATGTAGGATGACTGAAATCTTTTAATACACTCATATTTCTCCTCCTAAAGCCCTGCTGGTCTCTGTGCATCACAGGCAGTATCACATACAAACAACTGTAGTCTTTCTGTTTAGGTCTATGGTTTTAATCGGTGTTGATGCCATGTTGCTTAGTAATGTGGTCAGCTCTTAAATTTGTTTTGATGGTAAGGTTTGTAACGTATTGTATTGGGTGATTTCTGGCGTGACTTACGTAATATTTTCTGTATTTTCACACTGTGATATTATTTTTTCACATTGACTGCCTTCCTTCCACCATGTCTCTGAGATTCTTGCAGTGCCAGTATCTTCACTTAAGGCCAGGCACTTCAGTTGTCCCACCTAATGTCTTAAATTGATTCAATATTAATGTAGGAGCAATTGTACTAATGTTTTGGTTTTTCCTCATGTGCTTCTATGTAAATAACATTTGTTATCTATTTCTAGTTCAGTTATTTCTACCAGTTAACAATTTCTTCCACAGACAATTTCATTAGATTTACAGCAGTCTTAGAAGTAAAACTTGTTTTGGTTGTAATTTTCATATATTTGATCATTCACAAATACTTAAAAACTCAATATTGTTGCAAAGTTTGGTAACAGTGATAGGAATACCTTTGTAGAAAAGGAAAGCATAGAGAACAAAATAATCTGGAAAAAAAGTGTCCACATCGATTGTTTATAATATTTATCTCCACAACAACAAGTTTTCCTCTTGCTTTTGGTCACGTGTGTTCAAAAACTGATTATTAAAATCGAATTCTACCCCAACCTTAAAATGGTGTAAGAATTATATAAGATGCATGTATACTTCACAGTCCTACCTGGTACCTTTCCAACACAGAAAAAGACAAGAAGTGCATCATTTCCGTTTTCGTCCTGATGACCATGCCATGTATGTCAGCCAGTTGCAGCCACTACTGCACATACAACAGCAGTTCCCACTGCCGCCTCCCTGAACCACTGCCCAGCAATTCTCAGGTAGCACTACTTGCAGAGCAGTGAAAGCAAAGGGCTGAAACTGCCCAAATCTATCAGATCAGATGCAGAGGTAAGAGAACAAGACACCACTGGAGTCTTAGAGTCAGAAATTCCATAGGCTTCTCCCTTACATTTACTGCAGCTCCATGAAATCTTATACTAATTTAATCTACGTGTAGCCTTCCAGTGGCATTGAAGTTCAGGTTTCAACATAACGCTTGCCTCCAAGGTAAGCTGATGAACCATTAAAATACTCCTTTCTACAGTTTTATTCCTTTAAGGGCCGTATTGTTACCCTCCTTAGTAATAATACATACTGCAACTATAAATTCAAAGTGAGAAGCAACAGCACAAAGATTCTGAACAGTTCTTGAAATACTGTGGTGGACATTTTGTCTTATCTTTTGCTTGCTTTCCTCTCTGATATCTGTCATGAACGGATGTGTAAAACAAATTTTCTACCATACCCTCACCCTTCTTTATTCACCAATAGTTATCCTTTAATGTCTTTTTTTCTCCTTTGTGATGGTAAATATCAATGTTTCTGCTTACCTCAATGTATCTACTTGCTTCTGAAATCCTTGTGTACATCTCCTTTTCAGCCTTCTCTAATCAAAACTCTTACCTTCTTCACTGTGGTCCTCATTCTTTTTACAGGATAACTGTTTTTAGTTAAGGCCTTTCATTTATTTTCCTGTAGAACTCACTGTTGCGGAGACAAAGCTCTTCTAAAGCAGACATTAATTTTTTTTCACTTAGAGTATAACAACATTTGCTTTGTGTACTAGTAAAAGCTGTATTTCAAGATTATCAGAAACTACTTAGAAGACCTGGCTTCTAGAGGCAGCAGAAGCCTTGTTGCTAAGTCACTATCTGTTCCTCTATTTTCTATCTTATTATCATTGAAGAAAAGATACATCAACAACTGTAAAATGCTTTGACATCTTAAAAAGCACTTTTCCTTCTCTTAAAAAATCCTGTTATTTCAACCATGCCATTTTAGTTGAAACAAGAGTACCATAAAGGAAATGCAGTAAGATAAGTAAGTTCTGTCAGTTCTAGTAAGCTATGTTCGTTGTAAGGTTTCTGCTGATGCAGCTATCAGTTAAAGAAATAGTACCTCAAACAACATACATATGCAGTTGGATAGTCTCAATGTGGACTGCTGTTCACAATATATCAGAGATACTAGGTATTATAAATGTGCAGTGCAGAATTTTCATGTAATGCTTTGGTGAGTTCATAACAGAAAATACTAGAAAAGAGGCATCAGGAAAATGCAATTGCTAAATTTGGGGCAAGATTGTTTCAGTTTATGGAAGGACATAAAGTCTCAGGAATATTATGTCGAGGCATTGCTACTAATTTAAGTTTAAAAAGGTCTTACAAGATGTCATTGGCTTCCTTTATTGGAGTCACATTAAAGCAAATTAATACAATGGAATCAGAATGGGGTAGTCGTGCTCTCACCTTGAGCTTTAAAAAACACACAATCCTCTACTGAATACCCCTTGCTGAATATGGGAAAGTGAGGGTGGGTTCTCTAAAGCAAATTTGCACACGTGAAGATAAAGTCATTTTGTAGGGGACAAAGACTTTGACTTTGTGTATTCGTGACTAATACACATTGTCTTGACAGTGATATCAAGAGAAGATCGGAGGTACTCAAAGCTATAAAATGTACTGGACTGGATTAGTTTCAAAGGGTAATAAATGCTATGAATTTGGACAGTGTCCCTTATAGTAAGTCGTATTTGCTGATTTAGAGCAGAGATTTTTACACGTAACAATATATTTCTAATATAAAAAGAACATTTCACTTGAAAACACTCCTGTAACCCATTTTATTTTCATTTATTTCTGATCAAAAATTTTTTAATTTCTTCATATAAGAGGGGAGAATGTAGCATACACTCTTTGCTGTGTACCTGACACTGGCTGTTTTTTGTCCTAGGAACCATTTTCGAATCAATGTTCTATCCCACTAAAAAATATGTTTCACTATACACATAAATGGGGATAGCACACACCCCAACACCAACTAGGGATACTTCTAGATATTTTAGCGTGCTTGTATTGTAAAGATTTTCACAGGAAGAGTTAGCAGTTTATACATAGGAAAGATATTCTGCAGGAATTTAAATCTCTGCTTTATATGTGAGAAGCATATTCCAAAGATTATTTAGGATTCTGAGGAGTCTTGCCTGCTTACAGTTCTACTTAGAAGATAAAAGTACCATGTGTATTTAATCTTTTTTTCCCCTTAATGTAAATAAAAGGAGTTCATGTGGACTATGTGCATCTTTTCTACTTAATTTTTAACTAAAAATACGTGGTATTGGCCACGATATACCAGGTATTCCTTGAGGTATATTAACTGTAGGCAATATCTGTAGAACTAATGCATGTATAAGCAAGTGTAATTACATGAACCTTCAACAAATGCACAGAAGCACTCTGCAGCAAAGTATCCGTTACAAAATTCTTCTGAGCACAGTAGTAATGAACACCCAAAAACCCAAAGAATAGCTGTAAGCACCTATGGCATGTTTCATGACTTTGCCTCTCTAAGTAACTAATGTCACATTTTGCTTTATGGGATCCTTGTATTACATGGTATGGAAATGTTCAGGAGGTAGCAGAGGAAGTGGGAAGCCCCGTTGCAAGGTCCCAGTCTTTTGCATATTGAAGCTGAAGAGCACCTAGGCTTGTGCGAAAATGTAAAAATGGGTGAATGGAATAGAGAGGCTGACAGCTAGTGACTCTACAGTGGAAAAGAATTCATGCAGCTAGTTTGACTAGTGAAAAAAATATGGAGGGCTATTAGCCAACATATCCACTGAGCTAATGAAAGGTGTAAGGAGAAAGGAACCTCAAGCCATAATTTTGAAAGCAGAATTTAGTACTGAAACATCCATGAACATTTTGCTTAGGTGGACAGAGGTGTCTCTCACCTTTAAGAATCACCATAATATCTGTAACTTTTCACATACAAATAGCTCACTCATTATTTAAAACCCGTGTTAATTAAGGCTGTGTTTTGCTTGCCTTCTGCCTCCCTCCATCTAATATGATCTTGACAGGCATTTTTATTCTGCCTCAAGGAATACTTCTATGTTTTACTTGTATGTTTCACATATATCCCCCAGAAGATTCAGCTCCACAGTTCCAGTCTGGAGACCGCACCATTTTGGACAGGAGGTAGGGTGAAATGTCACCCAATGGTTTAATTTTTTTTGCTGATGAAGCTAGTTCCTGAATGATGCATGATGATGAATGATCATCTTGTTGCAGCCTATCAGAAAGGAACTCATGCCAAATAGACATCTGTGAGAAGTTCAGCCTTTCCACTATTTCAAGGAAAGTAACAGATATGGGATGATTTTGCAGTCTTCAGGCATCAGCTTAAACATAAAAAAGATATTTTGTATCTAGTTTAATTTGAAAAGTATCCATAAACGCCTTTTAAAATTCTAAAAACCTTTAAAATCCATGATATATTTTCATTTTATTTCTTATTCACTTTATGCATTTTAGTGCTACTGGAGTAAAACTCTTCTAAAAAAGTATTCAGAAAAGTGTGCAGTGGAAACATACAAGCTGAACTACACTGCTTGTCATCTGAACAAAGCCGGCCATTGATAGGAAGAAATCACATTTTAGGAGCTAAAACATTCAGAAATTTGAACTCTGCTTTGTCATATACTCATATCATAGACCTTTTAGCTGTTGAATATGTATTGTCGTTCACTGATTACTAGGTCAGCCACCTCCAGACTTTGGCTGTTGCCTCTGACATAAGGACTCTGGTAATGTACTACCCCTAAGAAAACTGAAGGTGCTCTTTCTCAGCTCCTAGCAATTTCTGTTCTGGCTTCTTGTTCTCACCTATGCTACAGAACTGCTACTGCCCAATGCTTCCTATGACACCCCTTTTGTTTCATCTTTTCAATGACTGTTGTTCCTTCTCCACCAAACTTATCAATTTTTCCACAATAAATGGATTTTTAATGCTGTGGGTCTATGTACCTGAGTACCACAATATATTTCTCTTTCAGTTTCAAGTAAACACTCTTTAGAGTGTTTACACCATTTACACCTCTTTTGTTTTGGATGTTTTCACTTTGTGGGTAAACTTTTTGAGTAAATGGGATGCATTCTTATCCATGACATAGATGAATATTGGATTTTCATTTTAATTTCTGTAGCAGTTGTTGAATACCTGCAGTGGATGTTTTACATGTGATTCAAGTGTAAAATATAACGATTAATGCTGAGGATGATAAAAAATTCTACTCGGATTCTGACAAGACTACAAGACTACTTCACTTGCATTTCTTTTTTTAGTACTGGAAGTAAATGAGTTTGGTAAATTTTCCCCACAAATGCTCACATAAAGTCATAAAGAAATTAAAACACACATACTATATGTTTTTCAATAAAAACAGTCTCATTTTTTAAGTAACTGGAGATTGATTATGAGAGATGGTGCCTGCACTTTTTTGTCCAATGTTTCGTTGATTGCAGAGTACCAGGGATGAAATGCAAGAGAACCCTGCACTCTCAAGAATGCAGCAGTCTGCCCTGATATATTAGCTGACCTCAGTAACCCTGTTGTGACTGCCCACAATGTATATTTGCCTGTGCCATGACATGCTACACACAAGATGATACACCTTCTTTCATTCAAATTAGCTCGTTCACCAATAGGCACCTCCTGCAGCGAAATAGATGTAAGGCAGTTTACCACCTTGGAGACTGGCTTCTGTCCTCCAAGGCAGTCCATATGGCTCTGAAGACCAAATACTATGTGGACCACATTCAGTATGAAGGGATAGAGTACATCTTCTATCTGAAAACATGGTTCATTTTCATGATCTTATTTTGAGAAACTCTGTCTTGGTTTATGAGGCAGATCAATAAATGAGAAACAGAATTAAGAGATAATAAAAGCAAGAGACAAGAATATCAAGAGACCAAAAAAACCCTGATGCCAACTCCAAGAAATCCAGAGGTATAATGGGATAAAAAAGACGAGAAAAAAAAATCTAAAGCTACAGAATACTTCCTTTACTGTGCATATGATAAGCTGTTGTTCTTTAATCTTTATTTCTATGAAAAATTTATACATTCCAGTGCAAAACAACTTTAATGAAATACTAATTTTGTTGTACAAATACAGATCTCTAGAACCACTTGAAATTAACAGAAGTGTCTGAGTCTGCTTCATGGGGCAAACAGATATGACTGAGATATACAGGAGATTTGCACCCATCTACGGAGGTAGTCAGAGGCTAGACAGTATACCCTAAAGATCCTAAAAGCTATTCAATGAGTATAACTCCCTGGACTAAGACAGCTAGCAGATGTGATACAGGACCCAGAGGTAATATAGGACCTCAAACTCTGATTTTTTACAGGGGTGACTTGAGGCCAGATGAGTAGTCTGAGGACATCTCAGATGTACTAGATTTGTGTGATCAGATGAACTGAGCCCAACATCTTCTTTGGGAAATTTTACACTAAGGTTACATATCTACTGGAATATGTTTATGGAGAAATGCAAATATTAACCTCAAAATGAATCACAGAATAGAATCATAGAATGGTTTGGAGGGACCTCGGAGATCATCTAGTTCCAACCCACCTGCCACAGACAGGAACATATTCCATGAGATCAAGTTCCTCAAAACATCATCCAGCCTGGCCTTGAACACCTCCAGGGATTGGGCACCCACAACTTACCTGGGCAACCTGTTCCAGTGCCTCACCATCCTCAATCAAATTTTTTCGCAATCTAATCTAAATGTACTCTCTTTCAGCCTAAAGCCATTACCCCTCATCCTATCACTGCACTCCCTAACAAAGAACCCCTCCCCAGAATTTCTGTAGGCTCCCTTTAAGTACTGGAAGGCTGCTATAAGGTCTGCCTTGAGCCGTCTCCTTTCCAGGCTGAACAACCCCAACTCTCTCAGCCTGTTCTCATATGGGAGGTGCTCCAGCCCTCTTATCATCTTTGTGACCCTCCTCTGGACTCATTCGAACAGATCCATGTCCTTCTTGTGCTGAGGACTCCAGAACTGAATGTAGTGCTCCTGCAGAGGCCTCACAAGAGCAGAGTAGAGGGGCAGAATCACCTCCCTCGACCTGCTGTTCACACTTCTTTTGATGCAGCCCAGGAAATGGTTGGCTTTCTGGGCTGCAAGTACGCATTGTCAGATCATGTTGAGCTTGACATTCACCGACACCATCAAGTCCTTCTCTTCAGAGTAACTCTCAATCCATTCTCCAACTAGCCTGTAAATGTACTTGGGCTTGTCCTAACCCAAGTGGGTTTAGCATAGGCCCACCAGTCAGGCTTGTCAAGGTCCCTCTGGATGGCATCTCTTCCCTCCAGTGTGTTGAATTCCACCCTAAATGATGGAACTGAAGTTGGAAAAAGTGATCTCCAGACATTCCTTCCAATCACAACCATTCTGTGAATCCAACTGCTCAATATCACTATCTGTTTTCTCTCACTCCAAAGAAGTGAATGTAGACAGTTGTCAGGAACATTGTAAGGACAAAGGATATTTTCAAACCATATAAATAGAATGATATGATTTTTCAGTTTAATCAGGTTTTTTACTGTAGGTTGCTCAATAAAATGCCTACAAGCTCCATTGTCAAGTCAAACTGTATTTTTCACATGTACTGCAGATGCTAACTGTAATGAACTTTACGTTATTAGGAAGCATAATTGAGTCTGTGAATTATACTTTTTGTTGAAGTGGACATCCATACTTTTGAACCATTTAATGGAACTTAAAAGGATTTGAATGTGCTGGTTGTCATTTTAAATGACTGTTATATATACTAAGTTCTATTTTTTCCTTATTCATACCGGTCAGAACAGCATTTCTGAAAGACTCCTCTAGGTTTGTCAAGATCATGATTCTTCCTTTTTCTTATATTTTAATAAGGAACTTACAGTTTGCAAAGGTGGAATAAGGCCTGTCCAAATGTCCAGATTGTTCCAATGGTTTCCATGGCAATCACTGGAGTTGCTCCAGAATTTTTATAACTGTAAAAGATGTCAATTTAGAAAGAATGAAAGAGTAAGAAATGTAAGGTAGGTTCAGGCATAATTCTTTATCGCTAAAATCCATATTCACAAGACAATACAAAGCCAAATAAAAGCCATTCAGTTTCCTCCATATCACCTCTTTTTGCCATTCAGGAAACAATGTATTAATTAGGCACCTTTTCCTATGAAAAGTATTCACATGCCAGCAGTATTTTTCACAACAAAGCTTCTTAAAATTACACAGATCCTGAGTCATTCCACGTAGTCAGTAACTTTCAGAACCGTCATGTTAAATAAACTGATTAAATTCTAATCCCAGAAGGCAGTACAAATGCAGTGTGCAATGCTGCTACATGGGCTGCAGGGTTGGTGGTTAGTTTTTTAAGCAAGCTACAATATGTTCAATTTTATTATTGATAGATCAATTGTACCATGCTAGATAAATTAGCTATGTTATAAGGATAGAAATCACACTAGATAATGGGCAGACTAGTCCCTCAAAAATTGTGTTAGTTGCTGTATGCTGTAAAGGGAGGTTGCTTAGTGACAACCAATTTATGAAGTGTATGTAAAATGGAGATGTTCTTTATTTTGAGATTGAGATCAAATTTCATTCAAGAATAAAATAGCAAGACTGACTGAACATAGAGTGGAATAATAGTTTAAATCGATGAAGGAATCCTACAACAGTTTCCAGAGTTCAAAGTTTTTCGGTTTTAAACAAGCTACTTTTTCCTTAGATCTTCTCTGAAAATTAACTCAATATCTGTTGAGGGTTTCCAGGGATATTTCTAGCAGAGAAGCAACCTTTCTATCTATCTATTGCACCTCTCTTCCTTGGTCTCTGTAACCCTTCAAACCAAAGAAAGTCTTAGTTTACTTGGTGTCATTCTGTCGTCTGTATGGTATCTTATATGTAAACACAGTTTGTAGGTGTGAGTGCTATCCCACTCACACTAGGCAGAATTCTCTAGGAGCAGCTTCACTGGAACCTGTATCTTCACCATATCTCACAGGCAGAGAACCAATTTAAGAAGACAGCTAAGATCTATCTATAAAATTTGGAAATCTAGGTTTGAGAAATGAAGCCTGGAATTTTGCTTTCACAGTCCAGTCATTATTGCTGTAAGCAAAATACTTATCTGTAACAGTCACACCGTAATAATGTGGACATTCCTCAGGCAATGCGCAGAGTCAAGGACCGTGGGAGATGGTTTGTCTACTGTAAAACTTATTTATTGATGAAATTGTAATGTTTTCCTTATTTACCTGAGTTGCACTCAGCAACAGTAAAGAAAGTCTTTTTGCCTAAAGGCGTGTTAGCCACTTTAGAACTGTTTTCACTTTTGCTCTCCGGTAGAGATGATCCTAGCAAGTTCTTTACCATATTGGAGACCTACAACAAAACCACTTGTTTCTGTGATACATGACTGTGATTCTGTATTTTGGTGTTTCACTGCAGGACTTTGGACTATTTTGAAATGCTGGGAAATTCTGCAGTCTGGTGAGGCACAGAGGCGTGTGTGTTTTTTGTCCTGATTTAAGTATCGCTTCCATTATTGCTTCCAACCACAGGATATAAAGCTTCTTGAGGAATAGTGATTTTTTTCAGTTTCCTAGTTTCATCTAGGGTAGAGTTAATTTTCTTCTGAGTAACTAGCATAGAGTTGTGTTGTGGGTTTAGGATGAGAACAATGTTGATAATACACTGATGTTTTAGTTGTTGTTGAGCAGTGCTTAACCTAAGTGAAGGACTTTTCATCTTCTCATACTACCCTATCAATGAAGAGGGTGGGGGTACACAAAAAGCTAGGAGGGGACACAGCTAGGACAGCTGGCTGCAGCTGGCCAAAGGGATATTCCATACCATGTGGAGCCTCACTGAACAATAAAACTGAGGGTAGCTGGCCAGGGTGTGTCAACAACTGCTTGGAGACTGACTGGGCATCAGTCAGCAGGTGGTGGTAAATTGTATTGTGCATCACTTTTTTAATGTATTTTTTATCAATATTACTATTATTGTTACCCCTTCCTTTTTTGTCCTGCTAATCTGGTTTTATCTCAGCCCATGAGCTTTACTTTTTCCCAATTCTCTCCCCCACCTCACTGTGACAGAGGTGAGTGAATGTGGTGTTTATCTACTTGTGGGGCTAAACAACATCAATTGTCAGCAACTAGATTTGTATCCTTACGCCATGTAGCACAATTTGGAATGGGAAACTAAAGCTTGGTGGTCAGGCTTTAACAGGTGCGATCCTTCACTTTCTTTATCATATGAAAGGCAAGTCCTGGTTGCACCGTAAAGTTAGCACATTATTCCAACAGCTACACAGTCCTGCACATAAAACTGACAAGTCCATTCATCAAAGCTTACAAGAGAAACATATTGTATCTGGGTGAGTGCAGCCTCCCTGTACTGTGTTACGAAAATTAATATTTTTTCCCCAATCATAAGGAGAGGCACAACTCTTACCCAAAATAACCTTCAAAACTGTGTTAATCTTACCTAAAGCTGAACTGAACTGCAAGTAACTCCCATTGCTACAACCAGATACTGCCACAATTGACCAAGCACAAACTCTGTCTATAATCTGACCAGCCCTTCTTTGGAACTGATGTTGTCTGATGGTCTCTTTTGACCTCATCCTCCAAGCTAGCTACTCCACATAAATAAGTCTGTTTCTAATTATGCTATGAGCAAAAAGGAACAGTCTCCCTCTAGGATAAGGAAGAAGAAAATTGAAAAAGGATTTCAAGGCAAAGAAATTGCAAGAATCTCTAGAAGAACATTTTAAAATTTTATTTTCTCTGTTTGAGGTATATTTTTGAAGACCATAAAAATTTATACCACCATAAGTCTCGTCATCAAAAGATCACATATGATTTCAGAGGCTGTGTAACAAGACATTACATGCTCGTTGCCTGGTTATAGTATATTAGTCACTGTAAATTCAGCAATTTTGCTGATGGATTTTTTCAATAGCTGACTTGTTTTCCTCTTTGCAAAGTTTTTAGTTTGAATACATAATCTTGTCCTCCCAGTAAAAACACCACCCTGGCAATTATGTCCAATGCATGGGGCATACTACTTCAGAAATCTAATCTGTGCAGTACCCACTGATTGCAGAGAAACTTTCAGAAAGATATGAAAACTTCACAAGCCTCTATTGAAACAGTCCTCTTTGACCTCCTATGTCCAGAGCAGCAAATATGATAACTAAGTTGACAACGTAAGACCTGACTTATCTAAAATAACCATCAAAGACTTCATAAGTAGGAAGACTAAACTCAGGAAAAAAAGGCTCGCCAAGCTGCAGGAGCTATATGCAACAGACGTCAATGCTATCAAAATGAGGTATGGTGATTTTTATGGCTGGGCAAATCTAAATTCTCAATCCTACTGAACACTAGCATTTGAATAAAGTGCTACTAGCGACATGCTTTCATAAAATCTGCGGGTTTCACATGAAAGAAGGTTAAATGATCTAAGGAAAAAGAAGTCTATTTTAAAAATAAATTAGTTAAGAACACATATTCTGCATAAACAGAGTGTTATTATTAGGCTATATTTCACAGAGTAGATATAATAAACAAGAGGTCATGAGTAAATTTCATACTGCTGTGCATATAGTGTACCAGTAAGTAATGAACTTTAGTTGTAATAAAGTCTTCAGTGTTGTCATTCGTAACCACTAGGATATACTGCTTGCAGTGAAAGATAAACGTCAGATTATACTTTAAAAATACTCCACTAAAAATGGAATTTATTGATTTGACTTGGTTTAAAATTACATTATCACTGACAGAGCTTCTTACTTACCAGATCTGATATTTATTCGTAGTTTATTTGACATATTTTGGGGTCGATTTCCTATTCATTGATGTACTTTAAGTGAGTTATGATCATTCGAAAATCTGATTCATTAGTTACATGATTTCGTAATGAGCATGTCATTAACCTCACATTATTTGGGATGTTATGTCTGGATCAGTTTGACTCATTTAAAAGAGAGAGAAGACCATCAGCAGTAAAATACCAGGCATCTCTCCACAAAAATGATACAGCAGAGAAAACAGCACTGCTTAAAAGCCTTGTAGTAAATGTAGCTCCTCTACTTTTCTATGTGTAAAATAAAAGACAGATTATGTCAGAGAAATACTAATTAATATCTAATAATTAAAGGATAATATATAGAAACCTACTTGTGTTTCTTTTTTTTTTCTCCAGTACAAAACAAATCAACTATAAACCTGGACAACTTGCCATTTAAACTGGGTTAATGAATGCTTTCAACAGTGGAGTGGCACAAAACGGATGGGCTGTGTCAATGAATATTCACTGAAATCTTGGAGATGTCTATTCTTTTCACTTACACCTAGATTATCTCATTAATTTAACTGTATTAACTTTAGTAAAATCATTCATTATCGAGAAAAGAACTGATTGACAGGGAGAGGGATGACTATGAGGAATGTTTGGGCTTGGACACACATCTGACTACTTAGCCACTGCAATGATGGGGAAGAAAAAAGGAGTAGAGAAGAAAAATGCAAAGATAAATAGAGCTAGGAAATGGGTTGGCTTGAACAGGTGCTCAGATCTTGATCCTTCAGTAATGCACACTACTTCCCACAAATCCATATTATCATACCACTTGCTGACACATAGTTTCCTTGCGAACAATAAACTAGCTAGTCACTGGACTATGGCTATTTAGGAGAGTTATTAGATAGTTATCATTTCCATGGTAGGTGCCAACTTCTGAAAACACGTCTGGTGATGATCCATAATTTCTGCTTGTTGTATTGGATGACCTATGCTGTATCCTTTTCTCAGCACAGACCATTATGATAAGGAGTGTATAGCAGACTGAATTGTCACATTTGTTTTTTACCTCTGTAGACTGCTGCAAACACAGTTGTCATAGTGGCTTCAAAGAGCAGACAATTTTTCTGACAACACAGTGCAAAATAACCCCTGAAGTGATGCGCCAAGAATCCTGAAATATTTTTCTAGAAATCAAGAGTTCCTGACACTACTACCTTTGCACTGCAACTTAACATCCTGTGAGATTGACTCTTCAGTATACTATTTAAAGTGCTTTTTCTCAAAGGCAGAAAAATTGCATGAAAATGGGATCCATGAAAACCACATTTCCAATAATCTCAGCTCTCTGAGAAGTGTAATCCCCACTTCAAATATCCCGTCTACAAAATAACTGCTCTTTCTTGAGTGGACACGTGAACTATGAGGCTTTGCTATATGATATTCCAAACATACAACCTATATAGCTGCATACTGTAAAAATAAAGCATTTGAAACTGAACAGAGACAAAGATTTTACTATCAGCAAATTTAAATGCTGTTAATTAGATTTCCCATTACAGATATTACTTAAAACCACTGGAGGAATCCAGATTTATCTTAAAGAAGTTAATGTAGAGAAGTCCTTTTTAATTAGTGAGCCTCCTTAAATACAGTTACTTTTTTTTTCTTTCTTGTTAAAATCATGTTTGTAAGTGATTTATATGCACACTATGATGTTCTGCTTTACCACATAGTAGTTAAAACCTGTTAATTCAGTTGTGGTACAACCAAGATTACAGACCAACAAGATTACAGTTTTCACTATCTTCTGTAAGCCAAGAAATTGGTTTACAGTGGGAGTTTTGGAAAATATTTTTCTTTTTTTTTAAACCATGTGTCCTAGGGAAGGATACTTTTTGAGAAGAGAATTATCTAGGAACATGACCCAAAAAAATGGCAGATTAAGAAAACATACTTTAGTAGTCTTCTTTACAGAATCCCATGAGGTGAAAATAACAACAGCTATACAGTGCTGGAAATTTTGTCCTGTTCTATGAACATTCCCCACCATGTTGACCAAACAGATTTGTCATATTATGTCCCAAATCACTACAGGAATTGTAGCACTCCAGGTACAGAAGGGTGATACCTTAGACAGTTGAAACTTCATGTGTCCTGGTTGGAGTCCCATCACTATGGCTACATCTAACCTCGTGGACAAGAAAGTATTTCCGGGCTTCTTGACCCAAGCAGGTACCTTCTCACATATGGACCATGAAGAAATGAAAGCCAGGAACTACTCTGGGCTTCGGATTCTTCAGAAGAAATCTAGGTACCCAAGTCAGAAGGAAATCATAGCATGTTTACAAAACAGCCTTCACCTGACAATCAGATGACACTGGGCTACATTACTGACTGCATGCACCTGTTCAGCTGTGTGAACATTAACTAGTATTTTCTTTCTTTTTACTCTGACAGCTTGTGCATGGTCCAGGTGTTTTGACCTCCTTTTGAGCAGAGATCTTTCATTAATCGAGCTGATAGCTCTACCTCCCCTAACCCCTTTCTCTTTATCACAGACCTTAGAAAATTTGCTTTTGTTTTGAACAGTGTAGGTGGACACTTGAAAACATAAAACAATGCTGTCTTATTACAAGTAGACATCAAAATCAAACTTGAAGATTAAAAATCTTTATAGCAATATTAAAGAGTAAATATTTGTCTTAAGGAGAGTCTTCATAGATTCTGCCTTGTAATTTTGAGATGATTAAAATTTCAGCACTGCAGCTGTTTTTTTCAAGAATATCTGTGGCTGCAAAATTATAATATATATGGTAATGGTATATTAGTATAGTATTATTCACATCACTATAGTTAAACTTGGGTCAGCACTTTCTTTTTAGACTCCTACAAGTTCACATTTGTCCATGCATGTTTCCTTTTAGCCGACTTGGAACAAGATGCCTCAATATCACAACTACATTTACCTTTCTTTTTTTTTGAAAAAGCTCTGCTCAAAAGTGGCTGAAGTCAAAGTGTTACTATCTCTTATTTCAAAATGTGTGGTGTGTTTAATTGGCACTGAAAATCTTTCCTGGTCTGTATAATTACAGCCAATATGTTACTGGAAATAAAATCATCATGTAAAGACTTCTTGACTAAAATAACTCTCCATTGGCTTGCTTGCCTCTACAAACATACTTTGTTGATACTTAAAGTGCTGGTGAAAGGTGAGGCACTCTGGGCTTCCTATTAATAATCTTTATTCTACTTAGCAGTCTTCAAATATAAACCACTTTGAACAGAGGAAATGTAAATATTCAGTTAATGAATCCTTTCATTCAAGTTTATCCACTGGAGTCTGTCTTGTTTCAGAGATTTCTGAAATTCCAAAGAGTGAAAGTGTAAGATAGTGTTTATAAAAACCTCTTCTTGAAACATTTTCAGCTTAATTTAGTAAAATCAGACTATTTGTTTAAATAGCACTCCCCAGTTTCATACCTTTCTACTTTTGAACTCACTAACTTGTTTTTCAGTCCTAAACAGTAGCTGATATTTTTCCTAAGCATCACCTCAGGAATCAGCAAGAGAAGTCAGAAAAATGTGACCATTGCATGATGGAAAGGAGAAAATGTGCCATTCACAAGCCAAGGCCTATTTGGGCCCTCACAACCATTGTCTATGCTTCATATTAGTAACAAATTTCTGTTTTCTATTTGTCATTCCTAGCTGGAAAATCTTTTAAAGCATGGTTCAGAAATGCACTATATCCCCACAACCCCGAAGTATGCCCTATGACTGGGGCTAATAGAGATGTACCTTGGAATTGGCAGTGAAAACTTATCTGTAAAGTTTTTCTCTGCAAAGAGTAAATAATTTGAACCCCTTCTTCAGCTTTTGTTAACTTCCATTTAGCTAGAGAAAAAGAAGTTGTAGGACAGCTATCTATCTGTCCTAAACTTTTTGCTGTAGTTTCTAAACTGTATTCCCTCTTTTTTTTTCAAGTTGCGTAATTGGAAGGCCTTTTCTAAACACTTGAGATGTCAAGTATGCTGGCTAATTTACCTAGTTTACTGTAGCTAATCAACCCCTAGCTTGTATTTATTGGTGTCTTCCTTTGGGCAGTTTGCATCTTCTGGACCATGAACCTTTTCTTATGTTTATGTGAACCAAGTAGTTATAAAATCAGCCCCAGATTCTCCAACCACATAAATGTTGCACAGGGAGACCCATTTCTATCTGTTAAAAGCACTGCATGTGTAGCACAGTCAGACAGACAGGAATTTGGATTTCTGTGGTTTTGGTGAAATGCTTTGTTTTAAAATCCAATTTTACCTAACATGAAAAGATGTATTACTCTTTGATATTTTTGTATATGTTTTTTCCTAGTTAAAATGAACTTGAATTTTTTTCTCCTGCCTTGTCAAGTAAGACTAATGATGGTTGGTGGCATTTCCACTTTGCAGTCTGCAGTCACTCTTTAGAAAAATATCATTGTTCCTAAGGCCTGGCTGCATCTGATAATTGATGTAGCTTATACACAAATTGTGAAAGAAAAAAGTGCAGACAGTGCAATAGCTGCAGAACAGCAGGACTGGGAGAACTTGTCAAAGAAATCTACTTGCCGAGCAAGTGTTCTTTGTTGCTCTATTTTTCTGAGGGCAGGATCCGTAGGTCTTTTACCAGCCTCAAAGACTTTCCATCATTTTTAAGTTTCCACTGTCAGGCAGCTAGAAGCAGCTCACATTAGCATACTCTAGGTATTGGCTGTGGAATATGTTGAGAATAGGTGTAATTGTGTCCACTCTCAAAAGTGTTATATTGCTTTTGTTTCAAGCAGAACTTCGGTAATGTCCATATAAAATACAGAAAAACTCTGTGTGTGTGTATGTAATCCATTACATTTCTTACTGTTGCTTATGCACTCCTTTTTCCAAGCCTAACATCTGTAAAGTCGCTAATGTAGTTGAAAAATTAATATATTATATACTGTATAATAGGTTGAATGTTACATGGTATGTAGCAGGAGTTACTTTGTACTTAATGTAAGGGTTAATTTTACACCCACACTGCACAGCTGTAAGTCCAAGTCAGAGGCCTTCAGTAGCTATACTTCTGGCCCTTTATCTTGAACACTAAATTGCCAAACAATATATTTACTTCCCTTGAACTACTGTGATCTGCTGTCTGACCTCCCCATTCAGTTCTCACTGCCTTTCTTGCCTCCTGCTTTTGAGTTGGTGATGTCTTTCCTGTATAACCTACACAGGTTTACATTTTCTAGGATTTGGTGTGGCCTCCATAATAAAACCTGTGGCCTGAATTGCATGATGGGTGGAAAGAGAGAACTGATACGCTGAGTGCGAACTATGTACAAAGGCAGTAGTCAGAGGAAAAAACAAGCCTCTGTCTCGAGCTCTGCCTTACTTCTGGGCTTAGAAGGGAGGCATGTGCTGCTCGGCACATGGAGCTCCCAATCCTCTTCTGAAGCAAGGCTTCTAACTTGCTTTTCTGCAAACAAAGTCTATGTCATTCCTTCTTTCAAGAACATGGCTGAAAGTGGTACTTTACTCATTCAGATACAACACATAGTTGGATATATTTTGCATTAAATAGTTCAGAGTTGACCATATTTTCTGCTTAGACTAATTAGTCATTTGGCCAGATGTGTAAACAGATCTTGAAAAAACAGATCAGCTCTCTGCTTCCTGTGCATAAGTGAGTCCTATGAGTAGCATGATACACAAAAATATTCACATGCTGCTCTTCTTTGCATCCCAATTACTTTTGTTCTTTTGAGCACAGGAGAAGAAATTCAACAGAATGTTCAAAAGAGGCCCTACCCTGAGGATTTAGAGATAATGCTTAGAACAGCTTCAGGAAGTTGATCTAGAATGCAGAGACTGACCTCTCAGTCCAATGATTCTTGTCTCCTACTCGGCTGAGAATTTCATGAGGAAATACTTTATGTTATTGCCTTTGCTAAGGCCAGTTTGAAACATATAAAACTCCTGCCTTGGCTTTCTCTCTCATTGTGTACACATATCTCTTTTGATGGAATGTTTTACACATATAACTGTGTTAACAGTAAAACCTTCTAAACAGAGGATTCTGCCTGGTGCTTATCTCCTGCAAAGAAGATTTATCTGGGATTTATGTTTACAGCTGCTGTGCAGCACATTCACAGGAGTTCCCTCCTACTGCTGAGAAATGCTGCACAAGGCATGCGAGGTGCAAACACGCAGGTGTGCCAAACACCTGACCTGTGCGTACTTAGCAGATGTGTCCTGGCTTTCCAACCATACATCAGGCACACAGAGATTCTGAGTACAAAATAGCATCGTAGATGGCAGTAGCCAGAAGCCTAGAACTTCAGGATATATAAAAATCTTCAAAATCTATCTTGAAATAAATAAATCAACAAAAGGACTTCTCTCAAAAAAACCCTACTGATAAAATAGCACTGCAAAACTGCAAAAATATGCCTCATTGAAATCTCTATTACTCAAGGTAATTAATACCACACAGAGAATAGGCAATTTTCAGAAACTCCAGGATATGTCTGGAAACACCAGACAGCAGAGAGTCAACCTTCTATTCAGTACTTAGATTTTTGTAAAAAAATCTAATCACAAATACAATGGGTGAAGTCTGGTTAAAAATTCAGCCTTAAAGTTAGTTGAACTGACTGAACAGATGTTCTTGTGCCTGGTGAAATCGTTCAAAGTTCCCTGTTAAAATCCTGTAGACAGTGGGATTGAGTGCAAGTTGTCAGCAAGTTTGCTGACAACACCCAACTCTGTGGTGCGGTTGATGTGCTGAAGGGAAGGGACGCCAATCAGAGAGACCCCGACAGGTTGAGATGTGGGTGTGTGCGAACCTCTTGAAGTTCAGCAGGGCCAAGTGCAAGGTCCTAGGCTGAGGCAATATCAAGTGCAAATGCAGGCAGAGTGGGGAATGGATTGAAAGCAGCCCTGAAGAGAATGACTTAGGGATATTAGTTGATAAGAAACTCAACAAGCTGTCACATGCAGTTGAGAAAGCCAGCCATACCCTGGGCTGCATTAAAAGAAATGTGGGCAGCAGGTCGAGGGAGGTGATTCTCCCCCTCTATCCTACTTTTGTGAGACCCTACCTGGAGCAATGTATTCAGCTCTGGGACCCCCAACATAAGAAGGACATGGACCTGTAGGTCCGAGTCAAGAGGAGCCACAAAGATGATCAGGGGCTGGAACACCTCTCCTATGAAAACAGACTGAAAGAGATGAGATTGTTCAATCTGGAAAAGAGAAGGCTCCAAGGGATCTTATTGTGGCCTTCCAGAACCTACATACAGCCCACAAGAAATCTGGGGAGGGACATTTTACAAAGATATGTGGTAAAAGCACAAGGGGTAACGGCTTTAAACTGAAAGAGGGTAGATTTAGATTAGATAAAAGGAAGAAATTCTGCACTATGACGGTGATGAGGCACTGGAACACATTGACCAGAGAAATTGTGGATTCTCTGGAAGAACTCCAGATCAAGGTGCATAAGGGCCTTGAACAACGTGATCTAGTGGAAAATTTCCCCTGCCCAAGGCAGGGGAGTTGGAATTAGGTAATCTTGAAAGTCCCTTCCAATTCAAAATATTCTATGATTCTACAATTCAATATACAATGTGTGTAGGTGCATACATATATGTACACACATAAATACATGTGTAGGTAGGTATGTCATGATACTAAACAAAAAAAGGCAGAGACTTGAGCACCAACAAGTAATTTGCTCATAGCAGTACCAGTTCTCCCAGGCATTGCTTAAACCCAGTCTAAGCAACAGCATATGCCAATCCCTGGTTCGTCCTAGCAAACAGTTTGAATCCAGTTATGTGGAGGGGACAGGGAACTGGACATTCAGCAGTCTGAGCCTAATCTGGCTGTGCTATTTGGCCTCAGAACCAGAAAATGATCCCTAGGTTTTAGTTACAGATGTAGCCAAGGAGACCAAAAAATGTTGTAACACTTTTTCTGACAAAAGCTCTTTCTGGGATATTTGAGTTTGAAACCTGAAACCTAAAATGCCCACAGAATCTCTTTCACCATACTGATATATAGATTTTGGCATGAAAATGTGAGAAACAACTAGCTATTTATTTTATTTTATTTTATTTTCAGATAATTTAAATGGCTTAGGTGCAGTTTGATTGTCTTATAAATGGACCACGGTCGACTAGAAGATTTTAATACTGAGTGCATTCAGCCTTACCTACCACCTCCCTCCTATTCCAGCTTCTAGCTCTAGGTTTGACTCTTCACCGGAAAAATAGTCCTCAATACTAACATCTCAGTTCATCGTCAGTGAAACTCCAGCACTTTAATTTTGGCATCTCCACATAGCTAGCAGGATTCTCTGGGTGTGGAGCTGGAATGCAGATTCAGAACAAGTGGTTGTGTCAGGAACTGTCCAGAGAAACAAAGGTACATGTTTTCAGGACTGCCAGAAAACAATCAGCTTCTGCATAAAAAGACATAAAATGAGAAAAACAAGCTTGTTAGAAAGTACCTTTGAATGGCTTTATGAAAGAAAATCCCAAGGGCTTATTTCACACAGGAATACTTAATGGATACTGAAAAGACTTTCTTGACTGACCAGTATGACCCTGATTCCCAAAGAGAAGAGTGACAGGAAAACAGAAAACTGTTACCTTAATTTTATATAAAGTCATCAAGGTTATTCTTGTATTAACTCTCCAATTCTAGTAAATGAAGCTGCTTACCTGATTTCTTCTTTTTCTCTTTGTGATTAAAAGCTGCTTACCTCATTTTGTCTTGTTCTTTTTGTGGCTAAATATTTCGGGTTTATACATATTTAATATAAAGAATCAGGAAATGAAACATACCTTAACAGCACAGTTGATTGTTGCAGAAAATGTCCTAAATGTAAAACATTTAGAAGTGCTCTTGAAGGGGCAGAAATACAATGAACACAAAAAATACAATAAATACAAAAACCAACTGCCAAACTGCAGTTATTTCATAGTGCTGGCTGGGTTAAATTTCAGTGACTGACAGGCAGTACCTGCTGCTTTCAGCCTTCAGGGATGCATCAAGCCAGAGGAACCACAGTGAAAGTTATTACCCAGCCTTGATGCAGTACTTAATCTCTTTTCTGAGACTGGAGATAACAGTCAATGTAATCTGTCATGGAATAAGCTAAATTACTATTCTATGAGCAGGTTATACTACAAACAATTCTTTCTACTTTGTGTTTAAATGCCAAATCAATGCAGCTTAATATTCTATTGTAGTTAATACCTACTGTCTTATGCAATAGAATTAATTCCTATAAAAGTATGATCTACTTCTACATTCAACCTCCATTTTATTCATTCTGCTCTCCACTGAAAAGACATGATTTTCGTGATTTTGTAACACTAGATGTCTTTTAAGCGAAATTCTTTCTAAACAGGCATTTTTAGATCACAAGGTCTGATCTTAAAATTTAGATACTTTAGTACATGGATGTGTATTTATTGGGTTATAGAAACTGTGAAAGTTGTCCTATAAATTGAGGGAAGACCACCTTTGGCCATATGAAACTATTTTGTCATTCTAACACTGAATACAGAGCTGCCTCAGTCTCTGATATTTCAACTTTATAGAACTTTATGACACTGTAAAATTTTCTAAAATATTTTTCTTATTAGTAGAGCCAAACCTTCTTCATTCTCTATGAGCCAAAGAGAAGATTTTAGAAATACTAATACAAGATATTTGCAGAATACTGCTTGCATTTTTGTCCAGTTCTGTCTGCTGCTGCAGACCAATGCCTGCTGGGATGCCAGACCCAGGGCTTCAGTGCAGGTCTACCATGCACAGTGCAACAAAAATGTCACGTCTTGGAGCTAGTTGTTCCAAAAGACTTTATGGAAGCCAGCTGCCTTGCACAGGGGGAAGTTTTGGGTCCTTGGCCCTTGGGTAGTCTGTGTGGTGGCACTGACCTCAAACAGCAAAGCATCTGAATACCAGCAAACTTCAGGTTTCTCAGGTGATGTCAAGATATGAGCCAAGGAGAAAAAAGCAGTCTCTCTTACAACATATTTTCCTCTAATCTGTGCCTTAGTATTACCTGCAGTCTCAGGTTTCCACACTTTCTGGCAAAAAACTTGACCTGCCAGGCAGATGCAGGCTCCTAACATTATAGCTGAAAACTTTGGATGTCACCTTTGCCATAGAGAATTTAGCAGCACAGAATAACAGCCTATGTTCCCAGAATGTTCAGGACTTGGCAAGATTTTGTATAGTTTCAATTCAAGGTGTCCCTGGGAGAAGTTTTAGCCTGCTAGGTATCGTGAGGTCACTCACAGGCAGCACTGCTACTTCTCTGAAGCCTGAGATTGTTACGTACTCTACCTTTGCCAGGTATTGAGATTCTTGATTATTCTTTTAAAGCCTGAAGAACAGCACAAAGCCTCCCGATTGCCTCTGTCTCATCTGACCCTAAGGCCAGGCTGTACCTTTCCTTTCCCTCAGTCCTCGCTTCTTGGTATTCTTCTTCCTTCCCTTCTAACATTATAATGTGGAAGTGTGGTTTCTGCCTTGTCGGAAGCTGTGTGGGATCAGGCACATCCTGCACATGGGTAGGCTGCAGATCATGGCACTTTCACCCTGGCAGCAAACAGAAAGGATTACGAGAATGAGAGAAATAAAATCTTTCCCAAAGCAAAGCTTTTCCATATTAAAAACTTTTCCTGCTTCTGCATTGAGAGACTGAAAGACAGTCCTATTACTGGGAGAGTAATTTGCTGGTTTGAGCTGCTGGATGAAACTGTTTTCAGACTGCTAATCCCCTGCCTTCTTGCTTGGGCCAAGAATGCCTCAGAGTTCGTCTATGCTTTCGACATTAGCAGGACTGTGCAGATGGGCAGAGCACAGTCTCTAATCAGAAGACATCCAGCTCACAGCAAAAGGGAAAGCTGCAGAGGCTGCAATAAGAAGGTAAGTAACTGATGTAGAGTTGGGATTTGCTTGAAAAAAAATAAGTATAAGCAGATATTTTTGTATCATTCTCGATCACCTATTCAGAGTTTTTCACTTTATATCAAACTCAAGTATCTTTGCCATGTTGCAGGAAAGGCTAAAGACAATATATTCTTATTTTGTACTCTTCAGGTAACTGAGAGAGCGTTTCCTGCAGCAACTATAACTGTTCGTATTCAGCTGTAAACTAAAATGAGAACTCTTTTGCCATCCAGTTCTAGAGTATGTATTCAGACTTTGGGCTATCTGCCCAAAAACTTCTTAAAAATATTCATTATTGTGAACTATATGAAGTGCTATTAAAGCATTCCCGTATTACCACTTCACAAATGACAAAATCCAAAAAGATGGAAACAATATATCTGAAAGACAGCATTGCAATCTCAGCTATTTTCTTTGCCAGCTCTGCCAGATACACACAGAAAAGATCTTTTGTTTTCCCAATTGCCTTTGATTCAGACCTTTGGGGAGACAAGACAGGTGTCTTCAGTGTCAGAGCAAGGGAATTTGTGATAACTGCCTCTGGTCCATACCTAGAGCCAAGAGGGCGCAGCCATCATGGATCAAGTTGTGGAGATTCCTTGTGGACTCATTTCCATCTGTTAGGATTTCTGTCTATTTCTTTCATCACTGCTTTTCCTCAACATGATGCTTCCTAATGCTTATGATTACTCTGGAGCATTTGTTAGTGAACAAATTAATTTTGTTCAGTTACCTTCCCTTTGCGTTAATTTCTTCATGGTTCAGCATAACACATGGCAATCTTTCTCTGCAATATTCAGAAAATTTTGAACATATAGGAGGCAGTACACCTTCTACAACCTGATTTTCTGCTGAGAGGTGTACCTTTTGCCTGTCTGGAGAGGCTCTGTTCTGGCCCAGTTTTCCCTACTGAAAAGGTCTAGAGGCAGGACCACAAAAACTCTAGTCCTGTTCAACACTAGATTTAGAAGAAGTTTGAAGACCACCCAAGCAATTCATGCCCTCTTTCATACTTGCAAGTGGGATTGCTCGGGGTTCACAAAGAAACATAGGCCACTTTGCCTGGGGTGGAATGTTGCAGTGTGCAAGCCTGTCAGCAGGAACATTATGACTTCTGACAGCCTGATTCAAACTTGATGCTGGCATTGGAGCACATTTAAAGGGTGATTGCAGAGTAGTGCTAGAAAGAAGCGGAAGAGACCTGGCTTATGTAATATCCAGTTCAGGTTCAAGCACACTGGGAAGTGACGGCATCCTGTTGCTGAATAGCAATGTCTATTGGAGTGGTGGAAACACTTTTAGAAGGATCTAATGGTTGGTTGGAATCCTAGCTGTACTGGTGGTATGCAGGGGTTGTGGTATGCAAGGATTTTAAAGGGTGCACATGCTTAGAGGAAACCCAAGCCCGTGAGAAATTAAAACACGTCGACAACCACCTAGTTAGTTTCATCATAGATACTGCATAGTGCTGAAAGCTTCCATTTCTTCACTTACATTAAAAATTGTGAAATATTTAAATAATGCAGCGTGGGCGAATAGTACTGATGTAATGAAAGTTGAACGTTATTTAACCAAATTTACATGAGTTCAGGTTAGATTGCATAATGGAACAAGATATCGTCTTTGTAAGCTGCAGGAGGTACCAGTTTTCATTAAAGAATTTACTTCCTTTCACTTTTCAGACTAAAAATTACTTATTTTATCACAAGGAATTTAGTTCAATTTTATTGGTAGTGGTCCTTCAGAAAAAATCTTTTTCATTGAACATTACATAAAATTTAAGATACATTTTCCAATAAATGTTTAAATCTACCTAATCAGAAATAATTGTATATCACAGACATCAAGCTAAGTTCATGTAATTTGATTACTTCATCCAAAGAAGCAATTAAAAAATTAAGATAACACGTTTCAATTTTCTCCATAATTGGGATATAAGGAATATACTGTCGTGTGTCAAAGTTATATGAGTCTTGAGCATGTTAATGAAGTCAACAAATTTCTACAGAGTTGTAGTAACTCTTGTTAAAATTCATTTGGGGTAAATCCAACTCTGAATTCTGTGGGGCTTGATCATTTGAGACTTCATTTATAAAAATTCAAGCACAGTTCCCTACACCCCTACCCTGTCCCTGTTTTTATGGATATAAAATGCTTGTACAATGCCTAGGCATTCTGTTTACTTACAATACCTAGGCATTCTGCTCACCAGATCTTCTGAATCCAAGTTATTCCAGAACATCTGAATCAAGCAGTAAAGGACTATATCCCACAGTTGTAACCTGGGTTCAATCTTTTTATAGCCTTCTGACATCTACCTTCTAGTCTCAACTTCATCTTGCTTAAGTTCAGTTTTAAATAGCTGTTCTTCTCGTCTGATCCCCTCCATAAAAGCAGGACAGAGGCAGTAGCATTATGACTATGGCCAATGAGAACTATCATCTATATGTCACTGGCAGTTGACCTGTTGCATGTAGATGCTTTGTAGAAGCAGAGGGTTGATTGTTTTGGAGCTACAGCATGAGTATTTGTGACTTTCACTTGATACATTATTCCACATGGATTTAAATTTGTACATATTTTCCTTGCCTCCCTGTCATCTTTTGATGGAAAGAACTTAAAAAGGGTTTAGGGACTGAATTTTCCATAGAGCTATAGCATACGGCTGGGATCCCAGATCCCTGAAGTTTAGTCGTTTTTTTGTGACTCTAAGGGAATTTCTTTTAATCCACTTGATATTCTTTTCCTCCTCTAAAAAAAAGCAAAATATACTTGCTTTGACATCTGTAAATAGTTTTTCTATATGCTACACCTGGGGACAAGAGGAAGAATGTAGAAGTCTGTTCACATCTGTTGGGTTGTATAATCAAATTCCATCCCTGTTTGATCTGATACAGATTATGTAGTTTTTACTCCTATAAAACAAGGTAAAGACCTTTCGTTCAGTCTCTGGTTTGTTTCTTCCAGTTCACTGCTGGTGTTTCTCTCCCTCTCCTGCCTTCAAATTCTGCAGCAAAATGTGCCGCAATATCAGATACTAGTCCTTGCCTTTGGAGTTCTCTCTTTACTAGATATTTCCTGGGTTTTCTTTGTATGTTATTAAAAATAAATACTTCTGAAAATAAAAATGCCTAGAAGCATGATCACTGAAATAACCGCTCTGAGTAGCTTTGATAAACAGAATTAAGTCTTTACAGTAGCAATTGCCACTGATGCTGCAATCCAGTCTATTCTTAACTATGCTGGAATTATCTCAGAAAAAATTATCTGGTTCTGATAGGAGACAGTTCCATTGTGCCAGAACTATGTTGCAACTTAGAGAGTTTATTTTCTATTCTGAGGTCGTATTTATCATATTTCTCAATTTATTGCTTTTATTGCTTCTATTACTTCTGAGGAACCACATGAACAATATTGACCTTCATAACTGAAGTCTTGAGTTTTCCTTCCCACTTCCAAGCTTGATATTATGACCAGCACGTTTCTGCAAATAACCATGAATGTTTAAAACTAGTTTTGAGGAGCCTGTTTCTGAAAATTGAAGACAATCTCCAATACTTTCAGCAACATGATTTTCACACATAGTTAATCATCTTCAGACACTGTAATACAAAGAAATTGGACATACGACTCAGAATACCCAGCACAGTTGGTTTGATTTGTCTTGTAACTTCGTAAGATTTTAGCTTTCCTGTCTACAATGACAAATTAAACTGCTAAATGATATCCCAAACACTAAGATAAAATTGTCCTCTCTTATAAAAAAAAATTTGGAGATATCCTGTATCAGTTAAAACTTTAGAGAAGATTCAGTAAAATCAAGGGTATCATCAGTATAGTAGATAATGGTTACCTGGACATAGAGGGAAGATTTTACTATGGGTTAAAGAAGAGACTGTTCTGCTAGAAAACGTAACTGCAGTCACTGGAAATCATCCTGGGAATAGGGAGTGGAAAAAAACACTGCTCAGAAAGCAAGCATTTTGGACAGATTAAAAGTAGAGACTAAGTGTAGTAAGCCAGGTGAGGAATGAAAGCGATCAAAACCAGCCTTGTCAGAAAACAGCTACGAACCATCTTCTCAGGATATCTCAGAGACCTGAATTCAAGCATTCTATATTATGCCCTGAAAGAACAGTAGCTTTTGTACCTGCAAAAGATGCCTTTTGTAATACAGAGATATCTAGGTAAAGCATATAGTATGCACTTTGTAAATTTGTCAATTTCCTCCTCTCTATTTTCCCCTCACTTTCCCCAGCCCCGAATTTTTAGCAAAACTTCCTAATAAGAAAGAAAGCCTCCTGGAAGCTGCATAATGCATTAATGAAGACTTCCTATCTAGTTTTTTGAGGACCCTGACCAGTTTAGGGACCTCTGTCTCCTTGCATCGTGTAGGAGGTTAAGAGCTGATTTTTTCAGCCTGAGGACTAGAAATGTTATGTTATGGATGTTATTATCAGATGAACATACAACAAGATTAAAATATTTTAAATAGCAAGATGTTGCCCTTAGAAATCCACCAAGGCTATGAGAGATATTCTACCTCTGAACGTTTTTGTAATCAATACAATTTCTTTCCTTGTTCGTCTTAAACCGTGGTTCAACATGAAGTAGGAGGGGAAATTAGGAATATCCAACATTCTGGATTAAACTACACAACTGACACTTTCATCCTCAAAACTTTTAGCGCATATTCAGCTCTCTGAATATAATATTCGGTTTTAAGTTCTATTATTGTTTTTGCAAGAGAGAAAAACATTGATATGTTTGGAAAATTGAAGTTTTTGGAAGAATTCAACACATAAATCTTGTTTACACTTACTGTAAAAAAGACAGTTGTTTTAAAGTCACTATCTTAAACCTGAAAATATCTGAGACATCTTTTCCAAATTGTTGTCCATTATGTAGCTCTTTCTGATAGCAGTTAGATTTCATGTACGTGGACATGAAAGTGTCAGCACTTAGCAGTAGATAATAGGTTTCAATGGTAAATCAATGATAACGTCAATCCTTTGCCCACAGTACTCTAAATTCACCAGTGAGGAAGAAAGAGAATTACTTGGGAATTATTTCTGAAATGAGTTCACTATTTGCTTATATTAATTGGGAAGCTGCTTTAATGGTGCAGTCAGATATTCATAGCGCAGATGAATTTATTTAATCTGAAAAGACCTTTAGAGATGCCTAAGAAAGTAAAGCAGCAGTTATCTTCTATTTACTAGAACATCTTTCAATGTCATTTCAGATTTTAAATTATTTTATGCAGTATGGTTATTATTTGCCTAATAGCATAAACTTATTTTGTTCTAGACATCTGTCTTTATCTGTAAAAGAAAAAAAAGGACTAATCCTCAAAAAAATCCCACCTATCCTCTTTCCTTTTGTGAATGGCTTCTATTTGACATTCTCCAAATACAGCAGTTTATGGAACTTCATCTATTACATCTTCTTGGGAAAGGCTCTGGTGGGGTTTTCAAAAGTCCTTACCAATGTGTTGCATTCCATGGACAATTCCACTGGCTTCAAAGCTCAAGTGTGAATATGAGGTGTTTCGGTTGTCCCACTTTTTGTTCCTCTTCCTGGAAACAATTACAAAGTGTTTCAGAACAAAGCATTTCATCAAGCCATTAATATCAATAGTGAAACAGAATACCACTGTGGTTCTGGTGCTGATCTTCTAAAATCGAACAGGGATTGGCGTACCTCTGTGTAAAATTTACACCTCGACAACTTTTGCCTAATCCTGCAAATATGTAAATGCCTTTGACGCTTCTGGATTGATTTTGGTTTGTTTGTGGGTTTTTTTTCGCCCTATCACCAGAAAGGGCCCAATTGCCTTCAACTTTTTAACTAGCCAATGATTTAAGGTTTGTTAGTCCACATTTACTCCACATTTATCTAACACCTAATTTCACAGTATCACAGTATCACAGTATTATAAGGTTGGAAAGGACCTCCGAGACCATCGAGTCCAACCTATATCCCGACTCTAACACCAACACTAACACCATCATCTAAACCATGGCACTCAGTGCCTCATCCAGTCTCCCCTTAAACACCTCCAAGGTCGGCGACTCCACCACCTCCCTGGGCAGTGCATTCCAATGGCCAATCACCCTTTCAGTGAAGAACTTTTTCCTAACATCAAGTCTAAACTTTCCTTGATGAAGCTTGAGTTCATGCCCTCTAGTTCTGTCATTGGTCACCTGAGAGAAGAGACCAACCCCTGCCCATCTACAACCTCCTTTTAGGTAGTTGTAGAGAGCAATGAGGTCTCCCTTGAGCCTCCTCTTCTTCAGACTAAACAGCCCCAACTCCCTCAGTCGCTCCTCATAGGGCTTGTGCTCCAGCCCCTTCACCATCTTCGTTGCCCTCCTCTGGACACACAACAGCATCCTGATATCTTTCCCAAACTGAGGGGCCCAGAACTGTACACAGTATTCAAGATGAGGCCTGACCAGTGCCGTGTACAGGGGGACTAGAACTTCTCTGGTCCTGCTCACCACATTATTCCTGATGCAGGCCAGAATGCCATTGGCCTTCTTGGCCACCTGGGCACACTGCTGGCTCATGTTGAGCTTCCTATCAACCAACACTCCCACGTCCCTTTCTGCCTGACTACTCTCCAGCCACTCTGTCCCCAGTCTATAGCTATGCATGGGATTGTTGTGTTCAAAATGAAGTACCCGACATTTGGATTTATTAAACATCATCCCATTAGAATCAGCCCATCTCTCCAATCTGTCCAGGTCCCTCTGTAGGGCCATCCTACCCTCTAGCAGATCAACCCTTCCTCCCAGCTTGGTATCGTCTGCAAACTTGCTGATGATGGACTCAATCCCCTCATCCAGATCATCAATAAAGATATTAAACAGGACCAGACCCAACACCGATCCCTGAGGGACACTACTGGTGACCGGCCGCCAACTGGATAAGACGCCATTCACCACCACTCTCTGGGCTCGGCCATCCAGACAATTCCTAACCCAGCACAGAGTGCTCCTGTCTAAGCCACGGGCTAGAGTTTCCACCCATCACAGCTAATTCCAGCAAAGCATTTCCCTGTCTATACACCACTATGCATTTAACTGAGCAGGCATGCTCAGGCCTCCTGATCTCACACAAAATAGAGGGAACATTTAACTCTTTCCCTTCAGATCCACCTTGCCCATTAGTCTATGCTTGGAGCAATCACCTGGTATGAGATGATTATAGTTCAAATCCTCTCTCTGCCTCAAAGGAGCAAATCTTTGTTGAAAAATTTCTAATGTCATAAAGTCTTTCCATACAACTATGATAGCACTTGATTTAGGAGGATCGTATTTCTCTTCTCTTGTGGGATTTACTCCATTTTGCTCAAATTAAAACCCATGGGGATACTACTAACTTTCACATTCTTTCAGCTATTTTTCTGCCCTGAATATCAGTTTTTACACAAACTAGAAGAGTTTTAGCCCCTGCTGGATAAGAAAGGGAAAAGGAGAACAGTATAGTTTACACCTGAGTTTAAAGTCCTTTACAAAGATGTCTGTACAGTGGAAGGGTTTTAAACCTTTGCCTTTCATCCCATTCATCCAAGACTTTCCATGTTGAAACCAACCCTCAAGCAAAGGAATTTGCTTTCCCTGCGTCAGTGGTGCTACTGGTACAAAAAAATTTTTGCGGGAATAGACTGTGACTAAATCCCAGCCTCCCGACAGGGTTTATTTTCAGAGCTGCTGTAACTACTATTTGACTCCTCCTTCATCAAAACACCCAAGTGAATGCTAACATAGTTTTAAAAATACATTGAAGTTTAATGTTCAGATTTGACATTTGGGAAAAGATCACCTATACAGTATTAAAAGCTCAGTGTCTTTCACTGAAATGTGCCTTTTATGTCTATGACGAAAAAATATCCTGTTTCAGCTTTCTGTCAAAGAATATCAAAAACATTAAATTAGTTTTCAAGATTACCCCTCTGTAATTACCTTATGTAATAAAAAATGACTGAGCAAAGTGTCATTTGACCCAGTATTTTAAGAACACAAATCATAAAATGATGCATTTACTTTATCAGACTATCTTTGATTTGTCATTTCAAATTGTCACTGTTGTAACAATGTAGTTGTAATATCAAGAAAATGAGCACATTTCAAATGGGTAAGTATATGGAATGAGTCTTGGAGCTGGAAAAATGTGGGCGTTTTTATCGAAAAAACTTTCTCATTGGTCCCTTATTCTCCATGCAGGTCACTGTAATTTAAGTTACTCCCTCAAAATTCAGTGAATACTGTAAAGAGTAGCTGAATGGAAATGAAATCATATTTTGACTTAAACATACTTGCAAATCTTTAAGTTTTATTTTCACAGAATTTTAGTCAGACTTAACAATCCTTTTGAAACTCAAGCTATAGATTAGGTAAGCACTAGGCTACCGAGGTAAATAATAAGCATTTGCTGCTTCACTTGTATGAAATGTTCTTAAGACCTTCAGAGGATCTCTTTTGTGTCTTTAATCAATGCTGAAGTAGCATAAATTTAAACATTAAGGACCAATTTTGAAGGAATCTAACGAGTAATTCCACATAAGTTATGTGCAATCAGGATAAAAAATAAAGCTTCTCACCATCCTCATGAACTCAAAGGCCAAGACCTCTTGTGATCATTTCTGCTTTGCACTGGTTGTAGATAATACTATGGAACATAAAGAACTCAGTTTTAGAATAGAAAAAGGTTTCTCAGATGTCGTGTACTTCTGTTTTGATAAATCAATTTTCATTGTATAGAACTGTACGACAGTTAGTGATTTTCAGGCTACACACGTAAGTTTTGGCTTTATCAGTACTCAATTAACAAGTTTCCTTAGATATTTCGGTGTTATGGGATTTGTACTCCTTCTGTACATGCTAAAACTGTGCTAAGTGCCTTCCTTCTGTCCAAACATGACTATGATTTCTGTGTGTTAACTACATTATACTAATTTTTGTTCTAGTGCAGTCTTTAACAAAAATGTAACTCAGTCTTTTAACCTTCTCGTCTTCATTTTCTTTTACTCTAGCATTTCTGTCAGTCTAAAGAGCAAATATTAGGCTGTTCCTTTAGTCTGTGGGCTGACACCTGACGTTTTTGCACTGGAGGAAGGTATGTGTTGTATGATGATGTTCTTATCTGAAAACAGGAGGGTCAAGGGCATACTGGAGCACAAATGCAACGTACATGACATGTGAGACATTATAGATTCACTTATTGCATCCGTGATTGTAATGAAGTGTTAGACTATCCTGTCCTCCTCCAGCTCCCATGTTGCTCTTATTTTTAAACTACAACAGTTTTCTATAATGACATCCAAAAAAAAAATTCAAAGATAAATATTTGCCTTTATAGCGATTATAGTGCATAGTCTCCTTCATTTTAGTGCAGAAATGTGATGATACCCCTCCCCATATGAAAAAATTCTTGCCTCTTTGTGCAGTTTCTAGGCCATGAAAGAAGAAATTAAATTACAGCAGTGAATTTAAGATATTAACATAACACGTGAACTAACATCTCTGGTGTAAAAAGGTTTTTATGTCTGTATATATAAAATACATCCTTGATAAAACTACTGAGAAGCTGTGAAAATCCCAGTGTCCTGTGCCTGTGTAGGATATATAGTATGTGATACCATATTAGTAGCTTTATGCTGTAGCTTAAATTATGATTTCAAATTTTTGTGTAAATTTGAGCAAAATGCTTATTGCAACCAGAATACTTTCCCTTAAAATGTGTGGTACTTCATAACGTAGGCGTACCTCTTTTCCTGAACTAGATTCTGCATTCCCATGGAAACCATTAAACCTTGTACAATTCTTTACACCGTCGCTGCATCTTAATTGATCTTTTTAACTTCTAGGTAAACCTAAAATGAAAACAAGACTGATTCTATTACAATAGTAGGTTTAATTATGTCAGTGCTCAAAACTATTGAAGAAGGGAAGTTAACCATAAAAAAGCTAAAATTTAAAGTACATTGACATCAGTCTCTGCTGAATGAACTGCCATATAAACCTTGTATAAGGCTCGTAGTGACTATAGAAGAAAAGGAATAATTTCCAGTTCCAAAATACTACATTTCAGGGAGCAGCTCTGTCCCAGTTCCACTGATCAAGTTACACAGCATGTTACCTTATCATGTTGAGTGCCAGTTAAAGAAAGTTTGGGATAAGACATCTTAATTAAAAACACCAGCAAATCTTGTATCAGTTTTATCACTAGAAAATCATGGTTAAAACACCGGCATTACAAGAAAAGGAATTTTCCAGGTAGTTCTTGAATTTTTCCTTTTCTCCTTCAGCTTTACAAATTAATAATTAAGGAAAACTAATTGTATTGCAGAAATTGTTAACTTTGTGTGTGAAAGCCTATGAATCATTGGTTGCACTTTGATTGAAACTGGGTAATTTTTGATATGCAAAGGTTCCTTACTATGCTGATGTTCCATTCTAGATTTGCTTGGTGACTCAAGAAGCCAGCTGAACTGAAATTTCCTCCAATTCCTCTCTTTGCAGATAGTTGAAATTCCAACTTATTGCATCTCCTTATGAATTACACTTTGAGGAAATATACTCTAAATTCAAGACATGTGAATGACACGCTGTCGGCAGTACATACAGCATATTAATAGGTTGAACATAGCATATTAATAGGTTGAACATAGCATATTAATAGGTTAAACAGTTAAATGACAAGACTTCATTAAAAGTGTGAGTTACCAAAAGAGGTTGTCTGTCCACAGTGTAAAGAATACAAAGACATGAAAATTTAAAATGCTAATAGCATGTATTTCTCTGTTAGTATGAAAGTCCATATTCTGATTTATCATGCTTTCTATCTTAAATTTACCATGCAATTCCTATGGTTAAGAATTCAGGCACAACAGTTTTAGGCCTAGAATAATCATTCCCATTGTTTTGGTTAATTCTGCTGATTATGGCTGTCCTGAGGTTTATCTCAGGTATTTAGCCATAACAGAGATATTGAATTGCTATACAAGTGAACGAACATACATTCAATCTGTGCCAATAATTATGTTTTTGATCACTTTATTTCAATCAGGATTAATTTCTCCGCTAGTGCTCTAAATTATCATTTTTAAAAAATAATAATATTCCTAATGGAGCAGGAGCATGTGATTTTCTTTTCTAATTGTGTATAAAAATAAATTCTGATGAGAAAAGCACCAGTACAAACATAAATGATCTGTCACAGAAGACTTAAAATGTCACTGAAGCAGAATGAACAGAGTTGGGCTGTTTATGCTGAACATTCAATACAAGACCCGAATCAGTAAAAATAGAAGTTATTAACTTGTGCTAATATGATTTAAATTTAAGTGGCCTTTGACACAGAAAAGCAAAGTGGCAAGAAAAAAGGTAAATCCTGCAGTACAAAGCAGTTTATTCTAATGCTATGTTCAGATAATGATCACTAATCAGATGCTGCTTGTTATTTAGTATACTTTGAACATATCAAAATATACAAAATCAGCATAATAAAAAGAAAATAAGACTGTGTAATTAAAAGCAGAAGATCTGTCTTGCAGTACTAGTTATGTTTCTACTCCTTTTTTCACAGTGAAATAAAACCTATTAAATTTCAAAGGCTGCCTTAAGATATGGTTTTGATCAAACGTAGCTGGAAAGCAAGTATGCTATGTCAAAAAAGTATCATGGCTTCAGCAGTCAGCATGTCATTCTGAATCAAAGTGTGAAGATTCAAAACTGGCAGAAAAGTCAACAAAAAAAGTAGAAAAAAAAGTAGAAAAAAAAAGGTAAAACCAGATGTTAAATATAGTGAATTTCTCAATCACAAAACATTCTGGAGCTGAGTTTTCTAGAAGCAAATATAACTCCATAAAACATCCAGGATGAGCAACCTGACATTTTCCCATGGAAAAGGAAGCTTTATTGAAAAACTTCTGACTCCTTCAATTTTTCATTAAGGAATATATAATTTTCAGTGAATCTTGTGTATCCAAATCACCTACCCAGGCTCAGGATATCAGAAGAGTAACACATATGAAATTTAATCTTTAATCCCAGATTTCTGTTTCAGGAACAGAAGGACCATTCTCTCGTCAAGTAGTTGTGCAAATACGAAAAGTATTCCGGCTTCACCTGTGACGACCAGCCAGTATACCTAGTGCTCTCCTGAAGCCACGTGGGGTAGGGAAAAACCTGAAAGAAAAGATACTGCTTCACTAATGGTGCTAATCCAGCCTGAAAGAGTAAAACAACATTTATTCAATTGCAATTTGCAGAGATCAGAATGATATCATCTTCTATCCTTTCCAGTACTAAATGCTCTCTGTTCTTCTGTGCTGCCCAATGCCGCAGCTCCCAATAATACATTATGCACTCTGTACTTAAATAAAATCTTGTGAAAAGGCTGCCCATGAAGGGTAGTTAATCCCAGGACAGCTGCTAAGCAAATTGGAACATATAAGTGTTGATTTCTATGTGCCTGTCATTTAAGCAGCTCAAGTTATCTGCTTACAGTCAGATGAGTCTTGCTGCATAATGAAAAAGATGATGTAGTTGAGAAGAAGAAAGATCTATCCCTCTGAGATGCCAGATGTAGGAAGAGTGGAAGACTGCTTTATCCATTCTCTGGGGCAGGGACAATCTACAAAGAGACTATCTGGCTCTAGATGCTTTTATTTTTTGTGGCCTGGAAAAATTCCTGTATTTTTCAAATGCTAGCAATGGGAAATACCACCTGCTTTTGTAGTCTCTGAAAAAAATGCATGCAACATCTTCTCATAGGTAACATCCTCCAGGTTATGAAGAGAAAAGATTATCTAGAGATTACGCGATGATCATGAAAAATATGTAATCATAGAAAGTCAATACACAACCCCCCCTTGCAGTGACAAATATATACAAAACAAGAAAAGAAGGGGATTGTAGCAGGTGAGTATCTGAGCTTTAGTAGGGAGTGAGGAAAACTTCCAATACAGATATATTATAATTATATTATCTAGGCATGGTGCCATGATGCTAAGGCTTTCCTTATTGGAGGACCTGCGTGCAAACACTTTCAATAAGCAAGGAGTAGCAATGTTAAAAAGCTCCGTCCTGCAATGAACCCAGAAACTCATCCTAACCAAGTCCGGGTTAACAGGACGTTCAGCTGGAAGAGATGAACTCTGGTGCCAGATCTGAGGAGGCTGTGGACTCCTTAGAAATAATCAGATCTCAGGATTTGAGCAACCTGATCTAAGTGATCTTACTCTGAGCAGGTAGTTGGAAAAGAAAAGAAATGTAGGTAGCTAAGTACTTTAAAGAGAGGTTTGGATAAGTTGTTTCAGACAAAAAAATATAATATAAACTAGTTTCTAAAAGCTGATGATAATGTATTAAGATTTTACTTTTCAATTCTGTGACACAAGTTACAAAAATTATTTATACTGTGGATTGTTATGTAACTATTATGCTTTCATATATATGTAGATGTTTTCATTAGAGAAATGCATAGCAAAAATATTAATCAAATTTTTCATTAGAGAGTTTGGCAGCAGCAGAATCCTTTCAAAATTCATGATCTTTTTTTGAGCTGTTTGGGGAAAAAGAATTTCTGAATTCTGCAGTTCATTTTTCTGGTTTGAGGCTTTAACATTATATTCAAAATCCATGTGAACCATGTTATGTCAAGAGGTGTTAATTTTTATTTCAAATATTTTTCAAATTTTTTTATGACTTTTTTTGATTGACCTGAAATGTTCCTTTTGGAACTTCAAGCAAAATCAATCAATCAATCCAAGAAGGGAAACCTAATAGGCTGTAATCAGACCAGCTTTAATCTTGCTCTGAGACTGAGACTAAAGCAAGCTCTGAAATGCTCTTTTATTTCCAGTATAAACAGTTAGAAGTGCACATTCTGTGTCTTCAAGGCAGATACTAAATAGATTAATTAAGTCATGAATAATCATATCAAATACAGAACCTACAGGAGCTACAATCTCAGAATTATCTCACAAAACTTAAGGAATTGGTTTTTGCTTGGTTCCAATAGCTCAAGTTCATTCTGAACCTTGTCTGTACACCTCCAACTTTCTCAGAAAATCCGTAACATCCTTGCCCTGTCCAAAATAAAATTTCCTTTTTATTAATCTTTATGAACAGTGTAAAATGCTTAGAGAAATATATCCTAAGGAAGGAACAAATGCAACTTACAGAAAACCATATTTCTATGAAGGAACAAAACCATGGTGGCTGTCTTTGCAACTTGAGTATTCTTCAGCAGTGAGCTTCCATACATTTATTTTCCATGGTATACAAATCTCCTTTCTTTAACAGAAATGGTACTCAAGAATCATAAGCACAAATTTCACAGCTCAGTGGAACTTCTAAATGAATAAGAGGAATGAAATAACAGTAAGAGAAGAATGGAAGAAGGTTGCAGTCCTCAGGTGGCTTCAGTGGAACATTTGAAGCCTAATAATTCTGGATGGAAAAAGCCTTTTTCTATGTATGGTCAATTTATTGAACTCTAAGAAGACACATACACGTATTGGATATCAAGCAGGACAAAACAACTTGAGTGACTTAGCGCTGGTTCTGAGTGAATTCCTAGAAAATATGTTCCTGAGTCTTTTTGCATTAGGAAGGATGGTCAGCCAGTCCTATCTTTGCCTGTTAGTCCTCTTTCACCTCATCATCCCTCCAAGGTCAGGAGAGCTTCATGGACAGGAGTGTTGAAGGGTATCTCCATCTTTAGTGATACCAAATAGATTGATAGGAGAGGGCTGCACATAGGACATATTAAAAAAATCTAAGTAGATACATAGATGTACTTTTGTTTTGGTGACAGGCTGTACAAGAGTTCCTTAAGTGACAGGAAGAAATAAGGGGGTTAATTCAAGGTAAAAGCAAGATGGCAAAAAAGAGTATTTTCAGGTTACACTATCTCCACAGCCTTGTTCAGTAGCCATTAATGCAAGCAGCTGAATTAACTCAGTTGATGGGGCAGCAAGATGGGGGAAAAGGATATCAAAAGAAAAACAAAGAATCTCAAACCACAGACGTAGTGGTTTATGCTATGAAGCTCTGAGAGGATAAGTGTGATGGAAAGCATGAAAAGAGATTTTTCTTGAGAAATCTCAATCCTCTCATAGAAAATATGAAAAAAAATATAACTGAAGCAAGGTTTTCTTCCGTGTACATTCAAAACTTATGGTTGCTTAGGCAGACAAAATGTGATTATCCTGGGATACCAAATCACATCTCACAAGGAAGGTTAAGTGACACAGAGCTGGGTCCAATGACACAAAAAGAGAGGTGTTATGCAAAAAAGTAATACACGAACAGTTTAATAACTGTCCTACAAAAACAAAGAAAAAGAACCACTTCACAAAATTGAATCTAAACTTTAAGATAAAAGATAACTTGTGAGAAGTTACAGTACAATAATAAATGGTTGTTATTGACTCCTAAATTATCAAGAAATATTTCCATACTCTATAATTTTGAAATGACAACAAATATTCTTTCTCAAATATGTTTGACCATTTGCACTCATTTTACTGTATTTGTTTGGTAGGAAAAAACATGGCTTTCAATGATAGAGAAAATACGTGTTTTCAAATTATGATACTTGGTAGCTAAAATTGCACTTGTGTTTTCATGCCAACTTTTAAAACTAAAAAGCTTAATTACCAGATGAAAAACACAACTGCTGGATGGTCCATATATTTTTATTTCCAAGTCAGAAGTAACATTTATCTTTACTGCCCTTAGAGCAACTCATAGAGAAGCAGAAGTAAAACCAGCAAGCCACAGAAAGAGATAAACCCAAAGTAACTTACAAATAATGTAGCTGTACTACTCCTTTCCAGATGCAGAATTTTATTCTTAAGTTTTATACAGGTTCTCTATGTCAACTCGTCCATGTGCAACAGCCAGTGCCAACCTCTGCACTAGGTCTATTTTTTCCCTCATCAAAACTATGACAAAAGCTACCATGAAAATCATGGCAGCTCAGACATTTTTTCAATCAAATATTGCCTCAAGAGTCCTCAGAGAAAAAGAGTTGAGTAAACATATGAGGATGCAAATGTTCTTCTACAGTTAACTGAGGAAACTCAGCCACAACTCCAATTCCTCTCTTGCCACGAATGCTAATGCTTTAGCAACAACAATAACAACAAAAAAGCTTCCATATGTTGTGAATGCTGAGAAATCTTTTACCTCCTGATGTCATGCAAGACTCCTCTGTGCATTACCTGCCAACCATCTTACTTGAAATACATTTTCTTTCATCTTAAATGCACTACTCAACATTAATTCAAGCCTAACTGCTAAGAGAGCTGCAGACCCTCTCCAGAAGCAGATTTCCATCTCTCCTTGTCACGTAACAGTCTGACAGAAGAGCCCCAATTTAAACTCGTAGCATACACAATTCCATCAAGATAAAGAAAACTCCACACTTATTTCTCTATACGAGACAGAGCATGTAAGAGAGGATGGGACTGCAGCATGTACAGAATGATGAACTCTGATCTTCTCGACGAGGTTGCAACGTTAAGATTTTCTAAAAGAGATTGTCTTACTGTCAACTTCCTTTTGATTTTTAAAGATCATCCCTTTGAACATATTTTCAAAATCAGAATGGATGGACACTATATAATAAAATGCAATTTCCCAAATAAACATTTTCCAACAGTGTAGGTAGGTTAGAAATGATCATTCTAGCTCTCTGCAAAAGTCACTGGAAATGAAATCCCACTTTTTTTTTTCCACTACAGTATACAATTTTTTTGAAGTAGATATGATTTATTGCTATGTTTAGGCTTCCTAGGCCTTCTAGGACACAGTGGTATTTTTAGAAAAACTCAGCCACAAACAGATCCTACTGGGATACGAACAGACTGTCAGAGTGCTTTTTAAATGCTCTTTTTTAAATGCTTTTTAAATACAGAAACGGCAACAATGCAACTCTTGAAATGCTGGTACTCCACAATGATCAAAATTCCCCTTTCATGAGCTGCATAATTTCTCTTCATGGACAGAAGAGTCCCATGTTTAACTTTCCAAACACAAGTTTTTTTCAGATGTATAAAGTTGTGTATTGTGCAATTTATCCTTTTCCACATTGCAGGTAAACTTTGTGGAACAGTAGTTCACACAAAAACCAGCTCTCCGTTGGTAGAGACAAAACACTTGTACTTTAGGGGCAGCTAAACAAGGAAGGTTGTACGTTATATGTGTGAATAAAATCTCCACTCTCATTTCTGATAAAAAGAAATTCACGGCTACATTGACAGCTTGCATAACCCTGTCAAAATTATGACCTGCTATAAATCTGTCTGGGACCACTCCTTGGAGTGACACAGCTGTATCAGCTGATATAGTCAGAATGGGCTGTACTTGAAATTATAAAGAGGCCTAAGGCTGACTGCCATAAACAGGATCCTGTTCCCTAGAGTTAACAGAGTTATCTTGGTGTAACTAAAAGGATTATCATGTTAATAATTGATTTTTTCAAGCTTATTCCTGATTTATAAATGAGGTTAGTAGGAATGTAACATTCCTCTGTCTGCTTCTATTCTCATTTTGTCACCTGTCAAGTAAAGAATTCTGCTGATCTGTAATATCTGATTTATGTACTGGAGGCTAAAAATTGCACAGAAAAGTTATTGCTTTTTTACCAGCATTTTGTATTACCTCATCTCATGCTGTGAGACTTTACTTTGTAAGAAGCCAGTTTGTTGTATTGCTTGCAGACCTCACCTTCAATATAGATGGGCTGGTGTCTGAAACATGCTTGTCAGTTTTAAGAACAGCACAACTTCTTCCTGCATCTGTCTCAGATTCTTAGCATGACCACACCGGTTCTTCAAAAAATTTTCTATGCAACCTGTACCTTCTGTTACTCTCCACACAAAGGTATCTTTACAAAAAAAAAATCCCTTCTGCGTTTGATTTTTAAATTTGTATTTGTTTGTTTGTTTTATTTCATAAGAAAGATTATTAAAATAGACAGTAGGTGTGGATAACAAGTTTCTCTACAAATAAGCAAATAAGCATTTAGAAGTGAAAAAAAGTATTAGATTACAACCACTCAAGTAACAACATAAGGTAAATACACATAGTCCCTTGTAGGCAAATGGAAGCTTACTGGATATGCATCAGGCTACTGAAAACGTGTTGAAGTCTGGCGTTTTTTGTGCTGTTGTAACCCTTTCACTAGAAGTAAAGCCTATTAGCCTGGGCTCTATGTTTCAATAACTATGTCTACATGACTTCCAGTCATCTGAACAAGTAGGCAGAGAAGTCTTGTGTCTGTCTACAACAGACGTAAACATGCTTTCAGTAAATGCATATGCATTAGATCTTATATAGAATGGCATACAAATATCTGTTTAGAGCCCGTTAAAAATTAGCTGACTTTCTCTGGCAATAAAGGACTTGCTTGAAAGGACTGCTCCTTGTAAGTCAAACACAAAACCTGTCTTTTAGCCTATTAAATGCAAGTATCTATACAGCCCAGGATAAAGCAGAGACCCCGGAATGAATGTTTTGTGCTGATTGTCAATAGTTCAGATAGACCTCATTCAGAATAGACTATTCTGAATTTTCAGAGTAGAGAGTTTTCTTGGTACAACATTTCAGTGAGTCGGTGTGCTGGAACAGTTTCCTGCTTCTGTCTCTTTAGGTCCATAGGAGAGCTTGCTCTGTCACACTGTGAGCTACTTGTTTCTATTTATGCAAACATGTTTTTAAATTAATTTAGTGACTCTAAAGCAAATTTATTTAACCTGATGCATCTGGTGCCAAATGAAGTTTTGATTTAGTGTCAACAGACACAGTGTCAAGTCCCCTTCTTGAACACAGCATTTGAACAGGCACAGAGAACAGCAAATATGCTTTCTGGAAAAAATTCTACGATAAATCCATAGCAATACAATGCAGTTCCTGACCTACTATAGCAGGATATATTCTTTTTTTTTGAGGGTTTTCTCCAAAGGTGAGAAAGTATCTGTACATATTGCACTGTGAACTCTGGAACATAAATATTGCATGTTTCATTTTCCAACAGTTCATAATTTTTGAAATCCTGAGTTCTGCAGCAATTTTATAGACATAGGTCATCTTGCTTTAATTTCTGTAGAGCAGGACTTGAGGAAGCGTTACTGTGAATGCAAAGTACTGTAGGTGTCAGCTGTGTGCTACTGAGGCAGCTCTTTGAGCAAGGTTGGGAGATCCATCTATGCAGCTCTACAGAATCAGTAAGCATTGACTGTTTGTGACTCTTCTATGTTAGAGGGGGTTTTCCTCTGCCTTAGAGAAGATAAACCAAGACCAATAGTAGGTCAAATAAAGAAAATAGTTTTGAGCTCAGAATGAGTTATACAAGTAATAATATGGTACACAATGTGAAAAGTTTGGGGCAACAGGTAGTTCAACCAGCCAGACTAAGAGCTACAGTCTTTAGGGTGTGCACCAAACATGCTAGAGAATAGAGAACATTCTGGCTGTGATTTCAGATTTCGCAGGTAAAAAAACCTCTAAAATTTCATTGTGCAGATATATGTAATAAGAATATAGTTGAAACACAGACTGGAGACATCATTCTGTAAGAAGCTAACATGTTTAAAAAGCAAGTCTTTTTCCATAGTCATCTTTCTGGGTTGCCTAACTGGTTATGAATAATTTCTTCTTATTTAAAAAATTAAAATAGAAAGGAATAATTTTTTGAAGTTTTGTATTTTCCTCTAGAAGAGGAGAATGCAGGCACTATTTTTATTATATCTAAGAAACCAGTAATACAGACATGCAGCCAATAGCAAGAGAGGCACCTCATAACATTTCTTTTATCCTGAAAACAACCCTCTATTATGAAAACTCTCATGTACCATTTGAATGCTACTTACTAATGGCATGTACCTTGGCATTGCTGTTCAGCAGGCAGCAAAGATATTACTACTGCTTTCTCAGATGGTGCTTTTGCTCCAGCATCTATGTCATGATTTAACATTGGGAAGGTTATGAAATGCCTTTTCATATAAAACACAATAGGAAATAAATGTGGCACTGAGTTTATGGAATATATTCCTATTGTTCTGCTTTTTTCTCTAATCACGTACATGAGGTATTAATAGTCTAGTGTCATTTTTTTGGAATTATTATTTACTGACTGCCGTTAATCATATATGCATTTTTCAATGATAATTCAGTAAGGAAAAATCAGTGTCCTAGAAGAGCTTCAGCTAGCTGGTAGAGAAAAAGTTACTGGGTTAGGCAAAAGAATGTTGTATGTGTGTGTGATAATGAACTAGATGTTACACAAATATGAAAAAGTAGAGGTTTTAAAAGAAGGAGATGAAGAAAGGAAGAAAATTTGCTGCACAGAACGTGAAGAAATAAGCTCTTTGCTTGGGTCAGTAAAGCACAATGAAGACTGATCAATAGAGATATTTTGCCTCCTCACAACAATGTATTAAAAAACCTGACTTTAACACTGAGGTTAAATACTGACGAATTTTGAGATAAAATTTGTTATTTGTACCCAAAACCACCATGCCCAACTTTTTGCAGTGACAGGGGATCTCTTTATATTGTTCATTGTTTAAAGTAAGCTCCTCTGAAGGAGCTGGAAGGAAAAGACAGAAAAATTAAGGAAGATTTAAACAGCTCAGCCTTGGTCTGTAGTACCCTGACCTCCTTTTAAGTGTATATATATAGAGAAGACAGCCTCTGCCCACTCACACTTATTTACAGCAGAAGTCTAGTGGAGGTTTTGTAGCCCACCAATGTGGACTGAGGAAGACTGCAACTGCCAGCTTCTCTGGTGTGCTGGAGAACTGCTAGTGTGAGACTGGTGTTAACAACCAATCTGAGGTCCAGGAAATGAACCAGAGGGTTTGTTTCAATAACATGCCGTGGCAATTTTCACAGCTTCTGCTTGTCTCGTCGGTCTCATTCTCTGTAGACTTGAGAGTGGCATATCTCCAAACATGACAGCAGAAGGGAAACAGTACAGATACTGAAGGTGCAGGTAGATGAGGACACTGTCTCAGATGGTAGAAAGGCACAGAGGAGTTACACATAGCAGAAACACTTCAGAAACCTTGATGTGTGCAGCCCAGGCTAGTGGGAAAAGTGTTACCCCTGAGGTGGTAGAGAATAGGTGTTCATGGAATGTATGTAGAGTTGTGCATGGGATGCACATGTGGTGGTGTTCCAAGGAGAAGCTCTGGGCTAAGTCTTTGAAAAGCCCTGGGTAAGCATGAATTCACAAAAGGCTTTCAAATTAACTTAGATTTTTGCGTGGAAAGAATAGGCAAAGAATTGCAGTAATGGACAACGTGCAAAATAGGATTGCAACAGGGTACTTTTAGAGATCAGAAAGGAAAGAATCGTTACGATTTGTGCCACAGTGAGCAATGAGAGGGAATGCTTACTACTGAGTTCCTAACCTGGGAGGTAAAGAGATGCGCAGGCTTTCCAATTCGGGTGTTTCAAAATGCACACATTCATTTCAGCTTTAGTCATCTATTCTAATAGGGTGACATGCCTCACTTTTTAGGGAGTCAGCATGAAGATCAGCATCAAACAAGTTCCATTAAGCCCTACCTGCAATCCTTCTGTTTTGTGTAAGCCTGCTTGGGATGCTCTGTCAGGATGGTAACCACTGTTACATTGTTGATGCAGAGACCCAGTGGACATGCAGGGACACAGACCAGAGAACACGGCAATGAAATTTATCTAGTTGCAGGTAGCAATCAGAAGAGTTTCTCTTAAATGAAAATAAAAGTAATTTGGGATAAATCCATGATCCCTCTCAGTTGCTCCTATGGGAATCAACTTCAAATAAGTTCTGTAAGCAGACATTTATTTAGACAAAAATATTTCACAACTGAGGCATGGAATTACATACTACAAATGGTAAGCAGTTCTGAAGTGAAAAGAGAAATTATACGTCAGAGTCAAAATCTGAAGTTTGAATTAAATAATTTTATGCTTCTTGTCTGGCTTAAAATAAGAAAGTAAAATTGTTTCTACTGAACTGTCACCATTTAATCACTCTTGCAGTGCAACAGAATTAAAAAAACTTGGTGTTAGATGTATCATAACACGATATTAATAAATTTGTACGAAAGCAGTAAGTAGCATTACTGAAACCAGACAGAAGTCACTCAATATTACAAAGCACAGTGGGTGTAATGCAAAATTATTTTCTTTTGTGTATTTCTCTCTAAACAACCTAAAAGGAGGCTGTACTGAGGTGGGTGCTGGTCTTCTTCTCCTAGGTAACTAGTGATAGGACAAGAAGAAATGGGCTCAAGTTGTGTCAAGGTAGATTTAGATTGGATATTAGGAAAAATTATTTTACTGAAAGAGTGGTTAAGTCTGCCCAGGGAAATGGTGGAGTCTCCATCCCTGGAGTGTACAAAATACGTGTAGCCATGGCACTTTGGCACACGGTTTGTTAGGCACGGTGGAGCTGGGCTGATGTTTGGACTGGATGATCTCAGAGGTCTTTTCCAACCCAAATGATTCTATGATATTTCTGTAAAAATTTTTTTCAACTGTAAATTCTTCATTAGTAAGACAGTGTATCTACCTGACAACTAAACTGTATCCTATAGCTTACAGAAACTACAATAATATCCTGGAATTGTTCATCAACCTGACAGAAATTCTGAAAATAATGACTTTTTTATGTCATTATATATCAATACAATCGAGTTTGTATAACATACCTTGCAGTTTATAGTGTTATTAAAGCAATTTGTTTCTTGCTGTCCTCGGTTTTAGTTTTCAGCGAAGGCAGTTTTATGACATAACAACTTACTGGTAAAACATAATTAATTAAGAAAAGCTAGATAGTTATCACTACCTCCCAGAATACAGATATAAGCATAACTCAAGATTTGAAAATCAGGAAATGAAGAGTTAAGAACATATCTGTTCACTTGGCCTTGATCCTGCCAGAACTGGGAAATGCAAGTAGGAATGCCTACGTCTGTAAGAAATTAGTCTGTGTTTACTATGCTAGGTTTATCTTTACAGAACTGACCTCATCATCTGAGGCAGACTGGAAAGTTTAAAACTCTGAGTTGTCTGACTCTTTGAATCTGATGTTCTGCAAGAGCACAATAAGCCCTCAGATAATTAATTCTACCTTGAAAGTTGTTTTAGTTCATGAATTTCCTACTAACTTTTCAAGAAAAAGAAAATACTACTTAAAGATACTATATCATTTAAACACCCAGATTACGTGCAAATTTATGTGAGAAGATGTTATTTGGATCCATTAGAAATTGCATAGCACCCTTGCGTGTCTTTGTTTTTCCTATAGAGTTCATTACGGTAGTTAAAGTTCTACCTAAATATCTTTTGACTTCTCTTTGATGAAAAGGTTAGTGATGGAAAAGTCATGGCTACATGAGAGATGGACTACTGTGATGAGGGACTGGCAACAAACATCTAAAGCAGAATGAGTACAGGTGAACAGTTCTACTGGGGCTGCAAGGGAGAAGTGAGCCCATGGGCATCATTGAAACAGGAGGAAGCTATATATTGAAACCTCCTGACTTTGAGAAGTGGAATTTTTCTCAGGATAGCTGAGATTTTCTACCAGACACAGTGAGTGTCCTAAAATCTAAGAACATTTTATTCAATAGTTGTTCTAGGAAATTTCATCATTTGCATTAAAAATGGTCCTAAAGTTCTCCTCCACTGCTATTTCAATTTCATCTTCTTAGTAAGATACTAGGTTCTTAGATGCTACTAGGATTTAAAAGTTGTTACCTGAGATAATTGACGCTATGAAGCAGATCAGAGGAGAGGGACTGAAATTTCCATTTTCCCTGAAAGAGAAGAAGGTAGGTAAGGTAACTCAACTGCTACTGCTCTGCTTGGCAGCTCTCCCAGCCGCCTCTGTCTCATGTATTGTGGTTGAACTGAGAGAACAAGAATTACTGAGGATACAGATGTCATTAAGGAGAGGGTGAGTACAAACCTAAAGGAAGCTACTCTGCTTTGAATTTGATTTTTAAAAACAAACCAAAACAAACTGGTTTAGTTTAACAACACAATTGTAATTCCCCTGCAAACTGTGCAAGTACAGACTTAAGCAGTACAGTAGTCCTGGAGAACACGGTCATGGAGAAGAATTATAAATGAGAGAGTCATAGCCACATCCTGCTTCAGCAGGGAAGGGAAAGGTGTGACTTTGATCTCTGAGAAATCAAAATAATTTGAAAAGTTAGGTTTTCCAGGAAATGAAATTCTAGTATTCATACCTTGACACATTTTGCCAAGTTCACATCTTATCCAATCGGTTTACTTTTCTGTCAAATTTCTTCTGTGACTTAATATTTTTAAAGGATATGGTAAGCATACAGATGATAATCAGCTGCACAGCCTCAGTAACGGTGCCTGTACACAAATTTGTGCATGAATGTAAGCATGCACAGATACTGAAGGAATACCAGGCATTCTCCTTCATCCACTGCACTAACTTCTAACCATCCATTATAAAAGATTATGTACATGATTGGGGTTGATGTCACACCAGTAGTAGTTTATATGAAAGAGTGAACTCCTGTTCTGGTTGAGCTGTTGAAATATTTCACAAGCCCTTAAAAGCCCTTCAGCATACTCAGAATAATACAGTCACAATCATCAGAAATATGTACAATTTTAATCGCACTGTTCAATAATGTTTTAACTAAAAACAAAAGTAATTTTACTGTAGGTCAGGGAAATAGGACAGATACCAATTGGAAAGAAGAAAGGAGAATTGAAATTGGAAGGGTGAATCTGGCAGTCTGAAATATAATTTTTATTTAAAGAACTTCACTAAGACAGATTGTTCACTGGACAACTGGCCTTCTGAAGTGGTGGATGGGGTCAGGATGGAATATAGTTCCCCTTTAATCCAGGAAGAAGAAGTTAGAGACATGCTGAGCCACTTGGAACCTCATAAGTCTGTGGGGCCAGATGGGATCCATCCTAGGGTGATGAGAGAGCTGGCAGACAAGCTTGCTAAGCCGCTTTCCATCATTTATCAACAGTCCTGGCTCACTGGAGAGGTTCCAGGTGACTGGAAGTTGGCCAATGTGACACCCATCCACAAGAAGGGCCATAGGGACGATCCAGATAATTACAGACCTGTCAATCTGACTTTGGTTCCAGGTGAAATTATGCAGCAGATAATACTGGGTGCAGTCATGAGGCACCTGCAGAATGACCAAGAGATCAGGCCCATCCAGCATGGATTTAGGAGGGGCAGGTCCTGCCTGACCAACCTGATCTCCTTTTATGACCATGTGACTCGCCTGGTGGATGAGAGGAAGGCTGTGGGTGTGGTATACCTGGACTTCAGCAAGGCCTTTGACACCGTTCCTCATAGTAGGCTCCTCGAGAAGCTGACAGTCCGTGGCTTGGACAGGAGTGGTCTGTGTTGGGTTAGGAATTGGTTGGTCGACCAAGCCCAGAGAGTGATAGTGAACGGTGTCTCATCCAGTTGGCGGCCGGTCACTAGTGGTGTCCCCCAGGGGTCGGTGTTGGGCCTGGTCCTATTTAACATCTTTGTTGATGATCTGGATGAGGGGATTGAGTCCATCTGCAAGTTCGCAGATGATACCAAGCTGGGAGGAAGTGTCGATCTGCTGGAGGGTAGGATGACCCTACAGAGGGACCTTGACAGACTGGAGAGATGGGCTGATTCCAATGGGATGAAAAGTCCAAGTGCGGGCTTCTATACTTTGGACACAACAACCCCATGCAGAACTATAGGTTGGAGACAGAATGGCTGGAGAGTAGTCAAGTGGAAAGAGACTTGGGAGTGATGGTGGACTCAACGTGAGCCAGCAGTGGTCCAAGTGGCCAAGAAGGCCAATGGTATCCTGGCCTGCATCAGGAATGGTGTGGTAAGCAGAACTAGAGAAGTTATCATCCCCTTATACTCGGCACTGGTCAGGCCGCACCTTGAGTACTGTGTACAGTTCTGGGCCCCTCAATTCAAGTGAGAAGTCGAGATGCTGGAGTGTGTCCAGAGGAGCACAACGAAGATGGTGAAGGGGCTGGAGCACAAGCCCTATGAAGAGTGGCTGAGGGAGATGGGGTTGTTTAGCCTGGAGAAGAGGAGGTTCAGCAGAGACCTTATTGCTCTCTACAACTACTTAAAAGGAGGTTGTAGGCAGGCAGGGACTGGTCTCTTCTCTCAGGCGATCAGTAGCAGAACAAAGAGGACATGGTCTCAAGCTTCATCAGGGGAGGTTTAGTGTTGATACTAGGAAAAAAATTTTCACTGAAAGGGTGATTTGCCATTGGAATGCACTGCCCAGGGAGGTGGTGGAGTCATCGTCCCTGGAGGTGTTTAAAAACAGATTGGATGAGGCGCTTAGTGCCATGGTTTAAATGACGAGTGGGTGTTACTGTTGGGTCATAGGTTGGACTAGATGATCTCAGAGGTCTTTTCCAACCTTGCAATACTGTGATACTATGAACTTAAATAACATGGCTCCAAAGCACAAACTGAATTAACATTTACTTCCACATATTCCATTTAAGTGTTTATTTTTTCTTTTCTGTGATTTATCGCTAGAGGAAAGTCTTACAATAAAATAAAATATCTGACACCAAGCATAAAATCAAAATATTAAAGATAGTTCAACATCCATCATTGTGCAACTAGAGTTATTAATATGAATGTACAAAAATTAATTATTTTAACCTCTCCCTATACATTTTACAGGTGCAGACAAGAAATTCAGTGTTTAATCCAGATTTTCTCTGTTAATAAATCTATTTAATTCTACTTTGAATCTAATAAGCTTTAAAGCAGTGTATCTTGCTTTCAATTTGCCTCTGAAATAAATGCAAAGACAGGAGAGATAGTTAATGTTTTAATAATTTATTATTTATTTAATAAAAATAATGTATAATACTTCTAGTTCCATGTTAAAAGCTAAAGCAACAGCCAGGATAAATTTACTTTTTCTTAGAATATCTAAAATGTACATAGCAGAGATACTTGATTTGCCAAGAACGTTTCTGAACAAAATAGTGTATTTGAGGGAGTATATGGAGCTTAGTGATTTTTTTTTCCAAATTAAAAAAGCATCCTGTATATACACCTGCACCAATGTATATATACAGAGTACAAGATGTGTTATTTGTAGGGTTTTGCTCAATTATTGAGTGGAAAATCCTCAGCACTTGTATAGTTTGCAGAAGTATGACCCTTTTGTTATTTGCACTTCATGACTGACTAAGTTACGTGAACTCATTATTTTCAAGTGAACATTGGCGGCAGCTAGCACGTAAAACATTAATGATCAGTAAGAATTTACACTAGTAATTACTCTTTTCACCAGGCAGCAAAAAAATAGCTTAGTAATTACAATAAGCACTCTTCTACCTTATGAAATGTGTCAATTGTTTCAGATATTCAACCCTTATTTTTGTCCTCTCAGCATCAGGTTGCTATTACTGTGAGTTGGTATGTATGGTTGCATGGGAAGAAAGAACAGAAATTTAGTAGGAGGAAAAAGGAAGACAAAATTCAGTTTAGGACTTAAATGCATCAGTGGAGTTATGATGACAAATTTAATGCTTTCTTGTTTGATTCTGGGGCATTTATGTTAATTGAAGATTAACAGTACTATCGAAAACACCATTAGTACATATGCTCTAATGATTCATACTCTTGATAAGTGCAAGAACAGTTAAGCATTTCCATAGCTTAAAATTTATCTAATAGACAAATAAAGAAACAAACGCTCTTACTCAGAATCATTCTCATTTACTCTGAATGCTTCTGAGGAAAGTCACCCCTCACTCCTGAGCATCAGATGGGTTTCCTACCTGTACACACTATGACCGAGTTTAGAAATGGCACTAAACAAACAATCTTGGCAGTAAAGAGCAGACTTAATTATCTTTGAAGCCTATAGAATCATGCCCACTGAGATAAAGTTTTATTTAAAACAGAAAACTTGATATAGTCCAGCCACTGAGATAAGCTCATTTGCCTCAGATATGCAGCACAGTTTTGTTATGTTCAGTAAGATTTACTCAGTGGTCTGGCAGCTTATGTTACAGTGTGTCATGTTTGTTACATTATGTTTTATCCAGTAGAATCTGGCACTTTGGAAGTTTTCACTGTGATGCTTTTTTTTTTTAGTTTGCTTTCTATTTTGTTATTGAAGCTGCACATGAAAACACAGAAAAGCAACTTCTCTTATGAGGCATCCATAACCAGTCAAAGCACCATGAACCTACTCATATATCAGTTATCATTAATACAAACGTTATTTTAGCAGCATAATAATCTAGATATATAACTAGATGAATGTACAGCTAAGACACATACGCAGCTTTACATTGCTCCATGGATACAAAAACACTACACGTGATTTAAATATAGATCTATATTTGTTCTGTAACACTGGAGCAACACAGTGTTCAAATAACTCACAGTATAAGTACCCCAGCCACCACATTTCATTGGCAAGTCTGCTCAAGATCTCTTGTTAGAAAACTTCTTTAAACTGTATATAATTTCAAAAAAAATAAGAACATGCTGAAATGTAATTATCAGCCATGGGACAATTTTTTATCCAGGGAAAATTATACCACAAACACTGCTGAAGAGAAGCTGGTGTTCCTTTTCTGTTGAAACACCAGTGCCTGGCTAAGGAGACAGTGCTAATGCTGGCAGCCTGGAGGTGGGATTCTAGAAAAGGCCCATGCTGGGAGCTGACATGGGAAGAATTATAGAATCAAATCACAGAATCATTTAAGTTGGAGAAGGCTCTGAAGATCATGGAACCCTACCACAAACATAACACTGCCAAGTTCACCATTAAAACGTGTCCCTAAGTGCCAAAGGGGTGACCCCAGGGGCACGAAGAGTATCAGAAAACTGGAAAAGAGGAAATGAGGTCAGCAATGCAAGGAGGAACAAGACATTGCAAATATCAGAATAAGGCAAAAAGCAGCAGGCATAGGACAAGAGTAAGGAACAGGGATAGGACAGGGTAGAGACAGAATTGAAGAGAATGCAGAGAAGTAGGCAAATGCAGCAGTAGGAGAAACAGAAAGAGAACCAAGCAAGAGCCTGACTGTTACAGAATGTTTTTATTTTCAAGAAGAAGATGGGTATGGGAGGACACCAGCTCAGCAAAGCAAGTAGAACTGTAGCAGGAAGAAAACGTAAGAAGCAGGAAGCAAACTCAGACACTGAGGAATCCCAGGTCTCTAAAGTGAAATCTGTGAGGAAAGTGTTCCCTTTTTCAGGGGTAAAGAATTAACTGCCATTAATTTCAGTTATGGTAGCAGCTTAGCTGGCAGGCATCTACAGATAACAGATGGCTTTCAGAATGATCATAAAATTTTCATAATATTTCTAGCATTTTTTTTCAGTTTCCTTTTTAAAAAAAGTAACAGGAAGTGACACACAAAACTGCTAAAGAGAACACAGTATTGCAGTGTGAAATGCTTAGAAGCTGGAAATTGACAGAATTGAGGTTTATGGTAAATGTACTATTTCACCATCCTCATTGTATCAGGGATGGAGAATTACTTGATCTTTGATAGCAGTCACTGTTCACATAGCTCGTATTAAATGAGTCCTGAGAAAGGACTTGATAGGGGGTTGAGTGTTAGAAATAGTAAAATATTAAAAAGTTTTAATAGTGGTAAGAGGTGAGTAATGACCATACCAAGGAATGTTGCAGCCTGCCATGTGAAAAGAACAAAGCATGAGGTGAGGATGACTACAGGGCTGCATAGATAAGAAGGATGAGACGTTCTCGGACAGGTGCAAACAGCCTCTGCAGTTTGGAGTTTAAACGACGAAGAGGGACATGGACAGAAGTTCAAAGAGCGTCTCAGGTTCAATCAGTGGACATGAGAGGAAGACTATGTGAGGAAATAAATGATCACCAAACATGATGTAGCGCAGGTGCAGTTGATTAAGCGATGATGTAATGGGCTTCACATTTGGCCTGCCCTTAACACACCTCCTGGCACCTACTGGCCCTACATGTCAGAATGTGGACAGGGATGAACAGGCACTCTTCATGGGGAACAGAGTGGCAGCATATTTTAACTCATATTGTCGCCGTGGCGGCACCTGCTAAGAAGTTGTGCCTTGCCGCTACCCAGATCAGAAACAATACGGTCTGCGCTACATGTGATAATGTTACTCAATTTACCGAGAAACATGTAAGTCAAGTTTTATTTGAATTGTTTTGGCTTTTTTTTTGTATTGCTTTGACTCTATTGCTTCATTGTTTTGGCTTTATTGCTTTATAATAAACAACATGTAGTTAAGCTTATTATGTGCTGTTTCAACACCGTATCCCTCAAGAACCTAAATTCTATCCGTAACAGTCATATACCTGATAACAGGACTCTTGCAGATTGAGCCCACCAGCATTCAAGATGGAGCCACTTCACTGACAGCTGTTTTGTTCCTCTTGATAAAGATAATTTATAAGCCTTATCTTCCTTATAAAGGAATTTAGAAAGTCTAGAAAAGCAAGAGACTTGTAGTTGAAGCAAATTAATACAGAGAACAGAAATACATCTTTGCAAAAGGTGGTGAGTGAATAATGAAGTTATTTCCTGTCTGAAATTTCTGTAAGTCTTCTGCTGTCTACTCTAGAGAACAAATGAACCAACTATAAATGAATTTATATTCCAGATTAAATGCATGATCTGACTTTAATAAACGCAAAACCCTTTGAGAAATTATTTAAAGTTTTAATCTTCACAATAAAGGGATGATACATCCATTTTTGGATATTTCAACATAAATTTGTAGCTTGTCCATACATATTCACGTTAAATTCAGTTCCATATGGGTTTAGGGCAAATCGTTCACACAAGTTAGCCACGGTAATCCATAGCTTCAGAGACAATAATAATCCCACGATATTTGTAAACAACTGACTCAGAAAGGACTTCCCTCAAAGAAGGAAAACAAAGTTGAACTAAAACATTTCTGATGTGAGTGCTAGGGGAAAATAGCACTTTTCAGCTCTTCCGGAACCACACGTTAAGTGCTTTCAATTGATAGAAATCATATGTTTTCAATTAAGAGAAAATGCAGTACATGTGCTAAATTTAGACTGCATTTTTTTCTCAGTAGGAACGGAGAAACAACCTGGTGTAAAGATTCACAAAGAGAGCAACAGGCATTTAGAAAACAAATGTTTGGTGTTGCCAGATTTACAGAAACAAGAGCACTGACACAAAAAACAAAACCCAGCAGGCAAACCACAGTGTGGATAATGATAAAAATCTGAGTAACCAGCGTCATAATTTAGCCCAAATCTGGATAATTTCAACAGCAAAAACTGCGCAGCTGGGCTTCCAGTTCCTTTCCCCTCTCACCCCCACAGGAAGGGGAGAGAAAGATGAGAGGAAAAAGTTTTGCAGGTTGGAAACAAAAACTACAGCTTTAATTTAATAATAATAATAGTAACATTAATAATAATAACAATATTAACAAAATTAAATGTGTACAACTATCCAAGATTGTGCCTCCACCAATGACCCTCAATGACCATACCTCGCCACAAATGCTGTAGAGCACACACGAAGGATTGGGTCTATGGCTAGGAGGGAGCCGAACTCAGGAACTGGTTTCAGGACCACATGGGTAAGAAAAACCAAAGAAAGAAGATCTTCACTGGATGTCTGCCTTCACAGAAGAGAGTGAGACCCTTTTAATGTCTCCGTTTTATACTGAGTATGACATATAAGGAATGGGATACTCTGTTGGCCAGTTTGAGGTCACCTGTCCTGTCCATCCCTCCCTGCAGGCAAGTACAAACGTTGGTCTTTCTGCATACCAATATCCCATGGCATCAGTTCTAGAGAGAAATTGTCTGAACAATGTGCAGTCAGTTTTCAGAAAATGGAGTTACTTATATGAGACTGACTTAGACTGAGGAAACTGACTGTAATTTAACTCTAATCACAATACCCAAAAAATCTGTTCCTGGGAAGGCGTGCTGCTAATGTGCTGAACAAATTGCCACTCCACCATAACTTCTTTCCCATCATCTAAGCTTTTTTGGCTTCATCAGCCACTATCAATCCCCTTACAACCAGAAGGATGAAGAAAGAGAGGAAGTGGAACACAGCCATCTCTGCTTATTCAGTTTTTTTCTTTTCTATCCTTTCAAAACAAGCTCAAAAATTGGTCTACATATTAGTCTAATACCTGTCATCATTGTGATAGCAAGACCAAACAGGGTCTATTAGGGCAAGCAACTGAAAGTTGTGAGAATAATTCAGAGCCAGCAGAAATTTATCTGTACTAGTGTTCATGTTGTCTTCCAGTACTTTGGTCAAGTTTGCATCATAACAGAGGTGTAAGTTTTTAAAAGCATCACCAACTCTGGATGCTTTTCCACACAGCAGTTTATTGTATCTCACTATCATAACAATAAACAAAATGAGTGAGTGATTTTGAAAATGTACAGAAAAAAATTTATGGTTCTTGATACAGAAAAAAGCATACATAGATAAGCATTAGCATCTTGGCAATAATATCATAATTACTTTTTTATTGAATGTATGAGAGTGTAATACTAAATCAACTATTTATTTAGGTTATACAAATCACCTTAAAGGTTTTTTACAATTTCCTATTTCAGCTTCTGGATAATCATATATGCATGTACAAAACGACATTCTGCCAACATGAGATGCATTCATACCTCATCATAAATAAAACCAGCACTGAAATATTCCTGTGGATTCATAGCAGTCCCAGCAGAAAGCAATAGAGACACCTTCTACTTAACCTGGTTGCAGAAAACTTATGAAACCAAATAAACCATGTCAAGTGCATTAGACGTGTTGCTAAAAATGTAATACTTAATAGTACTGAAAAAAATACTTAGATTTTTTTACAGCAGCAAAATATATGTGGTGTTCTGTATAATATACAGAAATGCAGTACATCTGTATATTATACTCACTATTCATTTGTCTTAAATCAGAAGAGATTAATTTACATTATTCCATAATTAGTCAAATCTAACTGTGCCTGTGAATTCTGTATGTCTGATGTTGTGATATAAAATTAGTTGACCTAAGCTAAGATCCCTTAAACAGACATACAATCTCTTTTCATGGGAAGAGTCACTCAAAATTTGGAACCTGTCAGTGGGCTTACCAGATACTGTGGTGCACCAAGCATAGAAACCCTTTCCTTCCAGGAAAAAGATAGATCCTATCGAATAAGGAGAAATAGATTTGATTTTCCAATGCTGTAATGGGCTTATTTAATAACTATAATACTATATCGTGAGATTGTTTTAATTTTGAGCTACTAAAAGCTGCAATAAGGTCTTGTTACCATAAAGTCTGTATGGTTATCATCAGATGCAACTGTCTGGATTTAATGATGAGGTTTAACAGTTCAATTTGAGTTCATTCAGAACCTGTAACAGTTAAATACCTGTTCTAGTCAGGTTTCCATTGTGAGTAACTTGTATTTGGAAATTCATAGTCTTTTAAAATAGCTGAGGTTCAGCATGAAATTATTGCAATGGCTCCTCATGAAAATAAGAAGGATAAATACACTAATAATTTATTAAGTATTGACAATTAGAGGAAAGCTCAGAGTTTTGCATAAGTAACACAATCTAGTTATTACATTAAATATTCCACCAATTGGCAAAATGACAACAGCTATATCACACAAAAGTATCAAAGTAAGATTAACTAAAATTTTGTTACCGTGGTTATGATCCAAAGATTTGAGAATCTATACAAAGTTACAGTGTTTTTTTATTTCTTAACTTTTTTTAATTTTTGAAATTTATTTATTTTAGTTTAGGTGAGAATTAGAAGTACCATGACTAAAAACTGCATGTGAAAAGTGATTGGTGAAAAACATTCTATCTCCAAACACAAGGAATCTCACAAAATTTGAAAGCTTTAGCAGACAGGGTAAGTAGTAGTCCATGCTTCAGATACCAAAGAAAAATATTTTTAATATGTTAATGGTTTCTATGCGTTTCAGCTTGACCTGAGATATCAGCAATCAATAGTCTGTTGCCACATAAAAAGTGGCTGCCACTTTCTGTGATTATGTTACTTACTGATGGAGGGAGTAGAAGCTCTATACAGATGAGTAGGTTCGTCCAAAACATGACAGAAGTTTTAAGACATGTTTAATGAAACTTTCTATATTTGGTACCCCACATTTAGAAATAAATATTAAGAATGAATTTTGTCTCATTTGGGGCTAGAAGTGCTAGCCAGTACAGAATGTCCTACATAAGAAGTCTGATACCCATGGTTGCTCCATGAAACAATCACTGGTAAATAACTGTTATATTCCAGTTCACATATATGTAGAAGAATTGAGTTGTTGAACTTCCCAACGCCTTTTACAAAAATTTAGAGAAACAATCTTTGTGCAGAGCTTTGATCCAGCAGGAAGCCCTGTACAAACAGATTATTTGTCTCCTGAGTGGAAGAATCCTAATAAAAAACAGACTTGGACACTCATAAAATGTACAAGGAAAAGTGTTTTCCAAAGGAGGATGACTATGTTGACTGTAACTTCTGCAAAGAGAATATTTTGCATATTTTACTCACCGAAGTGAAACCGTAAAGCAGGATTTTGAATTAGACACTTTAATTCAGTGTCAAAATTTGTGTTTAAGTGTACTTTGCAAAGAAGGGAGGAAGGAAGAAATGTAACAAAGAAGGTGACATCCTATTCTCCATGTTTATGAGCAAACAGGAATAACCTGCCCCAGGAAGTGCTTGCTAGTCTATTGCTAGCTAGTTAATTTTTGTTGGTCCCACCTAAGAACACTCTAATATGTGTCACCCAAGACTCCATCATACTAATATAAGTACATAAGAAAAAATACTTAATGTAAATTAATTCATTTGACTGAAAATGAGTTCCAAAGACTATAAAAAAAATAAACCTTAAGGTAGAAGGCTTTGGAGTGTTAGAAGTGTAGAAATAGTTTTGAAATTAAAAGAACAGCGTCATGGCTTATTCTACATAAATGGCCCATCACAGAGACAAAAGAAGTGCTACGTTCCTGACTGATGCCCATTCAGTAAGTATTTTGACTTCTAAGTCCAACTCACTTTTAAGTAATGGTTTGTCAGACATAAATATTCCACAGAAACAGGAACAAACAGGAGGATCTAGAAGTCCTGGTTCAGTGGGAGAGCTATGACATAGTTGCTATCACGGAAATGTGGTGGAATGACTCTCATAACTGGAGTGCTGCCATGGAAGGCTACAGGCTCTTCAGGAGAGACAGGCAGGAGAGGAGGGGTGGAGGGGTAGCCCTCTATACTAAGGAAACCCTGGATGCCATTGAAGTTGAGATCGGTGATGACCAGATTGAGTGCCTACGGGTAAGGGTCAGAGGGGCAGTCAAGTCTGACCTCCCGGTTGGAGTATGTTATAGACCGTTCAACCAGGAGGAGGAGGTGGATCTTCTGTTGTTTGAACAGATGGAGGCTGCCTCTGGATTGGCTGCCCTTGTTCTTTTAGAAGACTTTAATCTTCTGGATATCTGCTGGGAACTTAACACTGCAGAGAGGAGGCCATCCAGGAGGTTCTTAGAGAGTATTGAGGAGTGCTTTCTGTCACAGATGGTGAGTGAGCCTACCAGGGGTGAGGCTCTCCTTGACCTGCTGTTTACAAATAAAGAAAGGCTGGTGGGTGATGTTGTTGTCGGAGGCTGTCGGGGGTGTAGTGATCGTGAGATAATTGAGTTTTCTGTAAACAATGTAACAAGAAAAGCCAGGAACAGGACATCGATGCTGAACTTTCAGTGGGCAGATTTCGGATTATTTAAGGAACAAGTCAGGAAAGTACCCTTGGGAAATAATTCTTAGTGGAAAGGGGGTCCAGGAGGGCTGGATGCACTTCAAGAATGAAATCTTGAAGGCGCACGAGCGGTCTGTCACCATGTGTTGCAAGAAGAGTTGTAGGAGCAGACGGCCGGCCTGGATGAGTGATGAGATTCTGAAGGAGCTAAGTAAGAAAAAGAGGATGCATCGCCGTTGGAAAGAAGGGGACGTAAGCGAGGACATGTTCAAAGATGTTGTTAAGTTGTGTAGGAAAAATATCAGGGAAGCAAAAGCCCAGCTGGAGCTTAAATTGGCCACTTCTGTTAAGGATAATAAGAAGAGCTTTTGTAAAGATATCAATGGTAGAAAGAAGGGCGGCAGCGACCTCCACTCCTTATTGGATGTGGAGGGAAATACAGTAACCAAAGATGCAGAGAAGGCTGAGTACTTAATGCCTTCTTTGCCTCAGTTTTCAACAGTAAGGAAGTCTGTTCTCTTGACAGTTGGTGCTCCAAAGTGGTTAATGGGGACAGGGTGCAATATGGCCCTCCTGCAATCCATGAGGAGGAAGTTAGAGATCTGCTGAGCCACTTGGATCCTCATAAGTCTATGGGTGATGAGAGAGCTGGCGCATGAGCTTGCTAAGCCGCTCTCCATCATCTTTCAAAAGTCCTGGCTCACCGGAGAGGTCCCGGAAGACTGGAAGTTGGCCAATGTGACGCCCACCCATAAGAAGGGCCATAAGGATGACCCAGGTAATTACAGACCTGTCAGCCTGACCTCGGTCTCAGGTAATATTATGGAGCAGATAATCCTGGGTGCAATCATGCTGCACCTGCAGAACGGCCAAGAGATCAGGCCCAGCCAGCATGGGTTTAGGAGGGGTAGGTCCTGCCTGACCAACCTGATTGCCTTTTATGACCATGTGACTCACCTGGTGGATGAGAGGAAGGCTGTGGGTGTGGTATACCTGGACTTCAGCAAGGCCTTTGACACTGTCTCCCACAGTAGACTCCTAGGGAAGCTGGCAGCCTGTGGTTTATACGGGAGCGCTCTGTGCTGGGTTAGGAATTGGCTGGATGGCTGAGCCCAGAGAGTGGTGGTGAATGGTGTCTCATCCAGTTGGCGGTCGGTCACCAGTGGTGTCCCCCAGGGATCGGTGTTGGGTCTGGTCCTGTTTAATATCTTTACTGATGATCTGGATGAGGGGATTGAGTCCATCAGCAGCAGGTTTGCAGACGATACCAAGCTGGGAGGAAGGGTTGATCTGTTAGAGGGTAGGATGGCCCTACAGAGGAACCTGGACAGACTGGAGACATGGACCAATTATAATGGGATGATGTTTAATAAATCCAAATGTCGGGTACTTCATTTTGGACACAACAATCCCATGCATAGCTATAGACTGGGGACAGAGTAGTCAGGCAGAAAGGGACGTGGGAGTGCTGGTTGACAGGAAGCTGAACATGAGCCAGCAGTGTGCCCAGATGGCCAAGAAGACCAATGGCATTCTGACCTGCATCAGGAATAGTGTGGCGAGCAGGACCAGAGAAGTTATTGTCTCCCTGTACATGGCACTGGTCAGGCCACACCTTGAATACTGTGTGCAGTTCTGGGCCCCTCAGTTTGGGAAAGATGTCAGGATGCTGGAGTGTGTGCAGAGGAGGGCAACGAAGATGGTGAAGGGACTGGAGCACAAACCCTACGAGGAGAGACTGAGGGAGCTGGGGCTGTTTAGTCTGAAGAAGAGGAGGCTCAGGGGAGACCTCATTGCTCTCTACAACTACCTAAAAGGAGGTTGTAGTCAGGCAGGAGTTGGTCTCTTCTCTCAGGTGACCAGTGACAGAACTAGAGGGCATGGACTCAAGCTTCGTCAGGGGAGGTTTAGGCTTGATGTTAGGAAAAAGTTCTTCACTGAAAGGGTGGTTGGCCATTGGAATGCGTTGCACAGGGAGGTGGTGGAATCACTGACCCTGGAGGTGTTTAAGGGGAGACTGGATGAGGCACTGAGCGCCATGGTTTAGATGATGGGTTGGTGTTAGTGTTGGGTTATAGGTTGGACTTGATGATCTCAGAGGTCCTTTCCAACCTCATGATACTGTGATATAAAATCAGAATCCATATTTCACACAAATGGTAGGTGACAATGAGGAATTTTCAACTCATTTAAAATAAATACTTAAAAGATGCTTTGACATTTAACTGAATTCATTAGAATTGTATGTTTAGAAAGAAAATATACTTCACTTTTTGACTATACAGCCTTTTAACACACTTATTTTTGACACAGAAGAAATTAGTATGACTGCACAGAATACAATTCCAGAACAATATGTAAATTACATAGAAAACTGACATACAGTACTTGCATGATGCTAAAGAAGTAGATGAAGTTTTGCCAGTTTCAATAATGAAGATGATTTTTTGCTGAAAACTGTAGGGCTTGTAAGTCTAACACTCATACCAGAGAGTGTTTTAGCACCTTTTACAAAAAGATGAACCACTTAGCTTTTTAAGCACACATCACAGGAGTGTGATAGCCAAGAGTAGTTTGAGGGCAGTGCATCTGATCAGACAAACTCTTGGACTGAATGTACCTAGATTGCAAGCAATTCAGTAGATACCATTTTCCAGCTTCTTCAGGGATGAGAGTGCTTCACCCCTGAAACCCTTTTTCTGTACCTCTCAGGGACTGACATTGGCAGGAATGGCCAGGCTAGGGTTTTCTGGCTTTCAAAGCAGACACTAAAACTGCACCACACAACTCTGCCTAATGCTGCTTTTGTAGCCCTGATTTAGGCATGAGAAAAAGTTCAGAGTGCTGATGTGCCATGTGTTAGAAGATGGAGACAGAAAGGCAAGAGATCTTTCCCAAATGCCAGCGACTGTCTGAGTCTCTGAGAAGATATGAATATAAGGAGGAGAAACTTCTTGCATCCATGCATTTCAGTGGTCTTTACTTCCCCCATAATCTTGCAGTAACTTTTAGTTCCTTCAGTAATCTGGCCTTCAAGACCCTTGCTTATTCTTTCCACACTTTGGTGGTTGGCCAGGAGTATCATTCCCTCTATGAGAAACCCTGGACCAACAGTTACGTCTTCCCAATAAGAAAAAAAATATATATCCACCAGGAAGCACAAAAATGTCCAAACTGCAATTTGCAATGATTAGGTGTCTGCTCTGCTTGTGTTAGGTACAAATTTAAGGCCATAAACATCTCAACTGAAGCCTTCCACTTGCAGAAGAACGGATTTTATTTAGGGTGAGACAAACTATGCATATGGAAAAGAAGATGGTGGGAATTTTCCTTTTAGGCTTTTCTCTGCAGATATCAAAAGTGAAGGGAGTCTTAAAGAGTATCTGCAGCATGGTAAACTAATAGCTTTCACACCTGTTCTTATTTCTTTCAGTCTTTCCATCTACAACATTGCCTGTTCTCACAGGAAATATCTGCAAAGGCATTTTAGCTACAGCACAGAATAAAGAGCTCTAAATACGTAAACCTCCCTGAAGGAAACCTGTAGTTATTATGTCAATCCTAGAGTTTGAGGAGTGAAAGTACTGATCTCTCGTTTAATTTTCTATTTGCAACAACAAGGGATTCATCAGAGTTACAGTTGTCTGGAAGAATTATATTTAAGAAGAAAATACTTCAGTTGTTTCTTCTTAGTGCTTTCTTTTGGAACATCAAAAGTGGTACTGATACAAAGAAGTAGCAACTTTCCTATCATGTTTAAATTCTTACATTGTTGTTGTTATTATTGTCATTGCTATGTCTTTCCCCATAGTTTTTCTCTGGCAATTTTTATGAAAAAAGACTGCTCCTGCCAAAGGTGTTGCTCAAGAGAAACCGAACAGTCATTAAATGCCCACAGTGGCTACAATTCAAGGACAAAGACAGGGATTGTACTTTCAGAAAGATGATCAAGGTTCCCTTATACTTTGCTGTAGTAGGTGAATCTTTCTGATGACATATGTTACCTTCAAAAGAAAATGCTTTTCTGCACTTGGAGGTGAAAAGCAATTTTTCTGTCATGTTGTTTAACACGTCAACAGGATTTAACTTTCCACTCTTTCAGTTTGCTTACTCAGATGTCTTTTTCTAGTTCCTTCACTAGAAGTAGTGTTGAATCTGCCAAATCCCAAACTAACCATTAAATTTAAATCACACTCTCCATAATCTTTAGATTAGAGAGTTACCAAGTAATGAAGTGAATTTGAAAGCAACAATCAAAATGCAAAATAAAGTAGCCAGACCAAACTGGATCAAACCACTGGATACAAACCTTCCAACTTTTACAGGATTTTGGCAAACCCAGGCCCTCTGTGTAATTTACTGCATTGTCCTCTCTGTAGAGAGTACGTTCAGCCTCTCCTCCATGGTCACATCAATGCTGCCATTTGTAGTTGTTTTACAAATTCTTCTATCTGTACAGTAGTTTTTAGTCATGAGTATCCCAAGGAAGCATTTCAGGCAAAATGTGGGGGATTTATACATTCATTGTCCCTTTTAGTGGTTTGAAATATTTTTTCATTTCCAATTGTGAACAAGGATAATTATTTTTTTTTCAGGAAAAAAGTATAAGTACAGAAAAATATATCTCAATACTGGTTTCTCATGTTTATCTCCACTGCTAAAGGAATTATCATTTAATCATTTGTCAGGGAAGGAAGATTTTTCTGCAATCAGATTTTTTAACTGAATAACATGCTGGCAATCTGTTATTGACTGAATTGCATGTATTTGTAGTACACCTGGCAGAGGGTGATCAGGTCACTGACTAATTCATGAACATCCTTGCTTTTCCCTCTCAACTGTAACAAAAGGAGATGCAGATTTCCATTTTGGGAGACATGCAGTCACTTGTTGCAATCTATGGGATTACAGGCAGTTATGCTCATGAGACAATTCGGAAATAGTTCACCATAAAAGATACACTGCTATGTATTTCTAGTTTTCTCTCATTTTCAGATGTGGGTGTGAAAGGCAAAAGTTAATGATCCAAAGCATGTTTTATAATGTATGATGTCCTATGATGGCATATTTTGCAAATTAGGAAAATTTAGATTCAAATTTCATAACTCAGAACACTGTACAGAAGAAAAATATAGTCAGAGGTAAAAAAAAATACAAAAAAAGAACTCAGTGCTTCATTCAGGGGAAAAAAATTACGCAGTCTTGGATGTTTGAGGGGTGCATTTTGATGAAAACAGCAATAAAAGACAGAACAGCCTATCTAATGTACGAATAATGGAGCTATTCAGTCCTTAGATCTCAGCTAGCTGAGTAAATGTGGAAGGAATGACCTCCTGAGGGATACAAATATATGCAGAATATGTTGCTTCAAAGTTGCTAAGTCTAGATCAGCTCACTGATGGGACAGCAAGTTCATAATGTCACAGGATGATTAAGTCTTGCAGTGCAGTGGCGGGGGAAAAAAGTAGTAGCTAAGAGCAACTAGAGGGTCAGTGCACAGGTAATGAGACACAGATACTCAAACTATGAGATGGTTTTTTGGTGTAGAGAGATTCAGCATCCCTGCCTCCTTATTTTTTCAGTACCATCAGTGAGTACTGATTTTAATGAACTATATAATGCATTTCCTTAATCTGGCATATAAAGATGTCTCTAATCACTGTCTATTTTAAGAGAAGACTTCCACAAAGTCAATTGCTCAGTGTGCTTCCATATCGTTCTAATTAATGGCTTTTTACTGCTACTGAAGATTTTTTTTTGCCATTGCAATGGCTGAGGGCAGACAAATTCTCTAAACGGGAGGAGATCTCTTACCTCCTGTCTTTAGTTAACTGACCTGTTCTACTATTCAAACACATTAAGCCCTAGTTGACTGTATCCATTAAGAAATAAAATGGAATTTTTCAGCTTCTGCTCGAGCACTTCAAATTCAGTTTTTTTAACTTTAAAAAAAAAATTTATCTTCATGTGTAAGTAAGTATCCAGACAATGAAAATGCTTGCTACCGTATCAGTACTGTAAAACCTTAGCTTCTGATGTTGCTTCAGAATATGGTAGTAGAATGAAAAGCTGTCCTTCTGTAACGAATAACGACACCATATTTTTCTGCTCATTGTGATTAGGATCTAACTTCCAATGCATCAGCAGTTACAGACATAAACCATTGCTGGCTGGATGCTAAGGGCTTTTTTTTCTTTGCACTAAAATGTCTTTCAAACTATAAATTCACACTGCCAGTTTACTAACTGCATCCCCAGTTACATATTGTGCACAACATTCTTCTGTGTGTCTCACATGCTTCTGAACGTTCTCTTGCTTTTCTGTAAAACCTCAGTTTACTACAACCTTTGTAATCAAAGCATTCAATCTGCTGATAAAGCACTCAGTTTGATACTCTTAAAAAAGTAAACAATAACAGTTGACATTTTAAAGCGTAAAAGACCTAAATGATACTGTCCGAAATTTTCATGGCACCTTAATGCAAGGATGAGTATTTGTAGAAGAATAACATCCTTCAGGAATGAGTGACACAGATTCTGGTGTTTATATTTTACAGAATTTTTCAGTTGCATACTGTGTTGTATAAATCCAGAAAATTCCTGAACAGTTCCCCTTGGCTGGATTTTTTTGTTCATCTCCAGTCTACATTTTGAGCTAAGAGGCTTCTCTTTCTGTCTCTGTTCTAACAGGAACTTGTCATTAAAAATGGAGGAACTGAGACCTCACGTTTTATGTCATGGTCCTTCATGCCTTTGGATTGTCTTGCTTGCCAAAACCATAACACTACTGAAACCCTTTTTATAATGTCGATGCAGGAAACAGCCATTAAGCTGTGTCCCATTAAAACCTTCACAGGAAAAAATGAGCACCCTGCGATGAAAGGGATGATAAAAACCTCTGAACTCCTTCCAGATTGTCCAAGGCCATGAATACACATTTTGAAAGGGAGAGTCCTCTTTATTTTATATTCCTCTTGTACTCAGATGACTGACTTCACAGGAGTAAACAAAATAAAGCTGGAAATTTGAAATGATCTTCAAAGGAGTTCAGCACCTAATTCCATTGATGATTCTTTTGAAGATGCAGACCTTCACCTCTAAAATTATCTGCATCTTTTTAGGATGTTCTGTTATTGTGCAGATACTGAAACCTCAACATTAAAAAGCTTTTCATTTGAATGGTTTGAATTATTCTTCCTTCTCAGGCTTTGGGATTATTCAGAATGCTCTGAAAAGAGCCTCTCTGATTAAGCATAGTAATTAACAATTAGTGCCACAAAACAAAGTGTTTCAATATTTCAAGATAAAGTCTAAGGTTACTAAAGGACAGAAAACAAACACAGAAAACTGGTTAGTAGGAGTGAAACTAAAAGACATTAGTAAAACTTAAGGCTGTATACCTAATTTAAAAGTAGAAAAGCATAGTCTATTTTTATTCAGTTTCTAAAAATGCGCATATAACCCAGTTATCCCTCAAATAAATTAAGCAACTGAAGATAATGATGAAGGTCTGATAGTGTTCATGGTTTAACAGGCAGGAAAGTGAGTGGAACTTTGCTCACCACAGACATCACTCCTGAGATCTCAGGCCCACAGGTACATGCAAGGAGGGGAACAGGATCAAGAGCTATCAGCTCAGACATCTACAGTCGAGTAACAGAAGAAACAGGTCTAAAGGTCTTTCCCACACTTTCAACACAAAACACAATAATACTGCGCAGTCATCTCATTTCTTTCATATCAAAACCTCAGGAGATATATTGGCCTCTCCAGAGAAATCATTTCCTGGAGCTCCTACTGAATGAGCATTCTTTATTTCTGCTGCAAATAAGTGACTGCACGTATGAACGAACAAACCAAATATTCAGAGGCATTACAAGCATTTGCCCCTGCACAAGTTTGTTACTGTTTTTCTACTACTTTCTTAGTGAAAGTCATTCAAGCCATTTCATAAGTATACCATGCAGTGCAAATGTGAAATAGAAGGTCAAATAAGAAATTTATCCTCCAGGAGGACTTTATGTACATTCTAAGGAAAGAGTCCAAGAAAGCCTAATTGTGCCTGAAAGCATAATGGTCTAGCTTCATTCCCTGCTAAAGCCATACATAAATTCCTTTAAATTTCTTAGACCATAAAGCTAGCTAAGGTGAAAATTATCTGTGGCCAATTTAGAAAATATTTTGACTTTGAATTCAAAGGGTACTTCAAGAAGCAAAGAAATAAATTTTATTCTGCTTAGATGATACTCAAGGTGTACATAAATTATTACTAGACACTTCTCAGAGAGAAACATGATGAAAATAAAAGGAAATATGAAGATTTGAGTAAAAAGAATCTTGCTTTTTGGATGCGGGGTATAAAAGGTTTTACTTCTCAAGTTAGTTTAATGTGCCAAGCATGTACTTTTATCCTGCATTCAGTCCAAAGAACCCAGCATGTACAATATCAGAAATAACTAGTACCAGGCTACTTATTTACTAGACTAGAGAAAATCTTATAAGGATAAAATCTGAAGTTAGATTTTATTCTTCTTTCTCAGTATTTGAAAGTCATGAAGTAACTTTACATTAAGTGAAACAATACCCCATCAGTAGCCTGTCCCACTGTCCATCTTCTGGGCTATAGTAGTCAATACGGGCTTCTGAGCAAGCTGGCAGAGGGTTTCACTCTCCTATTGGTAAATTATTATTAAAATAAAAGAAGGGGCGGGGTGAAGGGGTGAGGTAAACAAATAGGATAAAAAAATTACAAGAGTTACTCTGACTAACTCCCTTCCTGCAGCACAGAAATAGTTTTGGGTTTACGCTATTTTAAATCATAGTTTTATCAATACAGGACAAAGCTGAATTTTAGCTGGAAAAAAAAGTGTTGTATGTATATATTTGTTTCTGATCAAACATTACGGGCTTCCATTAAGATGTGAAATGCACAGAGTGAAGTACCAAAAGAACAGACTTTGGAGAAAAAGAGCTAAAGAGACTTGTAAGAATGAATACGGAATATTTTCAACTGGAAATTTGTGGTGACATATACTACAAAAAAATTGCTTAATTTATCAGAAGGCGATCTAGTTTTTTAAAAAATAACATTGTTATCTAGTCCTGAAAATCCTCTTTTTAGGTGAGAAAGTGTCAATCAAACCTGAACTCTGATTTTCTCTTTGATTTCGATTTCTAAATTGGCTGATCCTCTTTGGGAAGTTGGTACCTGTCAGGACTAGGATATCTGTGCTTTGTAAAAAGCTGACTGGTGGTGTTTCTCCTGCTTACCTCAGAACCCAAGGTTTCTCTTGAAGTGAAAGAGACACACTAATAAACCTTGCCTATAAATCAGTTTCTGGACAATTACAACCTTCATCCGTTTTAGTAACGGCACACATTTCTCACTGCCACACTCTAGGCAATGTTTTAACTTGTTGCCTTAACTATACGATGAGTTCCTCTTTACACCACCCAGCTTCCCTTTCATAGCTCAGGTGGTGTGACTGAACTCAAAGCCAGCGTTAACTGTGTTTCTCAAGGTTGGGAATGGACAGCCCTGACAACTAACTTGCTGAAGTTCATGCTGGCATGTATATGTCAAAGTGGTTATCTCCATGTCTCCAGGGTTAGCAAGCCAATTGCCTAGAGTAGATATAGCATAGTGACAGATAATACAGCTCCTCTCTGTACAACTTGTTTATTCCAAACAGGGAAAATGCACAGACAGAACATGATACTAAACGTCCACATTTACCTTGCTGGAAAGGAGAGATGAGGATGGGGTTTTGCTGCCAAGACCACAACTGAAGGAAAGCAAAGAGAGCTGGACAGAGCTGTTGTGAAGTAGATGAGATAGTTGTGGTGACAGGTAGATTTGGGAGAGTAACAGTACCAAAATCATTGTGTTCACTCGAGGTGATTGGCAGTACAGATAGTTTTACGTATCCACCAGATACAATGGCTTATAAAAAGCTTCAAGAGAGATTAGTAAAGTGGTGTACACAATCCTTAAGCTTTATAAGAGCCTCTGAGACTTTCTTTCTGAGGTACTGAAATTAGCAATTCTCAGTCTATACAATTTGGGAAAAATGGGGCCTGTTATGTAGAGGAATTAGACCTATCCATAGATAACTAGGCTGGGCCAGAACTAGGACATTTGTTAAACTGAATTTGAGTGCAACTTGAGTGTTCTCTTTAAGAGAGCCAGAAGAGAGGACAAGAAAAGAGGAAAATAAACCAGCATATATTTTCTTGCCGAACGTAAGAAACTCTTTTTGCAGCAAGAAAATCTTCTACTATATTTTACAAGCCTAACTAGTTACATAAACAGTAGCTCATACACAGGTCTGGTGGCACTAGACCTGTGTACCTAACAAGCAGCAGTAAATACTCAAAAGCAATTGAAAAGATCAAAAGACTTTAAGAAAGAATACATTCTGCAATCTTTCCATTTACCCTTTTGTTAAAGAACACAGTTCAATCTTTTCTTTTTAAATATGAAGGCTAGAAACTTCTTCACTGAAAGCTGTCATTCTTGTTCAACTGCATGACTAAAGGAGGTGAGGCTTAAAGGGAGAGAATTCAGCCTTCACAAGGCACATGATATCAGAAAGATGAGTTGGTTCAAGATGGCTATTCAGACTCTAAGATACCAATGTGTAACAAGCATAACATTTTACTGGTATGTCTTTCTATTTCTTTTCAGCTTTAAGACAAAAGGAAGGAATCTGGGCTTTTCTTTCTGTATAAAAGATCAAGTGATTTTCATCTTTTCCAACGTATATTTTGTCATATTACTGTAACAATATAACTCCAATTGTGGGTCAGTCAATATCCTGTCATCCTGCAGCTAGCAATTCTAAAATAACACTAGCTGTCTTTAACTTGAGCTGCCTCTTTTAATGTTTCTTGATCATACAGACTAATGGCAGAACAACTCTTGAAACCTATCCTGCAGCAAAGCTGGAATAGTTAACAATAGTTAAAGTTTAGGTCATAAAAATATTCAATTAATAAGTGGGAATTTTCCATCTTTCTCTATATCTACAGAATATAAATTACTATGACATTCAAGTAAGTATTATGATGTCTGGCAGGATTTTGCATGCAATTCCAGAAGAATTTGGCAAGGGTCTAGCGTATTTAGAATTCCTTGAAGTGTCAAATTCGGAGGTATTCATTGTGGTTCAATTTCTCTTGATGATGTCCTATGATCTTATTATTTCTTCAAGTAATACATTAAATCAGAAGAAAAATTTACTAGTCCTTCTATAGTGAGTCACACCAAAAAACAACTGAAATAACAGCTTTGTGTATTTCTGGGTGAAAGATATGATTTAGAATGATATATTTTCTAAGAATATATTATTCCAGATTAAATAGTTGCAAAGAGTTTCTCACCTCTGAATGCACAAGAAAAGATGTGGATAGAGAGGTGCTCTGGCTCCTCAATTTGTCTGCCAAGTGGTTGCTGATTATCAATCATCTATAAGGAAAGATGGAAATGGATTTTTTTAGTTCAAAACTGTTTATTAAGCTGATATTCATAGAATTTCGCAAGAGTTTCTCTCTATCATCTCCATCCTAGACTTTTTTAATGTAAAAAAAAAAGAAAAAGAAAAAGAAAAAGTAAATAAAAAAGAAAGATTTTAAAGTGGAAATTATTTAGCAAAATTAGGAAAACCCGAAAAGAACTGACTTCAGGAATTTAATACTTTTCTGCAGAATGAGTTTCGCAGGTGTCCCACCTCTACTGCAATGAAACTTTGATGTTAATGAATGCAAACAACTTAGCAGGTGTTTCAGTTTGTCTGTTTTGAACTCCATCACTGATGAGGAGTTATTTTGTTCTTAATGACATATTTGTATGATTTCAGAGGCTAAAAGTATTTGAAAATACATCTGCTGATGCTGGTGCCACTTTGATTGAGCTGATTTGATTGCTTTTAACTTGGTAGCATATCAGGTGGATCCACCTCACTTTCATAGATTTAATAGGACTCTCAGTCTTTTTGTTGGAGTCTGTGAAATGCAACAGTTGTTGAAGCAAGAGACTTTCAATCAGTTTCAATAGGCTTTGAATTATGTTTAGAAGCTGATATTTGCTATCCAGAAGCAGCAATAGCAGTTTGCATACTAGCGAGGATTTGCCACACTGGCTGCAGAAGGTCAGCAGTGGAAGTGAAAAAGCAACAACTCTCATTAGGACTCTCCAATCCTCCTGCACAACTAGAACAGTGTTACAATTCACAAAGGTTTATTTGGTTTGAAGTGTTATTCTCTGAATGAAATTTGCAGAAATGAAAAATGTCTCTTAGGATTATTACTTACCTTATCATTACAAGCTATTTGAAACGTAATCACTGTCTTCTGATATTAGGTCTCTTGGATCACTAGTGGTAAATGGCTAGCAATGTGGAATTCTCTAAAGGGATTTTAAACTATGCAATATGCATATGGAAAAGCAACACAGACACTTATCAACTGCACCATTAATTCTACAAACAGGTAGAAACTAAGTGCAATACATTAATCCAAGGATGAAAAAAGGGAGGAAAAGCCAGAATGGAGGAGTTACAAAGAGCCTTGTAAGATCTTTGGAGCTCTTTAACAGAAGGAAAATACAGATGAAGAGAAAACCTTTAATTTTTATATTAGGAGTACCTGAAGCTTGGAAACCACAACCATTACCTGCTCAAAAAGGAATACCAAAAGAGTGTATCAGTGTGAGAATACACCGAGAAAAGCACGAACAAAAAATTACGGATAACCTCCTTATACCAGGAACCTTAATCACAGTATGACATGTATGACAAAAGTTCTTAATGAGTTCAGAGGGTTGGGGACACATAAATTCCCTAGAGGATTTTTTTTTCAGGAATTTTTCAGGAAAGTTTTTAATGTGGTTATGAAAATTGTTATAATTTATCTATAAATAATTGTTTTATTTTCTTTTACTGTTGTTTTTTTCTCCTGTATGCTAAATAATCAAGTCTATCATTTAACAATGGTGGCAATAACTCACAAGTGGATACTGCAACAAAAAGAACTATATGTGGAAAAATCTGGCCAATATAACAATTCATCCTAAACCAGACAATGGGAAGCATGAAATTTCTAAAAGTCTTTTTTGCATTAAGCATTCTGCTTAACTATGGATGACTGTTCCTAAAGAATGTAACGAATATGAAATAACGTTCCGTTTAATATTCCTATTTACAGAAAATACTTCTGGTGAAATTGTACCTCTTGAGATTCATCAATACCTTTTAAAAAGCAGAGCTCTTCTCTGAATCCTCTGACAACACCGCAATGCCTTTGTAACAGAGAACACAGTAATTAGATACTTTTATTAGAAGAATACAGACCAATTATTTTTATTGTACAACCTATCTAGTAGCAATGAAGACAATGACAATGAGACTATGATTATTATGTTACAGCTCAGAAGCAAATCCTCAAAAAGACATTAGGAAATGTAAAAAGAACACGCTGAAACATAGAAAAGAGGATAAGCAGTAGGAAGGAGAAGGACTGAGAAGGCTGTTGGAGTTAAACCACCATTTTTTTCTGGTCAGTAGACAGTCTTCAGGTTGTGTGGAATAAAAAGCTGTTTTCCCAATAATTGTGGAATTGTTTTGCCTTTCTACACAGTCTCTTCCAGCTTCCTCTGCAGGAACAGGTGCTGCTCATGCGCTCTCAAGGAGGCAAGACGATCTGTTGTCTGAGGCAGCACAGCAGCTTTCTTCTCTGCTCAAAGTGTTTCAAGTCTGGCTTCCTGTTAAATATATTTCTAGTCTACCATGCTTCAATGATGGATTTCATTTGAAATAAAGGTCATTCAATTTATTTCCAGTTTATTCCCTTATTTGTGCTCATTTTTACAAAAGAAATTCACTGCACAATGGCTATTGATCTGTGGCGATCTTCTTGGCAGCTGGAATGAGACAGCTGGTTACTCACAGCTGCTATAGCCCACTGTAAAGATAGGCTCCTTTTTCTCCCAAGAGTGTGTGACTGCTAAAGAGTCTTTAACTGGTAGATTTATTTTACATTAAACTTACAGATTTAGTCCCCATAAAGACTATGAGTTTAATAATTTAGTGAGACACTCAAAATCCATCTGATGAAAATGTGCTCTGAAGGAAAGTTAGGTTTAATCCCATATTACACTGATCTGAAATGGTAAAGATTAAAATATCCAACAGGTCAGCACCAATATTGATGTTGCCAGGTCAGCCCCAATGTTGCCTTTCCAGCAATTTCACTCTTCAGTCTGTTACTGTACAGCTTTCCCAATCAGAAATGCATAGCCATCTTCAGCAAGAAACTCCTGGGTGCCCAGGGTAAATTTTCAGGTGTATACAAGTATCTTCATAAAACCGTAAAAATTTTGGAGTTCTATTATTCAAATTGTCAGACTACTAGAGTGTCCCTGACATGCACTTCATCTGTGTCTAATAGCATTTTCCCAAACAATTCCAAAGCCAAAATCTAGGAATTACGAGGAGCTACAGACTATATGCACAGGACTATTCTTCTCTGGCAGGTAAGAGGATTTCATAGCGCGGACATGAGCTTTCTGCAGCACACGGCCAGGGTTGGAGATTGGTTTCAGACATTCTTTAATCCACAGATAGAGAAAGAATAAGAAATGTTATTACAAATGCAGATACTGGAGAATGGCTGTTTCTATGGCAAGATCACACTCCAGCTGACGAGTCTTTCTGAGGTCTAACAAATAGTTTCTCTCTTTCATACCTTTCTTTTTACCTTATTGTTCAGCACTGACCTGTCTCCCAGGTGATCTATATTCTTTTTTCCTCTTACTTCTACCGTTGTACTCAAATTTCTTACCGTTGTATTCAAATTTCTTACCGTTGTATTCAAATGTCTTTCAAACTCTCATTTCCAGGTTCCACATTCCTCAAAAATCAGCCCTGATTTTCTTGCCCATTTCTATCTTTTGCCCATTTCTCTCCTTCCTGTTCTTTATAAAATCCTTAATAATACTGCAAAATGCAACAATTTTCTCCCTTTCATCTGTTTTGGATGCCTTCCAATCCATCTCTTTGTGTTTCCACACTGATATCATTCTCACTAGTGTTGCTAAAGATAAATCCATTTCCAAAAACCTGCCACTTCTTTGTTCCTCAGTGTCTCCACAGAATGATTCTTATAATCTCCATACTTACAGTCAAACATCTTATTCAGGCCCTCATGTGTGCTGTCTTGATTAGTAAAGGATTCTCCAAAATGCAGCCATTGCCTTTGTCAGCCCATATAAATCACTATTTTTTATTTCATCTCTGTTGTCGACATATTTGAATGCCAATTCCCCTCATTAGCTCTGACCACTGGCTTCCTGTTTTAAATATTTGTGAACTTGATAACACCTTCAAACTCAAGGGCGTTCCGAGTCCTTGTCAGGCAGCCTCCCTTTTCCGTTTTCCTCCCCTGCTACATTGTCTCGGCAGCCTGCTTCCTCCTTCTGTAGCTTCTATCTACTCCTTATCTCAGTGGCCTTCTCTACAAATTATGTGTGTTTTGATTTTATTGACAAACTCATCATCTCACCCACACATACTGCATTTTAAAGAATTGCTTGTGACCTGTAGTAAATTAAGACAAGTTTGCTTTCTCTTTTTTCTCACACTTTTGGTCTTTGACTCTGCTCTGTCTTTTAACAAAATGAAATTACAGATTTTTGTGCATAAATTCACTGATTGCAATGATGAGTGGCTCTGCATTCATCACCATGCCACTACCTGGAAAAATGCCACTATTTGGTTTCCAAATTAGCAATGATATTTTTTAAATATTCAAAGAGTTTCTGACATGTTTTTTAATTTAAGTGGCAATAACACATCTATTGTCATTATGCTACTTTGAAATTTCCAAGTAAAAGCATCACGGACTTTGGAGAAGGCTGTGCTCAAAGCAGGAGGTCTTTCTAATAACACACTGAATAAGCAAACCCTGTTTCCATTATAGGTCCTATTTTTACCTTCTTGTTTGTATCTCTGTCTTGAATTCTGACAGTTGCCATGGAGTGAATAATAGAAGGACATTAAATTTTAAGCTTTCTCTGTTTAGATGGAAAAATCTTGGAAAATGTGAGATGGCTGCTTTTCAGGGAAAGCCATATTTTCAGGTCTCTACACTGTTTGTGCGCTCATAACTGTCATGGTTTTAATCCCAGCTGGCAACACAGCTGCTCTCTCTTACTTCTCCCACCTCCTCACCCCCTACTCCAGCTCCACTGGTGGGATAGAGAGAATAATGAGAAAAAAATGAAAACTCGTGGATTGAGATAAAGGCAGTTTAATAGGGAAACAAAGAAAGAGAGAATAAGGACAACAATAATAACAGTAAGATATAAAAAACAAGCAATGTGCAACAAATTGCTCACTGCCCAATGACTGACACCCAACCCTTCCCCAAGCAGTGATCTGTGCACAATGAACTCCTGCACCCCACCAACTCCCTCTGGTTTATGTACTTTGCATGATGTTATATAGCCTCAAATACCTCTTTGACCAGCATGGGTCAGCTGCTAGCCTATGCACCCTCCCATTTTCTCATACACCTGCTCACTGGTGCATCATGAGAAACTGAAAAAGTCCTTGGTTTACTGGTAACAACTGAAAATATCAGTGTACTATCAACATTTTTCTCATACCAACTCTAAAACACAGTGGCTGCTGGGAAGAAAATTAACTCTATCCTATTCGAGCATAAATATTACCTGGCAACAGCAAAACTAATATGTGTTATCACATCATTCTCATACTAAATCCGAAACACAGCAGTTACTGAGAAGAAAATTAATTCTATCGCAGCTGAAACCAGGACAATAACAAAGTAAAAGTCCTCTTGAAAGAGCAGAAGTTTGCTCTGTCTCTGAACACAGAGAAAACTGAAAGGCCGCAGAGTGGTGTGTCTGTATGTGTGTGTGTGCTGATTTAGCTGGTGCCCATTTTAACAGCTCAAGAGAAGAATTTTGGTTTCAAGAATTAGATCCCATAGGGGAGCCATGCTTACCTGGATGCAATGAGTATGTTCATTTTTATTTCTACTGAAGTGTCTGCCCTTATGCTTTACGTAGTAAGGGCAACAGAGTCTTCATTAACCCCTGTGGAAGCACCGGAATTATTTATCCTCAGAATCAAAGCTCTTATTGTCCCAGGCTGAGAGTCTGGTAGATTGAACACATGTACCATAATGATCAGTGAGAGGTGGGACGAACATTGCCATCAAGGCTCGGCTTAAGGAAGGGAGGCTTGACAGGATCTGCTTTTTGAAAGTGTCTGTAAGTGTTAAAATAGGAGTGATGTCTAGAGCCTTCTCAGATCCAACTGTTTACACAAATCTTTGGAGTTTGTCTGGGCAAGGCAAACCATGCTAGATCTGTGCCACAAAGGTTATGTTTAAAAAAAAGAAAAGCAAAACCTGTAGCCTGTGATCAGAGATTAAATCATATATGTCTCTATGCTTAGATTACATAAAAGTAAAATATTTGTAACATGCAGATTGTTTCAAACATTAAAAAAATTCTGAACTAATGAGTTCTGCATTAATTTGTAAAGACAAAAGAAGGGGCAATACAGCATGAAAGAACTAAAATCTGTGTGTTGTAACAGAAAAAAGCAAGCAATTGAAAAGGAGTTAGGGAGGAAATAGTCTAATCCCTTATAACAGCCTTGGCTAAACTTTTAATGATCTCTGCATTTACATAAAACAGTACATGGGGTTTACAGCCTAGCTCACTGCATATACCTAGGTGCGTCACGTAAGTAGGTTACAAAGCTGAATGCGAGAACTCCGAAGTCCCTTTTTATTAAGAGTCACATTTATTTGATGTGGTTCTGCATACCTGGAATTTTGGAATACAAACATAAACTTTTGATTTTGAAGGTATTTCACAGGATGCATAAAACTTATTATTAGTTTGAATATCATTGTTATCAATGGAGAAACATTACAAAGAATTTCAATTGCTGATATTTACTGAATGCAAATGTCACGCCTGAGGTTCTTTCTACCTATGAGCCTTTTTGTACTGCATCATATGTTCTGCAATACGGCTCTTGCATCTCAGTTGTAAAGCAAATAAATCCCCAAATTGTGCCCTCCCAGACTTCACTGGCTCCATGACAATAGTAAAAAATAAATGCTTTGCACAGAAGTTGAAGTAATATTGGAAATGACATGGAAAAAACAGGAACATTTCTAGCTGGTAAGTTGTCTGAAGAGCAAATAGATGGCACTGGTTTTGTAGCATGAATGTACATCATTAATATTTAATTTTAAGAAATCTCAGAAAGATTTATGTGGCATAGGGCAGACATGGTTGTATGGAATGGCTCTTTACTATTGATGTGGCATAATGACCTTTTTTCCTTAGGCAATGAAGAGGAATTACTAAGCATGCAGACTTTTTAAAAGTTAGTTCAAATACTGTTATGCCTTATAACATCAATTTAGTTGCAATCTGAGTTATCTAAGGTAACAGATAAATATCTCCATGATTTTTTTTGTTCTTCTATATCTGCTCTCTCTTACCAACTGCTCAGAACATCTTCCATCTTGTAATGTTTAAGGAAACTAAGATCTCTGTTGATACACAGCACTAGGTTTTTTACCTCTGTCAATAAATTGTTTTCACAGTTGGGCATGAGTAGGCAAAATGAGTTTAGCATTTACAGTAGGTTTATATACAGGTTTAGTATATATCGCAATCATAGCTTAAATATATATTTTTAAGGAAAAGTAGAAAAAGACAAATGATAGCTTCCTTAACAGTACAAACAAGAACATCCCTGCTACAACGTGCATGAGAACTTGATCATGTGTATTAGCAGTTCCTGAAGTGCTGGAGATTTGTTGCATTTTAGGCTAGAAAACCTATTTATCTTGAAGGAAGGCCAGATGCCCAGCATAAAGGGAGTTGCGCAACAGGGATTTGTGAAGCAGTTTGGACTAGAAGAACCCACTACTTTCCTTCTTCTTTTACCATCCCTGTTGTCTATAGATAGATCACCCATACACAGAGTAGCTGTATTCTGAGGTTTTAGATACTCAACCTATTTGATTTATGAACCATCACAAAAAATATTCATACATACCGTATACAAAAAAAAATTATACAACAGAGCAAATTGAAACTACTCTCAAATAAAAATCATTTGTACTACGCTGAGGGCAATAGCTTTTCTACCATTTCCTGATGCAACGGGAGTTTAAGTGTGAGACCTTATTATTTGCATTGTATTATTGTACGCTCTGCAAAGGAAAACTGCTATACTCTAAATACTGCTTACATCACTGTTAAATTCTCTCTTTCATAGCTTTCATTTACAAAGGCAAGAAAGAAGCTATGCTTGGAGTGGAGTAGCAGAAACACCACCCAGCTTTCCTCCACCCAGCGACCACACGTTTAGTTTCCTCTCTGCAAAAACAACCCGTTCATCAGCAGTACTGCCTCCAAAGGCAGACGTTTTTCTCCACAATAAGTGTAATCAGAAATTAGGTGAAAGTGAGCACTATACAAAATCCAAAAGAAACCACTTTATGTCTTCACTTGAGAAAAGTGTTTGGAGTTCTCTATACACTTCGACACTGTTTAGAGTTTTCAAAAGTTTCATCTAGTTCAAAGATTGCAGACATTGTTTGTGCTTAGAAGCACTAAACTTGCTTTTTTCCCGGCATAAGGCCTTATGAGTTTCCACTCATGAGTCTTTCATTTTTTGTCTTGACAGTCATTTGCCAATCAATGAATCTGCTTTGTTACTGTCCTTTTATGGCTACTTTCTTTTTCATTGTTTAACCAGTTTCCCATCCAAAACAGTTCTGGAAATGAGAATAAATCATGTCAACCATATCAACCTGGTTTCTGACTAGATGGGTTTCCAAGAAGTAATAATTTCTATTTTCTAAATACATACTTTTTTCTTGCTATAAAAGCAACCATTTCATGAAGAGTGGCATTTCCAATTCTGTTATGTTTTCTGCTCCCTTTCAGCAAGTTAGTCACCTGTTGGCCAGTATTTCCTGTAGCCCATTCGTACTCTTCCATTTTAAAATTATGGGGGTTTTATTTTGAATACTCTGTGGTTCTTGTTGATGCTTTTAACTATTTGCCTGATTTGTGTCTAAACTTTCCTTAACCAGAATACGTTGGGAAGTGATACAAGAAGTGATCTAATGTACTGTCTCAATCTCCTTTAGTCTGATTTTCTTTCTTTCACTTTTGCTTAACTGTTCATTGTGTCAGTAGACAATATAAATCCAAGCATTTTTGTCTACTGGTCTTGCTACATTACTAATATTGTCACAAAACTTCTATATTTAGTCTTGGTTTTGTTGCTTATTTTTTGGTCTACAGTAGAACATGATTTTACTTGTAGAAACTACTCTTCATCAGTTTTTCTTATTTTTTTTTAATTCTTCCCTACATATTTTGGATGATTTAGAACTGTTATATCTTCATCCTTACAGAATACGTCAGCCCAAACTCCATGCTCTTCTTTCTCTTTTCATCTTTCCACATACCTCAATTCAAATAACTTGCCTTCCGTTTTGGTTTAGATGGAGGCAGGAAGAAATGCCATTCCTCCTGTAATGTCTCCAGCTATACTTGCAATTCATAACCAGTATAAGCCCCTCTTCCATGTGCTGCTTCCTAAACTATTCATCACTGCCTCTCTGATCATAGGTATTATATTGCGAGCACTTAAGATTACCCTCCTATTAAGTTCAGTAGTTTACTACAGCTTAAACTAGAGAGTATCTCCTCTTATCCCTGTTCACTGGCACACATACAGCTGCAATAGAAGTTCCTATGCAAGTTTATTCTTGATACGCTTTTCAGGCTGCTGCATCTGCCTCAGCAAGCGCGTAATCAGACTGCCAACGCAGCATGTAGATATGCTGCCATACATCCCTGTCATAATGCTCCCAAGTGTTCATATGTCTGGCAAGATAATTGTCCCTTCTCCCCATTCCATCAATCACTGTAGACCACATCCTCCTATTGGAATCCCTGGCAATGAAGTGGTAATTTTGTGTCAGCAAAAATGCAAAGTTTTTATGTGAATTGAATAGGATAATCCTAAAATCCCCGAGTCTTATCCTTAAAAGCTTCTTGTCAATGGTCATCATTCTATAAAAACAAAGAGGACAAAAAAGATAAGCTTCTTTAAATTTCTGTCAAGAAGTAGATAAACGCAACACCAAAGTAAGAAGATAAAGTTGACAAGTAGCTGACTTTTCAGAAGATTTTACAAAAAAATGAGATGATATTTTGACATAAGAGCTAGGAGTATTTGCAGATTTTCCATAGACACCTCAGTGTCCTGCTTCACTGTGCAGAATTTAAATACTTTCCATGACTTATTTTCAGTGGTTATGTGTTTTTTATATGTTTAAGAACTTCATTCACAAAATAAATGCTGACAAGATACACTACCATCCACAAAAATGTCTGTAGTCTTTGGGCTCAAACATACCAAAATAAATTGTTTGCAACATATGACAGTGTCTTTATTATTTTAAGTTATCTATTTTATCTCTCATTCCTTTCATGAAGGAAATCATTATGTTTTGTTATATAATCATCTGTTTCTCAAAAAATGGAATGCAAAAATGAGATATCAAGAATTTTAAGTCTGTAAGTCTTTAGGATTGTTTCAGTAGGAATCTATATTCATTATGTGCAGCTATCCATTTTTTTTTGTCAGCTCTTTATATACCATTCTACACAATAAGTTTAGTGATGAAATAAATTATTGACCATATTGAAAGGTTCCGTATCCAGATACAGACAGGAAAAGAGTAACAAAATCTTGCAAAAATACAACTTCTTGAATTGTAATAAGATGAAAAATTCAAGCATCATAGGGAAATTAAATCTACATATTGAGGCACTTTTTTCCTGAAGGATCTAATCACTGCACCTAGGCACAGATGTACACAGCAGCAATGGTCTGAAAATAAATTATGCTCAAATATCTCTGGAACAATCTCATTCTAATGACACATTTACTGTTTAATATTCTAGCCAGAAGGAGGTTGACTAGAAGCCTTAGCTACTCATTTTCTGGGATCAATTTTCTTTATTTGTTATAGATATTGTCAGAGAAGGACTGTACATCTTGTACAATGTGTCAGACTGGTTAGCCACAGACTACAGTAAGAGTGTCACAGCACAGACTGGGTTTCTGTGAGACTGCTGAACAGCTCATCACACTCTGAGTGCAAAGGGGAGTTGCTCACTTCACTGACCACTGGATGAAGGGAAGGAGGAAAAGTCATTGCTTCCAGAGCAGATCAGATCCAGTGGGTTACACTATTTTAGCCCTATGCAATCTTATGAAACAATTTTACTCTCTGTGAAACAGTACAGCTATTTTTAAGCTCTATTCGTATACTGTTAGGAAACCATTATAAATTCCTATATTTTTAAGAAACCATTATAAATTATTTTCTCTTTATATATCTATAAAATATATATATAATATATGTATAAAGTGAGAGTGTCTAGAAGTTATTGGGTAAAAACCTCTTAGAGGGAAAAGAGGCTGAATATTTAAATATCATTAACACAATATTAAAGTTGTTTCTTACAGTAAAAATCTAATAGCCTCATGTAAACACAAGAACTACATACAGTTTTGGAGTAGTCGTAACTTCAGTGTTTCTGGATGTTCCTTGCTGCACTGTTGTACAAAGAAGATGGATGCTATCCAGGAAACTCTGTACAGATCAGGCATACCTGCAGAACTCCGGGGACAAATGTCTGCTGCACAGAGATCTATGTCGTTATGTATGTAATATGTGTTACTAAAAGTAATGTGATGATGGTATTACTCCAATCCTAACCTTCAGTAATGCGTGTCAGACTAAGCAACTACTTAGCTTTTAGTTTTGGGCAGCACTTTTTCTAAGAGCACTAAGAAAGTGCACAAACACTGGGTTTTATAGGAATGAAAAAGTTGTTGTCCTGTATGTAGGCATCTAACATCATGCACTTGCAAATATGACAACACTTTCTGGAACAGAAAAGCCGTAACACTCTTGTCCTCAATAGACATCCATGAAACACACCATCATTCCTTATCTAGAAATTTCTATATGCTGAGAAAATTCTTCAGCTGAACAGTGAAGTCGTATGTCCTCACCTTGCAGTACCAGGTAATAGAAAACAGGAAGGCAGATGGAAATGTTATAAGCGTGTTAAAAGTTTGTTAATGAGAAATGTTATATCACAACTACCTAAGCTAAGAAAATATTTTACTGATTTTATTATTTAGCAAATCAGTGTGTGATGCTCAGAAATGCAACAGTTTTCTGCTTGACAGGAATGATTTGCGGTACACAAACTTGTACATGTTCAAGTTTATAAGTCTGAAGCAAGGAGAAGAATAAATAATTTTCATTTCTTTCCAGTTAATGAGCACACATTTTTGGAACATTTGTTTTCATCTAGAAAATAGTGTGCATAGTGAATTACATTCAGCAAAACAATCAGTTCCATGTTTTCATTTTGCAATTCCTTAATTGCTATATTTAAGGAACAACAGCTCCAGCCATCCTAATGATGTCCTACAAGTTATTCATTACTCTTGAGTAGCTCCATCTCTTACTCCTTACACTGTATGAAAGAGGAAAACTTGCGTTAGAAGGCATAGCTGTCCAGAAAACTGCAACGGAATCTCTCCCATGGACCTTCATCGCATTTCAGCCAACACCGCCTCCACGTATAGAAAAGGCAAAACACCTTGGTTATCAGTCCCTCAGAAACTGTAATGTTTAGTTCTTGCTTTCAAAGGAGGCACATACAGCCAGAACCTGGCTGAAGTGTACATTTGTTTTTCCTCTAGGAAATATAGTAATACTGTGTACAACATTAGTATGGAAGTTATTATTGTCAAATAATATGCATTTAAGAGTCTATATGGCAAAAACTTTCTCACTTGAAAATTCTTGTCTATTATCCCACTCTACTTTAATAAGGAGGTGTAACTATGAACTGGTGAGACAAAACATATCTATGTAGTTTGTTAGTCCCAGTTTAGGTCTTAAGACTCTGACCACTTCTACCTTAAATTATGATGCGCTATTCCCCTTGGCAGTTCAAAGTAGCTCTGCCCTTTTGGGTCTTCAGTCATCTTCTGACACTACCTAATTTTCTGTCAGTGTCTGTGATGCACCTGGACCTCACCCCCATAGGTTCTTGACTATGGGATAATCCAGCAGCAAGTCTGCTGTTCCCTGTTTCTAACTCTAGGTCCTTTTACACTACAGTTTCCCACTCTGCTACCCTCATGTGAGGACACAAAATGATTGGTAGCTCTAGTCTTTTTGAACTAATTATTGACATTGCAAGAGCAGGATTGCTCCCAGCAGGATGACAATGGTGGTACCATCCTGCGTAGTCAGTAGCTGTCAGAAGGAAAACTTAACAACAACAATCAGTCACAGAGAAGGTCTTTTCTGGATTATTCTACTTTCTTTCAGCCCATAATGGGTACATAGTCAGCCATCCTGTCTAGCAATAAGAGTAAAAATTATAACAGCAGTGTAAGGCATGATCCCATCATTTCCTTAGCGTGATTCAGTAGGCAGGATGGTAGAAATCTGAATGGCAGGTTCTGATTGCAAAGGCAAGGGATACCACCAAGCTTAAGCAACACTGAAAACATGTGCCAAGACATGTGCCAAGACATATGCCAAGAACTGGTCAGCTACTGGGATAGCGCAAGGGTAGAAGTGAGAAGCAGAATCTGTATTGTATGACTGAGGACAAAGAGAGGGAAAAGATCTTGTTAAATCGTGCGCTGAAGTATAAATTCTTAGATTCAGATGAGGTTAAACCATGCTAGAGTAAGACTTCTTTTTCTATGCTAGGATCATATCTCACTTTCACGTTTGGTTACCACAGAAGGTTGTAGGTCTTGCTATGTGGTAATCAAAAGGCAGACTTTTTAGTAAGAAAACTAATTTGTTTATTTCAGTAGATCATGGCAAAAGGGGGTTGAGCAGATTACCAGGGAGCGCTTCAAACATCCCCTGCTCCCTGCCCCAAAAAAGGATGCAAGAGGCAAATATATCTACTTTTCATGTTTTTTTAATAATTTCTTAGCCTCTGCACTTTGCACCATAGCAAAATTTTACTGACTTTGCAAGTTACCTCAAAAATATCACTGGTTAAAGTCTGTTACAAAGAGTGAAAAGAATTGCTGTACTTATACAGAAACACAGTCCATTTGCAAAGAGACCACACGTCTTCTGCAAAGGGCAACCATGTCTCAATAATGTTGCAGAATAGTAAGAAGGTATCCAGAAGCACATAGATAAGGGAGGGGCATAGAGATAATAAACAAAAATTACTAAGAAACTATGTTGTCATGGAGCTGGAGGGAATTGCACTGTAAGCTAGCTAAGGGATAAGGATAGAAAGCAAAGCTTAGCAGTCACTTTTTAAGTTAAGAATGAGTCAGCAGTGTTATCCCCCAGGGATCAGTCTGGCACTGGCATTATTCCTGGAGATGGGAGTGAGTAGCAACATCTTTTTGCAAGGACTTGAACATTTGCTGGAGGACATTCTGAGTCACGAAGCTGTAGCATGCCTACTGCTAGTGCTCCAAAGCTCCTTGAAATGCTACATAGCCCCACACTCCTACCTTCACCTCCGGAGACAAAAGAACAGCTGAGCACCTCTACTTATTAGAGCACAGCTCCTCCTCAGAGATGTGGGAATAGAGACAGGTTCATCTCCCTTTCTATGTAGGTGAAGCCCAGCACAGAACTGAACAGTGCTGTTTGGCACAGTTTCTGCCTCAGTGATGTCTGAGACCTTCATCATAGGATACTGAGGCTCCTCAGAGAACCTGGACTCTGGAGAGCTCGGGGGTGGCTCCATGGCCTCTCACTTCTCAAGTGCTATGGGGCACATTTAAGACCTGCTGCCCTGGCAGTCCTTAGTCTGTTCCCAGTCATTCAAATTCCTCCCTAAGGAGTTCTGTTCCCTGTCCAGACACATTTAAAGGCAATCTCACTTTTGTAAGCTTATGAAGAAAATATTTTTCTCACTGAGATCTGCAACAAGGCAGCTTTTCTTTCTGTAAGTCTAATAGGCAGTCAGAGCTCCATAAAAGTGTATTTCCACCCTCTGGAGTTAAGTAACAGAGAACAGGTAAGAAACTTTAATCGCCAAAACATTTTAAAAAGACTGTTGTGTCCTGCAGCAACAGTCATGGACATAAGCCATTGCTCATCAGTTTCTTTACTCATGGTACTACTAATAAACCGTAAATACAAAAACAAGAAATAAACTCCAGTATAATTAATATTTTACTAATAATTACAAAGTTTCCAAAGTTGAAGAACCCTATATCAGGCATACTAATTTTCTACTTCTGACTCAAGTCCTGTGCTTTTCCAACCCAGTTTATTAATTGCTTCATTACTGCAGACATAAGAACACAACAGCATTTTAGCCAACTGCAAAGACATTTTTAAAAAAATTCACCCAAAAAGTACAATGAACACTGCAGACAGTTGCGCAAGTCAGTAACACACAATGGTGTTCCATCTCTCCAATTTCTCAACCATGTTATTACTGAAAAAGAAAAAAGGTTGAGCAGATTCTGTGGCCTGACCTTATAGCTAAAATCTTGACAATTCACAAGGCATGATCAGACCTTGAAGAGCATGAGAGGTGAGAAAACACAGGTTCCTCCACAGAGTGACCTTCCACATACTAGTTAATCTCCAAGTACTTCTTCAGAACTAACATAGACTTTCTCTCCTCTACATTTACTTCTGTGCAAAGCACTACACGAGACAAGGAGGCTGGGATAACTGCTTTTCAAAAGATTATTGGTACTGCACTTACAAGGGCTACCCTATGGAGACCAAGAAGCACCTTGAAGTGTCCCTTCTGAAATAGGTCTAAACTCTCAAGTTTTGGGAGCAGGTGGAGCCATGAACTTTTGTTTATCCATAGCAGATGTTGAAGAAGAAAAACTATTTGAAGATTAAAATATAATACAACAATACCCATTGATTATTATTTTCAGTAACACTGAACTTACATATTTGTCCTAAATAATGAAAAAAGAATTTAAAATCCATTTGGAAGCTCAGAATCCTTTGTGGTTTTTCAGGTAAAAATTTCAATGCAGCCTTTGACAGGCTAAATTATATGTCAGGCTTTAGTTAATCCTATCCTCAGTAACGTTAAAGACATTATATCTATGGAGTAATCCAGCTTCTCTTACCAGTTAAAACAACAAGAAGACTTTGGTGCTACTTGAAACAAAACATTTCTCTGCACATTTCAATTCTGCAGCACTCCAATGACATGCTAGTTGTTCAGGCATAATCCTTGAAGACAATGAAAAGATTGAAATCAACACTACAACTGTGCATAATAAAGACAGCTTTCTGATTTGTTTCAATGAGCAATCACATTATCAACAGTATGTTCAACAAGCAGACACTTGTAGTGCTCATATTGCTCAATCTGAGTTTCCTCTATCAAAATTGTTAAGGAAACACCCGTACTTCTTATTCCCTTCATTTTTAAGCAACAATGCCCTATGTACTCTTGCATTTTCAGTTTATATCTTGCCTTTCTTTTTTATTCTAATACTGGAAAGACAACCACCATCAACTACCTTGCCATATTTCAGTTAAAAAAAAAATTAGAAACCATTTTTAATTATTTATTACTGTCTCTAATTTTGATTAAAAATCAGATCAAATAAACCAAATAAGCATTTCTACATTATTGGTAGAAATGCAACTTACTGTCAGATTTCAATATTGACTTAAGTTTTAGTTCATCACAATTATACTCTCTTCAGTTTAAAGTTATTAACATTCCCAGTAGTATGTTTACATCCATTTGAAAGACAAGCTAGAGCCTGCCATATGAACAATTGTCATCAATATAATCAACCCTGATAGAAGACAAGTACTGCCTCTTCTCATCCAATGGCAGCTCCACATCACCATTTTGCAGGGCTCGTCTGAACATTTGCTCCATTGCAAAAATGCCAACAACAACAAGGCCAACAACAACAAGGGGCAACTGAGCAAAACTAATGCTAACCAGCACAACTAAGACCACACAGTCATTTCTACATGCAGCCTGTGGTACCCTGTGCAGCCATCACCAGTCCAAAAGAGATGGAACAAAAGAGCTAAACCCTCCTTCCCACCACCGATCTTTACGCCTCCCACTGATCCGACAGGCATGAGCTCATGGCAGCTGTAGAGAGCTTTTGACAGTTCTGGAGGCAGTTAGAAACAGCAGCAGCTGGAAGCATGCAGATATCATATCATAGTGTTCTTTCTCCAATTCTTCCCTGCTTCTGCCTCCTGAACTGCAGAGTACATTTGAGTAGAATGCTCAGTTTGGCCTGCTGGTATAAAGTTAAGCTCAGACCACAGGCACTGGGGACAGTTCTGCAGCACCTGTTATAGATGTTCTTACGAGTTCACGTTGAATAAGTTTCTTTCTGAGTGATTGTCAACACACACACGAATGCTTGGACTATATCTCTCAACATGGAGAGAGCCTCAGAAGCTACACAGTGATACTTGAATACACCCTGTGCCATCACATGGCAGTCATATCGACAGATAGGATCCTGTATACCATGTGAACCACGCAGAGCCAGAGTTTTCTCCATTTGTCACCTTATCAAGCAGGTGTCAGACTTTTGTAAGCATTTGTATTTGGTTTGTGTTTTCTGAAGTTTTCATTCTTTTATTCCTCACTCCATTTTTCTACTTGTACCCACCTTTTTAGAAAAAGACTGAAACTTTTTGCCATTTGTCACAATTTCCTCCTTTTCCTTGAGCTTCATCTGTCTCACTTCCTTATGAGAGCCACTATTTCTTAACTTGAAAAAACACTCCACTAACAGTGCTGTCCACTATTGGGAAGCTTCCCTCTTCAATCAGCCACCAGACAGATTTATCAGCCACCTTTTTCAAAGAGATATCATATGTTTTCTTTTGTCTAGATGACCCTACACTGGGAAACATAAATAATTTCAGTAACAAACATATTAAAATTAAAAAGATGCATTAATAGATAACATAGAAGTGCTTTCAGACTTGGAGACCATGCCCTATTCTAAACCATTCACAACCTGGATCCTGCACTGGAAGGGAAAAGGTTAACTTGCACATCTGACCTTTATATCAGGACCAGTCTCCACCACGCCTCTGAGAAAGGTTTCTGGCTGATGAATTCATGCCCAAAACCTCCCAGACCACAGGTGGTTGTCAATACGTGGACATGCTCTAAATAATTTTTTGTCCATTGTATAATTTGTAAAAAGCTAAGGATGAAGAGCCGGAAAAAAAAAAAGAGAAAAAAAAAAATGAAAAGAAGTTTTTCCTGAAATTGAAGCAAAAGCCCTCCAGTCCTCTGCCTGGCAGTCCTGTTTGAGATCCACCTCAAAATCTTCTGGATCTAAGAATCCGTTTATGCATGTCAGATCTTATTCAAATCAAACATTTCCTTTCCTAAATTAAAACCTCTGGGACTGACCTATCACTGCAAACACAGGGTGTTAGGAACATGTATTTTGCACCCATAAAAATAAAAATCCTTTAAGAAAGTTTCTGGGCTCTTCCTCCACCTGGCAGACACCAGAAGCACTGTTGCCTAGAGGCAGGCAACTGAGCACAGCCTAGTACCCTGTGGTGCTGAAGGTGGCTCCTGGAAGCGTTCTCATGTTCCTGTGAAGACTGAGGAGAATTTTGGTGGCACCTTTGGGGAGGACTCAGACCTGGAAGCTGGCAGTAAGGGAGATTGTATGGGAGCAGCATGGCTTTCAGAAGAGTGGCAGAGAGAATTTTTTGCTATGTCAAAACTCATCTCCAAGTTGCAAAGTACGTGATTCTGGAAGACGAAGAGCTTGTATACTGGGGTACTGTGATGTGAATGTAGCATACAGACGGTAATAAAATTCACTTGCTGTTAACTAGTTCTTCAGTGCGTGTTATCTAATATATATACGTGGTATGTATGATTGCAATCCTCCCCCATCTCCATAGACATGTCTCCTGGACAGGTTAGGACTTCCAGGCTGTGAGGACTGGAGAGTACAGACTGCGCACAGTGTGTGTGTGTGCATAGAAGAAAAGCGATGGAGGAAAGGGGAAAAAAGTTTGTTCGAGCAGAACTTATGATCTAGACTAACAATTTTAGATCATTTTGTAAAAAAACAACAACAACAAAACAGATAAACAAACAAACAAAAAACTCTCAGTTCAGCAGAAATTCTAATATTCATAAAGCAAGAAGCCCAGAGCAGGACACCATGAACCACAGATGTGAAGCAAAGGCGTCCATACTTGCTGACTTCTTGCCTATGTGTTCACAATGCAATGTCCAAAACTTTTCCCCTTTTCTTGGAAGAACCAGGATACAAATTAATCAAGTTGGAGTCAAGATAAACCAGGTTATGGGTCCATTAAATACAGTCTCTGTGCTTCAAAACAGTCAGGGACTGTAAGAACTGGGTTGGATTCACAGCTAGGTAGCAACATTCCTCCTTTTAGAATGAAGAGAGGAAAACAACGGCCTGGTTAAGGAACCAGATTCTCCCTCTTCCTGAAAGACCATTAGGTCCTTCCTGAACAGGTATTCAAGCAGGGTATCCGTAACAAACTGCCCTACCTAGGCACCTTGTATTCATCTTCTGAATGATTCCATCGAGCATGTTCTCACTGCCACGAGCTCCAGTGCCTGTCACCTCCTCACAGGTCTCCTTGCTGATGGGGAATGTGCCCCTTCCTCAGCCATGATTTTTTTTGAGATGCAGGTGCCTCCTTCCATCAGTCTTGCTGGCTATATCAGGAGTAGCTGACATTCTCGATCACGGTATTTCACTGCACCTTCTGGGTACAGAGGTTAGACCACGGCAGGAATAGACTGCACCACGCTCTGCCTGCTCTTCTCCAGATTGTTTCCCCCAAGAACTATGCCTGCTGCCTGGCACCAGTGCCCAACATTGTCCCACTGCGCTCCACAGGGTAACCAACACCAGCACAGCCCTGGCAACTTCATCCCAACCCTGCCACAGCCAAACAACTTGATGTTAGGGAAGTGTCTTTTTAACCACCTGCCTCTGTGCAGAGCCCTGAAGTTTGTGTCTCCTGGCAGCAAGAGAAGGGTGAGGGGTAACAGAGGAGCAGCGAAGTAAACCCATACTGGGAGGGATCAGCAGAGCAGGAGAGGAGAGAAGGAAGAACCAGTCCGCTGGGGTGGCTCAGGAGCCTCCTAAGGCTGCAAGAAGTATCACTGGGTCTCTCAAAAGGACTGAGGAGGGATTTTGGAGATTCATAGACTCTTACTCCTGAGGATACAGAGGTGCAGAGAACCTCCAGGAATGGAATGAGAGAGGGCAGATGTTTATTCCTTAGGTAAGCAGACACTACTGCCACATAAGAGCTGCTGAGGTGAGGCTTAATACCTCTTTTGCATCATTGCTGGAAGATGAAAAATTGTTCTTGCTCTTAATTTAAGGAAAGACTCTTCACCTCTGGTATGAAGTACATTGACTCCTATAAGCTCTTTGTATTCCTTTGTGTTTGTAAGTTCTAGGGTAATACACGCTGAAATAAGTTGTTCCCTTTAAAATGCATGTAGTTTTCCTTGAACTCTGTGCTGAAGAGTTGCCACAGCAGACTTTCTGTTTTGGAGCTTGCCATTAGCATACCGCATTTTTCCCTAAGCTCTCTGGCTCAGCAACCTTATGCCATATGCAGCAATTGTGAGTCTTAATAAGGAGTAGGCAGAGAGCTTCATATCCCTTGGCAGCTTTTTCAACACCAATCCACTATCAGCAGCAAAAAAGAGGTTGAGGGGTTTTTTAGTAATTCTTCTGATCCGTGAAATGAGAAACCCACTGTGGTGTTTAGGAAGGATCAAGTGTATTTCTCTTATGGCTATGAATGATCTCCATTGCTGAGAGGACTCGCAGACTGCGCCTTGTGGGTTTGGATGTGTAGATGCCTTGTTCCAGGGCTGTCAGTGGAGGGAAGGCAGCACGCAACGCCAAGAAACCACACAGCAAGACAGAGCAGGAGGGTTTATTCTCAGTTCTGCCTTCACCTAGGCACTCAAGACATGCGACCTGGCTCTTGTTCTCAAAACACAGTTCTCAGACCACCAACCTTTGGCTCTTCACCTTTGTGTGCCTTTCTGGGTTACAAGCACAGAGCTACTGAGGGATCAAGAGACAGTTTCTCTCTGTTCAAGCAAAGCAAGGTGCATAACTACTGATTAAGGTACCCACACAGGCAGAAATGGAAGTAGTGACTCAATCCACTAGTGCTCTGCTGTTCTGTCGTTATCTAGCTTCAATGACTTGAGTCTTTACTCAGCAAAGACTCCCTACTGACTTGTGCCAGATACATACTGCTAGTCTCCATCTCTTCAGAGAAACTCACTTAAAATATACTTTAAAAGCGGAGCGAGAACAGGTTTTTTTCCTTTTTCCGACAGCTGAAATATTGATGTGGATCATAAACAAGGATTTATTCCAGCATCTCTCTGTATGTGTAACTCACAACCTCATCCTATGAGTTTAATGTTCCAAAAATTTGCAATGAATTACTGTGATTATGACAAAAACCTTTCAGGAAAACCTTGCCCAAATATAACCAATTTTGATGCTTCATTCTTCATTTTATATTGTTGTTATTATTTTATACTGTTGTTCTGTAATTTTAGAAAGGATTAAATTTACACAACTACTTCACTAACATTTATATATTCACTTTCAACCTCCTGTATTATGAAACATCTTGGATAACAAACCTTGAGATATTTGGGCTGTAAATGGAGGAACCAACTCAATCAGAACTACAGCTGTGCTGTGAAATCACAGTTATAAACAGACTGTGCATCCCTTCAGTTTTCCTTCCTTTGAAAGCATTTTCATAAAATTTGCCCATCTGATAATATATTTTACCTGAGACATGTTTTTTCAGATTTTTACCCATTTAGATGTGATATCTTTGTGCTGCTGTATTTGAGTCCCATTCTAATGAACAGAACCAATAAGATTTCTATGGGAAAATACTCCTGAAGTGCATCTGCCTATGGCTGATATTGTTTATAGAGATTATGTAGCAAAATCAAGCCTTAACAGCCTCTGCTTTTTTCACATTCACGTGCTCAAAGTATAGCTTTTCTATAACCTTATTAAGATATTCTCTGTTGCTGTTTCTTACATCATTTAGTGTCCCAGTGCACTGTGAGCCCTCCATTCAGGAGGAGATCAATATTTAACATAAATATTCTACCATGAATATTTTCCTTTTCAATATTTTGTATTGTAAAACAACTTTCTTCTTCCACAGTGGATAATCAACACTTGCTTGATTCCTCCTTTCCTAATATGTTTTTTGAAGGAACTTATATTCTTCCAACCATGCTCGTTTTGTTAAACACAGTTCTGCTTTCTGAGTGTAAATATCCATCATTTCACACAGGAGCTGGTTGAGTTAACAATACAAGTTTACAACTCATATTCAAAATAACCTTATCATATCTGTTCTAAAACATCTGCCCAAGGAGGTGACTGAGTCACTGTCCCTGGAGGTATTTAAAAGATGGGTATATGAAGTGCTCAGGGATATGGTTTAGTAGTGGACAAGTACAGTTGGACTCAATGCTTTCTAAGGTCTTTTCCAAACAAGCAAGTCTATCTTTCAAGTAACCGAATGGGGTTTTTTTTGCTAATGAGAAGTATGATTCACATTCTATCAGATATCTTTGGGTATAAAGGAATATCTAGGTCTTAGCCTCTAGTTTTGTGGGTTTAAATTTCTACCCCAGTATATATCAAGGAGAAAAAAACCACAATGCCTTCAAAATTAAAACTTCAGTATTTCCATTGACATTTACACAAGGGTTCTATAGTGCTTAAATGGGAAAATTTTTTTTGTTTATGTTTTTTATCCCATTATGATAAGGAAACCTCTCCTTCCTTTTGTGAGACTTTATGACACCAACCAAGAAGTGCAACTTGACCCATGAGATTCCCATGATCAAGGAGTGGGAGAGAGCTGTCCATAAGCAGCCAGTCAGGGGGTGCTTGATTATTACATGATGAATTCTGTCGGGACACAAACCACCTGCAAGTGATGGGCAATGGCAGCTTTGGAGAACAGAGATAAATGCTGTGCTGAGAGTGAGATATATAGAATGATTTCTGTCAATGTTACCACTAAATACCATCTTTAACAGGTACATTATCCTAAAAATATGGTAATGTGTACCAGACAAGTGCCCAAGACAAATCTGCAGGTCCCTCAGTTGCTTGTACATTCCTCAATGTCTGTAACTCAGTTGACTTGGTTTACTGGACTTTTAGAGTGATTTTGCAGTAGCCATAATAGTATTCATCAGATAGACCAAAAAAAAAACAAGTAACCTTTACATTGTAATATGGTAAATATTATAAATATTGTAATTATTCCAGCCTGAAAAAGACACAGGATGAAAAAGAAAGGCTTTTGTAAAACAGTGCTGCAGTTCAGCAGGAACTAATGCTATAATTCCATCACATATAAACTAATTTACAGCCAAACTGGAACTAAACAACAGATATTGCTTACTTTTATTATCATGTGTGGTGTGATTAGAGTCTGAGTGGAGAGAAGATAACTGAATATCTGTAGCATAGCAATTTTGCATTAGCACTTTTGTTCTTGCCGCTATTGTTCCAACACAGGAGGCACACTTGTGCACCAAGAAGTGCTTCAAAACATTCACCTGATAACATAAAAATGGGATTTGGCTGAGTGATGGACTCACAGATTTCTTCACTGCAGAGAATGCTGTCAGTGAAACTGTAGAATCACCTCGAAGTTATTCTCATCAGCTGTTTTGCAATTTTGCTTAGGAAAGAATTTGTGCAGATAAAGAAGTTCTCATAATCAGTCTGCGCTGCACCACCCTTCTACTCCCAAAAGTTACAGGACCAAAACAAACTCCATACAAATACCAGTACAACCTTTAAAAGACAGGAAAAGGAAAACTTTCACTTAAACTCATTTACTTGGACTCAAAATGAGAGGAGAACATCCAAGTTAACATGATAAAACAATATACAAAACCCAGCTGGCCTTAGGAACCTCATCACTGACAAGTAAGGCCAACCCATGCAGCTATCTGTCCTCAAAGTAACTGATCCTGAGGTCCTCACTTTAATGGACCAAAACTACCATGGAAGAAAATGGGATTTATTATTTTTCGTGGTGTGTTTTGAAGAGAACAGAGAAGCCATAAGATTTAACCTTAGAATGTATAAACTGGAGAAATGATTAATCCTTGTGTGAACAGAAACATTCAAGAAAGCCTTACTATACAGTACCGGCTTTGTACCTTGTACTGCACTTTACTCCTAATGCCTACAAGCACCTACACCTTGTTTCATTCCGTTAATTAATTTCTGTGCTTCACCCTCTGACTGCTACAGTAAAAGCAGTCCAGAAGACCAATCAGATGCTGGAATTTGATGTGCCACTCCTCCAGGAGCAGCTGGGAGGCCAGGACTGTGTTATTCAGACACTCACAGCTACTGGCATTTACCCCGAGTTTTTCATGAAAAAAACCACATAGTTAACTCTCATGTAAATATTCAGGATGTGACAGTAATTTTGTCAGTTCGCATTAGGGGAGTCCATGGTCACAACTAGGGGCAAGGTAATGCTTGCTTCTTGACTGAGACTTGGGTGTGGTTTTGCAGATCTGACTGGAGTAGTGGGGTCTCCTATCTGGACCACCTTGCTGTGGTGATGGGAATTTACTGCAAGGAATTAACTGCAGCAGAAAGGCTGAAGAAGAATTTAACTAACTCTGTAACTGTGTGGCTAGGACCGTACCTCAGTAGATACAGAGGTACAACTCTGCACTCCAGATAAAACAGAGGAGGAGGACTGAACGTGGCTCCTTTGCACAACATGGCTTTCTCAAGTAATTGCCTCAGCTAACAGGCTGTTGACAGCTTTCATTTCTTCCCATATATTTTCACAACAATTTTCAGGACATCTAGTTTCCAGGGTAATGTAGACTGTCCCCTAAGGAAAAAAAAAACTTGATTATTCTTTAAAACCTGATTTTCTTTTCCAGCAGCAGATCTCATTCTTCTTTTCTGCACTTATTCACAAACATGAGTCATAAGTCATGTCACCAAATGGATCCACACAAAGAAACCAATCTTCAGAAGGTTCTGGGTATTTACCAGAGGTCTTAGTCCTCCTTGTCTACCCAGGAGTTCAGTATTTGTGAAAATATCACACTGTAGTAGAGACACTATATAATGAGATGAGAAATGAGCAGAATTACTGACATCTCCCTTCCTGGAAGAAGTATTTTTATGGTTTATGTAATTCTTCAGGTAAAACTTGTATTGTAACGTTGGTAAAACTGTAATTACTATGTATTAGAATATCTGGAACGTAATTTATTCAAAATCTATCAACCTGCAAAACAAAAGCTTGTTTACTCCTTTCTCTGAGGTGCTGCTTGTGAAAGCACTATGATGTACTACCTTTTTTCTTCCCATTTAATTTCTTCAGGTGCTCTGTGAATCACTACTCATATACTTTCTTCATTAGTGACAGATCCTGACATCTGTTCTTATTCTTCAGAGAGTCAAAAAAACACTAGTGGCTTTAAAGGTGATTTGCTAACAAAAAAAAGTAATACAATAATCTGCAAATTATTGAAAGTATAAATTTTAATTCATATTAACGATTACAGTAAGCGAAATATAAAGGAAAATCATCAAGGGTGGAAAGTAGAAAACTCTACTTATTCCAGCTGAAAATTTGGCCTATTGTTTTTGTGCCTTGTATATTATTTGTACTATAAAATCAGGTCTCACTTCTTCTTAATAAAAAAAAACCTTCTCCAAAAACTATCTCTGTATTATCTTGCTCTGAAATATATATAGCTCTACATACACTGCTACTGTAAGCTTAGATTGTGAGGTACAAGCATAACAGAGCTCTTTTGCTGCTTTATCTATGTGTTCTTAACTCTACCTTATTAGATAAAATTGCTTTCCTCACTTCAGCAGAACTGTAGTTTATACTGTACAATTCCTCCCATGAAAATATTGTTGAAAATATTTTTTGAAAGGGAAACTTGCCAGGCGGTAGCTTGATAGAAATTTCCAGTAAAAAGGGAATCTCTTGCAGATACTTGGAGACTTAAACTAGCTGCAACTTCTTTCTTCCCAGGTCTGAAGTTTAGGAAGATTCAGCTGAGTATTTCATAACAGTTTACAGATATGCTCACTTAATCAGAAAAAGTACGATTTGTTTCACTTTCTAAAGCAGTCAGTGCTGGTTTTGCCCAAGCCTCATGTCACATCCTGACAGGTGCTTGCTGTATTTCAATTGCGTGTTGCCTATATGTAAGTGCCAACTGCTATGTTTTATCCTCAGACTGGAGAACACAGGAGGATCTCTGATTTACAAATGTTGAAAAATCACGCGCTGGTGTGGGTGTAGGGTAGTGACTGTGAGTAGTAGTGGGTTCGAAAGTCAATGAAGAGTGCAGGATTTAACCACATTGACTCACTTTTCTCCCCTGCAGCTAAGCAGTGGGCTTTCATGTCTGCCTCACTGTTCACTGGAGGAACTGCCAGTTCTCTTTTCCCCTCACACAATTTTCAGGACAAATCTTGAAATTCTTTAAAGGATGGATTCTGGGAGATGCAATAATGTAAATTAATGTATCAGAGATGCCAAAATAAAGAAGGCCCATCTCCTTAGTTTGCTTCTTGCTGCCTTTCGTCTGATCATAAACTATTGCTATGGATCTCATGCCAGCTCTGGCACTCATTCAACACCGAGGTGTGGAATAAGGCAGCAGGAAAACTGCGTCTTTTTCTGAGATTTTACTGAGTCAAATTGTCTCATGGGATTAATTTTACATTTTCCAGAATAGATAAATTACACAGCCAGAGCTGGATGGAAGGGATTGTGGAAAGGAAAGGAATGGGGAGAACAGCACACATATGTAAAGGCAAGAAATGTAAGACAGCCATTATACCTTTAAATAGCGACACAAGGTGACCTAAGTCATGTTCCTAGTCTTCTACCACAAGAGTAGCAAAGTGCAGGTTAAGCAGAAGTAAACTAATTTAACTATCTTAATAAACCAGATGTCATTAAGTGAACATAAGGATAGTGTGGATAATCTGCAGCTCTTTCCTATTTTTGCCTTGTCTGACTAAATGAAAGCAGTCTTACAATTTTTCATTTATTCAGATGCAGTTACTCCTTTATGAACCTCAATTCTAACCTCTAAAACTGCTGTCTGCTCTTCTACAATGAGATTCATCAGTGAGACCAGTGTTACATCCTCCACTCTCCCCAGTAAAAGCAAGTACTACTGATAGCTTCTGAGAGGAAGTAATCATAAGGAAATTAGATAATTTTTCTGTTTGTTCCACCTGAATAAAATTAATTACTGTAATCATTCCAGGGCAGTGGAAGTGACGCTGAACTTTAATGTATCTTGCTTTGTATCACAGAGAAATTGTAGAATGAAAATTCTTAATTATTTGCAAACCATCCTTTGAAAGCGTTTGTACTAAAAGATAATGCTGACTGGGCAATACCAAAAAAATTCAACAAAATTAATCTCTTTATGTATCTGTCATTTTTCTAAGAGAATTTATGATTATTGAATGATGTGAACTTATTCAGCACACTGTGAAAAAAAAAGCATATGTACTCGCTTCAAGGTAACTACATCACCAAAATACAAACCGACCAAGGAAAAGAAAGATAATTCTTTCTTAATCAGAACAAGGTGAATAACACAAAGACGAAACGGTATTTGCTATTTGGGACAATGTTTATTCATGCAGAACATCTTATAAAAGAACTGTTCAGACTGCCCTCTGGTGCATTTTGGGGCAGAACTACTTTGCCCAACAGAAACCACAGAATCACAGAATGGTTTGGACTGGAAGGGACCTCAAAGGTCACCCAGTTCCAACCTCCTAGCCATGGGCAGGGACACCTTCCACTGAATCAGGTTGCTCATAGCATCATTCAATCTTGTCTCGAACACCTCCAGGGATAGGACATCCATGATGTCTCTGGGCAACCTGTTACAGTGCCTCACCATCCCCACAGTAAAAAAATTTCTTCCTAGTATCTAATTTAAATCTCCCCTCTTTCAGTTTGAAACCATTACCCCTCACCCTATCATTGCACTCCCACATAAAGGGTCCCTCCCCCATCTTTTCTGTAGGCACCCTTTTAAGTACTGGAAGGCTGCTATAATATCCTGTGTCACTGTTGTAAATTATTTTAAGCTGGCTGTTTATCTCTGTCTTGTAAATACACTTTTGAGCACAAACATACCTGACATTGTCTTACAAATAACTGAAAAGGAGGAAATTCCTTTTTTGTATGAAAAGCAGTGGGATAAGATCATCTCTTTCACTATTCAGGAATAGAATTTAGGCCTCCTCTGTGGTCATGAATGAAAAAAATTAACCAAAACCAACAGGTGGTCTCAGACTAACTCTAAGTGTAACATTAAGAACAGTCCTTGCTTATAAAGGATTCAATCAAGAATTAAAACACTGTGGTGGCCAAGGCATTAGCATGTGGATGGAGTAATCTAATTTGCTAGTGAAGAACAGTATAATGAACCCATAGTTTGTTACAAATTTTAAAAAAAAAAAATGTATTTACCAACCAAACCAATCATGCTGCAGTTTCCATACACAGATAACAGTTGTGTCAATATTTTTATCTCTAGAAGTATAGCTTGATTAAGTGTTACATGAAAACATTTGAAAATGCTCAATTGTTTTTTGTTTGGATTTTTTTGGGGGGTTGAGGTTTTTTTCCTATTTAGGGTCAAAAACTTCTTATAACATGGTTATAACAATATTTTCAACATACAGACAGACACTGGATGTGCTAAGTGCCAGCAAGGAAAACGAAGAGAGTGTTATTCAGTGCTGCTCCCTACCAAGCAGCAAAGACTGGGAACCACCAGGATACTCCTGAAATAGATACCCCTGGGGACCTGCAAGTGACATAAAAAAGCCTCCTCCTGCAGACACCAGAGATCTATGCCTGGGATCTCTGTTCTGCGATGAGACTGAAAGAGGCAGTTATTTATTGTGAATGGCACTTTTTCTTGATTTGTTAGAGCTGCCCTGGTCTAAACAACACAGTCAGTTCTCTCACTTAAAACCACCAAATTCAGCAATTGTAGCTGTCATCTACAAGAAAAGAAGACTAGAAGGATAAATAAGTCTCTCCGTTTTGAGCTGCCTTCACTTTCAGAGTTAACTCATCTTTAATTATGTGCATTCTGCAGAGGTTAAGTACTCAGTGCAAGCTAATTAACATTGTCTCAGATTTTATAGGACTATTATTTAGAATGAATAAAACAATTAAATCTTTGACATGTAGGTAAGCCATTCATGAAAACATCAGATGATTAACAAATCAAGATTCAGTTCTGAAATTGTGTTGATGGTCTATTTACAGTAGAAGGTATACAGAAAGCGGAACATACAAATTTTCTAAAGGACTTCCTTGGGCCTCTTGTTACAGGTGTCCATTGCTTTTCTGTTTTTTGTACGTTCATTATTGTATTTTCAAAAGAGCAACCCGTTTGAAGTGAATCTAATCATTCAAATAAAACTTACATAAATGGGTAAGTGATGTTTTCTGACAGAAATGCTCATCTGCTAAATCTGAGGTGGTATATAAAAGAACATAATTGGATGAAAACTTGTACTAGTGATTGCATAATCATATTTTGCATGGAAATTCAAACAATGGTTTGGTTTTCTATTTGTTTTGATGGTAAAAAAGTGTAGAGATAATAAAAATACCAAGCATGGTGATTTTTTTTTCTGTTTAGCGATTTTTTTTTGATAGGGAAAACAGCCAGAAGGATAAAGAACCATAGTCCCAACAATTCCTGCTTTTTGACAGTAGTATCAAAGAATGATCCAAATACAAAGAAGACTACCACCTAGAAAGAAAAGAAGCACAGTATGTACTACACTGTTAATATATACATCCCTAACACATCAATAAAATAATAACACAGAGAAGGAATGTATTTTTCCCTTTGGTATCTTTTAGACTTTCTCTTATGTCAATGGTCCTGATATATACTTTATACACTCTGCCTTGAAAGACAATTCCCTGAAGTGTTCGTTGTTCACTCATGAATCAAAGATTCCGATGGATTTTTTAAGGAGACAAGCTATTTGTCTCTCTTCATGTGTTAACTTTTCTCTATACATTTCCTTCTTGCTTCATCTGATTACTGCACTAAATCTTTCTTGCTAACATTTTTTCAAACGTACAGAAGTTTGTAAAACTCATCAGCCTCATTTAGGGGAAAATTCTTCTTTTATTAATCCCACAGATGCAGCAAATTCTTTTGACTTCTAAAATCTTAACACACAAAGAATAGTTTGTGTGTTACTGTTAGCAGCAATTATCCTTTAAAAGATGTCTTCAAGCCCTGGTCAAGCAAAACAATATTCCAAATCTCAGGGGAAGCTGGGCATCATAGGATGGAGACAGCTGAGAGGTCACTGCTGTTACCACTTCAGTGAACCACACACACAGTTTTGTACAGTTAACTTTTCAGGTGAATGACCAAAGCAGATACAGCCCTGCCTAAAAGGACTTTACAGTCACACTGTCAGGGCAGCATTACATGACATGGTAACATGCACAAGCACTAACTCTTGTTTATGGAGAGGCTACAGTCCTTCAGCCCAGGAAGCTCACACTCACACTCAATACATTTAAGAATTTAGTATCCTAATTTAATCTTGCAGCTGAGGGTGACTTACTTCTCAAACACAATGAAAAGAAGTGTGGTGTCATAAAAGTAAAGCTAGCTAATTGCTGCCTTTTAGTCTGGAACATACATTGTTTGCACTTCAAGCAAGTTACCTCTGACAAAATACTTTGGGCACAAGCCCTGCAGCATGGCCGGCTTTTGTGCCACAGCATATAACAGCAGTTAGTCTAACCACGAAGCAATTGATAAAGTAGCAGAAACAATTCTGACAAGGCAGTCCCAACTACTAATCAGGCTCAATTCACCATGCTATTATAGATATTGCGTATCTATGGGGGAAGACAACTTCAGTTATTTCAGGTCAGAGTCACTTATCAGATTTTGTGCCATTTATTTGTGTAGATGTTTATCACTTACTGACCTCAGACTGTCTCATAGGTGACCTGAATTTTGGTATTTGTTTGCTTGCATGTAATCTAGCTTCAGATATTATTCATAAATAATTTATTACTTTTTTAGAATGTACAGCATTATAAGTTAAACCTAACCTAATGTGACTCCTACTCAAAAGAGGTTGATCCCAGAACTCACAGGACAGAAGCTGGAAAATCGGAAGATCTGCTGAAGTTCTCCGTGATAGCATGCCACACTGGAAGTGAAATGTTTGTCCCAGGTCTTGAAGACTGCTGCGTTCATTTTCTTGAATTGTGTAAGCTCTGTCCTCACTCTTCATCTTGTATACATGACGTTAGAAGCCTGTTAATTATACTTTCGTTTTATTTTGTCTGATAGGATCTCTTAGCACAGATTAATAAGCAGGAACCTTTCTTTAGGAAAACAGGTTCCTGGATTTTCTGGGACATTGGAAAAAAGTAGTTATCACTGCAACAGAAAAACAAGTAGCAGGTGAGATAAGTACCAGGTTCTGCAAGATGGTATGGCAGGGCTTTCAAGCCAGCAGTCTAGATGTATCTCATAATGCATTCTCTTACATATTGAAATGTATTCTCTTGTATCTCAGAAGAACAGACTTGAAACAAGTGCAAATATCACTGTTGGCTCCAACGGAGGGCAAAATATCATGTCCAAAGACGGCACATGGTCCTCAACCTAAGAAAAAGCCCAGAGATACGAGGAAGACTGGTCAGTTGGTGTCATTTGTCCTCTGCTAACCTGGGAGAGAACAGGCTGATATCTTTCCTGTAATCTCATCTCTTTGTCTAATTCTTAGATGCGAGGCAAAGGAACTCTGTTGAATTATTTCTCCTGTTCTGTGTTTGTATGAATCTGCTCTCACTTAACCAAGGCAGCAGTGAAAATGCCAGCCCTGTTTATTAGACTTTTCAAGTACTTTTAACAATTTCCTCTCACTTCAGAGCATCACTCACATCAGTCGTTGGACTTCCTATTGCTTCTCTCAAATTTCTTGATTTCTTTGTGCTTTCCCTCAAGCTGAAGGTTCAGATTTTGTTGAGTTTCTTTGCAGGAAAGGACAAAGCTAAAGTAAATCCTACCGTAGCCTGGGCTGTGTGATCTCCATGGAAGCATAGCTGTCTCTTCTGTTACAGCAAGGCATTCCCTTCTTTCTACCACACTCTTTTTTTTTTTTTCTTTTTCTAAAGTGAGTTTACGGTTATGTTCAGTGACTGCAACAGATAACGTGTCATCTTCAGCTGATTTAAAACTTTAGGGAGATAAATCTTGATTGCTAGTATACCTCAGTGCCTGAAGCGGAGGAAGACATGGATGCCAGTCATCTGTGGTTGGCTACATTCCCATTTAGGAAGAGAGGATTTTCTTGTCTGGAAACGTATCCAGACTGTTTAAAATATATCTTTTTTTCATTGCATACTCCCTGTGTGCTTTACTGCTTTACAGAAAGAGGCATTTTCTTTTCTTGTCCTTCAGCTGCTTCCATCTGTCCTGGAAATTATGGCAGCACAGGACAACAGTGAGTATTGAAGGTAAAATGCCTAAAACAACTGGATAAAGCTGCGTATTTGAGCATCCACAGCCAGTAGGCCTGATGGAACCTTGCAGGTGGAAAAAGGTCAGCATAACCTCCTGAAGCGGAAATGCTTGCACTACAGCTGTGCCCACATCTATTTATTTTGATGAAGTAAACATATTGTGTATTCTTGTAGTCTTCATAATGGTATTCAGGCATTCTTCTGAAGCACTAGCATGGTAGAGATTTAGTATAAGACTGAATAAATCAGTAACAGACTGCAGTGTTGAAATGACTGCACCCAGTGAATGTCTATGTGAATTCTGGGATAATTTGAGATAATATCTTTTAGGTTGAGATTTCTCTGTGCAATGATTCCTGTTCATCTCCAGTGAGGTTTGACTGAACTTGAAGGAATCAGAGCAAGAATGCTTTTATCCAGTCATCCGGTGAGCTGCATGTGTACTTTCTCCCCCTCCGTAATAGTTACACATCCCTGTGCTGTAACTGCAGCAGAGTAATCAGCATGTGCTCCATTTTTTCAGTAATGAGAGTGTTACAGTACCTTTAATGTAATATATGTCAAAAAGATGCTCCCTCCATTTGATAAAGAATGCCAGATGCTGTACTCAGACTATGGCATAAAATATTGAAGTGAAAAATAAAATTGGTCATTTCCCACCTGGTTAGTAACTATACAGTCCTTTCTAGTGGTAATATTAGTACTAAACTAGAAAATGAGTTTTAGTGTATATTTCACTTCTGTAAGCATTTGCAGGCAATGGTTCTACAAGAACAATTCAGCATTGAAGTGAGAGAAACCTAAATGTTCTGCTAACGTTAATCAGTATTTAAACTGAAAAACTGAACTGAAGAGGTTTCTATATTCTCATAACATTTATACATGCTTGGAAATCTCTTTTCTAGTAGTTTAATGAATTATCCTATGAAGAAAAAAAAGTATGCATGAGAATAATTAGCCATGTATCTACCTGAGTATTCAGATGCAGCCTAACTGAAACAAGCTGAAATCTTGCTTTATTGAGCTCTGAAAGCATTTCTTATTTCTTCTTGAAATACTACATATCAATTATCAGTGGCATAGTCCCATAAATTTAGCCTCCAAACCTAGGGCGGAAATCAGATGGAATAACCTTAGGTCTTTCTCTCTGCCTTCCTCTCCTCTTGTGATAGGGATCTGCAGATCAATTTTGTAACAGGTTCCACATTTCCTTTGTATGATACAGTAGCACAGACGCAGAAACATTGGTCACTAAAAATCAAATCTGACTTGTTTTGTTTGTGTAGTTTCATACTTGAGATTGCCACATGGTAAATTTCTGAGGTCTTCACTAAGAGACTATAAAACACTTTGTGGCTGTGTGGTGAGAGAGAGGAGCTCAGTCCCTGCAGAGCCTCTTTCCATCCTCCACACACAGTGGAAGTGGTGGGGCCACCCTGCCCCTCAGCTGGGCACCACTGTACAGAGCATTGAGCAGGGGAAAAATGCAAGCATGCTGTGAGGTCATTTTACAACCCCGAGACACAACAGAAAGCTGATAACCACAAAGAGGTTGTTGCTCATTCCAAACCTGTTGTGCTACCACCCAGACAGTGGCTCCAGAGCTTGTAGCTTATAGTCAGCTGCATAGGTTGTGTTAGGAGGGCTTTGCTGCCAAAATAAGGACAGAGTTGCCCTGCTTCTGCACGTTCCCTGCCTCCCTTGCCCTGGCGTTAGTACACTTGTGTTCAGCCATCCAAGAAAAATATTATTATGCTGATTTGCACTCTTAACTCACATAACGAAAACAACAGTGCAAAGCTGGTGCTATAAATAAGTCTGAAAGTTATGACTGGATAAATAAATACGTTAATTTTCTGTATAAAATGTAAGAAATGGAAATGTAAATCCATTTGAAAATATGTTTTCTCAGAAAATATATAAGTCACAGCTCTGTTGCAGAACTCCCAACAGCAAAACTCAAGTCAACAAAAAAGGACAAGAGCTTAAAACTATAGCTCATTTGAAAACATCTAAATTTAAGCACAGAAGCTCGTGTTCACAAACCCAGATAAGGATGACCTCATTATCAAAACTATTGTTAAGTTCTATCCACCCTGCCTCAAGAAAATATGACACATCACTGTTTGCAAACGGTAACTAAAACTAGCTTTATATGTTTCTGAATACTTAATCATAGGTAAATAGCTCAAGGATCTTCAGAAAGTAATTCAGCTCATTTCTAACAAACGTTATCCTAAGATGTTTTAAAAGGCCTCCAATGAAGAATATTCCAGGTCAATCCAGACCAGATTTCACAAAGTACTCATTTTGTCATGGAGTTGCACAGCTGAATGGTGCAGCCACTTAACCCCTGACAAAAGACCTAAAAGTCTCTCAGCTGGCAAATAACCCATTCCTTCTACATCAAATGGACTTTCTGGCATACAGCTACTGCTGTTTCACATTGCTGTATTTCTCAAGGCTGTATATAATCTTCTTTTTAAAAATAAAGATCATTCTCTCAATCTGCATTACCTGCTTTGCTTTATGCTCTTAAAGATTAAGAGCAGCACAGGCAAAATGAGGATTTCTTGAGTTTTACTTCAGCTTTCTCTTTAATGGAAATCTCTTTCTATCTTTTTCTACTGATTAATTAAAACATAATAGTCAGGTTTTTCTTCTGTGTTTTTCACATATATATAAAAGCGTGGACAAAAGTATTTGCAAACATATTATGAACTATAGTGACTGAAAACCTAAACTGATAGATTAAAGAATACTCTTTTTCATTATACTTGAGAGCAGAACTGATTAACTACCTGGTAAAACTACACTAATTCTCATTGAAACATAAATGCTCAATTGTATTCCCCAGCTTGCTGCAAATACTCAGTTTGACTCAATAGTCCATTTATTAGCTAATTCAGTGATTACAATTAAAAACACCAGATTTCTTTGGAAAACAATAGCTTTTAATAGTTTTTTATTTGCCTTTTTCTTTCTTTACAGGAGATATTCTTTCTTACCTAAGGCAAGAGGGGGAGGGAAGAGGGGGGAAATGTATGGCAATAATTAGCTATTCTGCACATTGAACTGCTCTTTTAACATATCTTGACACCAAATACTGCAAATCACACGAGGGAGCAGTCTTGTTGAGAGTGCACGTTTATTGAACAAGAGTTAAAGAGAAAATATTGAATATTTGAGCATGATAATTAAAAGTAAGAGTATTCAGGAAATTTGCCTTTATTGTTAGGACCTAAGTGTCTCCATTGCTATGTTTTCAATAGTATTTAATGATTACATATGTCCAAATTTTAAAGATACCGAAGTATTTCAAAAACTGAGAAACTGATGAACCGACAGTGAAATACAGGCACTGTTTATTTTTAAACCTGGCTTTAAACTTAATATTTCTGGCATGCATACCATTTTGCAAGAGAACGTTGATACATTTTGAAAAAAAGATCATCAAATCCATCAAAAACAAACATTACAAAAGACTTTCCTGGCTTTAGATGCCAGACCCTCCCTGCAATATTATTTGAAGTTGCTATTGGAAAGTGTTTCTGTGTTTTGCGAGATGATGGGGTTGACAGAACAGACACAGGTACCAATAAGAAAAGTAAGTCATTCCAATGGCTACATCAACATGTTACAGTATATTAATCACAAAAGGTAAGTTAATTATATTGCAAAGCAACAATACAGAGCTAGGCAATGCATCTAATCATTACTACACAAAGTGAGTGACAGTGTTTAAGAAAAAATACATCGTCAAGTGCCCTAATACTTCACCATCATCCAGATCTGCAGTTGCTGGGAAGCCCTGGTTGCAGTGAGGATCTGGAGAACCTGTTCCAGCCATTGGGAAACCCCACCCAGTGAGGCCACTCATGGATTCCAAAGTCTCTGCAAGAGGGTTCAGTTTTTATATTGTTGAACAAACATGCTTACATAGCATCAAATGCAGAAACATTTGGTTTCACTCTCCTCAGGGATTCCACCTTGAACATAGTCAAAGTTCCAGGAGGAACCAAAGGAGTTTCTTTATCTATTTGGCAGCGGCTACATGTTCCCAAGCAGGCAACATTTCATACTTACTAACGACTATATTTCATGTAAGCTACATTTTTACTATTGGTCATACATATTTTGCTAATGAGCAATATATATATTGGATGTTTGTTTGGAAGGTTTCATCGAGAAGTCAACTTTGGTTTGAGACCTTTTGCTTAGGCCTCAGTACCTCATTCTGCCACTGACTAAACTTTGTAACAGTGAATTTATTATATGCCTACCAGAACCATTAAGTAAACAAGGCCTAAACACTTGTCCCTGTGGCCACTAGTAGCATTTGTCTCAATGCGGCCTTGGCAGCAGAGGCAGCAACCAATCCAAGAGATCACAAGGGAGACTAGTGGGGTGGGAGAGGGAAGCCCAGGGGATATTAGAAACATGGAAATGCAGGAAAGGGAAGACAGTGGCACATGCAATCTCAGGAGACCGCCTTCATTCCATTGGATTATTAGGCAGAGGATTTCCTTGGCCAACTCAGTTATGCTGTCCTTCTTCCCCTTAAAAAGGGGGTATTTTTGTCTCCTTGGTATGTTCCTTTGCAGCACTGTAATCAAAAAAGTTTAAAAGAATTTCCCCCCTTGTAGGAAACAGTAATTGGTAAGATGAGTCAAAACTCCTAATAATGTTGCTACAAGGAATTCTACATGCTTTATAGAAAACATAGAAGTGATCTTATAGAAATGTTGAACGTCAATAATACCGTGTCTATTGTAAAATATTAGTTATATACACCTAGAAAAGATAAGATTGAAATAATGTAAAATTATAGAAGTACAAAAAATGACAGAAGAATTTTAGCCTAAAATATCTGATTTAAAGACAAAGAGGTTCAAAACCAAGGCTTCCTTATAAAAGAGTGAACTTCCTGACACATCAACAAATGGCTGTCATTTGAAATTCAGTCAGTGCATCTGAATTTAACTTTTGGAATGGACCAAATATTACAAGCATACTCTACTAATAATTCTGTTGTAACACTGAAAATTTGAAAAACATTCTCAGAAGAGCAATATTTACAAATTACTTTATCAAGTAAAAGAAATTTATATGCTTAAAAATACTGCACATTGGACAGTTCTTGAATCAAGTTTCATTAGGCTATAACAGGACGACAGATGGCTGAGGAACAAAGTATGTGGAATTAGTGTTCACATTACTCTTCCTTTCTGATTAATCACTAGCCACCAAAGTACAGGACAGAAGTAGTTTAAGCCACTACCAGTCACCAGAAGATTATCATCTACTTCAAATTGGCATACTTGCGCTAATTTTGCAATTTTGGCATGCTGCAATGATTGACACCAGTAGCCACTGTCCAGGAATGGTAACTTACTATAATTTAAACAGCAGATCACACTGGCATTCTGTGCAGCACAGATTCATATTTATTTGGGCTGGTATTTTATGCAGTCAATCTTCCCCATACCCACCATCCTCCTTTTGTTTTCCTAGAGTTGAGGCAAATAGTGCTTTTGGAACTCCCTAAAATTTAAAAGGAAAACAGCACTAACTTAATGTTTTGCATCACACTAAATTAAGTCAGGGGCCTTTCCACCACTCTGATTTCAATACCCCATAAATCCTCAGGTGTCGTGCAGCAAACCCAAAGCCCAGAAAGGAAGAAGCAGAACTGCTGGTGCTCCAAGGACTTCCTGGTTGAATCTCAGGAGTACAGTGGCATCCTTGGATCACTGACTACCAAATAAAGATTTTCTAGTTTATATCAGAAATATTGGCATGAGCAGGATTAGGGAAGGGATTGTGCCCCTGTACTGAGCACTGGTGAGGCCACACCTCGAATACTGTGTTCAGTTCTGGGACCCTCACTGCAAGAAAGATATTGAGGTGCTGGAGCATGTCCAGAGAACGGCAGCAGAGCTCCTGAATAGTCTGGAGCACTAGTCCTATGAGGAATGACTGAAGGAACCTGGGGCTGTTTAGTCTAGAGAAAAGGAGGCTTAGGGGAGATCCTGCTGCTACCTGCAACTACCCAAAGAGAGGCTGTAGTAAGGTGGTTGTTAGCCTCTTTTCCCAAATAACAATAAATAGGATGAGAGGAAATGGCCTTAAATTGTGCCACGAGAGGTTTGAACTAGATATCAGGAAATATTACTTCACTGAAAGGATTATCATGGATTGGAACAGGCTGCCCGGGAAAATGGTTGAGGCATCATACCTGGAAATATTTAAAAGACATGCAGATGTGGTGCTCAGGAACATGGTATAGTGCCAGACTTGGCAGAATTAGGTTTATGATTAGACTTATATCCAAGGTCTTTTCCAACATAAACTACTCTGTGATTCTGTGAAAAGGAAAAGCATGGTAGATTAGGTTTTCTCCTAAACTTTTGGAAACTTGTTCTCTTTCGTTTTAGGTACTTTCTTTACTTTTATTTTTCTTTGAGGGTTTTAAGGTGATTTTGTTGGTTGATCTCCAGGTAGGAAAAAAATTAACACCCCACCTGTCCCTGATTTTTAACTTGGTTTAACAGTTTTGCTGACCTTCTGTCAGAGCCAGTTCCATATGTCTTCCCCTGATACAAATGCTAGAATATACTTTATTTCCACAAGCATAATTCGTTGCAATACACATATATGTTTGGTCAGCATTGTACATGTTCAGTGGCTATCGGCTGAGTTTAATTAATAGATCAAAAGGTATATAAACTGATCATCCATCATAAATTCTCCTGAATATGTAATTAGTGTAATCCTGGTGCCAGTTTTCCAGCAATTATCTAAGACCTCAGCCTTTAACAGAAAAGATCCAATAATACTACATGATGTCATTCTGTTAATTGAATCCTGTCCTGTTTAAAAAAAGTGAAAAACTAATGTAATTGTTAATGTTCATAAAATATATAACAAATATATAAGAGCATGATGATTTATACAATATGACGATTTATGAATGATACATATGATGAGATATATGATACATATATAAGGAATAATGTCTTTCCTTCTTAACACTTCCATGAAAAACTTATAATTCTTCTTAAAACATGATTACCCACTTAGTGTTTTACCTGATGATGCAAAAGCGTATTTTTAAGATAAGATTTGCATCATATTGTTGATGCAAAGGGATTTCCTCTTCTTAACATTAAGCTACATGAAGAACATTTCAAAAAAATTTTTAAAAGAGCAGGTAGATGCATCCAGTGCATCATGGTATAAATATTATTTAAGAACATTTTAAAATTTATCATAAGAGAATTCTATCAATAAATGTCAAGACCGTGATTTAGGAAGCAGCAATTTCCAACATAGATGGAGAAAGGAAAGAGATAAGAGAGTCAAGAAGACAGAAGGAGGATGAAGGACCTGACAGAGGAGAATGCTTTTCAGCTGGCATCATCTTGCAATCATCATCATAAAATTTTTTCTCCAAAATAGGCTCACCAAACTTTTAGAAACGTGCTATCTCTTACTATGTTTTTTTCCTTTTTTCTTTTGTGTTTTCTGAGTTATCATCCAATACAATCTAGCATATCTGACAGAAAATTAACAAAGACTCACTGGTTTACATAATCTTTTATTGAAATCCATGGAGGCTGAGGTCAGACTAACTAGTTTAAATTCTCCAACATTCTTCTAGTTATTTTCTTAAGGGTTATGTTTAGTTTTCTGTACCATTTCAGTTAATCCTCCAAAAAGAAATACTATTGAAAGTAGTATCTTCAGTAACCTTTTTAAGGTATAGATCTTTTCTTTGCCTATCTCAACAACTTTAGTTTGCAAATGACTTTTTCAAATTAATTGCTTATACCTCTAATCCCACACTCATCATTTCTTCTGCTGGTATCAGTGTTAATTTACATCACCTAAGATCTTGGACCTCTCCATTTCTCATTTTGTATTTCTATTGAGTTGGCCTAACCCACAGGGATAATTCCTTTTAAAAACTATCTTGTTCCTACTGTATATTTATTTTATTATACTCACTGGTTTCATTAAATATAAATTACATTCTTTTTTTCGACATGAAGATGCAGTTAATATTTACCTTTAAATTTCAAACATAAAAATATTGCTTATGAAGGACACATAGCTGTTGGATGTTGCAGTGGTACATGTTTTATACAAAAAAAATCAGAAAAAAATCAGCTTATATATGTGTCCTCTTTATTTGTGTTGTGACTTTAAAAAGTACTTAAAACCTGTGTCTTTCACCTATCAGCAATGACCTTCACTTGGTAGCTTAGTTCAACAGCTGCGGAAATTAATCTGGAGATCCAAATACTCCTGTAAACTTTAGTGACTCAAGTGTTTGACTGGAGGAATACCACTTGTTGAAAGAACCAAAGCGTGCAATATCTTTGCAGAACTCATTAATACCCAACTCTGGAATACACAGAGCTCTGACACCACACAAACCTGAAAGTTTTTCTGGGAAAATTTGTTTCAGAACTATTAGAAAAAAACAAGAAGGGAAATTTATTTTTAAACTTGTTTTAAATTAGACAATCTGGAAAGCCTTCTGAACTGCATCTGAAATACTTGGGCCTACCATATCCTGGACTGTATCAAAAGAAGCATGGCTAGTAGGTTGAGGGAGGTGATTCCAACTCTCTACTCTGTTCTGGTGAGACCCCACCTGGAGTACTGGATCCAGTTCTGGAGCCCTATGCATAAGAAAGACACAGAAATTTTGGTGCAGGTCCTGAGAAGGGCTATGAAAACAATCAGAAGAATGGAACACCTCTCCTATGAGGACAGGCCGAGGAAGTTGGCATTGTTCAGCCTGGAGAAGAGAAGGCTCTGGGGAGACTTTGTTGTGGCCTTCCCATAAACACTTAAAAGGGACTTATAGGAAAGATGGGGGCAGACATTTTAGTAGAGCCTATTGTGATAGAAGAAGGGTTAATGATATTAAGTTAGAAGACAGTAGATTCAGGCTAGTTATAAGGAAGAAATTTTTGCAATGAGTGTGGTGACACAGGAACAGGTTTCCTGTAGAGGCTATAGATGCCCCATCCCTGGAAACATTCAAGGTCAGGTTGGACAGGGCTCTGAGCAACCTGATCTCATTGGAGATATCACTGCTTATTGCAGGGGAGAGTTGAACTAAATGACCTTTACAAGTCCCTTCTAACCCAAACTGTTCTGTGATTCTATGATTCTAGTTACAGTTAGAGCAATCAAACATGCTTTTTCAACACTATTATACAGGCAAATGCAGAAATAATGGCTTCCTGCAGTACTTTATCCATCGTGTTCTGGATGCAGCGTACCACATGTTAATGTGAAAGTTCTTTTTCAAAACTATATTTGACACAAGTCCTTCACGGGGGCTGGGTTGTTCCACTGCCATTCACCACCATTCTTATAGCATGAAAAGATGTCAATAAAGACAGAAAAATCTCAAGCATCAGTATGTCGTCCAAAAGAGCTGATAAAATCAAAAACAAGAAAAAAGATTTTGAGATAATTTAAATCATGGAAAAACTTCATACCAAACATGATGGCTCCTAAGGCTAGAAAGGAGATTGTGGAATCTCCATCTTCAAGGATTTTCACCATTTTATCCCTGCTCATAGCAGGAAGCATGCCTGGATGACCTCCAAGAATTCCTTTCAGAGTAGATTTATTACATGAAAATAAAGAATGATGATTTTCATCGAATTTTTAAAGTAAGTTTAAGATTTGCCCTATGAGAAAATGTTACTAACAGTATCCCTTTTCAGTCAAGTTGTCTGGTATTTTAGTAAAAGCCTCACAGTATTCAAGATATTTCCAGTAGGATATCCTGTCTTATTTTTGTTTGCATTTTGAACAGAAAAACTAACAAAAAAACTTATGGAAATAGCCAACACATCTCAGTTATTTCCTTTATGAATTTTTGTAAACGTAATCAGGTGTTGATGCATCCATTATAGTTTGAAGATTTCCCTAGTAATCATAAAGGATTAATTCGGCTTTTTAAGAAATTATTATTACTGTTGTTATTGTTATATCATTAGTGAGATGAGACAAAATCTGGGACTCTTAGAAACAACAGAAAACTATTTCCATACACTTCTAGCAATCATTTTGGAACACACTGAAAACACAGCAAAATAAAAGTGCACAAAAGAAATCATGATCTATGCATTTATTTCTTTACTCTTGACATATGTTAAAAATAAACTCTTAAGGACAGAAATCCTTTAAGCCAAATATGAAAAATGTGCAGCAACGACGTATGTACCTTGGGTGGTTATACTGCCAAACATGATCCCTATAGCTAAAAAGTAGCAAGAAATGTAAGATCTTTAAGCTTTCCGCTATCATGTTTCATGAGCCCAGAGCCCTAACAGGTATCCACAGGGTCTCCAATGCAGAGGGAGAGAACAGTGGCAGATAAGATTTGGGAAATGACAGGGATAAAACCAAGAATTTCTGCCAGGGGAAGAGGCTTTTCTGAGGAGCCACTGCTGTCCTCTATTACCCCAGTTAGGAAGAATAAGAGGCATTGGTCTTACCCTCTGTACTGAATTAAGCAAAAGTATGAGGAAAAGCAGCTGGATGAAGTAGGTGAAGAAGGACATTTTTGACTGTTTGTACCACTGGTGTTGGTCTATGTTCATGTCATCACCACGACATCATCATCACCAGATCATCAATTACTTGTGCATCAGGGATTACTATTTCTGTGTGGGTTTTAATGAAGAAACATCTGAGTAATGTCCAGAATTTCACTGAAAACCATGCACTTTATTTGCCCTGTTAAAGACAGTTGAAACACAGATAACACACAGAAATGGAGTCACTCTCTTATCAATTAATCCTGAGTGAACCAAACATATATGGATGAATTCATAGATTAATTCTTCCCTCTACCTTTTCTTTAAGCACTTTTTTCCATTATCCTCTCCATGATTACAAAGAGGTTGGACTGATCTGAGAGCTTAGCACAGAGGAAGGAAACAAGTGCTCCAGATGTCTCCTTTTTTTGCTGCCTGTTTCCTCTTACTTGGTCATGTAACACTGAAGTGAGCAAAGCCCACTTAGTGAATTTTATGGGTGCACAATGCTGTCCCTCAGTGAGTTCTAGCAATTCATTTAACTGCTTTCCTTTCCACTTACAAAGGTTATATTAAAAGCCTATTTACTTGAAGTAGAGGTTGTTGTCATGTCATAGCAATTAATTAATCAGGTCTTAACTATGGCTTGGCTCAGCCTTTAAGAGTGCACAGCCTGGGGGGCTGCCAGAAACTACTACTTCTTCCTGCCATCGTATTGAGTACCAGGAAAGTGACAATCCCTAATAGTCTGTAAATCCAGATAAGTTTTGTAAAAGCCAGGTGCCATAAATGCAGACTTATATTTCAACCCTGTGCATCAGTTAACACACCCTGATGAGGATAAAGGGATGCAACACCCACGGCACAGTTCAGGTCAAAATGGAGAAACTCCAAAGAGAAATGCAGATTGCAAAGCCTCAGGGAACCCACCTCTGCACTTGGTATCTCTAAAAATGCAGGGCTTATGCAGTTTAAGTCCTAGACTTACAATTCATAAGAAAAACACATACAGTTGGCTTCCCTCACACTAAACTTCAAATCTCTAAATGTGATTTTCACTCTTTCCAAATGATGCATCATCACCTTGAAAAACAGATTCCTTTCTCTTCAGTGCAGAAAAAACTTGCTTCACTGTCAGTGGATACTCAGTGTCCTCTTCACCTTTGACGGATCAGTGATGATGTTTCCTTTCATATTATAATAATACTCAAATAGTGTGACTGGCCTGAGTGAATAACTCATGATACACACACTGTCTCACGACAAGATCTCTACCTACTTCAGGAACAGTAGCTTTGCTATAGGCTAATATTAAAAAAAAAGAGATTTGAAAATATTTATTTTAGTGACTATATTTCACGTTACTGACAATCTGGGAGAGAATCACAAAGCTGACTTTATTTGCAAATATAAATTATGCCAAGGGGAGGCAGATGTTTTTCTGGTTGATAAACAAGCAGTAAATTGTTCTTCCCATCTAGAAAGTTAAGAGGAAAATGACTTTTTTTATCCTTTGGTGTATCTCAGCACTTACATTATTATATTCTCATTTTTACTGAGCAGGTAAGTAATAAGACCTGAACATCAGAAAGAACAGCAATGTAAAATTTCTGTGTAATAAAATTACATTTGGAGAGTCTCTCCACATGGTTCAGGATTTTGGAAAATAATTTTAAAGGGAAGGAAAGTTGTGGTAGTACTTTGGTCTCAAGTTTTTGAATAGGATATGTTCCCACTTTCTGTGCCTCCCAAGAGTTCTGCCATGTTGCTTACCTGAAGAGTGGGATAACAAAATAATTACTCTTCTCTTTCTGTAGGACTTTTACATTGCGTAATGTTAATGTGTTCTTAGCAATTGTGTAATTAAAAAAATAAATCGATAATTGTGAATAAGTGAAATTCTTCTAAACTTTTTAAAAACAAACCTTGTACGAGGCAGAGTCTTTTCATACTGAAGATTAATGAAATATCATGGGGAATATATTTTAAATTACATTTCTGCTGTTCTGCTGTTCTCTCTCACTTTTCAGCATGCAGCAAATCCCAGAACTGTTATGAAGTGCAGCAAGAAAGGAAATTCACACATTCACTGGCCGCAACAATTTTCTGAAAATTGGGTTGTAGCTCAACATGGCATAGTCTTGTAACAAGACCCACAGGAAGAAAATCAAATCATTTCAGAAAGGTGTGACTTCTTTCCAGCTTTAGTTTTCTTCCTAGAAAAAAGTCTAGATGTCTCATGAATTTAATTTCCTTGACCAATCCATAGATTCTGTCTAGTCTTTCAAAGTGAAATATACCTATGGATACTACTTGGATCAGGAACGTAACTGTCTGTAAAGTCACAGAATCATAGAACTACAGAGTTGTTTAAGTTGAAGAAGACCTCTAAGCTGATCTAGGCCAACCATAAATTTAACGCTGCCAAGTCCACCACTACACCATGTCCCTAATGCCCCATCTACATGTATTTTAAATACCTCCAGGGACAGTGATTCAATCACTTCCATGGACAGCCTGTTTCAGTGCTTGACAACCCTTTCAATAAAGTGATAGTTAATACTACAACTATAAAAACTGAAACAAGAAAACAGAAGATCTCTTTTGAAGTAGTTTACTCCACAGCACATTGCATATTTCTGACATACATCAAGATAAACAAGAAAGGCATGGGATCCTGACCACATCTTACATTGAAGTCACTTACATATTTTAACCAGATTCACCATCTCTTTTTACATCTCATCTTGGTTTATTGCAGTGCTAGATATTACAGTCACATAGCTTGTCTTCATTGCTACATCTCACCTTTTAATCACAGCTTTTATTACTCATTTAAGGGGTCCACAATGCTGCAGAGAGATTATTCTGCCCCTTCAGGCAGCAGGCTTGTGTCACCATGATCTTCACACTAGTTTCCATCTGGTTTCAAGTTGTAATTCAAGACTTATCCCCTTGCTTTTCAGACTTGTAGGAACCTGCTTCATCTCCATGTCTTGTTTAAAGACAATTAGCCCCTTTCCTTGTAGAGATGTTGTTGCATGAGAAAGGACATGCAGGTAGCACACAAGAACTGCTAGGATAACAAACAAGAGATATATAGCAGGGGCGCCCTGTCCTTGACTTCAGAAGACGGAACTTGCAGTTAAGAAAGAATGCACAGAATTAGGAACTGATAAGGGGTAATGAGAAAAACAAGGCGGGGTAGACATTTAGCTGAAGGACCAATATATTCCTTTGTTTAACGACTATGTATAACCATAGTTGCAACATGTATAAAAGTGTGTACTCTACTCTCAATAAACGAAGTCTGCTCATCTAGTATCTAGGTGCCACTCTTCCGTCCTCTTCAAATGGTGCCCGAACAGGGACCCCTTTAAATCCGTATGGCAATTGGCATACGGACGTGGCCACGGAAGAGTGACTATAAGGAGGGCGCAGCTGTGTTTGCACTGGCACAAGGATCAAAGAGCTGGACTCCAGATCTGTCCTGACAAAGTGAGGACGCTGCAATGTAAGCTGACTTTGAAAGGGTGCAACGGCCGTAATCAGGTATTTATTAACCTAGCGCTATAGCGCGTAGGGAATTAAAATGGAAAAGGAAGCAGCTTTTAGTCTCCTAAAATGCTTTTTAGAAAAGCGGGGAGCGTGGCATAAAGGTTTTGATAAGGAATTACAGTTATTATTACCTCATGGTGTGAAAAAGGGTTTTTTCACAAACTCGGCTAGTGTTTTTGAAATAGAAGAATGGCGTAAATATGGAGATGAGTTGTGGCAAGGAACATTACAGGAAGATAAAGAATGCAAAAAATTAGGGATCCCTTGGTTAACAGTTATTAATGCTTTAAAACAACATCAGGTAGAACATAAAGTGGCTGCTGAGGCAGCAAAACGGTTAACAGAGGTACCCGGGGTAGAGGAGGGGCAGATGCCACCCTCAGTATAGACAGTGTATGTTCCTCCATCTGTACTCTCCAGTACAGCAACGCTGCCACAGCCCTCTATGCCTAGTGCACCGCCAGAAATCTCCCCGATGGACGGTAGTGAGGGCCCTCCTGGGGGAGCTCAGGAGGGGTCGTCAAAAACGTCGGAAAGGACTGGAGTAGACTGGGGGGAGCTTGCCAGAGAGGCAGCAAGAGAAGGACATTGGGATGTGGCAGAAGCTGTGGTGTGTCCGGTGATTTATACCCCTGATGGACACGGAAGAATGCAAGCCACTATTACACAATTGGATTGGAAAATATTATCACAGTTGCGGGCTACTATTTCAGAATCAGGCTTACACGGTGAGCCCACACAACAAATGATGAATTTTATTTGGTCAGGCCATCTTTTGCTGCCATTTGATACACGAAATTTAATGAAATTAATTCTTACACCTAGTCAGACAATGTTGTTTATGGCATATTGGCAAGCTATTTGTCAAGAATCTGTAGCCGTTTTAAGGCAGCCAGGGGATCCTCTGTATGGTTTAACGTTAGAAGAATTGTTAGGAATAGGAGCCTATGTAAGGCAGGAAGCACAAGCAATGCTGGGACCAGATAAAATCAGAGAAAGTATGCGAGCTGCTCAACAGGCTTTTTGACAAATTAGACCAGAGGGAGGGATCCCCTCTTACATGGGTTTAAAGCAGGGAAGAGAAGAACCTTTAGGAAAGTTTGTGGTTCATTTATCGTTAGCCTTAGATTCAGCTTCAGTCCCAGAATATATGAAAGGAGCATTGTTGCGACAGTGTGCATTGCAAAATGGGAATGCAACCACCAGACAATTAATAACTACAATGCATGGAGCGTGGAGTATAGAGGAGTTACTGGATAAAGCTGCCCAAATTCCTACTGGAACAGCTGCCTTTTTGGTAAAAGCAGTTCAAGATTTAGGTAAAGAATTAGGTGAAAAATTGTCAGTACAAACACAAGCTCCGCATGTTTGTGCTGCCCTTGCACCCTTACAAAGTCAGTCACCGACAATGGATTGCAGACGAGTCTGGTGTCCCACTTGTCAAAATGCTTCCCATGATGCATCAATTTGTCGGCGAAAGTCGGGAAACGACCGGAGCAGCGCGCCTGCCCACGCGACGACACAAGCAAGCGCTGCAACCACAACAACTTGGAATGCTTGCCCAGTAATGCAACCGGACTGTCAGCCGGGACCCAGCAGTTGCAGCCAGCCACCGAGAGAGCCTGGGATTTGACTTGGAAACCGCAACAGATATCATTTTAATCGATACTAAGCCACAAAAGGTACCATCTACAATCACAGGACCCTCAAAGAGCAACTATAAACCTGTTGGAGCTTTATTAATTGGACGATCATCAGTGGCTTTGCTAGGAATATTCCTGTTATTCCTGGCCTAATTGATGCTGATTACACAGGTGTCACCACCCTCATCCTAACGAATGTTAGTGGTGTACATACTCTCTTTTCTAACGGCAGCTCAGCCTCCTCTTTCTGTGGAACTGATTGATGGACAGCGACGAGAAAATATGTGGGTGGACTGGGCTCACAGGGCTGGGGTGAATGACTTTTGCCTATCTTTGCATCAAGTGAGAAATCCTTTTAAAACATGCCTGATAGGTAGACCTGTGGTCAATTTGTCTGATTTTACCAAAGAATGGATAAATTTATCAATATCACTGAATGAATCAAGTATAAAGAATGATGTTGCGAATCGCAAAAAATCCCAAAAAAACAAACAAAAAAAACCAAAAAAAAACCCCAGAGGGATGCATTAGGTTTAGCTCTCCCTCAAACGGTCAAGGGCCAATTGAAATCGTAGTGTCACCACTTGACATGCAGTATATTAATCAATCTTATTGTCCTACTCACGACAACAAGTATACAAAGGCAAGGGCTAAGACTCTACCTACTGGTTATTTTTTTTAATATGTGGGGATAGAGCATGGCCAGGAATTCCATGCAAACCTTTTGGTGGCCCATGTTATACTGGACAATTAACTTTACTCACCCCAGAGAAACATCACCTAAAGCAAATTATACAAATAGCGGAACGTCCACATCGACATAAAAGGGAAATAAAGGAAATAAAGGAGAATTGTACTGACATTGTCCAGTTATGGGGCACAGCCACTACCATTGCTGCTTCTGTATTTCTACCTTCACTTAGCTCAATCCATAATACTTTAACAATAAAGGCTTTAACATGCTGGTTCGGTAAGCAGATTAATCTAACATCACATATATTATATGATTTAGTTACACAGAGTGATAGTATTAGAAAAGTGACACTGCAGAATCATGCTGCCATTGATTTTTTGTTACTTGCACATGGTCATGGTTGTGATGAGTTTGAAGGAATGTGTTGTTTTAATCTTACTGATAAACCACAATCCATTCATGAGAGATTAAGACTACTTAATGATAACATGCAGAAATTGCAAGAGTGGCAGAGCCCTTTCGATAAACTACTCAGCAGATGGGGTTTGTCTGGATGGCTGCGCGAAGTAGTTAAGCAAGGCTTTCTTATTTTATGTTTATTATCGATAGGCATAATAGCAATTATTTGTATATTCTCAATGATTAAATCTGTAATCTTAACTACTATGAATCGTGCATTGCTGTTACAGAAAGAAAACAGGGGAATTGTAGAGATGTGGTTGCGTGAGAAAGGACATGCAGGCAACACACAAGAACTGCTAGGATAACAAACAAGAGATATATAGCAGGGACGCCCTGTCCTTGACTTCAGAAGACGGAACTTGCAGTTAAGAAAGAATGCACAGAATTCAGAAATGATAATGGGTAATGAGAAAAACAAGGCGGGGTAGACATTTAGCTGAAGAACCAATATATTCCTTTGTTTAATGACTATGTATAACCATAGTTGCGACATGTATAAAAGTGTGTACTCTACTCTCAATAAACGAAGTCTGCTCATCTAGTATCTAGGTGTCACTCTTCCGTCCTCTTCATTTCCTCTTAAATTCATCCCTTCTCTTTTGATTTCACCTTTAATTCTTGTATTCGTACATATTCATGATTCTTGCACAATTTTACCTATTCCGATATTTATGAAAAATTACCATTTAATGTGCATCAGTCCTTCATGTCTGAGCTAGCTAAGCCAGCAGGAGAAATAAGAAAGAGGAATAAAGTAGTTTCTTAGTTCCTGGGTCAGCTAGTAGCTGAGATAGCTTCAGGAATAATTTGGAACAGATCAAAATCAAAACAAGATAAGATGAGAGTCATGTGAACACATAAATCAATACCCTAATGGGTCACTGAAGTCCCAGCTTGATCACTGGTAGATGGCCTGCAAGTGTAAAACGAAACAGCTGCAGCAGGAGGTCACATTTTCAGGTTGGTAGAGATAATGAAGTGTAAATCTTGCTGGTATTGTATTTCCTCAGCTGATATAGGCAGAAAAGAATATTATATATAACTAATTATCCAGAACTTGGAGAATTTTGAGCTACTTGCACCACTGCTGGCCACTGGAAACATAGGTTTTGTTCAACCATGACTGGGTGACTATACTTCCAATTTAAAGAAACACCTAAGCATATGCTCCCATCCTAAGAAAGTGAACAGGAATGAGATGTATCTAGCTGCCAAAAGATAAATCCTCTGAGTTTACAAGTGTAGGTATGTTGAGTTTGAATGTAGCATGGCATATGGATTTTTTTCATTAATAAGGACTCAAAACCTGATGAAAGCATGAATCTGTGCTCCCTACTGCCTTCAGATATTATTGAGGTCAAGGAACAATAGGATTAGAAAAACAATTCAGTTCCAGTATAGATAATAATATATGCAACTATAGTCAACAGAATAAAAATATTGTTGTGAGTCAGAAACAGGTTCAGATTAGAAAGTGACTTTCCTAAAAAGCATGACATTTCACTGTTATTTATGCTTAGTGTTTTACACCTTCTAGTGCATCCGGCACAGTTTATAGTCAGAAAAATCTTATTGGAAAACTCTGTGTGTAATTGAATATAGCTTTTCTTGTTTTGGTAATTAGGATATATTCCAATTTAAATATCTGCTGCTTGAAATCTAAAAGATACTCAGTATACTGGCGATACAATCATAAATCAGGATAGCAAAGGTGATAAAGCTTGAAGCATTTTCAGATAAACATCTACTACTCAGAAACAGATACTTTGCCCTAAGATACTTAAAACTGAAAAGGTTGCAGAGAGAGACAAGCAACAAGTACCAAAGCAAAAGTATTTCTAGACACCCAGTGGAGAAATCTCATTATTTCAATTTCAGAAAAACAAATTAACCTTAGTGTAACTGGTTTACTACTGTGATTGCAAGTTTAATTTGGGTGCAATTGCATCTATGGTTTCAAACACCTGTCAGTAGGAAGCTTGAAAATCTGTGCATCAAGGAATTAAAAAAGCATGAAAAATATATATAGAAAGACAGGTACAATTACGCACACATATATACAGATGTGTGTTTGTATGTGTGTACACAAACAGCCCAATCTAAATGCAGTGTGACAAGTACATGCGCTGGCTGACATATTACTTACAAAAGCAAACCAAACTCATGCAAGGACCCCTAAATCAAAATATCTCTGTGATTGTTGGTCCTCCTCTGAAGAGTTCCTGGGTTGCTCATGCAGGGGCCTCTCCCCTTGCGCAGCTGTCAGCAAAGGCAGTGTGCCTGGGGAGGGCTGCGCAGCCTCAACAGCTGCCTGAGCCTCTGGCCAAGCTTGTCTGGGTGAGACTGCTCAGGTTGGGAGCATGGAGAACTTCACCTGGAGTACAGACATCCATCCACCATGCAGGAAACCATTGAGTTGCTTCCCGAGTGGGAAGCCGCCCACCTTAGGAGGACCTGGCATGGATGCTTTGATGTCATTTCTTTGGTTGTGGGATTCCTCCTTTAAGAACAGAGGCTCCCTTTAGGCAAAATCCCTGTCCGTAATCCCTCAGATCTCATTTCATTACAACGTGTTCCAAAATTCTAGCTTTCCACATTGCAATTTGCAATTGTGAAACAGAAATCACATTTTTTTAGCTTATGCCAGCAGTAAATAGTGCAGACACATGTGAGAAGAAAATGCAGACTTTGAAGGGTGGATGAATATGCATCTTATCAAGTTAACTCTGCTTTATCTTTGAAAGCCTTTAAAGTCATTCTAGTCTATTTGGACTATTACTACTGCTCCATGTCTTTCCTGGTAGCCAGGATCCACAGCAGTACTGAGAGTCGGTGCATGTTTTCTTAGCCTATGTGCAGTGACAGGCAACAAAGGTCCTTATGTAAACAAAAGGGAAAATACATTATTCATGTCTTTTTACAGAGATGCAGCTGCTTCTCTCCATAAGCTTTTATATCACATTTCAGTTAAATTGATTCTTACTATAGTACAACTTCATTTAAGATGTTATATTTCTGTTTACTGGTTAAAATTGAAGTTTGAAGGGAGCCATTCTTCAAAGAGATACAAAAGTTTCAAGCAGACACAGGAGTATAGAAATAGTTAGACATGCAATGAGCTAGTTCTGTTGTCTTTTACAGATCACGTCTGCACTTGGAAGTCAATTGGAAGTTCAACAACAGTGTGAGCATGATTTTAATCCCAAATTAATTTAGTCTGCCTCTCAGAGGTTTTTAGCTTGGAAATTATGCAAGATCACATGCTACGCAAAAAGGAGGAAGCAGATTAAAGCAAGGAGGAGCAGAGGGTACGGGAGGCAAGTGTTCAAAATCAAAATATATTAAAAAAATAATGCAATCAGTGAGTTTGAACAAACTTCTGCAAAGCTAAATGTTAGGATCTGCTGCCTTTTACATGACTGGTCTAATTAGCGCCACCAAGAGTTCGAGACTCATATTTGTTAAGCACCTGCCCTAGATTCTCTGGGTATTGCTCATCACTCCACCACTGTCCTCTCTGAATTTTCTATACCACGGGCACCCCACAACTCTGGTGTTCCCACTAGACAAACCATTCTTCCTCTGGACCCACAAAACCTTTTTTTTTCCCCCCATGGGAAACAGTGCAGAGAGGAACAGTAGACGTTTGTGTCACTCTGGTTTGGAGTTGGGATGTAGCTGGGACAAGGAGGAGTTTGGGAAGTACTTTTGGGTGACCCTGCAAACATAGCTTTCTATTGTTAGACTCATCAGCCTACCCCTTAGCTTGAAAAGTTCAGCCAGCCCATAGAGGGGGCTGTTTCCCCTATTTGTATCTCTACTGCTAAAGCCTCATCCAGAAACTGAATGATTTTCTTCCAGCTATTCCCTTGTCAGCTCTTCGGGTCTAAACTTGACCTCTGCCAGCTATCTTACAGATTGGGTTTCTCTTTGATTGCTCAGATAATCTCCTTTCTGATTTGGAAACGTCATAGCCTCCATCACTATAGTAACAGAGGAACCTACAGTCACTGAAATGCATCCTTATTGCCATTTTGCAGCGGTGTGGACAGAGGAACCTCCTCCTGTTTGCATGAAGTTATCAATTATTTACTGAACACTAACAGCCTGGGTAGGGAGTACAAAATGCAGAGCTTCAACTACATCCATACTTTTTCTCACTAGCAGTGTAGTCTGGCCCATAGATGTAACAACATGAACAAAGTTCCTTGTTGGGGGTAAGTTTTGCAGAATGGGTTTTCTATCCACATGCATGTGGTTTCTAGTCACCATTTCCTAAGGGCAACACATGGCCTCTGTTCTGGGAGATGGGCTGGCCCTCAATTCTGCAACCCTTCTTTCACCTCAGTGGCAGACAGAGGGATTCAGCTGAGATGGGCAGGAATCTCCAACAAGATGAGACAATAATGAAATTAATATCTTTTTGAAAATTTTGGAACCACCATTTTTTTTACTACTTATTTTTTTTCCATTACTTTCTTCTAACCTCCAAATTTATTTTACAACATCCTCATGTTTAATGGGAGGGTTTGATTTCCAGCACTGATAAAAATCATACTGGGAATCTATGGCTTAATTCAAGGTGGTTGCAGCTATGTCAGATCCAACATCCTAGTCATTTTGTGTTCTGTTCAATCTCAGTTCATAGCCTTCTGCCATAACAGTGTTGTGATTTTGATGGAACTGGTCTTTCAGAACAGAAAATACTGAGGAACATGAAGAGCTTTCCTGCCATACAGTGAACACACTGTTTACAAAATATTTGCTTTGACAAAGAAGCAAGGGGGGGGGGGGGGGGGGGGGGGCTTTTGGACCATGTAGCTGATAAAATCAATCTAATAAAGGATGTTTGTCCATCTCCCCATTTTTAAAAAGCACGCGTTTTTATGGCACATTCATGATAGCTCCACTATTTACAACCTCTGCAGCTAACTAAACGTCTAATCTTTCATTCATTTACATTTAAAGAAGACAGAAGTAACTGTGCCCATAGCTGCAAGTCAAACAATATCATTTGGTGCATGTTTTTTCTAGATACTGTCTGAGAGAATAACAAGAAGTTATCAAGTCAATATTTACTTTCACCATTTCATTCCTGATACTACAGCAAGTGTTTCAAGCTCACTAAATTTAAACAAATCCTTTTAAATTTGCTTCCTTAGCTATTGTAAAAACAGATATTTTTTTCTGTCCTTTGTGGGTTTTTGTACCTATTGCATTCTATCTTGCATTGTGTCAAACCTCCATAAAACAGAGGTAGTCAGAGGCACCTTCAGGACTGAGGGCAAGATGTGGTTTTGCAGAGACGACTGAGCAGTGCCTGTGGGAGAGCCAGGGCAGAGGGCTAGGGGGCTACAGAGTGCCTGAGTGGCTCCAGGGCTTAGTGGAAGTTGGTAATAGACAGCAAGGTGCAAGACAGATTTGAAACCGGCCAGAGAATGGTTAACAATCCTTGCCCGTGCATGAACATTTCTGCTCTCCAGAAGACTGAAATTAAATTGAGCTTAACTTATCACTCCCTCTGCTCAACATCTTCACTTTGTTGCCTTTCTGGTGGGGTGCAGGAGTAGGAGTGGGGACAAGCGCCAGGCTGAGACCCAGGCTTTCCCTTCTCCTCACCCTCCATCTCCTTTCTCCTTGTTTGTCTTAGGCAGGTGTTTGAGCTTGGAGATAGCAAGACCGGTGAAGAAAGGAAAAGCCAGAAAGTCTAAAACATCAAGTGTATGGAATATTTCTGTAGCTGGTGGTGGGAGCTGGGGAGGCAGATTCTACATTTAAACCAAGCTGAGACTGCAGGATATGATGAGAATAGTGGCTATTGGGCAACCTTACTCTCTGTTGTCAGCATTATTTAACAGTACTTGTTAAAGACACACTTAGTGCAAACCCTGTGGGGCATGTTACAACCCCACAGGTACAGTGAGTGTCTGCTGACCACTCTCCCCCCTTCACTGTATCGCACAATATTTGTGTCGTGTCTGAGTATAGGTGAGTGGAGTGGTTCCGCTGAGCGTGTTCTTACAGCCTGACTGCTTTTAGTGTTTTACTGACACCAAGTGTGTTATATACACCCCTCCTTCACCTGGGATGGTTTAAAGCAAAACAAAACACCCACTGTCAGAAGCAACCCAAACAGGACAAACACAGCACAAACAGCAAGGACATACACAATCAGAATAAATGCTGTGGAATATCTATCTGTATATTAGGTCAGGAAGCTAATAAACATGCCTTTATCCATATTTAGCAGTGCTGTGAGTGTACTTAGTGCTTCTTTCACTTGATTAATGGACATGTAGACTGTCATCAATGTCTCTTTAGCACAGGAAGTAGAATGTTAACTAAATAGGGGAGGTGAAAATATTGGGCTTAAGTGAACCCTACCACCCTAAATTGAGTTTTCTTATCCTTTGCCTTAGTATAGATCCTGAATTATAAAAGACTGCAGACCTTTGCCCCATGTTTCAGTTACAGTGGCAGGTCAGTTTGAATTACACCAATTCCTTTAAACAGAAAACTAATTTTTAGTAATGCCATCACAGTTGCTTTAAATTCTAGTATTTCTCTTGATGGCATGTTTTCAGTTAACTATTTTATTTTTGGATAATAGCCTTCACATCTTTTCTTAGAAATACTGAGAGAGGATTCTAGGATCTCCTTGTAAAGCAAATTTATGTTCCCATTATTTTAGTGCCCAGAGACCTCATATTAAATATCAATGAGGACTTTATTAATTTAAAGATTGAAGTATTCTTTTAATGTAGATGTCAAAAATAGAGACATCCCAGGCCTGTCATTCACTTCAAGTTTACAATTTAGCTCAGGCCTTTAATATTGTTACAATATAAGCAGTACAGCAATAGGAATTAAAACCTACCACTGATGACTTCAAGCCTAGGTCTTCCGTAGACTTTTTATGTGACCTTAAGTATAATAAAGATTGAATTCTTCTTGTACTGACTATAAGTCCCAGGTGACTTATAAAACTATGTCAACAACTGGCCTTGTAGTCACCGGCTCAGCCTGGTTTCATATGAAATGGGGAGCTTCTGTCTTTGACTCAGCTTCATTTTAATTCTGTAAAAAGTCAAGCTATTCCGATCCTCAGCAGAAGTTATGCATATTACAAGGCAATGCTGTGGCAGATCCTTGTACATCTCAGCATGAAAAGAATGAGGAGTTTGAACCAGGAGATGGAGGACTATCACAGAGGTTGGAGGCTTCTCTTGCAAGAAGGATGTTCAGTTTGCAAACAGACATCAAACCCACTTACCAGCTAAAAGCCATTTCACCAATTTAGACAGAACTCTTTCTTACAGTAGCATGCAGAAATTTGCCCTATGTCACAACTTGCTTGTAGATTAGAGAGAGATTGTGAGAGTCCTCACTAGCACAGTGAAATACAGCTTCCATCATTTCCACAAGCTTGATAACTTTTTATGTAACATCTCTGGGGTTTTTTCATGCCTTATTGCACTGTCACAGTACTGCAGGTAATATCTGATCCCTAGAGTTTATGCTGAAAATTAGGTAAGTAATTATTTAAGCATAACAAAAAAACACAAAAGAAATTCAGGGCTGTATTAAGCAACTAGCATTCATGGTACTAAGAAGCGCAATCTCATAATTTTGTAATACTCTGACCTTATAGTCACAATTGTTTATTTTGTGGATATAAACTTCAGGTATGAGAGATTGACACTTACTCAGAGATGATACTTGGTATCTACAGATTACATAGTTTGTCATACAACATGCATCCTGGTTATCTAAGGTAAGAGAAGACAGGAGAAGCAGAAAATCCATCTATAACCAACATACAGAGCAATTATCTGCAGTGCTCTTTGGGCAGAATGGGGTGAATCCATTAAATTAAAAAAAAAGCAAGTGTGGTCAGCTCATCCTTGATTGTGTAAATCCTTACCAACATGAGCTATACCTGAACAGTCAAGAATAATGCTTCCCCTTTCAGAAGTCCTCACAAGTAACGGAACAGATGGAAATAAAAATGTGCTTTCCACTTGTTCTAAAAAATAATTTATAAAAACACATATGTTTGCTTCAACTCTGACATAATTTATTTTAGCAGCTTGATTCTGTGGCAATTGCAAAGACAAAAATTGTACAGAAGTAAGAATAGGTGCTGACATCACAGGGCTACCTTTATACTTGCTGAGTAAAAACTTGTTTTAATCGAGAATAGAATAGTTTAGATGGAAGGGAACTACACCTATCATCTAGTCCAACTACCTGACCACATCCATATTTAGTATGGAAATAAGCAAGACACTCAGATGGAGAAAATCACCAAGTAGTATCAACAGCCCCCATCAAACTGGAAAAAAGTATTCCTGTCACCTCGAATTTCATAAAGAGAGACTTATCAGATTAAGCCTCATTGAAAATCATTGTGTCCTGAAAATGTAACTTTTAAGATTATTGTTATCCTTCAAAAAATCTTGCAGGCCATCACACTCATTTAACATATAGCTTTTAAAAGAAAATGTAAGTGCAACAGTTAAGTGGATCACCGTGTATTAGCTGCAGGCAACTTGCCCTGACTCTGCAGCCCATCCAGTCCCCAGATCATGGCTGGAGAAAAGGGACAGAGTGACATCTTCTGCAGTCAGACAAAACACAATACCCAGCTTCTGGCTGACTTTTAACTCCTCAGTTACTGCTGACATCATTTCATGTGCTAGCAATATTTGGGTTTTTTTAATTAATTTCTCTGTGGCCAAAAAATAAATGAAATCTCAGTTCCTCTGGTCATTTGTCCCAGCTATGAGTCATAGGAAAACATTAATAATTTAAAGCAAAATGTTATGGCAAATGCCCTTTATATTTTTTTCCACACCTTTACTTTTTGACAAATTAATGAAAATAGGCTGCTGATTTTTTAAAATACGAGCACAGGAGTGCTGCTGATTTGGTGAGTCAGCTACACATAAAGAAGTTAATACCATTTTGGCTTGAAAATCAAGTAAGATTAGAGACCAAAATAGTATCTATAATCTCATTTTTCACTGCGTGAATGTATATATTTGACGTCTCAGGTATCATCTCTTTAGTTAATCACAAATTGCCCTATAACACTTTAAAACTTGAATAGGGCATATGACATTCATAACTATGCAGAATTCAAGCAAATGAAAGTTTAAAAGCTTCAAGATTTGAAAGACTTTTTCACAGATTGTCAGAGCAATACAAAGGATAAGCATGTGTTAGCAAGGTTAAAGATCATTGAGATTTGTCTTCCTTTTGAATACCTACCCTGGAAAGTGTTCCACAATAAACTTTGATCCCCAGGTGTGTTCCTGCCAGTTAGGAAACAGTAGAAGATTTTAGCATCTAAAACAAAGCAGAAAGTGGAAAAGTGAACACAATATGAACACGACAGTGAGGAACAAAAGCAGTTAAAAGTATTTGCTTTTCTGAAATATCCTTGGATGATTTTATAATTTAGTTGTCAAGATTGGTTTTTCTACACTACTGTATTTCCAAGTTTATAAGTACAGTAGAATAAGTTCTCCATGCTTATATGATTATTACACTGCAATCTGTAAAGAAACAAGGTTTAATGCCATAAGCATTTAGATTCAAATCATTTACCTTCAGATTTTTACTAAAAATGGTCAAATAACATTAGAAAAAGCAGTCTGAGTCCTACATAAATCATCCAAAATGCTGTCCTTTTCCATTGCAGACCTCCATCATTCCCACATGAGTAGGTAATCTTTAGTACAAAACATGAGAGAGATTACTAAACTGTGAAATAGGCAGAGAATAATATAGAAAAAGATAGTGAAGAAATGAATAGATTTCCTGGACATGATTTAGAGCATCTGAATTCTGTCTGTCTCTTGGATTTGGAGAATATCGTGACAGATTTCCACATTTGTTTTCCCAGAGTTCAAGTTTTTATCTTAATATTGCCATACAATAAACATATCTATAATAGTGTCTCATCCGCAAATATGACCTAAATATGAAAAATTGCATAACTGAACGGTATATGAATCTACTGGTGGTTTAATGTCCTAATCCTCTTCATGGATTTTTCTCTAAAATTTTAATACTAGAGTATTTTAAAGGAACAACTACTAATTGAGTGTTTGAGGCTATTATGACCACTTGTCATATCTTCAGTGACCTCTAATGTGTTTCAAACTGAGCTTCTTAACCCTTGATCTTGATTACTCTACATCAACTACAAGGTTCACTTCCTCTGTGGAGGCTGTTTATGAATTTTTTGGCTGTTATAATAACACATATCTTTGCACTGTCCAACAGTAATGTGAAAAAACTCCTTGAGATTCACTCTTAATACATGAACAAGATGGACTGCTCTCATAGGCTATGACAGATCAAAAACAATGCTCCAGATTAATTTGGGTGAAAATCATGTTTTGACTAAGCCTCCTCTATACATAGGTTATCTATATCTAGAAGTTTCCACAACTATCCCAACATTATATTACCTTCTTTCCCCTTGATGCAGATATTGAGCCAATGTAACCACCTACTTGTCACTAAGCATGAGCTGCAGAGTTAGGAATTCTACCTTACCAGTCACCCATGACAGCAGTGGATTATCTCCTAGTGCAGCCCTAGCACTCAGTCTTGATTTTGGCAACAGACCACTCAACATCATCCTTATTTTTTATTGCTCTCTACTGAGTATATGCTTGACTGCGATAGTTAAATGTTACAGTTTTTCTCCCTGAAGAAAAACAATATTACCCTTGAATTTTCAGTATGCTTTGTCTTCAAATAGAGAAGGTTCCCAACATTAGTTGCATTTCTTCTTGGAGTTCAGGTATCTGGAGAATCAGCTTCCCAAAGTCATACTGGATTAGAGGCATATCTAAACAATTTCTTCTGAGGGTAGGAAACCAGCTACCATTAAAATGATTCTCTCCAGCTTTGGTGGCTAGCTGTGATGGTGACAGGAGACACCTGGTGAATCAAAATGATGCATAAAGGATGTTAAAAGACAAGGCGGGGTTCCATTCTTGTTTAATGTTGCTTTAGCTGGGAATAACCCTGTTAATTTTCAGCAGCACTACCAAGATTAAATATATTTGAGTAGAGGAACAGGAAAACGTAATTGGAAGCCACATTACAATAAAGCAAAAAAATAGTTAGCTTGGACTGGAGTTATGATGGCAATTGATCCCCAATGACTATGTTCTCTAATAAGGATTGCATCCTACAGCTGTTTCTAAGCTTTCCATCATAGTAACTTGGCAATTGAAATGCAGGGTTTTTTCAAAACTCAAACTACTTTAAGGGTAAAAAACTGATTTTGCAAATTTTGTGTCCTGCACATTTCCCATTACAATTCACTCTAGGTTCAGTTCATAGTTATCTAAACCCAGGCAAGAAAAATCCTACCTCGTTGTTTTCTTGAATATAGGAGAAATCTCAAATGAGTTCTGAAGTACTTCCTTTGAGTTCCTCTCCTGACATACCTTCTCCAGGTTTTGCCACAGAGGTGACCAATTCACCTTTGGTTTATAACATGAAGTCAAAGAAGTATTTAAGAATTACAACACAAGATATAATCTGAAATTATATGATATACCTACAACAACAATTACATAATAGCTTTAAACCAGTAATAAATGGTGATGTCACAACGGAGAGGAGAGGAGAGGAGAGGAGAGGAGAGGAGAGGAGAGGAGAGGAGAGGAGAGGAGAGGAGAGGAGAGGAGAGGAGAGGAGAGGAGAGGAGAGGAGAGGAGAGGAGAGGAGAGGAGAGGAGAGGAGAGGAGAGGAGAGGAGAGGAGAGGAGAGGAGAGGAGAGGAGAGGAGAGGAGAGGAGAGGAGAGGAGAGGAGAGGAGAGGAGAGGAGAGGAGAGGAGAGGAGAGGAGAAATGAATCAGCATTTTCCAATATTAGAATATCCATTAACAAATATCAAGGTATCAGTAAATCCTTTTATATGTTATGAATAGGTATAGCTAAGCCAGCTCTACTTCTTCATCGTCAGAGAAAGATGAAATGGAATTCTGGTAACGAGTTTTTAAAAAAAGATTTATTTCATTCACTGCGTGTCAATAAGAATTCAAGTCAAGCTCCACACAATTAAAGCAATACAACACTGCACAAGTTATTGAATTTGTGCTGTACTGCTTAATAGTCTGTATATTACAGGGTAGAAAGGACATAATGTATCCTATCATTCAAAAAAATGGACAATTTTAAAAGGGCATTATTTCTGCAAATAGAAAGTGTAACTGTTTTAACAACAGAGAGAAAAATCATTCTACTCAAGTTATAATACATATTTTCTATGAATGTAAAACTATAATATTTGTGCGTACAATTTCTCATAAACTAGTTCAGAAACACGGTTCTGTTGTAGGAAATCCCAGCCAATTCTGCTGAATAGTCTTGATCATCTCTGTACATAAGTAATTCCTCAATATGCGAATCTTCCCTCCTCCCTATGACAGAGTAGAAACTGAAATGTCTATCTCAAGTTAAAAGACAAGATTCAGTGATATGATACTGAAGTTGGTTGAGGGAGAGGAGAGATAAGTAGATCAGTCAGAAGGATTTATGAAACTAGTAATGTTCAGCATTTCCAGTTTGAATGTTCTTCTGCTACAGATTAATGAAGAAAATACCTGGTATATAATGAAATTAATTTCATAGATTAGAATTAATTACAAGAAGATTTCTATTGTGATGTTGAGTTTTTAAAACAAACTTAAGAAACAGTAGAAAGATTCAACTGAAAATTAAAATTGTATGTGCAATTAAGGTGCAAGTGAAGCAAATGTTCACTTTGCCTTGTCAGTCTGCTATTCTCCACTCGAAGAATGGTACAAGGCCAGCTGATGAAGGGTTACAGAGTGTTATGGTAGGAATAGTTAAGGATCATTTTGCCATCATATCAATTATGACAAAATTCCACAGCTCAAGGACAGCTGCCCAGGAGATGTGATATTTACTGTTCAAGCTCTAAGGTAAACCCGATCTGTGAACTGTAACGGAGAATTTGAAATGATAGACTTTTGAAGCACTAAACTTAACCTGGTAAGAACATACAGATGCAGAAAACTTTTACAGATGTGTTGTCATGTCTCCTGAGGTACTCAGTGCATGATGTCCTTTTGCACATGAGACAGCATATGTGGTTACGCATAGAGACCTTCTGCACTCGCATTAATACTGCTCCACCACTTGGTACCTAAGCTAGGACCAAATCTTCACCTTCTCTCCTCTGTCAAAACTCTGCATTCCTCATTGAAGGGAAAGTGGAAGCGCTGAGATTGTATTATAGGCAGACCATCTCACAGAGCCTCCAGGTCAAGCTGTGGAGAGGACACAAGTTTTCCCTCCAAACAGACCAGTCAGAGAGGCTTCAGTCTTTCCTGGTAAACTCAGTACAGAGCCCTGAATCCTCTTGAGTCAAGTCTAGAGTAGACCTTACGTATGATGGGAGAGGTGGGAACAGCCTTGATCCATATGGGATGTGAAAAATACTGCCACTATCACAGGAGTGAATTCCAGGCTGATCAAGGAGCTCAGACAGACAGGAATTTTTTTTTGCTTGTAAAGGGAGCAACCCTGCACCAGTTTGGGGTTGAAGATGACGTGCTCTGCAATTATAGCTTCTATACCTCTTGGGCAAGCACATGAATACATCCTGTCCAGGCAAAAATTTTGAACTTTATTGTGTATGTGCACTCACAGGACAGTGTATGTTGCTTCATTTGAATTAAGTTCATTCATCATGGAATGAGAATTTGGGAAAGAAATGGCCACACTTCACTTATGACTAGCAATGTGGGAAACAAAGAAATGTCATCATTTAAAAACAAATCTGAAGATCATGATGACCACAAGCAGTTGATAATATCATTTATCAGCTAACTACAGGTGTTGTTTTTTTATTTAATATGCCTTCTATTTTTATGTGCAATGCTCATTTTGAAAAACTTACCTTCTTTTTTCTGCATCATAATTAATATGTTTTTACTGAAATTCTTAAAATTACTTTAAGACTTTATTTTCAGGGTTTTTTAACTGATCTCCAACATCCATTCAAATATAGGTAGACAACTGTTATCAAGAAAAACACCAATAATCTGAGAAGTAAACATTCAATTTCTCATTTTTAAGCATAACTAAACTGTGAAATTTTAAACTTACAATAAATATTCGTTTAAGTGAATATTGAACCATTCCATATAAACTTATGGTTACCAAAAATTACTGCAATTATTATAAAGTCAGTATTTAATTTGAAATCAATATATCTTCATAGTTATCAATCAAAGTGAAAGAAATTTTGTAAACAAACACTTAAACAACATAATGCAAAAAATTAAAAATGAAGTTGCTGAGGTACATGAGTCAAAGTCTGACCAAATCCTTTTGGCAGCATTACACAGCAATCACCCATGTAACTCCCTCTGAATCTTTCTGCAAGGTGAAGCATTTGGTGCTGATTTTCAGTGCTTAACCATCTCTCTTGAAGGTACTTAGGAGCAAAAATTGGCTTTGCAGTTATTTCCGTCACTGTCTTAATGGATCATGTGCTCTCAGTAAGGGGTTTATTTCTCTTTTGAATTCCTCTGCACACTGAGGCAGGATTATCCTATCACATCATTGGGAAGCATAACACAGTTTCATAGGCAATCAAAACCCAGGTGCCTTTATTATCTTTTTAGCAATACAAGAAACAATACCATTTCTGTCAGATTATGCTAAAGTGGTTTCAGCAGTAACCTGCAGCAGGGCAGCATTGCTCCTGGAATTCCTTTGTCCCAGGCACAGAGCAGTGCTGGAGTTAGAGCTCTGCTGCCTGGTAAATGTATGCTTGCAGGACATATTTGTCCAGTTCAGTGACAACTGTCCCCATTTCCATATCAGAAACAGCATGTTCCTCGTCAACAGCCAATTCATTTTTTCTTGGCACAAAATGCATTCGTTTTTCACTCCTGCTCCTGCAGCCTTTCTTGCTTGCCTTGGTTTCAGATATGGCTTAGCATCTTTCCTCTTTTCCCAGATCTGCAAACAAGAAAGACAAGCCTACCCTAAGCAAAGCAAGCCCAGGTTTACATAGGTAAAAGTCCAGCTACAGGCATCATGTCTGCAAAATGTCCCATCATTTTCTAATGGTTGTAGAATATCTCAAAAGGAAACAGTGGAAGCATGCAGTGAAAACCTAACTACTGTCTTGTTTTCTAACAACTCCAGCCTATCAGTAACTCGGCTCCTCTACAGAGTTTAGAGAGCAGATGTATGTATTTAATCACAATTTATGTATATTCAGAAGATTATTTTGTGGCATATGATCATTTTGAATATGTTAATGACAGTTGTTACTTCCATAACATGCCTGAATTAAGAAATTCCATTTATATATATATATATTTACATTGCATGAATACCACTCCCCAAGAGTGGGAACACCTGTCTAATGTAAAATATCCCACAGGGAAGTGACTGGTGTATTTCATTATGCTTTAGCTTTTTTTTTTCTATCTTTAAGACAGAGCCTTCCCTAAACAATATGCCTAAAAAGTTACATTTACCCTGAATGTGCCAAAAACTTGATTACAAATTTTACATCAAATCTTTATCACCGTATCACTAGACACGTGCAGTGTAAACCTTTCAGAAACCCTGAGGACCAGATCTTTACAGGTTGCTCCTCTCAGTGTGGTGACACGAGAACTGCTGTCCTACTAATGCAGCTAACACCTTCGGGAGGCTCCAGTGCCCACTGTGCAGGGGTTGATGCAAAACTGCACAGGGGTAGGTGCACAAGCAAAGCCCAAAAAAATTTTGAGTGCTGTGCTTGAGCATGAGCGGCACACACTGAATTTCAAGGGAGGAAGATACACCACAGGCAGATTATAGGGGGCCTGAGCAGCCCAGGATTTTGATGTCTACCATCCAGACATCCCAAGAGCAGCCTCTTCCAGAGCAGTCAGGGCCTGGAGCCATGCAGGAATAGCCAAAAGCACCCTACTGATTTGAGCTGTTTTCTGTTGACTTTAAATGAAATATTTTTTTTAGCTATTTCAGGCTTTATAATCAAAAGTTTTCCTTTTTTCCCATACTTTATTTTCATCTGCATGTAAGAACATGTGCTATTTTTTACATAAATTTGAAAAGAATTTCAGTATGTTAACACTACAAATTTGGCAATCACGCTGTTCAGAATCAATTGCCAAGCCCTAGCTGTAAAAGGCAAGAAAAAATATTAAATATTCTTCAGTGGTGTCAGGGATATTAACAGCAAGAACCCAAGAAACAATGATACACAAATGATGCTGTGTTCCTTTGTGAGGATATATACACATAGCAAAATATATGTAAGGCTATAGCATTGGCTAAGTTAAGGTAGCATAGGCACTGATAGCAGTGAAGATATTTGTGTGGATTTTGCATCTCTCAGCAGCCATTCTTACCTTCCCCCAAGTGGTTGCTCTCCAGTTGCATGGCTTTATTTGGTAGTATTCATCCCACATTGTTGTTTCTTCAGGATGTTTTTTATGCAAACTAGAGAGAATAAATGTGCATATGTTATCTATCATGTGACAACAATAGTCTTGTGATGTGCCATTGATCTATCCTGCCTCACTGTAAGGCATTCTGGAGTCACTTACCTGGCTTAGTCCTCCTCTCCCCAAGGAGTATGTTGACAATTAATTGCTTAGCAATTGCAAACATTTTCACCAGCATTTTTGTATCATTTATGGTAGAGTTACATATGTATCTGAGAATGACACGATGGGTGCAAACCCCTATCAGTTTTCTGATTTTGTATAAATAACTCAATGACATGTTTACCCAGTACCTATCATGACCCTAGTTTTCTAAGGTAGGATTTCTGTTGCAAGACTAAAGCAGGACTTCACAAAATATTCCCTTAGTTTGTCGTGACATTTAAGCAGCTGTGACCATTATGTTCATTAAGTAGCATTCAACAGACATACTTTTTCAACAAGTAAACTCAGCAAGCCAGGTACCTGCTCCCTTTTTCCCTTTGAGCAGCAGGAAACTATGTGGTCTTATGCTGCAGTACCAGTAGGCTCACCTGGATTTCCCTCACTAAAACACATCCTGTTCATGCTAAGATCCTACAGCACTTACCTCTTTGGAGTACTATGTTACATTTCATCTAGTTGCCTGACTTCTAAACCCTTAAAGTGCTCTACTTGGCAAGGTGAGAGTTGCAGAACGCTTCTGTCAGCACAGCAGTTGTCTGGCAGCATAAAAGAACATTTCTGAGCACCAGCTTCCAGAAGTAAAATTACTGTCACTTGTGCCTACAGAATTACTCCAGCTCCCCTCTGTTTCTTACAAATCACTTTCATGAAATATGATAACACAGGAATATTGAAGACGAGTATAGAAAAACTAGATTTATCAGACACTTAACACATCATTATAATTAATCATTGCATTAACAATATGAAGCCTTTGTCAGGAGCCACTGTTCATTACACTAATGGTTGTGCCACCAAAGCAGGACTGGGAGGAGTTGCAATTTGAAATGGTGGTTGAAGTGTTGATGAGGAAAAGGAGGCTGTAGCAAAAAAATGGTGGTAGCATCAATGGTGGAGAAGAGTTACCATAGTCCATGTAGTATCTGATATTTGAAAAACTGAAGTATACAGAACATGTAGCCATATACAAATAACACCTTCTGAAATTGCAACCAGTACATCGAAGCACAGCACTCCTCATCTACTCATGTAGTTCCATTTCATCAGAAGTCACTAGACTCAGCATTTGAAAAAGGCATTTTGGTTTCTTTTTTTCCCTCTTGAGTGCTAAGTTATTTTTACATATATTTGCAGGAAGATCAGAAAGCTTTTACAGTAGAGAGTAACATATAATTGTTACAAAGAAAATATAGGTGAGTTTTTACATATTAGAATCATAGAATCATCTGGTTGGAAAAGACCTCTGAGATCATATCTGTCCACTAACTAAACCACATCCCTGAGAAACTCATGTACCTGTCTTTTAAACATCTCCAGGATGGTGGCTCAACCACCTTCCTGGGCAGCTGTCCCAGTGCCTGACCACCCTTTCAGTGAAGGAATTTTTTCAATGTTTAGTCTGATCCTTCCCTGGTGCAACTTCTGGCCATTTCCTCCCCTCCCATCACCTGTTACCTCAAAGTCTTTCTTGTAGTGAGAGGCTCAAAACTGAACACAGTACTCGAGGTGCGGTCTCACCAGTGCCAAGTACAGGGGCACAATCTCTTTCCTGGTCCTGCTGGCCACACTCTTTCTGATACAGGATAAGATGCCATTGGCCTTCTTGGCCACCTGGGCACACTGCTGACTCATGTTCAGCCGGCTGTCAACCAACATGCCCAGGTCCTTCTCCACCACGCAGCTCTCCAGCCACTCTTCCCCAAGCCTGTAAAGCTGCCTAGGGTTGTTTTGTCACAGGAGCAAGACTCTGTACTTCGTCATGTTGAACCTCATACTGTTGGTCTCAGCTCACTGATCCAGCCTGTCCAGATCCCTCTGCAGAGTTTCCCTACCCTTAAGCAGATCAACACTTCCACATAGCTTAGTGTTATCCACTCACACAGCTTAGTGTTATCCACAAACTTACTAAGGATGCGCTCGATTCCCTCGTCCAGACCGTTGATAAATATATTGAACAGGACTGGACCTAGCACTGAACCCTGGGGAACACCACTTGTGACTTGTTTCCAATTGGATTTAACTCCATTTACCACCACTCGTGGGGCCCAGCCATCCAGCCAGTTTCTTACCCAGCAGAAGGTGTGCCTGTCCAGGCCAATGGCAGCCAGTTTCTCAAGTAGAATACTGTGAGAAATGGTGTTAAAGACTTTACTGAAGTCAGGGTACACTATATCCACAGCCTTTCCCTCGTCCATTAAATAGGTTACCTTGTCATAGAAGGGGATCAGGTTGGTCTGGCAGGACCTGCCTTTCATAAACCCGTACTGACTGGGTCTGATCACCCGATTGTCCTGCGCATGCTGTATGATGGCACTCAAGATGATCTGCTCCGTGACCTTCCCCAGCACCAAGGTAAGACTGACAGGCCTGTAGTTCCCTGGATCCTCCCTTTGTCCCTTCTTGTAAATGGGTGTAGTCTTTGCCAGTTTCCACTTGGCATTTCCCAAGCCAGCCAGGACTGGTGGTAGATGATGACAAGGGGTTTGTTGAGGATCTCTGCCAGCTCCCTTAATACCATTGGATGGATCACATCTGGCCCCACAGAATTGTGTATGTCTAGTTGGCTGAGCAGGTCTACAACCGAATCCTCTTGGATCCTTGGATCCTTCACTCTCACTGTCTTCCGGCTGAGTATCCCAAGAACATCTAACTTTACTATTAAAGACAGAGGCAAAGAAGGCATTAAGTACTTCTTCCTGATCCTCATCCCTCGTCACTACTGTTCCCCCCACATCCAGTAAAGGAGGGAGATTCTCCTTGGTCTTCTTATTGTTGTTAATATATTTGAAGAAACATCCAAAAAAAGAGAAGCAATGGAAAAGGGATTTGCAGACAGGAATCAGAGACAGGGGATGTAGCGTGTTTGGTATAAGCCAGGTCAGGCTTGGGGTCCAAAGGGGGGCTTTGTTGATGAGCAAGTAGAAAGTGGGGATGGTCGGTCTCAGGCTGGTGGAAAACACAGCAAAGAGTATCAGACATAGCAGGGAAAAGACATCAGACAGGATAATAGTGCTGCAGAGCACCAGCCCGAAACTTAACTCACCTCAAAATTTGAGGTTCAGTCTCTCTACAGAGTTGTGGTGTAGAGACTGCTATAATGAAGTGCTAAATATTTCAGACCACTTCCGGTGTAATCCTGCATGCCTGAATTTGAGCATCATTTACTAGACTTTTAAAAACAAAGTAGTAAATTAAGAGAAAAATAATCCTTCATTAAATGAACAGTAATAAAACTGAATCACTGCAGACTGGCTTGTTTAGATAAATCCGCTGATAATAACACATCTTAAACCGTCCTCCCAAGTATGCACACAGCCTTTAATTTAAGACATTGAGACTGACTGAGTTTGTGTTAATGCCCTCTCTGAGAAACTGGAAACCAACTGCTGCAAGAAAAGCAATTAGTAAGAGGACATAAAACCCAGCTTTTTGTTTCCTGTATAGTAATGCAGACTAATGCAAAGTGCAAAAAAATTGCAAGTAGAATAATTCTGTTGTCACTGAGAGCAGAAGTGAAACAAAGATGGTATACACAGGAAACAAGAAAAAAAACTTCACTGCCTCCCCCACGAAAAGGTAAACCCCAACAATGATAAAGAAAATTATTATAATTACTTGTTTGCATCTTTCAGATACGTTCTTGAACTCAGCTTTAGCAATAACTAGCTTTACACTGGCACTCAGAATTTCCCGTGAGTCTGACTACAGACAAGTAGTTCTTTTATCCTCAAGTCTGCAATCTTTTCTGTTTGTTTATTTACACTGGGAGAATCCCATAGTCTCTTTCTTTATTCCTTCTGCAGTGAGTTGTTTTTCTTTATCTGGAAAGGAAAACCTGGCAGAATATGTATGAAGTAGTGAGAAGATGTAGGTGATAAAATTGTGACAAATACAGGATAAGGGATAGATAAAGTATTTCTCAGTCATCCCAAGCACTCGGTAGCTCACTGGCAGCTGCTAAAAAAAAAAAGCACATGATTACTCAGTTGCTTATAAGATTTTTTACACTGTTACATAAACTAAACATACAATATTTTCACCTTATCCAGAGCAAACAAGCTTATGATCCCCAGGGTGCATCAACTATAAATGTAACAGACTCCACATTTGCACACCAACAAATGCAGAGATCATCTCTCAGCAAGCAGAAACCTTCTGGGTATTATCAATTAAACCACAAAAGTCTTGAAAATTAAGATGATCACTGGGTCTTAAAAGAAGGGGGGTTTATTTGAAAAATTGAGGCTTCTCACGGATTTTTCACAGGAAAGTTTTCTCAAACTGAGAGAGGTCATACCAGAACAGCTAATCACTCAGCTGCTGAGGAAAGGAGGTAAGCTGACTCTTTCTGTACAGAAGAAAGCCTGTTTGAATTCTGATGACGTACCATAAAATGGTACGTTTGTTTTTCAGCCAGCCTTTCTCCCAAAGAAAACATCGTCATGTTAGCTTTTCTGAGACTACTGATTCTTTGAGATTAAGATCAGAGTGTCCCTTAAAAACATTTTTGAAGACTTAAGGTAAAATAAAGAGCTTTAAGAGTAGTCGGAAGTGGTTATATAAATAATTTGGATTATTCTATTGAAACATAGCCTGGAAAAATCATGCACAAACAGAACAAAAAGTTGTAGGGTTTTTTCCTCCCATTTTAAAAATGGGCTCCAGGTAACAGGCAGACCTCAGAGAAAATATTTTAGGAACAAAAGCTATTTGACTTTGGAAAGTTTCCTCTTTCTTAATCTTAAATTTAATGATTACCTAGATATTTCTAGATTTATTGGAGATAAAGATTACAGCAAATAGTACAGGGCTTCTTATTTTCAGTGGGCAGAAGGTGAGAAGAGATTTTTTTCATTTCATTCGTCATTAATAGCTTGCTTCAGAGATTTCGCAAAGAAACCTGCTTTGACTGCCTCTGTTGATATTCAAAAGAGCAGACCCTGTGTGCCAGATGTGGGGTGTACTATTGACTTCTCAATCCAGTAGCACAAGCTGCAATTTTTTTTTAGCCTTAGTAGAAAATAATAAGAAGTAGAAGATTAGGTCTGGGTCATTAACCACTTTCCCTTCACAATTATGAGCATATTTTATTAAATTTCACCACTGCTTCCACAACAGCCTTGTCCTTGCTCTTCATGTGTATGTAAAGCTGAATAACTCTCTACAGATGTTACTGCTGTTATGATCCAAGCAGTAGCAAAGCTCAGTGTGTCAGAACAAGAAAAAATAATATCGAGCCCAAAAAGAAGTCTCCTCCAGAACAGAAGACACAGGATTTGGGTTCTTCTGCAGTGTCCAGCCCCAGGTACTTGGCAGCCACTCGCTGTTCAACCTCAGAAGCTGAAGGTGGAAACCATTGTTTCCCTCTAATCAAACAGACCCAAACAGTCCCCTACAGACCTTTCTGTGGCCTTTCCAACATAGGCAAGAGCTACAGAAATTCCACAGGTTGATTGTTCTACTTTTTAGGTGAAAAAGTGGCCCAGCTGGTATAAAAAACATGTGGGGGCCAGAGAAGGTTTCCAACTCCTCGTGTATTTCACCAGCAGAAAAATTTCTCTTGTCACTGGTGCTCATGTTGTGCTCCTTTTTTGTCATCTTTCTTCCAAATCAGTCTGTCAGATCTCTGATTTCTGTCTTATCTCAGATAAATCACTTTTTTTGCAACACAATGAGAGGAAAACAATAAAAATGCAGGGCTGGAAGGGACTTAAAGTCCTAACTCATCTATCCCTCTGCAAGAGTAAATTGTAAACAAGCCAACTCTGAGAAATGCTTGTTTCTATAGTTTCTCTGCATAGCTTGGTCCATTGCACCATATACTGCTAGTTGGAATCTTTTTCTTAACAGCTCTTTTATTTCCCAGATAGTCTGGGTTTTTATTGTACTATCCTACCAGAATTAGTCATTTTTTCCTTCTATAATAAGCTTTGATAAATCAGAAAATAAAACAAGTTCTTACAGGTTTGTTCAGTCAGATTTTTATCAAGGGACAGGTTTTCTTACCACTGCTATTGGCTTTCCTCAGATTCTGTCTAATGGCGTGTATTTTTCTTTGAGTATGCTCCTCAAAACTAGGACAGCTATTTGAAATAAGGCTCCCCTGTTTCCAAGTTGATATTAGCTGTTGCTCTCCACAGCAGCAACACACTGTTGACTCGTTATACATGAGCCCCTCTAAGACCTCTACACAGATACTTTCCTGCTGGACTCCTGCCCAGGAAGTTATTCCCATTAGCAAAATTAATTTTTCATTTTTTGATGCCACACATTGCAGTTGTCCTCTCTGAATTTCATTTTCTTCATGTCAGCTCTCCAGTTTATGAAGCTTGTTTGCCATTCAACCCTATTCCCTTCTCTGCTTTGGAAGGGCTCTCACTTCAGGGTAACCTTTCAAGTCAGTCACTGGACACAAGTCAGGACAGATACCTGTGATGCCCATTTGAATTCTCCTCTAGATGGCTCTCCAAGTATCTTGCTTTTTAACTTGTGTACTCATTTCCTCCTGATTTAACTTTTGTATATATTTTTCAAGTCCCTTTTTGTTACAATGTTTTATGAGACAGTGAGAAAAGACTCGTTGGTGGCCATTTCTGCCCATCTAGTTCAGTAACCCACGTAGGACAGAAAATTAAGTGGCTCTGGGGTAATTTGTTCTGGAAAAATATGTGTTGGCTTCCCTTCCTATTTGAATTGGCATCTAGGTTCTCTTGAAACAACTGAAACCACTGGAACAAATTTTATACTGCCTACTGTAAACAGACAGACTGCCATCTCTGTGTCAATAAAAATCTTTGAGACTCCATCCCTTGAATTTCACACAACCTTGAAGATTTTTCTATTCATTTTTTCCTGAACTTTCTCCAATTTTTCACAATAAGAAGTTAAATATCCCAAGATTTCTCTTGCATGAAGAAAAGCAGTCTATCAAACTCCAATGCATATTAAAAAAGTACTAGATTACTTCACGCTGCGGCAGTTTGAAGCTGCTGTGTATAAACTATGAATCAGATTTGAGTTTATGAATTCTATATCTAAACTAGCAGTGCGATAATACACATGGTACACCTGTCGGAGAGAAGCTACAGAAAAAAACAAAAATCAGTTTACAGAAAAGACCCTGATTTCTATGAATCACCACAGTCAGTGAGGACCTAAGAGGAAACACACAGAGTTTGGTGGAAAGGAATTTCTTTCAAGAAAAGTAAAAATCATTAGGCATTTCTGGTTTCACTTAAGAAAAGGCCATTCAGAAAGATGAAGAAAGAAGGCTACAGAACATGAAAACAACATTTTAGACAAAAAGATTAAATGAATATTGGAAGAGAATGGGACCCAGGGCACCTGCAGAGCAAAGGGTGCCCACAGTCACACAACATAAGTTCCACAAATTCTGAGCTGCAAAATAGCACATACTTTAAGTGATATTAATGGTACTTAAGTATCTGAGCCAGACAAATGTAGCATTGGAAGTTCATGGGGTTTTTGTGTCATAGAGAGCATTGACCTTTTTATCTCTTTCAAAACAACACTGATCTCATACATCAGGCCCATTTCTTTCCATCTTCATAACTATGAGAATGAATTTATTTATGTTCTATATCTTACTGTCTTCCTGCTCTTACTTAACTATGCAGCAAATCAAACCTTCTCTTCTGGCTTTCAGTTCTTCTGTGTCTGACATGTCCCAGGCATGTATGTATGGCTCTGATAAGCAGAATAAATATCTTTCTTCTTAGAGAAAGTGAAATGAACACATAATCTGTGAATTCACTGCTCTATGATAAACTGAGAACATCAGTTATTTTGGCTTTTTAAAAAACATGTTGTTAAAATTCAGTGTCATTGGTGATCTGGTAACTAATTAATATTTTACATTCCCATGGTGGTGTATACCTGGTCACATTCAATCTGCAGTTCTCTCACATTGAAAGAAATGTCTCTGGTATCTTCAAGCTCCTTTGACAAAAAACACTATTAAACCAAGGAAAAACTTCAGAATTGTTAGGCAGCATTTGTGTTGAAGTCTTGCCCAGAAGATCAGATACAGATGTGAGCCAAATCAGATACTCCACGAAGATCAAGTTCCATAAGAGAAACACAAACAGAGGTGGAAGAAAGGGATAACACAACAGAAGCAGCTGATACAGGACTCCTGGAGACTGAATATATTCGACACCTGAAATATTAGTTCCTCACTTTTCTCTCTAGGATTATGGGCTCCCCAAGAAATCCTTGAGTGTACTGTTTCAAAATAGCTATTATAAACAATGGTGAAGTGAGCCACTCCAACAAAGAACATGGTTTTTTAGATAGAGCTGTCCTAGACACAAGTTATTAAATCCTCATCTACATGAGGTTAGGAATAAATCTGCAAAACTGGCCATCCTGGAGAAAGTGTTTTGGAATTGTGCATTATGAGACTATCCAGAATATTCTTCTTGCTTATCACACCTCAAATTCCTTGTTCTCTACACAACACAAGGAGCAGAACTTACTTCACCCACATTACCAAAACAATTTCGTATGTCAAGACATATTTGTTACTTCCTATGGCTTATAGGTGATATAAATATAGGTTCAGAGTTTTGAATAGATACAGTGGAGATGAGAATGAATGATTAGATCAAACAGTTAATTAAAACTGGTGTGTGAAAAAAGCTTAAAGGGCAAAATGATAATTTTTCAGCAATTTAACATGTTATTGTGATCAGAATAGCACCTACACAGTACAAGAGATAATTTTCAAATAAAAACACCACTGAAGTATCAAAGCTTTCAATATGTGACATGTAATTTATTTTTTCCTATCTGATAGAAGAGCATATTTGATCTTGTTGGTTAGAATATGATTCTATCTCAGTTATAAATCTTTTTTTTTTTTGAGACTTACCCTTGAGAGAGTAAGAGGATTTTAATGAGTTCTCAAAAAAGAAATCAGGACTTTCTTTTTGTTTTCTTATCTTACCAATACTGGCATGCTCTGCCCTGCTCATATCTGCAGATGGTGGGCTCTCAGCAATTGTCTAATTGTCTACATTCAGGTTTGAGAGCCAAACCCAACTTCTTTCTCTGCCACTTAGACATGAAAACATTGTTACCATTACCGAACACCAGTAGCACCAAGGAAAACATTAATAGATATAACCCTGTTTTAAGTTAATGTTACTTTGATTTTCACAAATGTGGATTCCATCTGTTCATTCAGGAGGCTGCTATGCTTAAGGAAGCTGAGCCAACACAGCACTGAGCAGGGCCCCAAACTGTCTGCTAAGGCTGAATTTCAGCCATTTTGGAGGATGACTTTGACCGGGTCCCTCCAACAGAACTACTTCTACAAATTTATGATGTCCTGCTTCCCCACATGGATTTTTATGGGTTTGGTAGTGTCACACTTATCGTGAAAAGGATGCATTTTTTCATGACACAGTCTACAAAGACCTGTCACCTGATGTGATTCTCCAAAGGACCCTTGTTCTTCCCAGCAGCAGTGGCTGCTTCCTCTAGGGCAGCTTAGAGGTATTTGTGCTCTTGTGGGGCCAACAGAGGGCCTGGGTCCAGCAACTGTTTGCTGATGTGAGCTATTTTGTATCTTCTAGATGAGGAGAAAGTTTGATATGAAAATCTGGTACATCAAATAAGAACGTGAATCTCTGCAAAGTAGAGATTACAGCAATGCACCTGTAAGAGTCAAATACTCAAAAAGAACAATGCTTTCTGACGAGAAATAGCTCAAAATACTATTAGATTTTTCATAACAGTATACTGAACACTTCCAGAAATTCCAGTTTCCTTCCAGTCTTAACCTCTTCATTATGCATCCTTTTTCTGAAATGTTTTTTCTCTCTCACCTCTGGAAATTGCTACATCCACCTGCAGCTCCTCATCCCACAGGACTCTGCTAGCAGTCTGGCGGGTTTAGGAGAATTTAGCAAAGGAGTGACTTGCAACGTGATGTTGTCAAAAAATCTTGTAACTATGATTAGTGTTTATGAGATCATTGTTCCTCTGTAAATTAAATGCATTTTATATATATATATATATATATATATATATATATAACTTTTGAAATGTAAGTTACCTTCTGGTTTTCAGTATCATAGAATCATAAAATCTTAGAATCATAAGGTTGGAAAAGACTTCTGAGATCATCAAGCCCAACCATACCTGTCCCCTTTCTTAACCACATCCCTAAGAAACTCATCTACCCACCTTTTAAAACCCTCCAGGGATGGCAACTCAACCATCTCCCTGGGCAGCTGTGCCAGTGCCTGACCACCCTTTCAGTGAAGAAATTTTTCCTGACGTCCAGTCTAAACCTCCCCTGGCACAACTTACGGCCATTTCCTCTTGTCACTTTCAAGAAGAGATCAGCACCCACCTTGCCACAACCTCCTTTCAGGCAGCCATAGACAGCGATGAAGTCTCCCCTCAGCCTCCTCTTCTCCAAGCTAAACAACCCCAGTTCCCTCAGCCGTTCCTTGTAGGACTTGTTCTCCAGCCCCTTTACCAGCCTTGTCACCCTTCTCCGGACACGCTCCAGCACCTCAATGTCCTTCTTTCAGTGAGGGTCCAGAACTGAACACAGTACCCGAGGTGCATAAATCTAAAGCAGAACACTGAATACCATTTCATTTAAATAGCAAATTACTATGGAAAAAAAGAAAAATCTATCCCTTTTCAAAATAAGTCTCTGTATCAATTTTGTATCACCTTTTGACTGATGGATGTATTACAGGAGTTGCTGTAAAACAGCAAATGACAAATACACTGCTAGATGTCTTTTGAGATGTTGACTTGACATGTTTGCTGCCCTTCTTGTGGCAAGGAGGGAATGACAAAGTCTGAACAGAAAACCTGTGTGTCATCCTCACTGGTATGACAGTCTGTCCATAGGGAAATGCCTATCAGAACTCAGCAGCCTAGACTTCAGTTGCTCAGGAAGGCAGAAAGGGCTCTCATCCTTGAGCTTTGCTGGTGTAATGTACACAGCACATCAGTCTTCCTTGAGCAGTCTTGCAATACTTGCACAGGATTCTTGCCATGACAATGACAAAGACAAATATATTGGCAGCTTCCCTTGCACATCAGGTGGCCAGACAGCACTTCCCCCTCACTTAACAGTTCTCCCCTTGATACTGGTCATGGTCATATCTACTCTGCCCCTTGTACGTTTCTTCCCCACTGTGATATTTTCTGGTCCGTTTGCTGAAGAGTGCCTGGGACCTTGCCTGTTTGGCCAATATGCCCCAGCTCTGCCTCATGTCTGGGATGATGATGTGGGCCCCAGTCTGTTCTCTGTGGGACAAACATGTGCATGCAAAGCCTAATATCAGCTCTCATGGTCTACATGCAGACGGCCCTTCATCCACACCGCAGTCTGAGACCCAACAATGAACTTGCAGAGAAATGGCCAACAATTCACCTGGGACACAAAGACACACCGGTTCTCACTTTCCCACACTTCAGTTACTACCTCCCTGGATACTGAATCTAGTGCTTTTTCATCCTCTCTTTATCTTCCGAAGAACTCCTTAAGATCTCACATGTTGAGATCCGGTTGCAAACTTCTTTGTGGGCATCCTCCACCCGGCCTGAACAAAGCGAGCCCATATGACTTGGACAAACTTAAAGACAATGTCTTGCTATTGCAACTGAAATCCCTTCGTTTCTTTACACCAAAGAGCACCCTGCAAAATGTCTGACTTATTTCGTTAGCATTCTGCCCTTTACTGTGCTGTAGTGCAGGGGGAACTGCCCTGGTCTTTGAGAAACACTTCCTGCAGGAAAACCATCACTTTTTTTGTTACATTGCCTGTGTTCTGTCTCAGGGTACTGAATGTGTGCCAGAATCAGATGGTACAGGCCCAAAATATACTGCCTGGCTCAGAAGGTTCCTGGCACTCCCTGATCAGCAAAAGGAAAGAAAGAATGGGAGAATGAACGTGAATATGACCAGCTCTCACAATCTCACTAACATAGAGACACATAGACCCCCCTTGCCCTTTCCAACCACATACAAACATATATATATACCTTCACACACTCAGACCTGTTTGGTTTCCTGTACAGGGGTCATTGTTTTGTACCTTTCAAATGGCCCATGATTTGTCATTGTTTTCCATAGAAAAAGCCCTCCCTTCTCCTACATACAGGCTTTGATAGCACATTTTGGGTATGTTTTTGATTTCTGAACTCAAACTGATAATCTTTTCATGCCATGTTGATATATAACCTTTCATAACAATTTTGTCTCATACATTAAAACAAGTTTCTTACAGGATTGATTGCCATGACCTTCTCTTTTCTCAGTGCCCAAGTGTGATGGGTATTCAAGTATTGCACAGGACCTTTTTCCATATTATTGACCTACACATTCTCAAAGTCACCAGAATAGAGTAGGAAGAGGACAAAACCCTTATTTTGTACCAGCTCATCGATTCAGCTAAGACCTAAATCACATGAGCTGAGCAGAAATCAGCTGGAGTCTACGCTACTAGATCATTAAAGGATGGGGAAAACTGCTGCATGACGAAGGAGATGGTAGAAGGGCAGAAAGTCTTGAGGTAGAGAAGAGAGAGAAAGGAACTGCAATATTGGATGATGGAGACCAGCCCAAAGGAGGTGACAGAAGTGAAGCAGAGGTACTTTAAACTTCTCAATGCTCTCTTTCAGAAGGTCCCAGAAGAAGAAATTCCTTTAATTTCATGCTTATCTATCCCTTCAGATATGGTGTTGAATATACCATAAAAAATGGGCCTATATGTATGTAGCTCAGAAAATTTAGGCCTGATCTGATCTTTTTTTTTTCTCTTTTGCAGTTCCACACTTGTAGTGCATCTGCTGCTAATGATGTTACTATTGCAAAGAGGCAGATCAATGCAAGGAAAATATAGCATCCATGTAGGATTCCTGTAAGAGATCTCACCACAAACCACCGTCAAAACTGGAATAAAATAGATTTTAGGATTATATTTCCTGAGATACACATTGTGCATCTTCTGGTGTAGGTCTCAAAATCAACGTGTTAATATAGGTTCATCAACAATATTACAAAAGTCAGTGTAAGAGCTTAAAACAAGAGTCACATTTCCTATTTGGCAGACCTTTGTTATGCTGTTATTCTCACCCAGGAAATAGAGATTTGTTCCAATATTTTGCTTTCAGCCAAATATCTGTGCCTAAGATAAAAGTACCAAGTTGGTTTCTACAATTTCATTACATTGTACAGAAATAAAAAAATATCTACAACAATAATGAGTTTTAAGTGTTGAAGACTTTAATTATTTATTAAGGCAACAAATACAAATTTCCATTGAACTATTTGATGCTTTCCCTGGAGCAGTCTTTCTCTGGAACATACACCACAATTTACAAACTGTGCCTTGAACTTTTACAGACCAGCAGTGAAACTCAAACTTCCTGGAGCGAGCAGCAGGAATCCATTTACCATCAACAAATATTATAAGACTTTTTTGTCCCTATACCAGCTTCCACTGAAATAATGCAGCTGGGTAGCTTGGGGAAAAAAATATTGGTGTGAGTATTCACTGTATTTGCCTCTGCACAAGCAGGAAACATTGGGAACAATATTTTCAAACCTTTTGTTTCATTTTGACCAAAACAGTTTCTACCAAGTTGTCATGCCATGCAGCTTTGTAAAGTTCAACAGAATAACCCCGGACACACATGCATATTAACTTATAGTACATTCACAGCAGGACAAACAATAATATGTTACATCCCACTTCTGTAACAGTGATATCTTTTCTGTCACTCATGACTATTGAGAAACACCAGAATATTCTACGTTATTAAACAAACATGATGCTGCCAAACTGGTATTTTTTATTTAGCCCAAACAGGGCACTGTACATCAATCATGAATGCTTTCTTTATCTCTCTGTATTGTTGATCACTTTTCATAAGGTTATTTCAGCTTGAGTCATTTTTTTGGAAGTTTCCAGGGCGGTGTTAATTTTGTTTACCTCATTTAATGTCATCTTCTTTTGGTATCAGAGCAATTTCTTCTGTGAAGATGCCTTGCTCAAAAGCATTTCTCTACACCCAGAAGTTCTGCTTCATCATGGATGACAGTGAAATCACAGGTGAAATTGTTATAATCATACATTATGTCTAGCAATATATATGTTATAATCATACATTACATTTAGCAATAGATACTTTTTGCAAACATTTCACCAATAAACAAATTCTTGTGAAAAATAATCTATGTTCATCCTCAATAACTCTATAGAAATTCAAGTTATTAGATTTGAATGGTACAGGATTCATAGGTTCTCAAATAATTCCCATTCTTAAAAATGCAAGGACGGAGTCGTGTTTGACCTTATGAGAACACAGAGTAGACCATGTTACAATGGTATGTTTTGTGATAATGCTGCACAGTACAGTATATTGTTATCTGATGTGTTTTATTTTAACATAAATGTATGTTTCAGGAAAAATTGTTGAGATTAATCCAAAAAATTTCACTGATGGCAACAGCCATTATTATATAAAGCATGTTCCCTCTATGTTACAAAACAGGAGCCCACTCACAAACGGAAGATTTTCTGACCACAAATACGCAAATATGAGCAAACAACAGAAAGAACAGCAGAAATGCTCATCACATAAATGTTTATGTTTGCTTTCTTGTTGAAAAGCAGATTTTGTGGCACTGAAATTTGTCTCTCATTTCAGTGATTGTTCTCTAGATGCTTTACAAACCATACAAAATTGAGTCTAAATCAGGCAATCTGTTCTTCTTAACTGTGAAACTATGTCTTTGGTTTTTTTTCTTTTTATTAATGACTCTGCACTGCCTGAAGCCAACTGACAAGTACTCCTGGACACATCGTTTTATCTTAATGTTCCCTTCTGATTCAAATAGACACAAAGTAAACTATCCTGATACACATGTGAGAAGAAATGAGGAACAGAGAGAGAGGCACCAGGTTTATTGCCACTACCCTTAGACTGCTGCCAGAATTCATCTGCAAACAGCCCATGCTCTGTCATCATAATTAGGCTGTGAGTATTTCAATTATAATTAAACTATCATCTAGAAATAAAAACATAATTTAAAGAGTAATTTCCAAACCATTTCAAGTCTCCCATCAGACACTATTATCTTTCTCTTTTGTTCACCTAAGGCTCAGAGCCTTCAGCTTCATTTCAATCAAAATCCGAGGAGTACATTTCACTCCTTTGAAATCTTTTCCTCATTTTGATGTATTCCTGTTGAAATCTCTGTGCTTCACCAGAGCAATTCTTCGTTATAGCCAAACAGCTCAACCTGAATATCAGGTTATGGATGAACGCTTCAGCTCTTCAGCATTAGATAAGACTGCAACTCTTGCATCTGATAACAAGTTAATAAAAACCATAGAAACATCTTTTTTTTTCTTAATATCTGAAAGATATGTAAATATATTGTATGGGGTTTTCAAGGCAAGGTTTTGGTAGCAGGGATGCTACAGAGGTGATTTTTGTGAGAAGATGCCGGAAGCTGCCCCTATGTCGGACAGAGCAAATGCCAGCTGGCTCCAAGTTGGACTCGCTGCTGGTCAAGGCCAAGCCCATCACTACTGCAGTAGCACCTCTGTGACAACATTTTTGAGAATCGGAGTAGCTTCTGCACAAGAGCAGCCAGGGAAGAACTGGGAATATGTGAGATAAACAACACTGCAGATGCCAAGGTTGGAGGAGAGAGAAGGAGGAGTTGCTCCAGGTGCCAGAGCAGAGATTCCTCATACTGGAGCAGTTTGTGGAGTACTGCAGAGCATGAGAAAGACATACATTGGTGAAGTCCATGGAGGAATGTCTCCTGTGAGATGGACCTCATGCTGGAGCTGTGGAAGGGTAGAAAGGGAGCTGTAGAAAAGAATGGTAGGGAAAACGTGATGAATTGACCACAACATCCATTCTCCCTTCACCACTGGGGGAAGGAGGTAGAGAAATAGGAAATGAAGTTAAGCACAGGAGGAAGGGAGAGGTGTAGGGAAGGTGGTTTAAGATTTGGATTTCTTTCTTTATACCCCACTCTGATTTGGTAATAAATTAATTTCCTAAAGTTGAATCTGTTTTGCCTATGACAATAATTGGTGAGTTATTTCCCTGCCATTATCTAGACCCATGAGAATTTCATATTTTTCTCCCTCTGTGCAGTGGAGGAGGGGAAGGGATAAAGTGGCTTGGTAGACACCTGGCATCCAGGCAAGGTCAATGCTCCACACATTTATTTACCAGGACTATGGGATTTTTTTTTATTGTAACTGGGTTGTGTACTCTAAGTTATTTTGTTGCCTTACCAAATGCAGGGACAACAGTCAGCTTCCTAAGGCCACAAAGCCAGCCATCAAGGTGTGTTACATAGGTATATTTCAAGAAGAGCAGTTGAGATTAATAATTAAAAAAAAAAACAAAACTCACTCCTGGCACACATATTATTATGTGTAATATAAACCTCCTGAGAGCTACCAACATTTCCAGGAACTTGGAAAGCAGCAGTGGCTCCTATGGGTATAGCATACACATCTGGTTAAATCTAGATTTTCTGTAGAATTCTTACCCAAGTCAAAGTTAACACTCCAGTGGAAGTGGAAGAACTGAAATGCTGTCTGTCTACTGCCCTGCCTCAGTCAGTTTGTGGGACAACAACTTGCACTTGCAGAACATTGAGTCTTTGTTGTGTTCATTGTCTCACAAAGCTGATTCCTCAAGGGTGTGTGGTGAGGTACATGAATACCATAGCTGTTTTCAGAGGGTGATGACTGAAAAACTCCAGAAAAAGCTCTTCAACACACTTTGCCAGAGAATAAAAACAGATGTTACACAACCTTAAGCAGTGTCTAGGTAAACAGACGTATTTGGCCTGATGCATACAAATAAAGTTTATTAAATATGTTTTCCATTTAATATAGCCATTTCAGACAAAACTGTGCACTAAATTCCTTTTACATTCTACTTACTCTTTGATTTACAACACACAAATAAACTATCTTCTGAGGCTCTTATGCTGCTTTTCAACATCCACGAATTTATATAGTAGTTCTTTCCTAGCCTCCTATCTCATCATGAGTCTAAGATGCATTTATCTGGATTTCAGTTCTACTGTAAAGAAAGGTCCATGTTTTCTTCTTATCCTTGCTGAATATAGATCACATTTCTTAATATGTCACAATATTGCCGTATATCCCACAAATTTTCTAGCAAATCTTTCAATGATGACTTGTTGACAGTCATATAAATGCACCCAGATTGGATATTGATAGTCTGCCTAATACTTCATCTCTGCCCTGAAGAAGAGACTGTTTATGGGAGTATTTCCTTGGAGCTCTCACACCGTCATTTGTGAGAGGATTTGCTCGATGATCTAGCACACTCAGCAGCATCACATATCATGGCAATCTGAAGTGAGATTCAAACTCATATGCTCCTGTCTCTGCATCAGAAGAGCATAACCAGTTCATCAGAGAGCCACAAGTGATCTCAACTGAGTGCAAAGGATCAGACTTTATCGATTAAATAACTGCTGTATTTTCCTTTGGATTCAAGAAAAAATACTTCAGGCCCGCTGCTGCCATGAATATGGCCAGGAGCAACTAATTACTCAAGCTGAAAAGAAAGCAGAATTGATTTGCATGAATATTATTAATATGTTCAGAATGTTTCATCTGGTAGAGCATTGTATCTTCAGCTTTGTGGGTCACTATAATCAGCATTAAAATGTCCAGAAAAGAAAACCTGAGTCTCACAGAATTTCAGTCATCAGATTTTTGCAGGCTGTGCTACTGATTTAAAAATAGGTACCTAGTGCATGTCCAATAAATTTAAAAACTCATCAAAAAAACTCATGGAACATAAACCAGTCTTATTTTTCACTGTCTTGACAGACATTAATCCTAAATTAGTAGATTTGAGATGTAAGGTTTCATTTGGAACACCAATTAACTGGAAATAATTAGCAAGTACACTTCTATCTAAAACCAAAAAATTTTGTAAGGAATAAGTTAGTAAAAACTTTAATTTGTCTGCAGCCTTTCTTAACAGAAAAGTACTGGAAAATATTTAGTTTAATGACTATTTGTACGGGTCTTTACTTTTCTCATAAATTTAAAGACATGAAATCTATAAAAATCAGAAAATTTAAAATGATAACATGAAGATAAAAAACAATAAGTATTTTGTCATGGTGTAGCCTTGATCCAGCTAATTTTTGGCTAAACTTGTGCAGTTGGACTCCCAAATTCCAGCCCCTCACACACCCCCAGAGGAAGGGAGAGGAAAATCAGAGGAAAGGTGCTTGCAGATTGGAAACTAAAGCTACAGCATTAATGAAATGATGATAATAATAGTAGTAATGATTAAAACAATCAGAAAGTAATGAAAATATGTACAAATATCCGAGATAGCAGACCTAACCCCACCCCTCGATGACCATACGTTACCACAACTGCTGTAGAACAGACTTGGGGGAGTAGGTCCACATCTAGGAGGGGCTGAACTCAGGAACTGGTCCGGGTTCAGATGCAATCAGACAAACGAGGTCGTCACTGGACGTTGGCCATCAAAGAATAGAGCGAGACCCTCATGATCTCTCAATTTTATACCGAGTATGGTGCATGCGGGATGGAATCCTCTTGTTGGTCACTTTGGGGTCACCTGTCCTCTTCACACCTCCCTGCAGGTGCAGCTGGTTTTTGCTAGCTCAAGGATGACCTTGGTTACTAGAGGAATAATTATAAATACTAGCCTCTCTGCATACCAGTGTTCCATGATATCACTGCTAGAGAGAAATGGTCTGAAAGACCTGAAGTTAGTTACTTTAGCAGTTACTAAATGCAGTTACTTTAGACTAAGTCTGAGCCAAAGTCAGAAGCAACTCAGTTAACGCAAACCATAATACATTTCAAAATAGCTTGTTATGGAGTCAGCAAGGCATGTTAATTCTTAAAACAGATATTTCTCGAAATCAGAAAGATGACTAAAGAGATAAAATGTAAATTTTTCTTGCCCTCTTGTGCAGAGAAGGAATATAACCATAAAATATCTTTTTTAAATTTTTTTTTTAAATAAAATTTAACCAAATGAAAAATGGTGAGGAGCACAAACAATCACAATCTAGGTTACAAATATGGGCAGTTACTGCAACCCAATATTTAAAGTACACTAGAAACTGAAAGACTGGTTAAAGAAGCTATTAGGTAATTTTACAGAGCTTTTTTGTCTCCTCCCATGATAAGACAAAACTGGCATTCTGAAAATTTGCTCCTTGTATTATGGATGTCAGGAAGAAGTGAAACAACTGTGAAAAAAATGAGATGATCATAAAAACAGATGAGTAGGAGAGGTAGGGTTGCAGCCTCTAACTGAATTTTCACAAATATTTCTCAGATAAATTGTACAGAAGATGGTTAAAAATTCAAATCTGGAACCATATATTCTGGGTTGTTCAGATCCAGTGTTTTATTAATTCTAGTACAGAGGCAGGAGTTACCCAATAAAATTTGCATCTACAGAGATGTGATTCAGCAAGGTTACTTAGTGTGTTTAATTTGATCTGTTCTTGCTTCAAATTCGCTAGTGTTACAGGCCAGTTTTGTCACATCTCTCTCAGTTTCAGCCACAGACATAACTCACATTCTGCCTTATTTCTGTTTTCTTCACATACCCCTGCCTAATGTAGTTATGTGATCCATAATGAGGTGGGAATGATCATGCTAAATGAAGGAGGGAACAAAATATTAGGCAGTGTATGAGTAACGTGAAGAATCAGGTACAGAAAAACAATGATGCTAGAGCATAAACATAATGATGTATTCTCACATAGTTTACGATTCACTGTTCCAACCACCTAGCAACAAAAAACAGTAAGGTTCCAGGGAAGTTTGATGGTCTCTATTTTCAAGAGGACATAAGTGATGGGCTGAAATTCATTTAGAAATGAATTTGATATAAAAGGTACTTCAGTGTCCTTAGACGCAGAAGCTTAATTGCACTGACATGCACCTGATTGGTTTCAACTACTTTCAAGAATACAGACCTTAAATCACTTTTGAAACATGATTTTGGCACCTAATGACTTGATTTCAGCAGTGCCATGTAAAGTCATTTACTGTCTTCAAGAGGATTTCACATTTTAAGACATATAAGATATTAAGAACAGGATTTTGAATATACTTCACAGAAAGGAAAAGGAATAAAGGACACAAAGTCACAGCTTTTTAGGGAGGAGGATTCTGAGAATTATTAACTTACCAGTGTCTTATAATGCAGAAATGAGTAGAAATACAGCAAAAACCACACACTCAATTTCTTAACCTCTTCCAAATAGTTCCATATTCACTCACTACTTGATACACAAGATGGTAAGGCAAGGTTTGCTCACATAGAGAGACAGCCAGTGAATTCCCTCATTAATTGGTGCAAAACTGAGGGGAGGGCTATCCCTGGTACTGCAGAAGTCACTCTCTTGCTGTTGAGAAACTGAAATGCAAAGAACCACAAACTTCTGTAATGACAGCAGTGGCACATAATAAATTAAAAACCACAATCCAACCCACAGTGAAATGTTAGATGTCTGGCCCCAAAAGTGTACTCCTCACAACAATTCTTAGAAAAGGCTTAGATCAGGTAAAGTAATCTTTGGTTAGCATTAAAATTCATGACTGTTAATACATCATTGTAATGATAGGTCAGAAAATTCCATAAAAATCAACAAAAATGCTGTGACATGGTAAGATACTAGCATCAAAAAGGACAAAGTCTGTAAGCCAACTCTAGATTGAAAGATAAATTCCTGGGATGCTGCACGTTTGTCCAGTTACATATAACAAACTTCAGATAATGTAACAAAAACTCTCTTCTTACCCCAAGACTTGATTTTTTTTTCAATAGCTCTTTACTGGCAACTAGTCCTTAGTAAGTTAGTCATTACTGTATTGAAGAGAGACACTGACTACCTGAATAATTTAGTCAAAATTTGTTACTTTTTATTACTCCACAGCTTTGCAAGAGAGAAAAGAAATCACATCAAGACTCATGATTATTCTTGTCCTTTAGATAAAAAACAGAACTGAGACTGAAAAAAACAATGTGCTTTTTTACAAGTGAAATTAAAGAGTTAATATGCAATTATTGAAAAATTATTTTACAAAATAGCAAAATCTGAGTTGGACAGAAATAGGTGCATATAAAGAACTGAAGGTAAACAGCTCTGGGTATTGCTGGTAACTACTAAACCTTTTCACATTTTTCTGCCCTAGTCTTTCTATAGCAAATCTGTATCACTTTGTGGAGCTTTTAGGTATTCTCTTTCTTTCTTCTAATTCATAATCAACAGCAACACTATACTCTGGAGATATTCAATAATTCTAAAAATCAGATCCAGGCACAGAGACAAACACAATCATTGAATACTTTTAATTTGCAACTGTTTCTTTTAGCAATATAATTAAGGTGTCCCTATATTTTTGCAGAATCATCTCTTTATTTCCAAGAAGGATATGTTCTTCTTACAAATCTGCAGTTCTATGACATATAGTATTCCCCTTCCCTTCCCTGTCTTTCCCTTCCCTGCCCTTCCCTGCCCTGCTCTTCCCTGTCCTGCCCTTCCCTTCCCTGCCCTTCTCTTCCCTGCCCTGCCCTGCATTTCCCCTTCCCCTTTACTTTTTCTTCTCTTTTTTCTTTTTAAGTTACATAAATATATTTCATAATGTTATTTCTTTTTTTTAAGGTACCCTTGAATATTGCAACTATACATTTGCTAGATGTTATAAACATTATTTTTTTGCGTTAATCTAGAAATACATGGGACTGCATCTTAGAATTGAATATTCATTAGAATAATCTAAGTATTTACACATGCATATTTTTATGGTAAACTTTATTTAAGACATATATCTGAGTTCTTCAAAAACATATTTTTCAATAAAGATGTGGTGCACTTCTCTTGCAGAAATGTCAAGTACTTGGTCATTGAAAGACATATTTTTTTTCTCAGATTTTTGGGGTTTTTTTCAGAAGCCATAAAAGGTTTAGATTTTTTTTTTTGTAGTTCTTACTAATTTGATGATTTGCTACTTCTTAGTGCTTCAATTCCATTAGCCTTAATTTGCTTTGCAATAGAACTGCCATTAAGTCTAAATCAGTTACTTGTCTGGATCGTTTCATATTTAGTTCTGAGAACCTGAAACAGAAACTTGCTTTATGTGGCTTTACTGGTTTTGGCTGGTATAGATTTAATTTTCTTCATAATAGGTTGTATGGTGTCATATTTTGGATTTGTGACCAAAACTGTGTTGATAACACACGCCTACTTTAGCTTTTGCAAGAGAGGGAGAGAAAGAAACCACATACCTTCTTACACAAGGGAAACTCATCCAGTCAGAGACGTAGGATGTTTGCCCAAACCTTAAATGACCAAGTATCCTTACAGGTTCCAATAGGGACAGCATGTGCCCTCATGTCGTTAAGTCCGTCTATTCAGCTAGGAAATACTATGGCTTATCTTGGGGATATATAAATATGGGTATGGATGTGCATAGTGCATTGTGTGTATAGGGAAGCATTGTTCTTAATCTCTGAATAGGATAATGGATAAGTGCCTGGAAATCATACAGTCCAGTTACAATGCAGTACCCTCCATGGGCTAACAAATACCACTAACAATCAGACATAGTTTAAGAGTGTTCAGTGATATAGACAGAGTAATAAAATACAGCCTACTACCACCTCTGACAGTATAGTTTCTTACTGCTGTAAGACCAGAGGCCAGGTGGTAACTGAGCACAGCTTTGATTTTTAAGATAACTCCTATACAAATTAGTCATTTTCCATTAAAAAAACCCCTCTTTATAGTATATACTTAACAGAGCTAACCTCGAACATCCAACTATTCTATGGCATTTTTGTTCTCCTTCTGTGCTTTCACTCTGGAAACCTGGGTTTAAACACTCTGTTGTGAAAAGGAAAGGAGATGCATCACCACTGTATTTCCATGGTAACTACCATCAGCCAGGCAGCAGGCCAAGGTTTGTGTTTGGAAGCTAACACACAGGTCTTGCCTTGCTCTGCTATCAGTGAAGTTTCACAGACTTAACAAAGTGTTTGATGACACCAGTTCCCTAGACCAAAAAGAACCCATCCCAACCCTCAAAGAAACCAACCTAGAAAGAAGAATATTTAATCACTACTGTAAACATCTGGGAGAAATACACTGAGATCTGATGGCAGCTAAGAAAAAGAGACAATATGGTTCTTTGGGTCCTTATGAGAGGCAGCTTCTGTCCTCGTGGCTTTCAAAGGGAGGATTAAGAATAATTCTTTAGGCAATAGATTATGGTAATAATTCCCTTTCATCTTCTCTCTCTCTGTCATTCATTTATTGCTCCATGTTACAATGACATTTTTGCAGATGAGTTCACATACATTTATTAAATCCTCTATTTCTTTACTTTACAAAAAATGATTTGCAATGTAAAGTAGAAATTTGTTCATCTGCCTTCTCAAATCGAGACCATGTGCAAATTCCTGATTCATCTGTTCTTCATACAGTATTGAATCAGCAGTATTGTTTCAGCATTAGAAGATTTTGTTTCTTTCTGTGCTTGTAAAGGCAACTGGCTGTATTTCATGCTGCCTTTGAAATGCGTATTATTTTTATAAGTCATTCTTCCCCGTTACGGGAACAGCATAGTACTTTATAGACAAAAGATAAATGGCTAAGTTCAAGGCACAGAAGTAACAGGAATTGCAAACCGTTCTATCCTATGTTACTAAAGACATATTCAGAGAAGACAGAAAAAGAGAATGCTGTTTTAGCTCTACTTGCCCTCAAAGATTCAATAAGTTTCTATTTTCTCAGAGGTATACAGGAATTTATTTAGTTGTTACTAGAAATGTACAAACGTGTAACTATATATCCAGGGCTCTTAAAAGTTTCTTACAAAGTTTTTCCTAGGCTCTGTTAGTTTACATGATTTTACACATAAAGAATTAACTTAAATCATACAAAATCTACATCACGTGTCGGAAACTTTCTAAGTAAATACATTCTGGCTGGACCTAGAGCTGTTTAGTTTACGTGTTCAAAAATATGAAGGGAAAACATATCAAAAACTGCTTCACTGATTGGGAAGGTTGTATTGGACTAATACTCAAGAACTGTAGTCAGAAATAACTGTAGTGCCCAGTGGTACACCATCTTAGTGGTTAAATTGAGAGTCTGGCTTCTCTTTCACTTCGTTTCTTTTGAATAAATCCATCCAGCTCTGTACTGCACAAAGTCTTTTGACAGAGGTTAATGCAGAAAGGAGAATGCATTTGTTTGTTTTCTACAGTAAATCTGGGCATTATAGCCTTCGTAGCAGAAAGTCTATGGAAAAGAAATGAGGTGATAGTCCAAGGTCCCACACCAACATCTCATCCTTATGCAAGTTGTGGATGCATCTGATTTACCCTTGAACACAAAAGTGGTATACACTTACTTTTCTGCGCAGAATTTCTTGATGGTAGAGTCACTGGAAATATGGCAATCCTACCCTTTCTTTACACGTTTTTGAAACAGCAATGAAATTCTCACAGGTAAAAGGTAATCTACCTTTTATTTCTCTATCAAAACCGTGCAGAAGATGGTTTAAGAACCCAGACATTTTAATAAAACGTGGTTATATCTAAACTCTATGGTTTCTACTTTTGAGGGTTTTTTAAGTTACTATCATTAATAATTAAGTACTCAGCCTGTATAGAGTCATTTTTATAATCAAAAGATAAGGGATTCAGAAGAACTTCCAGCTATATCTAAGGGTTACATAAAGCCACTGTCTTAAACAAATTACGTCCTCTGGGGTTGGTGCAGTCAGCAGTCACCCACACAGTACAGGGCTGAAATGCTGAACACTGTTTTTAATCCTCTTCCCACTTTAAAACTACTGGTGGGAGCTACTGAGCAAGGACTCCCACTCATTTCAAATTTGACGTTTCTTACAGAAGAAACTAGAGCCAAATAGGAGAAACAGTGACTGATCAACAATTTCAGAGCAGTAGGTTCTTCAAACTCTCTTCTTTTTCGATCATTCTCAAAACAGGTAAGATTTTCTCACTAATAATTTCCTTTTGGAATTTCATACCTGCGAAACAGGTTTGAGATTTTCAAACAGTCTCTTAAACTGTCAATTCCTCTTTAATTTCAGTAGGATTTGGGTACTTAAATTCCCCACCGCTCTTTGAAAAGACTGCCATAGATGTGAGCGTAATAGAAGGGCTGCAAAATATTCCTTATATGTTTTTCTGCTACAGAAACAACAGTTCTAGTTGCTTTAAATAAATTACCACCTACAAGCTTTTGATTGTTTTGTTGTTGTTTCTGTAATTCACTGTTGTTCAAAAGTATCTACCTACCACATCTTGCTTATCCAGGCCAGGCTGACAAATGTAGGCTCCTTCATCTGAATCACTTGTTAAACCTCTGCCTACACCTTTTAAGAGGTACAAGACTAGTTTTGTCTCTATAATGAGAACAAATGGACAATTCAGGCTCAAAATTGCTTTGTTCACTCTCTTCTTTTTTTCTGTTTATCCTCCCAAACATGGAAAAAAATAGACTTTTTTTTTTAATGAATGGAACTGCTTGGTTTAAAACAGTAAAGGGGAGCAAGTAAAGACCTCCAGATCTCTGGTAACATGAGGTTATTTTCAATTTAGATGTGGCGTTTTCAAAGGGTTTTCTTATTTTTTTTTACTGTAATAGATCAGAAACCTATTTTAAGCTCATCTACAAAATACAATGCAATCCAAAATGCCTGGCTCACACAGTATGAAAAGTTTTCTCTTCTCCCCATCTTCTGTAGTTTTTCGAATGCTTTCTTTGCACCTGTAGCATTTCAGTGTGCCCTGAGGGTCAAAATAAATCTGGAACAAGGATAGGCCAAAACAAGGGCTAGGCCACATCGCAAAGGCACATCTGCAGCTTCCAAACAAGATTCCCAGCTTCCGACTGTTCCTATTTTGCCCAGGAGGAGGGTCTCACTGAAATAAATCCTGGTGGTTTATAGCCAGTTCCTATTTGGCACAGCTCTGATGCTTCCTACCAAAACACGCAGAAAGAGAAACTACTACACACAGCACTTAGAATTATAACACTGAGGGATGACACAGTATTACAAACTGCAGTCAAAAGTTCTCAGTTTGTAGGGTGGGGGTGTCCAAACATTTTTTTTTGTAAATAACTTCTTTAGTGATGACCAGACTCCTGAGGACCAAAAACACTTGAAATAAGCAAAACAGTGGAGATCTTTCTTTTAAAACTTTTTTTGAAACTTTTTTCGTTAAAACATAGTGTTTAGAAAACTGATGATAACCCATATTTTTTATGATATTTCAATGTTATTATTATATTTATTATCATTGAGGTCAGATGGGAGCCCAGAATCCTGTCATCACACTGAAAAAAATGGGGAATCCTATTGCAACCAGTCAGACAGTTTTCTAGCGCACCACTCATTGCTGCCATCCCAAAATATACATAACGGTTTGCAGAACTCTGAGCAACCTAAAGAAATAGAATTACCAAGCAGAGTTTGCAAGACAAAGTGGCTGCTTCATTGAAACAGAACAGGGGAGACATCCAATGGACCCTCATGTTTATTACAGACAATTATTTCCTATAATTTCTTATGCCTGCTTTACGTTATATTTAACTGCACCTCCTGGTCACACCCTGAAGATTGCTACATTTTCAGTCACCATGCACCTGTAGGCAATGCTCTCAACATTGAACTCCCCAACATGCCGTCATTGGGTTTTCTCAGTTTCAATGCATCTTAGAGTGTTCACACATCATTGCATACCACAGGATCCATCCATTTTGGAAAAAAAAAAGGACATTCTTTCCAATTTACTACAAGGTTTTCATTTGAATGTCTCTGGATTTTAGGATTCAGTTACATCAAAACTTATTAGTTCTTCGAAATGCCATCTGCTACTGCCTCTTTCTGAACTGCTCCAATTTTTTTTCATAGATGACTTCTTCTTCCACAAATATGCTTTCTGCAGAAATATTCACATGGATCAAAAATTTCCTTTGTATACTGGAACCTGACATATTTATTTTTTATAACTGATCTTTAAAAACAACCAAAAGTGAAGGCAAAGGACAGCACTACAGTGAAACCCTGCACGGAGAGCTTTCTGTGCTGTTTCTCACATCAATTCTGCACAAGTATTGGGCATGATGGAGCCACAGGATCAGCTAACAGATTCCATTAATATTTTCCTTTCTATCTGATAATTAGAGTTGCTTATATAAATATTTCCCAGGAAATTAATGGTATTCAGAATGCAAGTATGGCATAAATGTTGGCCTATAGAGCTAAAGAATATTGCTTTTCTATTTGTAAATTCCTCAGGAAAAGCACAAAAGAGCAAAAGAAATATCTTTAGGTCCTTGCTCAAGCAAAACTCAACAATTTCACTAAAAGAGATGAAAATTTGCATGTGGGGTTGTTGCTGTATATAGGCACAAACTGTTACCAGATAATTTATTCTAAACGGGTTCTTTATTTGGTGTGGGAACCTCTCCAGTTGAACTGCAAATAAAAATTGCTGAAGTCAAACTCTTGTAAAATTTTTGCTTTCTTTTGAGTTCTTAACATATTTTGTTCTGGATGAATGTATTGGTGACTGAAAATTAGTAAATTCAGGTTTGCAAATGCACTCTTATGAGACCAAATAGAGCAGAAAGTAGCAGCTGGTATGCAGAGCAGAAAAATGGCTCCAGTTACATATAATGCTCAATACTCTTGGACATAGCAACACACCAGTGATCTATGCTCTTGTAATGCCACGGTTTCACTTGTTAGATTTCACCAAAGTTAACTTCATAGAAAATGAATTTGGACAAAAAAAAATCCAAAATACTCCTTGCGTTGTTGACAACTGCAAAGAATTTTTCAATTACTCTATGGTTGTGATATAAGAAGGTTTTCACTGAGTTTCTGGTCAATCTCAACTCAGGCAAAATTTCATAGCAATTCAAGGGGAAGCATTCACCTTTGTGGTGCCAGGTAAAGAACAGATCTCTAGATGTGGCTTTTAATGCTCATTTCTCTCTTGCTCTTTTACTCTGGGCAGGTCCTAGTAGGCAAATTATTCTCATAACTTCTTTGCCAATCAGTAATTCAAAGAACTTCTAAAAATATACAAGCAGAGAATATAGAAGCCCAAAGGGCACAAATACGTAAAAAATACAGAAATCCAGTAGTAGGTTGTGTCTCTGAGTGCACTGCCAAGCTCTCTTACTCCTGATTAATGTCTCTGTCAAACATCGTACAGGTTGCTGGATACAGACTCAAAAAAAAAAATCACATCTAGTATTCTTTTCCAAATGGAACAACATGCTTGTCAAAGCATTATTTAATATTTTTTGAAGTATTGACATAATGACTGCAAAAAGGGGGATCCATATTGCCATGTAAAACATGCTGCCTATTGAACTGAGGAGGGTCTATAGCTGAACTGAAGCATATTGCAAGAACCACCCACTATGACAAAGGGGCAAGGTAAGAGTTTTTGCAAGGCAGTGGTCATGACTTGTAGTATGAAGCTAGCTAATTTCAGTACACACTTCCATGCTGAAGAGAGAAGCCCATTCACTTGCCCCACACTCAGGAAACTTTGGGCAACCAATAGCTTTCCGATTTAGCAATTCTTCTGCTTGGTTCATGATAAAGTTTCTGAATGTTTCTCCTCTTGTGCTGCAAGGCGTAAAGTTTATAAGATATTGATTTATAGTAACTATTTTTATCACACACCAAGTAGAATACACCCAGTGAGTTAACAGGCACCTATAGATATTTGCAGTTTCTTCTAGAATTCTATAAACATTTTTATCATAAATTAATTTAAAGCATCAGTTCAACTTTACAGACACTACAGGGCATTACAAACTTCTAACGCAAATAAATCCTAGACAAATGGAGTAGGAAAGATTCCCAGCAAGACTTCTTTGCTGTTCACAACGCTTCTACAGAGTCAGCGCTGACCAATAAAGCCAGTAAATCCCAAGACAATTGTGCTTTTTTCTAACAGCAAGAGTATCTTAGATAAGTAATAGTGAGCTATTTTTTTCTTTTATGTTGAGAAGCGTGACTCACAATATTTCACATAGGTACAAGTTCTCCTATCTCAATATTACCACATTATGATCTTTCTAAATGACAAACAACTTCAGCAAGGCAGCACATCTCTGGTGAACACCACAGTTTGCCACAAGTCTCTGCTCTTTTTATGATGCTAAAGGACACAAATAATGACAATAGATGGTTCTCAGGCATGAGAAGCGAACCATTTTTGTGTCGGTGTAACTACATAGGTTCATAGCAGAACTATTTGAAAACTGAAAACAAACACTTTGAAAGTTAGAGTCACTCTATACATCAGTATAAAGTTCCTTGAAAGTAACTTATGTTAGTCTTTCTGTATAAAATAGATGTAGTGAAGCAGATTCATTGTCCTGGAAGCTCTTCCTCTGCAACACAAGATGGTATTACTTTAACTGCAATAAAATCATACAGTGGCACATAATTACAGTATGTACTTCATCCATTTTTTCTAAAGAAAGAAAGATCTCATAAAACATGCAGATCTAACCGAACATTCCTGTTTGTCTGCCGTAAATACAGGAATGAAAAGCAAGGACTATGTAGGTAATATGTGCCAATAGCTTTCCATCAGTGTGCAAATACCATGCTCCGGTGGGTGATATTTTATTTCTTCCTCCTTTCCACAACCAACATACAGATCAGCAACAATCCCTTCCACTCATTTTGAGGAGACAAGAGCAGTACAACAATTCATCTCTTAGTCACATCCTCCTCACTACCCACCCAGTGTTTCTCTCCTTGCAGTTTGCCCCCTGTCTTGCTCTTTGGAAGATCTTTCACTTCTTATTTCCCCTCACTTATTCTAACATAATACTGCCTTTCTCTTTAACCCATGACCGATTTTTCAGCTTGCTTTATTTTTAAGGCTTACCTTCCGGCCCCTGGAAAATATAACAAAAATAAAAAAATTAAAACAAGAGTGTGAATAACCAGCTGCCTATAGAAGTCACAGGCATGAACTAAGGCAGAAACTGAATGAAACAAGAAAAGGTAGATGAATTTGCCTATAGTCCAAAATCTTCCCAAATGGTGTTTTTTGACAAACAAACATAATGAGTCATATTCATATGTCTTCTTAATGGTGTTCAGGTTTAACATCGTCATCATTCTCCTATTCTAGAAGAAAGATAAAAAATTGTGAAAAGCTATTTTTTTGCCTTTGAGTGGCTAAAAAACAAAAAGCTTTTTCATATTAAGGATATATATTGCAATTCACCAGCAACATTTGAAGTGTATTTGCATAAATATTAAATGAATTTATCTTAAATGTTCCTCCAGGTATACAAGTATTTTTGATTTTTAATTTTAAAAACAAATGGATTTTTTCTCTGACATAAACGTATTGAGTGTGTGAATTATGCATTTATTCAGCTCAATAATAGGTAACCTTTTACCACACTCACCCCTCCAGCATGAATTTCGATACAAAAAAAAATGTTGCATTATTTTTATGTTTTATTCCCAGCAAATAAGCTTGACATCTCTGTATTAACTTATATTTCTGTTCTGGGTAGACAGAGGAACCAGTTCTTCACTTCCAAGAGTTGTGTGCATATAGGTACTAGCAAATCCCTTTTTTCCTGTTAAAAAAAAATATATATAAATGAACCAGACTTGTAACAATTATTTCTTTTCTTACTTTAAATTATTTACCTTTCGCTTAACGTGTTCTTTGTAACTCAGACAGTTTTTATCAAGTTCAATAGAGGCTTGAGCATCCTGTTGTCTAGTTTATTAATATATGTCTCCAACAAATTTCTGGGTAATGGAAAATAAAATAAATATTGTGGTGAATCTTGATTAATCAAGAATTGTTTACAGTAAGTTAAAGAATATTAATTCTTTTCTGATTCAGATAGCCATTGTTGCTAGCAGAGCAAAGTTGTGGGGGGAAATCCTGTAAGTAAGCAAATTTGTTGTAAACTTACTCTCCTGCAAATAGCTTTTACATAAGCTCAAATATCCATATATCATACATCAAAAAATTAGATGAAAATTACCTAATGTAAGAGAAATGGATTAATCTATAATGTTCGAAGTTGTACTCTCATCCTGCTCCTATTGAAGAAAAGCTTGGGTATAGAACATACACTTTAAAAAAGGCAACGCAATCTCTTTCTTGGACATCTCATTTTTGCTGCCGGAAACAACATGCAATTATTATTGGGCCATATACTTAGACATGGAATTTCAGATATGCTTTAAAAGAAACACCATCTTTGCAATTTCACTACAGTACAAGAAACTAGAACTGAGTATCAGCATGAGCCAGCAGCAAGCTTTGCAACTATATTCGGATTCTGGACAAACACTGACAAACAAACCATTCCCTAAGCTATCCAGACCATATCCTGGGTTGCATCAAAAGAAGTGTGAGAAGAAGATTGAGGGAAGAGATTCTTCCACTCTACTCCGCTCTTATGAAACCTCATCTGGAGTATTGCACTCAGTTCTGGAGTCCTTACCACAAGAGGAATGTGGTTCTGTTAAAACGAGTCCAGAGGAGGGATATGAAAGTGATCAGAGGGCTGAAGCACCTCCCTTATGAGGACAGCCTAAAGTAGAGAACTGTCAGGAGAGACCTTAGAGCAATTTCCCAGTACCTAAGAGAGTCTATGGGAAAGATGGGGAGGGACTCTATCAGGGAGTGTAGTAGGACAAGGTTAATGGTTTTAAGCTGAAAGAGGGTAGATTTAGATTAGGTATTAGGAGAAATTTTTTACTGTGAGGGTGGTGAGGCACTGGAAAATGTTGCCCAGAGAAGTCATAGATGCCCCATCAAAACCAGGCTGGATGAGGCTTTGAGCAACCTGATCTAGTGGAAGGTGTCCCTGCCCATGGCAAGGGGGTTGGAGCTAAATAATATTTAAGATTCCTTGCAACCCAAATCATTCTATGATTTTTTAAATTATAATTAGTTTTGTATTTACTCATTTGACAGAGAAGGATGTTTAAGTATTAAAAAAAGGTGCAAAACATACTATTCACCAGTAATTTTGCATTGCAAAATAAGAGTTCAGAGCAAAACTGTTATAATTAGATGTAATGATTGTATGCCTATGTGATTCACTAAAGTATTTTTCTCAATTTTATGTAAACCGGTTTGGAATTCTATAATTTTCTATTTATGTATCCAGGGGCTTAACTACAGTATTTTGTACAATACAATAGAGAAATTATTCAACTGAAGGAGATTAGAGATATCAAAAACTGCAATGTGAGAACTATCTATATATGAGTGAATCTTACAGAAAATGGAGGATTGGCCTAAATGGAGTACTGACCTTGATATACTATCTCTGGATTTCTTCAAAGATTAGCCCCAGGAGAGATCACTGTTTGTGAGCCGTCGAACAGACGTGCAAATGCCATTTTCTGCACAAAGGGAACAAGTTGAACTCAGTATACAATGAAATTTCACAGTATAAATTACAAATTCAAGTCTCTTTCGCAAGATTCAGACCAGAAATGTTAATGTCCTAGTAGAAGTTTAATGTTCAGTGTGCCTTCTGAGACCTCCACATAGATATATGCAGAATTGGCTTTAACGGGATGTAGACATTCTACAGAACACAGAAGGCTATAAAGTTACATTTTTTATGTTGTAAAGAGGAATGCACATTTTACAAAATCAAAAGTAGGATGGAAGTCTATCCTAGACACAGGAAAAACTGAAAGCCTTTCTTTTGAAAACTAAAATTTTAATGGTAAATCTATCTATCATTCCTCAACTTTTTCTATTACAACTCTATTTCTATTTTCATGTCCTAGACATACACAAAAAACCCACACGACAGCCAAGACATACACAGACCTGCTAGTCAGACTGTCAAAAGATAGAGGATTTTAAAATGATATAGAGATTGTAGTGGACGTCTTGCACAAAAAGAACATCCAAATGACTGACCAAAAAAGGGTCAACAGAGAATAAACTCAGCAGACCTGTAGTTCTAAACCTTAGTCTAAACCTTGTGGCATCTCATGAAAGATGACTCTGTTCAAACTTACACTCTGGCATCCCAGAGTGTCAGTCCTCTATCTGTCTTTATTCGGAGGACCTGGCCGCTCAACAACACTGCTCAGTAGAGGAACACAAACGTCACATCAAGACAAATTAAGAATAGCTCCTACTCGATGTTTGTAATTTGCATTTCAATATGATGACAGAAATCATTGCCACTTTTTAGAAATCATTAGTACAGCTGCATCAAGCACCAGAAACAACAGCTTCAGAGGATGTACTCGCCTGGAAAAACAGAACAAAGAGACCTTTACAAAAGATTCCCCAGTACTGTTTATTTAGATCTACCTGCTTGATTTGAAGAAACCTAGTATGCCATGTAGGTTTATCAAACCAGCAGCCATTTCTGCTCTTTTCATGACTTTTCCAATGACACAATGCTAAAATACCTTATAAAGGGGTGTTTAAGTTGTTCACACCTATGGAAAATCCAGTCCATGGCTGATTCTGTATTTGGCTCTTAGGATTCTCCCAGGACCAGCTTCTAAGCCCGCAGGTACCTACACTTCCTTATAGGTGTGCTCTTCTTAGTGATGATGGTTTCTGTGGTGTGGATGGGAAGGGTACATCACAAAAGGAAGAGTGGCCAAAAGCATTTATCTTTTCAAGATGCCATACTACTGGGTGACAATCTAGCTACATTCCAAGTATAACCTGAATTTCATCTTAATCAGGTAACAAAAGTAAATGAACATGCCTCCCTTACCCCAAGTCTTTCCAAGCAGCACTACTATATTTAATCTCTTGACATAAATTCCTGTTCTGTTTTCATTTTTTTTATTTAATGAAAAGGACCAGATCCTTCAGCTCTTTCCTGAAACCTCTTGAATTGATAGATACAGTGGAATAATGATTTTCCACCAGCGGGTGTCAAAAGGCAGAACAGGTAGTACTAAAATCCATCCCAAGCTGCCATCATGGAGCTTCAACACTGTGATCAGAGCAGACTCCACAGGATATTAGTGACTTCGTTGAGAAGTGTCTCTTTTTCTGGCAGCTGCTAAGTGGCCATCTGGTGCTCCAGTTACACCATCACTGCAGCAAAGCAGTGTGTCACAGGAGTGGCACACAGGGCTGATGCAGTGCTTGATGCTTATGCTTGCAGCCTCATTTGTGTGAAGAACTCAGACACCCACCTAAATATGGTTATGTGAGCACTGCTTAAAGCATGCATTGCGTAAATATTGGCACTGACTAATCTCTGAAACATGAGAAAGGCAGGGTAATTTAATAGTAAACATACTTCTCTGAGTAGTCCTCATATATTCCCAACTTGCTCAGAGTTTTTCACCTTCTGACCATGTCAGGCTTCTTTGACAGAGGTCATGTCAGGCGTCCTCTCCTCTTCTGTTTGAAGCCTGAGAGATAATGAGAGTTTGTGCTGGGTTCTGCAGAATAAAACACAATCAACCTAAATAAAGTAATCAAGTCAGAAAAGCACACGTGGAAAACACATCCTATTTCAAGGTACATGGTGAGTAAGAAATTGATTACATGCAACAGGGACATAGCCTGTAACAGCAAAGGTCCAATACACTTTGGTGACTTAACTGGTACATTTTGTACCATGGCTGAACATCCCTGCACTTTCTACCTGAAGAGATGATGAGAGAGAGCACAAGTAAATCATGTCAGTTCTGGACCCTTTAACTACATCCACAGACTTAATCATACAGATGGAGACAAAAGGATGGTGTTTTAAAGACTGGCCCTTCTTATTTAAAAGGAAGTGGATTTTAAAATTATTGATTCAAAAAATTAACAAAAATTAGGACAGTTTCCTCCTGGAGAGAAAGCTTCATGATCACTGGTGAGGGGCAAACTGGAAGTTTGCCATCAAATGTCATGAAAATAATGGAAGATCATCCCTTTCACAGAGTGTAGTAGGGGAGGATTTTCTTTCAAAATATGTGCTAAGACTAAGGAACAGGTAGTAAACATTCCATCTCCTTGTCACAACAGATATTTAGGTGTTGTGGCAAAAAAAAGTATTAATGAATATTGAACAGTACATCATCAATCAGATCTAAGGCAATTTTACCATCTTCAGAGTCAGGTGGCTTGACTAAGCCACCTGAAGAAACTATCAACAGAGATGTATTTAGTGGGTAACAGCTGAGGGCCAATTCACAAATGAAAGTTATTGATTGAAGAACAATTATTTTCCTTGTTTCCCTCATCCTGAAAAAAAAAGAAAGCCCAAGACTGGGCAAGTATACAGCACCAGAGAGAATAAGAACAGTATGAGGCAGTAATAAATTCCAATCATTTTACTTGAGTGGATAAACACTGTAAATCATATGGGCAACTACAGTAATTTGTTGTATGGATGGTTATTGGATGTAAGTGAACGGAACACCACATGAGGCCTTATTCATGGACAATTATACTTCTTCAGAAGCAATGTGGCACAAGTGGATATTGAATAGATACAAAACACATTTTTATTATTTGTAATACTAATAATTATTACACTATTTTTTTTCTCTCTGACAACCAGAAAGCAGCAGACAAACAGAATGCAGTTCAGGACACAAGACTAGAAAAGATATGCAGAGTAGTGCAGCAGCACAAAGACCCTTACAATCCTGTGTGATCTGGCACACGGTTAGTTGGATGCTTCAGCAAAATTATTCTTGTTGTCCATGAGCTAAAGGACAACACTAAAGGAGGAGTGTTGAACTGTGGGGTTCTTTGTACCAAGTTTCTCAATGTGGTGTTATTCCAATGCACGGAGCAGAGCATACAGATTCCAAGGACAGCCTTATGTCACATGTTTGGGGTTCAACATAACCAATTACATTTAAGATAACAGCTGGTATCAATCCCACTGTGTCTTCCCTTTGGCCATATCTTTGTGTTAGAGCCTCAAAGTCTTACCCCAGGGATGATCTTGGGGTCACAACTGCTATGAAAGATGGTCAGAGCTGGAGAAGGCCTTTAAAAGGATGCTGCTTTTTACGCATTGCATTTCTTGTGCTTTAGATAAGTGCACATTTCTTGGCTGTAAATCTAAAGTAATGATGAAGACCATGTACTCGAATGAACCTTGCTCAGAATAGATAATTACTATTAAGGAGAGAATGGGAAATAGTGATAAAGTCATAAAGAAATTTAATTAAGTACAAAATCCAGAGACTACAGCCTACCCGACTTGCTGAAATCTTAGCAAGAAAAAAAATACTAGTTTTCATTTTAATTCAAGGAATAATATTTAAAAAACTCACCAATGAGGGAAAAGGTTTGTCACACTGAAATATACAAGATTAACAGCAGGACAGGAAAAGGCTTAGGAATTTTTAAACAGGCAATAAAGTTAAATTCTGCTTTTAATACATTATGTGCATCAGCAGAGCATTAGAGCAGTACACTTGCTTGTTAGGTAACTAGTGAGAATATATTCCTTGAAAATCTCAAACCAAAAGCTTTGTGCATTATTAAGTTACAGCATAACATAAGAGTGTGATATAAACCCTTTTAAGGCTATGAACACGGCAATAGAGCTCTTCAGATCAAGCAAGTGATGTCTATAACAGAAGGTGAAAAAAAGAAGATCCTTCAAACAGAATACATTTTTCTCCATCTTGCTTTCCATCAAAGGGGTTAAATCAATCAATAAATCAATCAATCATGTATGTAAAATATATAATAATGTATGTCGCAGAGGTGATCTGCTCCAGTGCAGGTGCAGTGCAGGTGTGCTACAACAGACCAGGGGATCACAGCGTACAGAGGAATTTCCTGAGCCAGAGAAACTCCAGGGGAGCACAGAGACTTGTGGAGTCCTGCCATGAAGCACCAGCTCTTGCAAGGGCAGCTGACAAAGCATGGATGGGGACAGCAGTAACGGCAGGCACCCCCACTCCCACAAAAGAGACTGAAGACTTACCACCTGCTATGGAAACAGTACAACTTTCTTAGGAAGCCATCTATGAAAAATATACATACTATTACTCTTTAAAAAGGTTCATTGAAGTTACTTGAGAATTCCTCTACTGCCAGATATGAAGATGGTTGAGAAATTCAAGGAGTTCTTCAGCACAAAGCTACCTGTTCTTTCTGCAGTGTAATACCAAATACACTCAAAACACGCCATACACGTTAACTAGGGGCACAGTCTGTCATACCACTTTGTTATATGGCATCCCAACAGGTTGCAGGACATGCACTAGCCTTCCTGTGCCGCAGGTGAAGGTATTAGTTATAAGAAAGACTTTGGCAAAATAACTCATCATTTGCGCAAAACATGCAAGAAATGCTTTTATATGGATGTCTAATGTATACTTAATAAACTTGGAAAAGACTTCCACACAAACAGCAGAGCCCATAATAAAGCACAGAGTAAGTTAGATTCATGTGGCATTACCTTCAGCAATTACCAAAGTGTTGACAGCTTTTGCCAAAGTGACTAAATAAGCCAAAGGTAGAAAGAGAAGTGGAAATTCAATTACTTATTTTAACTTTTACAACATATTGCCTCCTGAAGATTAGATTTTTCTTTTAGGCTACTTCAATATAAAAGACAGAAACTGTATTGTTTTCCTTTCCATAAACAAGTCTCTAGACTTGAATAATGTCTAATTTCACTAATGAGGCAAAACAAAGAGCCTGATATCTACAAGGAGCTCGGCAGCTATAAGTTTTCAGATTAGAAAGGCTTATTATAGAGCCTTGCTTCTGACAAAGTACATATCAATTGATAAGTCATGTCTGCACGCAAAGCAAAGACTTGTTTAAGGCTGAAAAGGATGTATGTCTAAGGCTGGAAATTCAGTACTCACCATTTTATAACTCAGCAATAAAACTAAATGAGTACCTAAAGGAGGCCTCAGTAGAAGTACTGTAACTTAGAAAAGTTAGAAGAGTATAGATAAATCATTAATAATATCAACTCTGAAATGCAACTTAAATACAACAATAGTTTGGTAAATATGTTTACAGTTAAAGTTGTCAGCTTAGTACAGATTTGAAGAGCAAAAGCACATGGCTAAAATGTACTGCAATGGTCAGTGTAAAAATGGTTAAAACCTAGTCCTGTTCTAATAGGAACAAAAAATAACATAGTTTTTAATGAAAACATAATAGAGATTTTAATTTCCCATCAGAATTGATCATCATGCTGGCAATAAAATATTTTCTCTGAGTCATATAAAATTACAAGGTTCCCCTCAAGTCTTTCAAAGAATTATTCCTTAAAGCTGAAATTGCATTTTCATTGATAGAAAAGAGTTTTTCATCATTTAATATTATAGGCTTTCTTGTAGAAGTTTTTATCCAAGACGCCTTCTGATCTGACACTTTTTTCTCCTGGAGTGGCTTATGTCAGGAGATTCAGTGGAAGGTAGAACACTTCTACAGCTCTCTCAAGAGAAGGATATTGTGCCATAAAAGAAAAATAAAAAATGTCTACCTGATGATTAGCTTAGATCATAAAGCTTTTTCTTCTACGGTGCTGAAAGGACAGTTTCATCTTTAGGAAGGCAACAGCTTATTCTTGGATTCTATATCGGCACTTTCTTTATGGAAAATGTTGAAGGTTTAAGGTTTTATTACAGCAGGGTACCAAGACAGAAATCATTTCAGAAGCCGTAAGAGCAAGACATGTCTGCGTCTCTTTAGTACACCATTTCAACCATTTAGTACACCATTTCATTAAATACGTGCCATCCCAATACATCCAAACGTGCATAGAATAGCATTCATTTTAATCTTTTTTCTCCTCAAGCACTCCTTTTTGCAGAAACATAATAATACAATGTGTGTTTGAATTAATATTTAACATACATGGCAAAATATTATCTATATCACTACTCAGTGGATAACTTCATAGTCTTGACTCTTGTTGCAAAAAAATTCATTGTAAGAAACAAAAATGAAAAGGAGGAAGCAATACATAAATGTAATTGCAATGACTAAAAACACTACTTAAAATTGTGCTTGTGTGTGCTGTGTATCGCTAATAATTCTCTACAAAATCTCTCTATTTATTCAAAATTGGATAAAAAATATCTTACTTTCTGGAAATAGTAAAATTCAGTTACGCTTCAGCTACTGGAAAGTACCCATCCCTTTACTGTGTGACTGCACCTGATGAGGATTCTTTATACCTACCTGCACCCTGAATGGCTGACAACAGTTAGGAACATTGACATGAGTGTCCTCAAGGTTAGTATCATTGCAAGGAACCAAACAAGTTTTCATGCATATGATCATCAATGCAGTCAGAAATCCACAGCTTTTCAGCCTCCTGTTCTAAAAATCCTTCAGAAGTTAGAAAAAAATAGAGTTCCTAAAAAGACTGATCTCCTTTCCTCTTCCACATTAACATATGTATCCCGGAAACTATTATCCAGCTTCCTGGTGCATACAGAGGTCCATTGTATCCAGTAGATTAATTGGGTTGTAACTATTGAAGAAGATCACTTTGTTTCTTTACAGTTGCACATGTCAAGAGACAGGACCCAGAAGTGGATCATAAAGTGAATCATACAATACGATAGATAGCAATTTCTTTCCTCATCTCATCTCAACACTTAGAGTACTCAGGGCTTCAGCATACGGCATGTTGTAATTGCAAGGAAAGCACCCTGTGCAGCGTATAGAGAATGGACACGCTGAAGATGCTTCAGCCAGTGGGCACCAGTACTGCTGAACATCAGCAGCTGTGATGGAAGGATGGTTTATCTGCTCTGATGCCAAAGGCTACCTCCAAGCCACCATCGACAGCATGTCTGCTCACCAGGGCATCAAAAGAGGATTTGCATCCCCTTGCTTCTTGAATACACAGCAGTGAGCTGTACCCTTTCCCTGATTTACTTGCTGTCTGACATAATATTTGTCTGTAGTTTAGAAGATTATTCTCAGAGTGATCCCAGCAGTTCTGCTATACCCTGCTGAAATTGTGTTAAACCATCACCATCACAACTCCACTTCTCTAGAGTTCCCATAAAACAGTATTAATGCTCTTTCAAGAAGTGCAGAGCAGGTGTGATATTATACTGTTCCCTTGGTGTTTGTACTTAGCGTAATACTAGTGTGTGTACGGTGTTCTGAGAAAAGAAGTCTGCGGATACTGTGTTCTACTTCACTTTCGCATTTATAAATACTTAACTCTCATTGTATATGAAGATTTTGTAATGCAATACTTTTATGTTGTGCAAGGCACAATGTTGTATAATTGCAAAATCACAGGAGTGTTCAATGCTTGTTGAATTATGAATCCCACCCCAGAACTGGTATATTTACTCAAATGTCCTCTCACTAGTCATTACAAGGGATTCTGTTCCTGTTTGGTTGCTTTCTTGATTGCTTGCCTTGGTTTTTAGAGAGAGCCTAAGAGAATTAAAACACTTTCATACAATAAATTTCAAACCTTGAGTACTCAGCAGAGAAATAAGTGTTTTAAAACATTTATATTCCGGATTAACTAGGGGGAAATCTTACTTCTTTCAAGAACAGGATTAGTCCTCAAATATTGATGGACCACCACTGCATAGCTGGTTAACAGCAACATGTTGCAAAGCTTAATTCCTAATTTAGAAAGATAATTCCACATCTTCCTGAGCTTAAAAGAGAAATGTTATTCTACAGTGTTTTAATTACATTCCCTTTGAAAGGTTAAATTCAGATTCTTAATACAAACCATTCTTAGAAAAGAAAAGACTCCATGAATTTCATCATTTTCATGAGAAAACAAGATTTTAATGCCCCAGGGGCTTATCACGTATCTTTCCTAACTGGCTGTTTTTCATATCATAAATATAAGATTTTATACAAGCTAAACTAAAGATAATATTGAGCTATTATTGGGCTTAGATAATCATTCTGTACCTGCCATCTGCTATCACATCATTATAGAAGGTTATTCTATAAACCTATACAACCAATTTACATTTCCTTCCACTGTGTACCTTTCCAGACTTTCCTCCAAGCAATTCCCTGTTTTAGAAAATCCATCTGCCATCTTCTATCCTCTCGTCCTTTAAAACTCTTACTGCATCAGACCTGAAAATGCCAGTCTGCACTCTTAAGATATAGTATGGCAACTGGTATTTTTGTTAAACATATAAACTATGTATGCCAAAATCTGAAGCCTGTCTCGGTCATTTTTCTCACATCCTATTAGATTTCTAAATATTTTAATTCCCTCATTTTTCAGCTGGCTTTTATCATGGGATGTAGTTCTGTAAATTTTAATTAGCTGAAAACATGTTTGCGGAACAAAATATGGGCTTGCACAAGATCTAAATACAATAATGTCTTTGTCTGAAAGAACTAATAGAGTAAGTTGGATTTTCAAAGATAAATATTTGCAATATTATGATGTTTTGTTAAAAAAAACCACATTTGCCTACTTGTTCATCACAGCCATTTGAAATTTGCTGCTTGTTTCAGTTCTGAAGGGGCCTGCATGGAAAAGAGTGTAGTCAATTTTCCCAATAATGCCACTAATCTACAAAGCATATTCCCTCTCTCAGCAGCCCCATTTTTCTCATAACCTTATACATTTATATACTTTTCTCATAACAAGCATTACTACAAGACTGCTAGCTTAAGTACAAAACTTCTAAAATAAATTAGAAAAAAATAAGGTTAAAAGATAATTTCCATAGAAAGTTTAACCATACTGCAGATATTTTCTCTTCCTTAGTCAGGATGGCAGCTGAATACTTCTGCTACTTACTGCATAATATATAACATGCCTATGTGAACACTGCTGCAGCTCCTGACCTTTTATGTTGTTCATGCTATCTTAATAGATTCATCTGTATTTAATAACCAACATCCATGTACAATATGCTTGTACAGGCATGTTGCATTTGTACAGAAGAGAAAACCTCCAAAAACCTCCACAGCAGCCACTACAAAGAACTGGGTAGAAGAAACATGGATATGACCCACTCATGTCTGAGCACCACCCAAGAGAACCAACTACATAAGATAGCTCAGAGGAAAGCATTGTCTCAACGACTTATGAATATGGCAGTAGATATGTTCATCTTACACATTCAAGGATCTACATAAATCTTGTATAGTACCATGAGCCTTATTCGTTTCTTATCTAATGCACTGCAGTATAAGGTTTAGTTGGAGACTATTTTCTGGAAGGCTAAACCAAGTGGGATCGAGAATGGTTTACATTGAGGTGACTGTTTCTTTACCAGAAAATGACATCTTTAACATATACATTTTTGTAATATTGTTGGTATAATGCAAGATGCAGGGAATCCCCAGACATGGTTTCCTGCCTTCCTTGCTGCGAAGGACACGTTTAGGGAGGATTTACACATACATACCTTCATGAGATGTTAAAGATTTTCATACAGTAGAGATTATTTCTAACAGAGCAATAAAACAAAGGAGACAGTTCAGAGAGTTGTAGCAATAGCAATTCTCCTCTCATTTCAATCTAATGTTCAAAAGCATTTTCCCAGGTATAAACTTCAATTGCTTTCCTTATAACTCAATCCAGACAAGGCACAGAAACTATTTTTAAATGAAACACATTTATTTTGTAATGTTAGGATTAGAGGGGGGAAAAATTCTTAGCTGAAATCCCTCCAGAGAAATATACCCCTTAACCTGTGTATCTGCAGACCTCCACTGAACTTCAAGGGTATCCAAGTTTTTCGTTTCATAGAATCATAGAATCTTCTGGTTGGAAAAGACCTTAGAGACCATCGAGTCCAATCATACCCATCTTCCGCTAAACCATGTCCTTCAAAAACTCATCTACCCATTTTTTTAACACCTCCAGGAACGGTGACTCCACCACCTCCCCAGACAGCCTGTACCAGCACCTGACCACCCTTTTGGCAAAGAAATTCTTCCTAATATCCAGTCTGAACCTCCCATGGTGCAACTTATGGCCATTTCCCCTTGTCCTATCACCTGTCACTTGTGAGAAGAGATCAACAGTCGCTCTGCCACAGCCGCCCTTCAGGCAGCCATAGAGAGTGATGAGGTCTCCCCTCAGTCTCCTCTTCTCCAAGCTAAACAACCCCAGTTCCCTCAGCTGTTTCTCATAAAACTTGTTCTCCAGCCACTTCACCAGCCTTGTTGCCCTTCTCTGGACACACTCCAAAACCTCAATGTCCTTCGTATACTGAGGGGCCCAAAACTGAACACAGTACTCAAGGTGCAGCCACACCAGTGCTGAGTACAGGGGCGCAATTACTTCCCTGGTCCTGTTGGCCACGGTGTTTCTGATACAGGCCAAGATGCCATTGGTCCTCTTGGCCACCTGGGCACACTACTGGCTCATGTTCAGACAGTTGTCAACCAGCACCCACAGGTCCTTCTCCTCCAGGCAGCTCTCCAGCCAGTCTTCCCCAAGCCTGTAACGCTGCATGGGGTTGTTGTGTCCAAGGTGCAGGACTCAGCATTTGACACACAGCTTGGTGTCATCTGCAAACAAAGGGTGCACTCAATCCCTTTGTCCAGGTCATTAATAAAGATATTGAACAGGATTGGACCAAGCACTGAACCCTGGGGAACACCACTCATGACCAGCCTCCAACTGGATTTAACTCCATCCTGCAGAGGGTGTGCCTGTCCAAGTCAATGGCAGCCAGTTTCTCAAGCAGAATATCGTGAGAAAACATGTCAAAATCTTGACAAAAGTCCATGTACACCACATACACAGCCTTCTCCTCATCTATTAACCAGGTAACCTTTGTCATAGAAGGCAATCAGGTTGCTCTGGCAGAACCTGCCTTTCATAAACCCATGTTGACTGGCTATGATCACCTGGCTGTCCTGCATGTGCTGTGTGATAACATTCAATATGATCTGCTCCATCACCTTCCCTGACACTGAGGTCAAGCTGACAGGCCTATAATTCCCTGGATCCTTCCTCCAACCCTTCTTGTAAATGGGAGTTATATTGGCCAGTCTCCAGTCAAGCAATACTTTCCCAGTCAGCCAGGATTGTTGATAGATGAGGGAAAGGGGTATGGCAAGGACCTCTGACAGCTGCCTTAATGTCCTGGTTGTATCCCATCTGGCCCCATAGACTTGCGGACGTCTAATTGGCTGAACAGGTCTCCAAGCAAGTCTTCTTGGAACATTGAGGGTTCACCTTCGCAGATTTCTGGCTCAGGAGGCTTGGACCCCAGAGAACATCTTACCTTACTATTAAAGACCAAAGAAAAGAAGGCGTTAAGTACCTCTGCCTTGTCCTCATCCTTTATTACTACCATTCCCTTTGCATCCAGTAGAGGAGGGAGATTCTCCTTGGTCCTCCTGTTGCTGTTTATATACTTGAAGAAACATTTTTTATTATCTTTCACTGAACTGGCCAGGTGGAGTTCTAGTTGGGCTTTAGGCTTTCTAATTTTTTTTCCTACATGATCTCACCTGCTCCTTGTAATCCTCCTGAGATGTCTGCCCCCTCTTCCAAAGCATGTATATTTTCCTGTTTTACTGAGACCAACACAGAGCTCTCCATTATGCCAAGCTGGCCTTCTTCCCCGCCGATTCGTTTTATGGCACATGGGGATTGCCTGCTCTTGTGCCACTAGAACTTCTTTCTTGAGGAGCATCCAGCCTTCTTGGGCCCCTTTGTCATTTAGAACTGTCTCCCACTAGACTTTATCAAGCAGCCTTCTAAACAATTCAAAGTCTGCCCTCCGGAAGTCCAAGGTGGCAGTTCTGCTGTCCATCCTCCTTACTCCTCCTAGAACTGAGAATTCTATCATCTCGTAATCAGTGAGCCCCAGACATCCTCCAGCCGTCACCTCCCTCACAAGGCCCCCTCTGCTCACAAACAACAGAACCAGTGGGGCACCTTCTCTAGTCGGTTCACTCACCAGTTATTCAGGAAGTTACCTTCCATACACTCGATGAACTTCCGAGACTATTTCATTTCTACTGTATTATACTTCCAGCAGACATCTGGAAGGTTGAAGTCTCTCACAAGAACAAGGGCCAACGATCGCGAGACTTCTCCCAGTTCCTTTTGGAGCATGCTTTGCAAACAGAATGCCAAAATGTGCCAGATATTCAGTTACAATGCCCCTTAAGTCCTTCATTTACCACATATCCTATGTTCCCAAAGATCCTGCCATTTACAAGAGAGAGAATATTAAATCTTAATCTGTTCTGTCTCATAACACGGTTACTTTATCACACAGTCCACAGCAATTGCCAAGTTCAGTTCCTTCAGTGACTCAGCCTTCGCTCAGATTCCCATTAATCCAGAATTCACAGCTGCACCTTGAACTTTTGTTGGCTTTGTTTTCCTTACAAAAATCCCAGGTTTTAAACTTCTTTTGTTTGAAAAGAAGACACTGCAAAGCCTGAAGAAGTGCACTGTTATAGGTGTAAAAAATGAAGTACACTAGGAAATTGACTTTTGGTTCATGGTATGGCAATGGTAATTATTCCTCATTTTACTGATTCAGAATCCAGTTCATGTAGTAAAACCACGCAGTGTAACAGAGATACAATGACATCAAGTTTCAGTACAACATAAGTGTAGCTAGGTCGTTCAGTAGTACTTTTCTATTGGCTACTTTTATATTGAGAATCATATGTATACTGCAATGTTTTAAACTAGAACATATTAAAACATTGCAAAATCTTCTGGTTTATACCTGATTCAAAGGTAAAACCATTCACCCATGTTTCTGTTTTATACAAGTTATTTCTGCGTAGACACATATACTCAACACAGACCTATACAATCCAGTGTATCACATGAAGCTTGTCCACTTCATTGAGTTCTGCAGCATTAGATTAAGCCTAGTCAAACAATTCAGACTTTACTAAGAAACAGGGCAACTCTCTATTTTCCCAAACAGCTCAGTCTGTTAGCTCTGATGGCTTTCTACCTGGGTTAATAAAAAATAAACTCCTCCTCTTTACACCTGCTAAGTTATTTTACATCAGATTTTGTATTACATCCTCAGGGATTATTTAATGACAAGGGATGCGTCAGTCACGAGACATTGTGCAAAGTTTACGAGGTAAGCAGCTTTATGGTTTCCCTGGCTTTTCTCATAAGAGTTGCATAGTAGTGTAATGAAAATGAATGATGAGCTGCCGTTAACTATGGTAGATCTTACATGTCCATCTGTGTAAGAAAGGTCTTGAAAGAGGAAGATGAAAAAAGTACTTGTAAAACAGAGAAGACACACAGAAGGAAAAGCATAAACAGAAAACAGATGAAAACTTCACAGAATTAACAAAATCAGAACAAATAATCTTCCTGACAGAGGAAAAAGGATATAATAGTTTCTGTAAGGAACAACTAAAAAAGTGCAAGCTATCCAAAATGGGGAAAAACCCAGGCAAGGTAGCTGCAGAAAGAAAGAAAAGGATGAGTTTATTAGAAAATTCAAGTAACATAGACTAAAAGACCTCCTTAGCCTTGCAGATGATGAAAAGAAAATCTTTCTGTTCAGAGCAATACAGTAGGGAGCAAAAGAAGCAGATATGTTTCTTCAGTCCACAGCACAAAGCATGAAAGATTGTGTAAGATGCACTTCATCAGCACTTACATTGCCATTTCTCCTTCTGTATTTTTTCGTATTAAGCGTTTGAAACTGGGTGGGAATTATTATATTGTCCTATTTTGTAACGGAAAATGTGTTAGCTGAAGAAAACTATGAAAAAATTCCTACAGTTTTGGTCTCCCAAAATGCAAGACAGAATAGGGAAAAAATAACTACCATTCCTGTAGTATCAATGCTGCTGACAGCTGAAGAGCATGATTTTACAAAAATATGGTCTTCTAATGTGCAGTTATACAGGAAAATCAGGACTATGTACACATGAATGGTTAGTAATAAGCTTCAATGCTTTTTTCTTACAGGCAAGTAAGAAAATTACAGAGTTCACAAAGGCACGGGTGTCTGCCTGAGGTTTTGGAAGTCCAGTGCTGGTTCTTGCTACAAAAGCTTTATTGATGATCTGGATGAGGGGATTGAGTCCATCATCAGCAAGTTTGCAGATGATACCAAGCTGGGAGGAAGGGTTGATCTGTTACAGGGTAGGATGGCCCTACAAAGGGACCTGGACAGACTGGAGACATGGGCCAATTCTAATGGGATGATGTTTAATAAGTCCAAATGTCAGGTACTTCATTTTGGACACAACAATCCCATGCATAGCTATAGACTGGGGACAGAGTGGCTGGAGAGTAGTCAGGCAGAAAGGGACCTGGGAGTGCTGGTTGACAGGAAGCTCAACATGAGCCAGCAGTGTGCCCAGGTGGCCAAGAAGGCCAATGGCATTCTGGCCTGCATCAGGAATAGTGTGGTGAGCAGAACCAGAGAAGTTCTAGTTCCCCTGTACACAGCACTGGTCAGGCCTCATCTTGAATACTGTGTACAGTTCTGGGCCCCCTAGTTTGGGAAAGATGTCAGGATGCTGGAGTGTGTCCATAGAAGGGCAACGAAAATAGTGAAGAGGCTGGAGCACAAGCCCTATGAGGAGTGACTGAGGGAGCTGGGGCTGTTTAGTCTGAAGAAGAGGAGGCTCAGGGGTGACCTCATTGGTCTCTACAACTACCTAAAAGGAGGCTGTAGATGGGCAGGGGTTGGTCTATTCTCTCAGGTGACCAGCGACAGAACTAGAGGGCATGGACTCAAGCTTCGTCAGGGAAAGTTTAGACTTGATGTTAGGAAAAAGTTCTTCACTGAAAGGGTGATTGGCCATTGGAATGTGCTGCCCAGAGAGGTGGTGGAGTCGCCGACCCTGGAGGTGTTTAGGGGGAGACTGGATGAGGCACTGAGTGCCATGGTTTAGATGATGGTGTTAGTGTTGGTGTTAGTGTTGGGATATAGGTTGGACTCGATGATCTCGGAGGTCCTTTCCAACCTTATGATACTGTGATACTGTGATGCTGTGAAAATAAAATAGATTCTCCCATTCTTGCTTGACATGGAGAAGAACAGTTTCTGCAAAACAATTCCTCTCATTGTAATTGTACTGTTTGTAAGAAAAAATTAAATTCACCAACCAGAATGAGGTGTTTGAAATATACACAAAAGAATGCTGTGATGACTAGACCCTTACGTAAGTTATGTCCTATACATAACTTTCATTGATGCTAAAATTGTTTTAGTGTTGTCTAAATGATTTATTAAAAACCTGACTGTCTTAAACTGAAGGTAGTATTATTATTTTGTGTTAGTCCAAAGGGAAGATTTAAAAGTAAAATTACAAAATTCAAGATTGAGGCAACCCCTTAAAAAAATTTGTCTGCACTTATGTTGAGAATCATTAAGATTGAAAACACCTCTAAGATCACCCTGACCAACACCACTATGCCTAATAAAACTATATCCCAAAGTGTCACAGCTACACGTGTTTTGTATGCCTTCAGGGACAGTGACTCCACCGCTTCCCTAGGCAGCCTGTTCCAGTGCTTCACCAGTCTTTCAGTAAAGAAATTCTTCCTGATATTCAGTCTAAAACTTTCTTGGCATAACTTGAAGCCATTTCCTTTCATCCTATTGCTAGTCCCTTGGCAAAAGACACCAACACCTACCTACCTACAAACCTCCTTTCAGGGAGCTGTAGAGAGTGATGAGAACCTCCCTCAAACAGCCCTGTTCCCTCAACCACTCCCCACAAGACTTGTGATCCAGACCATTTCCCAGCTCCTCTGTCTTTCTCTGGATGTGCTCCTGGCCCTCAATGTCTTTCTTGGAGTAAGGGGCCCACAACTGGACACAGGATTTGAGCTGTGGCCTCACCAGTGCTGAGTACAGGGGCACGATTCCTTCCTAACTCCTGTTGGCCACATCATTTCTGATGGAAGCCAGGGTGGTAATTGGCCTTCTTGAGAACTCTGCTGGCTCATGTTAAGCTGCTGTTGAGCAACACTCCCAGATCCTTTACTGCCATGAAAGGCACTAGGGTATGCTGTGAGGTGCCCCAAACCCTACTGTGCTCTGTGCTGAAACATCATTAACCCCATGGGCCCTCCTCCTCTCAGGACAGATATCTCAGACCCACACTTCCAGTGGTCTCTCCTGAGCCCCCCAGGTGTGTCAATGTATCTCTCCTGCCTAGGAACTCAAAGAGGTTACAGTCTCTAGATGAGGCCTGACAGGTGCTGAACAGAGGGGATCATGTAGGAGAAAATCCCTGAGACCCAACCATGTGCAGCCTGTGAGCTCCCCGTGGGAGGAAGCAGGCTTTGCCTAGAGGGCTGGCCAGTAGTGGCGGGGTGTGTGCAGTCTCCCAGGGAGGCACAAGCTATTAAAGATTGAACCCCTTTGCCACATGTGCCTGGAGACATCTGTCATGGCCAAAATAACCTGACCAGACTCTGGGATTACATATCTATTCTCCCACTTTCACTGCTCAATGCATAATGGAGGATATACTCAATATTATTCTCCCAGTGGTTCAATGTGCTAAAAAAAGTTATCAGAGATGAAAAACCTGCAAAAAAGTTCACTTTTATGTTTTCCAAAGCTCTCTTGGAAATGAGGAGCAAGCCCATTTTGAGGTTAGAAGGAACGCACAAAACTAGGGGAGGCTTTGGGAACTGAGATAGAAACAATCAAGAGACACACTGGATATACACAAAGCTGTCAAGAAGTGCTAGAGGGACATATACCATTAACCCATAGGTTAAGATTGAGTTGAGGCTATAAAATGTTATGTGGGAGATGTAAGAGGGAAAAGAAAGGGTGATTCAACCTTCAGCAGAACTTAGGCACTGTATGTGCTTGGGTATTTGCCAGGTACCTTTCCAGAGAGAGCTGCTAAAATGAAGTATCACCCACAGTGTTATCTACAGTACCTTCCTTCCCAAGTCTACTGAACCCATCATTCAAATTATCTCCTCTATAATGTGAGGAAGAGAACAGCCCAAATTAAAGAAGCAGGCAGTCCTCCCTTACCAGTTTTGAATAAACGACAGCTCTGCCTAGCAGTATCAGAACCCAAATCTATATTAAATTTTCACCAATATCTTTTGGAGCAGCAGTTTAATTTACTCAACAAGAAAGAGAGGAAATCAAAGGAGAAAATTAATTATAGAGAGTATAAAATTTGCTTTTGCACTGCAAGAGACAGTCAAAGCACCACAGCCAACCAGTTGTGAGGCAGTGCAGAAAAATCATGGGACGTGCAAGGTGATATGCAGATGAAGAATACAGCAGGACAACATAGGATATGATAACAATCCAGCTTCTGTAGATGAAGACAACATAACCAACCAGTATAACTGGTCTGAAGTCAAACAGATGAAAATGCTTCATCACTTTGTTTTGAATATTACAGTACTCATTCAGAGACAAGGTCAGTATTCTACTAACAAGCAGGACTTGTTTGGGGAATTCTATCTATTGAGAATATGGAGAACGAAAATATGAAAGTTCTTATATTAGATGAAAAAATACGTTTTTATTTTTTTGATAGTGATGAATGACAAGTCTCAAACTAGAGAAAATATCACCATGTAGAGTGAAACAATTATTAATGCCTTTATAATTATTTCTAAAACTTTAAGAATCTGATTTTTTAAGCTTTCATACCAAATGCAAAATTTCTGTTCCTGATGTTTAACCTACTTCAGTTCTAGGGTAGATGTACTACAACAGCACAGCCATACAGCATAGGGTGAGTTTTCAGAGTTTTCACAAAACTTTTCAAACCAAGTGTTAGGAAAGTCTGGCTTCTTAAACTGCTCTTAAACTATTTGAGTTTAATTTCACAGGCAATATTAGTGTTTCCAATTCCAAAGAACAACAATTTGAATGAAATGGAAAACAACTGTCGAACACACTGATGAATCAGAATTGTTTGTACAGATTTGAAAATAATTTCTTTGGAAGGTTCAAAATGTGTTGTAATTGTAAATCTAAATTGCTCAGTTTCAAATTAAGTTCAAAATGGCTTTAAGAGATTTCAATTTTTAGGTTTTAATATAATTTGTTAGTCCAGTAAATTATGATATAATTGTTGAAAACTTCTTTTTTTCTGAGTGTTTACTATCACATTTTTTAACTCCAAAGGTTCATTTCTATAAAGCTTTGTGATACTACATCAAACAAGGAGAAATGTTGATCCAGAAGAGAAAATGTATCATTACTAAGCAGTAGCAGCTCTTAGTAATTTTTGAAAGAATAAAATTAGAAAATGTAATCATTGCAGGGCAGCAGCAGTGATAGCATGACGGAAGGATTTTATAGCCTTAAGCTACTGCAAATAATAAAAAATAAAATTTTTTACATTTTATAAAATGAAAAAATCTTTGATATATTTTTTATATTTTAATGTATTTTACTTGGAAGTTTTTTGTGAAGTCCCCAGAAATTTCACAAGAAAACCCTGCAGTTTGAACAAGATAACATACTCCGCCAAAATCAAAAGTTTTGTCACTTTATAATTAGCTTAAAATCATCAAAGAATATATGTATTTCTGTTTTTCAAGAATGCAAAGCAAAGTCATTTAAGAGAAAAGTCTACATCATTTCTTTCCATAAAATATCAATGCTAAGGAGTCTAGGATAATGGACAATGTAGTTTAATGCATTATAAAATTACATATCAGAACCATTATGAGCTTAGAAAAAGCATCTACAGTTCTAAACAAAATCAGTCCTTACTGAAAAGTAAAGAAGCAGAAACATATGCGCATATGCAAGTTCTTCTCAACATAAATGAGATGTCACGTATTGATGACAATATTGGAAGAGATGCTATTCCAGATACACTTGCTTATCTATATCACTTAAAAATTATGGATTCTATCAGCTGGAATCTATTTTTACAATTTAGAATGTAGAAAATAGGGTTTATATTTGCAGTCTATCTTTAGGAGACCTTAAGACAGAGGAAATAATAACCATGACCTGTATAAGAAACAGTAGGACTTTTTCTTGAGTGTCAAGATTTACGAGAATGATCTATATAACAGCACATGAAATTGAGCACCTTATATCAATTGAAGTCATCTTTCCTTTTCACCTCTTAACTAAAACTGCAAGATTCTGCTTCCTCTGTCATAGTTCCTCTCTGCAACCTGATACCACAAATCCACTTTTTTCCTTACTATTCTCATTATAAGGGAAAATCTTGCTTCCTTAGCTATATGACCTGCTGATGTGTTTTTAGGTTAAGCTTAAAATTCTGGTTTTGATGCCACATGTTGCAACCTTATTGGTGACAAAACTGGATTCTTGTATGTCTCTTTTCCAGATCATTGTACATAGTCATCCAATCCTCTTCTTGAAAATACATTTCTTTCTACGATTGTTATGGCAGGTGGACTATTTTTTTGCTAGTCAAATGTGAGAGAAGATGTGATCTCCCAATAAATATTTATCTGGATTACTCCAATCTGCCTTTAAGCTAAGATGAAACAACAGCAGGCATAGGGAATCTTATTTTTAGTGTCATAATAATATTATGAAAACAGGCCAAACTTCTGTGCTTGAAGAGAGCACGAAATACCACATTATGGTTGGCTTCTAATCAGTCAGAATACGATTTGCACTAGAAAGAAAAGGAAATTTCCCTCAGAGAAGCTCTATTTTTCTCCTATGTTTTCTCTTTCCACATACGGTTTAGGAACTCATACAACAAATTTTTAGACTTACAGTTCAGCTATACTTATGTGTGAACTCCCTTTTCAATTTTATATGTGAAAAGTTGTGCTTAACCTTATATTAGAAAAAAGTTGCTAAAATTAGATGGTTAAATAACTGACTCAGCTGCAGCTTCTCACTCACGTCTCTAATCACATCTTGCCACTACATTTATACAGTAAATGGATGTATTTTATATGCAAAGCTGTAAAATAATCCTGCCCATTCCAAGTAAATGACGAAAATAGATTTCCCAAAATGTTTTTTCAAAATCAAGCATAAAATATTCTTGTTCATGACTTTATCCTTTAGCAGAAGAAAAAACCTGAAAAGACTGCAAATCAAACCATGGATACTGGAATTCAATTGAAAAATAACATACTGCATAAAACTGTGTTAAGGGAAGGATTCTGCTCTGCCAGAATTGCTCAGCAGCAATTCACTTGGCTGCTTCCTGGTACCATCTCTCACAGAAGATGAGGAGGGACTTAACATCATCAGCAGGTGAGAAAAACCTTGTTGGCTGAAGAGGACCGGTTTAGCAGAAGAGAGGTACAGTAAGAATAAACCATGCCTGCCTTACTACACAGCATGTGGGCATGCTGCATGCTGTCCTTCCTGCTACTCAGGAGACTCACACTGCGAACCTGTTCCCTCAGAAGTCATTTCCCAAAGCCTCACACCCACCACATGCAGACCTGCTACATTGCACTGTTTTTCCCTCAAAATAAACCTTTCAAAAGTCCTGTCACATAACTGTTGAGCATGAGCTGCTGAGAAACAGGCATATATTGAATTCAGATCCTTTACAAATAGGAATACTATCTAGTTTTGAGAGAGAAGACATCTAAGCAGGACCTAATCATAGAATAATAGAATGGTTTGGGTTAGAAAGGACCTTAAAGATCATCTAGTTCCAACCCCATCCTGGTTCCATCAGACCAAGCTGCTCAATCCCCCATCTAGTCTGACTTTGAACATTTCCAGGGAGGAGGCATCCACAACTTCCCTAAGCAGCCCGCTAGATAGTGTAACCACTCTCATCACGAAGACTTTCTTCCTAATATCTAATCTAAATCTTCCCCCTCCCAATTCAAAGCCGTTCCCCCTTGTCCTGTCACTACTTGTCCTTGTAAAAAGTTCCTCCCCAGCTTTCTTGTAGCCCCCTTTCAGGTACTGGAAGGCCACTATAAGCTCTCCCTGGAGTCTTTTCTTCTCCAGGCTGAGCAACCTCAACTCTCTCAGCCTGTTCTATAGCAGAGGTGCTCCAGCCCTCTGATCATCTTTGTGACCCTCTTCTGGACCCATTCCAACAGTTCCATATCCTTCTTATGCTGAGAATTCCAGAACTGTCCTAAGAGGGATGGCAGCTAATCTCTCTGTAGAGGGGGCCCTATGCAGCCAATCTTGCCTCTTGCTTGAGTAGTCTGACCACAAAGCTAAAGGAAGTTCTCCATCTGCAGCGCCTTACAAGCAGTGAACTGATGAATCATGAAACTTCTATGAAGCTTATTTGGAAAAGTAGCCATCCAAATGGTTTGAACATCTATGTCTCACCAAAACCCACCTCTCCTAAGCAACCTTGCTCAATGCATAGAGTGGACAGGTAGCTGAAAGGGCAAACAGATTTCTGTCAGCATGAGTACACTGGAACTCCAGAGATCCTGTACCCATACATTCCCTTGGTTACAACAGAAGTGGTTTTTTGCATTTCCTTGAAATGTCATAGAATTGTAGAATAACAGAATAAGTAAGGTTGGAAAAGACATCTACAATCGTCAAGTCCAACCATCAACCCAACACCACCATACCTACTAAACCTTGTCACAAAGTGCCAAGCCTACACATTTTTGTAACACCTTCAGGTATGGTAACAACCTGACACAACTTTTCTGCCAGGCAGCTTTCCAACCATTTTTTCCCAAGCCTATAGCATTGTATGGGATTGCTATGACCCAAGTGCAGGACATGGTACTTGGTCTTGTTGAGTCTCATACAATTGGCCTTGGCCTATCAATTCAGCCTGACCAGATCCCTCTGTAGAGCCTTCCTAACCTCAAGAAGATCAACACTTCTACTCAGTTTGGTGTCATCTGCAGACTTATTGAGGAAGCACTCAATCCCTGCATCCAGATCATTGATAAAGATATTAAACAAGACTTGCCCCAAAACTGAGCCCTGGGAACAGTGCTTATGACTGGCTGTCAAATGGATTTAGCTCCATTCACTATAACTCTCTGGGCTTTGCCATCCAGCCATTTTTTTACCCAGTGAAAAGTACACCTGTGTAAGCCATGAGCCACCAGCTTCTCTAGAAGAATGCTGTTGGAGAGAGTGTAAAAGTCTTTGTTTGTCAAAATCCAGGTAAACAACATCCACAGCCTTTTCCCTCATCATGATCAGGTTGGTCAAGCAGGAACCGCTTTTCATGAACCCGTGCTGGCTGGGCCTAATCCCCTGGTTGTCCTGCACATGCTTAGTGAGGGCACTCAAGATGAACTGCTCCATAATCTTCCCCAGTACTGAGTTCAGGTTAGAAGGCCTCAAGTTCCCTGCATTCTTTTTCCAGTCCTTTTCGTAAATAGGGTCACATTGGCAAGTTGCCAGTCTTCTGGGACCTTCTCTGTAAACCAGGACTGCTGATAAACGATGGAGAACTGTTGGCAAACTGCTCTGACAGCTCCCTCAGTACTCTCAAGAAGATCCTATGTAGCCCCATAGATTTGTGTGCCCAGATGAGGCAGCATGTTGTTTGCTGCTCCTTTCTGGATAATGGTGGATTTATTCCGCTCTTCCAGCTCAGGGAGACTGAATATGCTGGGGATAACTTGTCTGACTATTAAATATTGAGGCAAATAAGATATTAAGAACCTCAGCCCTGTCCCCATCCTTCATGGCAATGTTCCCCCCACATCCAATAAAGGATGGAGAGTCTCCTTGGCTCTCTTTTTGTTGTTAAGTATGTAAAATCATTTTTTGTTGTCTCTTATGACTGCAGCCAGATTGAGTTCGAGCTGGGCTTTTGCCTTTCTAATTTTTTTTATGCATAACATAACAAGATCCCCGGATTCTTCTTGAGTTGCCTGCCCCTTCTTCCAAATGTAGTAAACTCTCCCTTTCTCACCTGAGTCCCAGCAAAAGCTCCCTATTCAGCCAGGCTGGTCATCTTCCCAGCTGGTTCATCTTATGACACATAGGGACAACCTGCTCCTGTGCGTTAAAGACTTTCTCCTTGAAGAATATCCAGCCTTGTTGGACACCTTCAGGACTGTCTCCCAAAGGAGTCTCTCAGCCAGTGTCCTGAACAGGCCAAGATCTGCCCTCTGGAAGATCATAGCAGTAACTTTGCTAAACTCCCTCTTTATTTCATCAATCGAGAGCTCTATCATTTCACGGTTGCTAAGCCCAAATACAGCCTCTGATGACCACATCTCCCATCAGTGATTCTATGTTTGTGAACAGGAGGTTAAGCAAGGCACATCCACTGGTAGGCTCACTTACCAGCTGCGTCAGGAAGTTACGTCTCTAAATGGGCTACCAGTCATCCACACAGACATCGAGAATTGATATATTTAATGATAAGCATCAAGAAAATATGTTTGCCATTTCCAATATTCTATCCACGTTGCTTGCCTATTTTTCCCTGCTGCAAAAGCACACCCTGCAGTTCTTTCAGAGAGGGAGCTATCAGCTCGCCTCATCAGCCACCTCCAAAGTGGAGCCATTTCAATTTCCTCTTGTGTTTCTTGATGTACTCTTGCACAGCCTTTCAGAGCAACTCAATGTCTGCAGCCCGCGTCAGCAGCTGTTGTGTGCAGTGAGGTTCATAAATCTCAGAGCCAGCAAATCAGATGAAAAAGGAACACCTGCAAGGGAAATTGTTAATTATGAAGCTGAATCACTTTCCTTGTTCCTCTTAAAATTGGAGTGGTGGGTGGTACAATGCTCTTTGGCACACAGCAGTCCATGCTGCCAGTTGAAGGTCCCCCTGGACAGTCATCATAACTGTCCAAAGGCAGCTAGACACTATTGTCACTGTTTAGCCCTGGCCAAGCCCAATTTGACAACAAAAAGAGAGCAGCTGGGCTTCCAATACCCTTCTCCCCCACTCCCCAGTGAAAGAGAAGATGGAAATGAGAGGAAAAGACTTGTGCGTTGGAAAACTGAAACAGCTTTTATGAAAAAAATTTTTAAAATAATAATAATAAAAATAATAATAAAGAAAATAATAATAACAATACGTGAAACTGCATCCCCACTTCACCCCTGGACAACTATATGTCACTACAGATGCTGCAAATCAAGCAGAGGGAATGGTCAGCAACAGGAGGGAGCTAGACTCAGGAACTAGATTCAACAACACACAGATGTGGGATTGGGGCAAACAGGTAGATTAGGTCCTTAATGGACTTCAGCCACCAAAGAAGAGAGGAAGATTCTCGTGGTGCCTCAGTTTTATACAGATTCTAATATATATGGGATGGAATACTCTGCTGATCAGTTTGGGGTCACCTGTCCTGTCTGCCCTTCCCTGAAGATATAAATCTTTTTCATGTCTTCGACTTATGGCACTCCACCAGCTCAAGGATGGCCTTGATCACCATAGGAATAAATATAAGCAACTGTCTTTCTTCATACCAATGCCCCGGGTTATCACTTCTAGAGAAGAACACTGTGTGGAAAACATACAGTTAACTTTCAGAAAATGAAATTACTCAGACGAAACTTAGCTGAAGTTAGAAAACTGATTCTACTTCAGCTCAAACTAGAGTACTGTACAGCATCAGAAAAATCTGAAACAACTTTTCTAAAAACAAGAGTTGCAATATATGACATACCACTCAGTAGGGCATACCTGTTTTTTTCCAGTTCCTTCAGAAACATCAGCTGAATGAGAAGAATAGCAAGCTTGAGGGCAGAGAGGAATAGGAATTATATTAATAGCTTCTGTGCTGAACTTATTTTGGGGAAGAAAAATGATGTTCTTCTCACACACAACACCTTTGTGCAGTGGAATTTTAGTAAAGCAGTGCTTCAAAGATCTACTTGCAGTTAATTTAGTTGACTTGTGCTGTTAGAACAAGTTCTTAATTGTATTACCATTTCCTTCATTAGTTCATTCTGTAAGTATTCCCTTGTAAATTAGCAGTGGGAAATGAATGTGTACAGCTTTATTACTAAGTTCACAGCTCAAGATTAGAGTAACCATTATTAAGCAGTCACAGAACAAATAAGGAACACAACGCTTCATTTCAGCATAATTTCCTTTCCTTTGACTTATTCATTTTTTCAAATCTCCTTGCTCTCTACTGGTCCTTTTTCTTTTCATTAACAAAGGAAATTGTACAGTTACTCTAATTAGGTCATCTGAAAAATTTTTACTTTAAGAACTACAATAATTAACTATGAAAACAACAAGTCCAGTTGGAATTCCATCCTTTGACCATGCAAGATGTTGAATGCATTGTGATTTTTTTTCCATTTTCAATGGTCTTCTTGAGTTCTGTCCCACGCCGCAGAAATTAAGCTGACTAAACACAAAAAGGAATATGTAAAAAGGAACCTATACAATTTTAACCCTGTTTAATGGGGCATCCTGCATACATTGATACAGTTTAAAGGTTCCCATTTTAAAATTCAGTTCAGAATCTCTACATTATACTCCTCACTAGTAAGCCAACCATACATTTGTTCTGGTTTCCAATTTTTAACATAATTAATTGCCATTTTTAGGTTCTTCTCTTAAATTTTATGGAAAGTAACCACCATTTATTTAATAGTTATTCATTGTTAAAAAAAAATAATGGTTCACTAATTTCACAGCATTGTACTTTTAATTATTCTCCAAGAAAATACATCTTGTTACATACCTGGATCATTAAATACTGTCTGCTTCAGAAATTTGATGAAATTTTGTGTCTCTGCACCAACAATACCTCTCAGAAAAGGATGACAAATCTTTACCATGCATAGTAAATCAATTACGTTGTATTGGCTATGGGTTCTTCAATGTTTGTGAAACTGAAATTTAGCTGCATCTGAATTTACAAAATTATGCTGCTTTGTAGGTGACTAATTCATTTTGAGTCTGACAACTCCCTCCTTTCAGTATTATGCTTTATGTTAATTTTGTAAGCATGCAGATTTCATGAACAACTTTATTAAATAACTTGAACTTGACTATGGTACAGAAATCTAGGAGGCAGAAATACTTATCATCCTTAGTTCTGCACAGCTCTTATGGCTAGCAGGCAGAGGGCCATGTTCTATGCATATTCTGGTTTTTCTTTTGGATCCTGGAGCACTCACGTAGCTGCATGACACCCCTAGGTCACCACACACCTTCACTGCAATAAGGTTCAGTGAGTAAGAATGCTACACTCACACTGATGCATGCAGGGAGCAGTTAAGTCTTTATGAACATGAATAAATCTGCCCACTTTCTTGAAGTGATTTTATTATCCCTGCTGAATAAATTTATTTATGTTAAAAGCCAGTCTTGTTTTTGCCTAAATAACATCAGCAATAAGAAGAGCGTTAAAATATCTGAGCACCCTTACTGATGAAGATTGTTTTCATTTTGAAAATTAGGGGCTGTGATAGGCACAAATCAAAACATCTAAAATCTTGACTAGCTGGCACAGGGTTTTTTTGTTGCTGATTTTAATCCTTATTGCACAGCTACCTGCTAAAACCATACTTAGAGTCATACAATAATAAAAGGTATTGGGTTGGAAGGCAGCTATAAAGGACTTCTAGTCCAACTCCACCTGCAGCGAGCAGGAATATCATCAACAAGATCAGGTTGCTCAGAGCCCCGTTCAGCCTAAACTTGAACATTTGCAAAGATGGGGCATCAATCATCCTTCTGGAAAACATATTGCAGTATTCCAATACCCTCATCATAAAAAATTTCTTCCTTATATCTAGTTTTAATCTACCTTCTTTTAGTTTAAAACCATTACGTCTTGTCCTATCACAAGAGGCCGTACTAAAAAGTCTGTCCCCATCATTCTTATAGGCCCCCCTTAAGTATTGCGATAGGTCTCCCCGGAGCCTTCTCTTCTCCAGGTCAAACAACCCCAACTCAAGCAGCATTGAATCATAGAATGTCCTGAGTTGGAAAGGACCCACAAGGATCACTGAGTCCAAATCCTACCCCTGCACAGGACAATCCCAAAATTTACATCATGTGCTTGAGAAGAGTTGTCCAAATGCTTCTTAAATATTGTTAGACTCAGCGCCGTGACTACTTCCCTGGGGAGCTGTTCCAGTGCTCCACCACCCTTTGGGTGAAGAACTGTTTCCTAATATCCAAACCAAACCTCTCCTGGAACATCTTCCTGCCATTCCTTCTTGTCTTCACTACAGAGAAGAGATCAATGCCTGTTCCTCCTCCCCTCGTATGGAAGCAGTAAACAGCTCTGAGATCTCCCCTCAGTCTCCTCTTCTCCAGGCTGAACAGACCAAGTGACTTCAGCTGCTCTTCCTCCAACATGTCCATGTCTTCCCTGTGCACAGGGCTCGAAAACTGGACACAGTACTTCAGGTGGGGTCTCACCAGAGGAGAATAAAGGTGTAGAATCACCTACCTCACTGGTCGTTCTTCTTTTGATGCAGCCCAGGGTACAGCTGGCTTTCTGGGCTGCAATAGCACATTGTTGGCTCACATCTACCTTTTCATCCACCAGTACATCCAGGTTCTTCTTATCAGGGCTGCTCTCAATCTCTTCATCCCCTAGCCTGTATTGATGCTAGGGCTTGCACCCACCCGGGTCTTGTTGAACCTCCTGAGGCTCACAAGGGTTCACTTCTCAACCTTGTCCAGGTTGACTTTCCATTGCTCAAGCACGTAAACTGCACCACTCAGCTTGGTGCGATCAATAGTTACTCTTTATTCCACATAATCCTATGCCAGATTTAAACCAGGAGTTTTGGTCGAGAGAAAGAAACTCCATCACAACCTTTCTTCCCAGCTCATCTCAAGCAGAATTTCTTTTAATGAAATTTCCTATAATTTCATCAGACCAATAGGTGCCTTGTTTCAGGAAAGTTTCCATGAAGTTGAAAGCCAGACTTTTTACTTTAAATAATTATCAGTCTTCTTTCGTGCCTGATAAAACTCAGCAGATTATCCATTTTGGAATTATATTATCATATCATGAAGAAACCACATAAAACTTCAATAACCACTGAACTCCTTCTCCCTTTTCAGCATTGGCCTCTCCCTTCTCCTGTGGGTTTCTGTTAAAAACAGCTTTTATCCAAGATCTTCACTTCCCTCCTTATATCTTGCTCATGTGTATCAATGTAGTCTTAATGGTTACTATGTGCATCAATATAGTAATTTACTGTGTGAACAAGGTGCAGAGAACTGAAGGCAAGTGTTTGATTGCAAGTCCCAAGCTTTATCACATAAATGCCGCTGGCTTCAAGCACAATTTGCAGTGGCAGAATATCAAGATCTGTCTGAGCCGGACTCAAACCACACATAAGAAATCCTTTGCATTCACGACAAGTGTCTTTATCAATCTGTCTTGCTAGAAAAGCTAACCTAAAGTTAACCTTCTATTAAATTCCATGTTATGTGCCTTCTTGCTTTATTTCCACTCTTTAGCTCTTGGCAAGGGTTAGAGCACAGCTGCCGTTGAACACAATTTTCTACCCAGGTGGGATGTATAACACTTGGTTCCTAGCTGGATGTTGGTTCAGGTTGACTACGGAGCAACAAGTCTTATGTCCTTGGGGTGAACTTGCAAGCTGGAAAGATGCTGTCTCATGTACAAGGGAATGAAAGAGTCTTGAAAAATATTTCAACATATGGTTTTGAAACTCAAAAGTGCAATAAAACCAAAGTACAGAAAAAGATAACAGAGCTAAAACAAAGACATTGATCTTGTCTTAGTACTGACTAGCAGCCAACTACTTCACGCTATAAAGTCTATCATCACAATATGCCCAGTTTGAGCTCTCCCTGAGTTGCAGCTGGTCTGCACGTCAGGTGACTCTCCCCTTGAGCACAAACACTTTGCAGGATTCCTTAACTGAGACTACAAGATCCTACGTTAGCTCAGGCAGAGCAATCCTTTACCCATGATGGATCCTCAATAAGTGATTGATAGCATGCTGAATTAATACTACGAAATATTACTAATACACGTAGCTATGAAATATTATTATAATTCCATTATACATAAAGACTGAGACTAAGATTGGATCCAGATGCACCTAGGTTCCAAAAGGAGTTTAAAAAGCATGGGGATCCTCTCTGAATCTTATAACTCAACAAGAGTGTCCTCCTTACTCTGGGTATCTTCAGTCTCTGTGTGAATCATTCTAACTCCATTCTAACTAGATTTTCCTTCATATGTTTTTTCCATGTAGTAATTAACAAGGTGAGTCTTACCTTCAAACTTATTCATCCTTGTCAAACCACTGTTAAACTTTGTTAAATTCCTTACAACTTATTGAACTTTGTCAAATTATTGTTTTACCTCATATTGCTGTTTCTCTCTTTAGAGTGAGGTGCATTCCACTCATCCGTAAAAACAAAAACTCCTTTGAAGAGCTTGAGTGCAGGCAAAAATATCAGTAACGTGAGAGCCTGGCTCAGCTAAAGTAATTCAAAATTTTGCTTCATCTTTGATTTTACTGAAAATCATTACAGCTGCACTGATTTTGGAATTCATCCAGTTGTAGAAACAATTGATTTAAACAGATTGATTCTCCAGAGGCACATCCTGCACTGTCTTCCATTCTGCTGCTTTTCAGACTTATGCCAATGTGCATTATTTCATACCTTTAGCTACATCTTTCTGAAATGCATCATATTCCTCAGCATTACATACCAACTGCAAGTAAATATATTTGAATAACATGTACATTGATCCTACAGAAATATATTTAGCCAGTAAAAATGACAAACTGATCTGAAGGCTGGCACTTCCCAAACTGCTTTTGAAGACAGTGGCCTTATCTTCTTTGCTTGGAAAAGTATGGAAGATGGAAATGTTTATCTGCTAACATATATTTTTTAAATAATAAAATTTTATATTTTATACCACAAGTATGTGTGTGATTGATATTTTTTATCAACCCCATAGGATACAGAGGACACGGGACAATGACTTCAGAATTTTAATTGGCTGATTATGCATGCTTAAAAGCAATTCCACTGTCTACAGAAAAATTTATTCATTTAATTTCTAACTTCAAGTATTCCTGATACTCAAAAATGATCACAAACACCATGAGCAGGAGTGAATAAGTGGAATACCAAGCCCTCAAATACACATATGAATAAATGAGTGTAAAACTTCAATGGAATTCCATGGCGGAGGGTTTATCTGTTTTTCTAAATCATCAATTAAATTTTAACAGTTGATATGTTTTATTGTGCACTGTTCATGTTATGATCCAGATTTTTATTAATGCATTGTTTTGAATGCATTTCTGTGTGCATAAGATACAACATGTTAAGGTCAGAAAACTTGACCGCACATCTGTTCATCACAGAATAGAGGATGGTCCCCGGATCCATGCAACACAGACAGCATACAGTCTGAAAAAAACTTTTCCCACCATCTTACTCCTTGCATATGCACTGCCAGACCCACTGAGATCACAGACCTAAAATATTATGTAGTCACTGCAGAGGAATACAGAGGATAAAGTGCAACTTGCTCCTTTGATCACTTGTTATTCTGCTGCTGCTGGGCTTCACAGCAATGATTCTTTCCTCAAAACTTCATACATGATATGGTATGAAACAAGGTAAGTCCAAGAAGTTTTCATTTTTTTTTTATTTTCCTTCTGGAAAAAAAAGCAAAACAGATAACACATAAAACTTAAAGAAATTCCAAGAACATACTGCATGTTGTGTACAATTCTATATTTTACTGAGCAGAATTTTCATGAATTAATGGCATGCTAACAAACTACACATTAGTTAAATAGCTTATCATATTGTATCCTTAATGGACACAAACCAAATTTTTAAGAATCACTCCTTACCAGGGTGTTTCAGACAATACCAGAAAGATTTATTATTTTGTAAATAAATAATTGAAAGCTTTTTTATTCCCTGGTGATTTTGTGTCAAAAGAGGGAGGCATGCAGCAAAATGTGTAACATATTTTGCCACTAAGGATTTTTCTGTTCAGTAAAAAAGAGCTTTGATTCCTTCCTTTTAGTTAAGAGCATAACTGTTTAAAGTGTCTTCTCCAGAAAACATTAACCAAGTACATATCAACACCACACATCCAAATGCTTAGTTCAGAATGCACATGCAGGTTTGAGCTCTGAGTTGTATTGGTGTTTGCTTCTTAGAATTAGGACCAGGTTATTGTTTCTCAGCCAAAAGCAGTGAAGTATTACTACATGAACTCTGTTATCCTGGGTGCTTGTGTGTTGAAAGCCTGCAGTGTTACTACCCCTATAATTGTGCTAAAATGGGTCATGAAAGGATGAACTGATGTATTTGAGAGCTCAGCTTTTTCAAGCAGCACTAGTCATGCTGAAATATTCCTGCATAGTCTCTGGGCAGAGACGCTTTTTAGGAAGACAAGAAGACCAGCAAAGTGATAAGCTACAGTTGCCTGACTCTTTTCGCCCTCTTAAAAAATACCAAATCCAGAATAGAAGTCACAAGACAGCTTGACTCAAAAAAGCCTGAAAACTACTGGTCCCAAACCTGTCCCTTACGACTCTTATCAACATTCTCTCCACAAAAATAGGCTTTCCAGCATTCCTTTGAAAGTTGTTATTTTAATACCTTGAAAATAAATGAGCCATACTGCCAGGACAGCGAAGCAGAAACTGCACCTCCTCCTTTGCAGCACTGTGTTTATACATAGTTTCATCACTAGCACCATATACTTCCTGCTTATGCCATACCAGACAAAAATGAATACTGATCGTGTACCAAGACAAAAGCTCAGAGGACATCAGAACCTTCAATATGACTTGCTACATGATTGTCTGTGGTTTTTAATGTGGGTTCATTACTATTCATATTGTGTGCCCTTTCAAGGTTTTAGCCATCACCCCAGGTGGGTTTTTTCGGTAAGGCAGGACTGGTGCTGACAGCTGAGTTGATGTCAAATGACATCAACTATTTCATGATCGTAATACCTGTAAAAGGAATTTAATACAATTTCAATGTTAATACAGGGATGACAACACACATAGCATTCTAATGATAATTGTCCATGAGATTTCCAGGAATTCAAAGCTCAGTGTGAGAATTTGAACTGAAATTTGACACTATATCTAGAAGTAATATTTTGTACAAACTGTAACACAGCTAGCTTGATCTTATGTAATTTCATAAGTTATTTTCCATTGGCATGTTTACATTTAGGTGTTACAAAGGACTCCCTGCCCTCCTAAACAATTTCTGATTGATCAGCATCTGCCCAAACCACACTGAAGTGAAGATAGACCTGAAGCATTTGTACGTATTTATACATGGAGATTCTTAATTCTTGAAAATAAAGTCACATCTATTAGATTTTATACTACCGAATCATAGGGTGAAAAATTCTCAGCTCTCCAAAAACGTATGAGGACTCAGGTCCTAGTGTACTAAGTACTACACAAATATATAATGAGACATACTCTCTAACACAAATTTCTAAGCTAATAGTCTAACCAATGTCAAGATGCAATAAAGTGTCAGAGAAAAAAATGTAAGATAAATAAAAGAACAGCTAAGAAATATTTGACAACAGATGGTACAGTAGCTGTATGAAGCGATAGCATTTTACTATGAAATGTATTTTCCACCCAAATTCAGTTTTCTTAATCTCTAAATGCAGCTTGGTTTTGTCTATAAATTTATATCCATGATCTTCTGAGGACAAGGTGCATCCTGAAACTCTACAAAGACTTTCTGCACATTTATTCACCAGAGCTGGTGTTGGTAGGTTTTCAGGTTTTTTAAGAATTCATATATGCAATTTAAGTATCCCAACTACTGGAACAGCTAGACCATGTTCAGCCCTTAGGAGGGAAATTTCAAGCAAATTATCACTTTTTTAAGTTTAGAAATGTTTTTTGGTAAGAAGCTTTGGAACCTTCTCTGAAAGCTACAGTACATATTTAGTTTAAAAGCAAATGTGGAGTTCCATGCAAAAGCAAAGATTTGGTTAATACTTTTGTATATTTGTATCACTTTTTAACGTTGTTTCAGAAAAATGAGGGAGGCAAATTGCTTTCTGGAGTGCAAATTATCCCTGTCTCTCTGAGCGCTTCAGCGCTCCACTGATCTCAGTACCCTACTCTTCACCGCTGAGGCAGTCCTCTAGCTTCCTCATCGCACATTTCATACTTTCTCTTCCCTCAAACTTTACTTTGCAGACACTCAAAGAACAAATGGAGTTAAACAAATTTCAGGCCTTGTCATGCAAATGGACTCCTTGGGAAGAAAAATGCTTATTAAGGAATAGTAGACTCTTAAAAAAAATCCTCCAGGAATCAATGAGTAAGTCTGTGCACACCCCAAGGCAATGACTAGCTCTAGACACCTTCTTTCAGACCTGTAGGTAAACTCCGCAGAATCCAATCCCATCACACTGCTTTGTGTCTCAGAGTTAACAATGCATACTGTGTATGCAGCTATTTCATAAAACCTTTTCAGCATGCGTTTCACAAAGGCCAGGCAAACCACAGTGAAGAGCGTAGCATGGCTACACTGTTCCATCAGTCCCACAAAAAAGCAGTGCTTCCCTGGGTTATTATTATATTAAGTTTTTCAGAGAGTGTCTGATTTAGCATTCACTTTTAAAATATGTAGATTAAATTAGGTATATAAGTAAAATTGTGAAACTGAAAAAAAGAAGTACAAAGTGTATTTCTTAAAGTTTTCTCACTTATCTTAGCATGGTTGTATCTGTTCCCAGCCCAGCAGTCAGATAAGATTTACTCTCCTTTTCAAGTGACTCCTGGAAAGATTTAATTACACTTAATTTGTAATAAATTACAGGAAACTGAGCAATAATTTAACACTGCATCATAAAATTTTATTCTTCAAAAACTATTTCAAAGAGAATGGTTTTACAGTCCTTGGAAACCAAAGTTGCTGGCTTAGCCACCATATAAATGGATTTTTAACTTTTCCTTATGAAGTGAAAATAGGAGTCCAGTATACCTCAGCCTGATACAATCAGGCAGCAACTATGCTGCTCTGCAAGCTGTCTGCTTTAGGAATAAGAAAAAACGGATGTGCTAACTTTTGCCAATTCAGCAGCGTCAGAGAGAAGGGAGCTCCAGAAGCCTTGTCTTCCTCATAGCATGGCTCACATCAGAGTCCCAGCAATTTATCAGCTGCACAGCACTGCCGTGAAGTTTTTAAACAGGAAACATTTCCTTTTTCCTCAGATATGACAAAGATCTGGCAATAAGTAACTTTGCCTCTGCAAATGAGGTCACACAGCACAGCAGGTATGGTATTCAGAGACAAGGAACACTAAACACTCAGTGGAAGTGCAGACATTCAGCATCAATAAAAGTTATGAAAAAGTATCAAAAAGGATGTTTATGTTACCAGATTCGTAGGAGTTTTTATGAGAAGAATGCTACTAAAATAACTTATTTCTAGGATTTTATGGAATTTACTTGATCAGTTCTGTAGCTCTCCATTAGAAAATATTTCATTTCTGTGTTCCTGGTCTCCCTAGGCCGCTACCAAGAAAAATTAAAGCTTAGTGACACAGATGTAAAAAGCCTTGCCTTAAAACTTCACGACCTTACACAGCACAGAAGAACTCTTTCTCAAGAGAGAAAACTGACACAATTTGAACTGAAAATAGGTGAGGAGGGTCAGGTCTTTGAAGCTTTAATCATCCAGATTTCCAAAATGAAGAAAAACTGAAGTTCTATTTTTTATATTTTTTTTGTATACTCCAGTAGCAGCAAATCACTTACCTAGCAGTGTTTTTCCCACCAAGAAGTCATGCAACAATTCAAGTATTAAAAAAATCATGTTCTTTTTTTACACTGCATTATTAGCATAATCTTCTTTGACATAGTCAGCTGGCATATACATTCAATCTTCATCAAAGGTACTACTCCATGAAAATATTTTTATTCAGTGCATACATCATAAGACAATGAAACGTCAATGATCATTTTTCAAGAAAGCCAGAGTCTCTTATAATACAGCCCAAGAATACTTTATACACAATGGAATAAACTTTTCATTATCTTCATATGATGGACACCAATACCTTCTCATTTTTCTCAGTGACATTAATCCCGACAACAAAAAATTCTAAAATATCTCCTACATGCCGTCATCCTTTAATGAAGCTCTTCCCTTGAAGCTCCATCCTGTGAACGCGTTTGGCTTGTGTTTGATTTGGTGTAATTATACTATATTATATTGATGTATGTTTATAATATCACTTAAATCAATGAACCAACTGAAATGCTCTCTGCACTTGAGATCAACCCCTTGATTTGGAAGAATGGAAATAATTTTACCCTCACTTAAGAGATGCCTTTTGAAACTGGGGCCAGAAGAAACCCTTCAAAAGGTTTAGAATAATTACACATCATTTTCTGAAGAGTTTGTACCACAATTAAAGACTGTATATTAATAAATTTATTTTTATTCTTCTGTCTTTCCTTCCAAACCGGAAGTCACTTGTTACAGAGCTCTTTTTTCTACAAGAAAACATGTAGATGTTCAAATGATCTGCAAGGAATTTTTCAGTTGTCTTCACACCTCTTCTCTTGCATTGACTTGCATCTTGGCCCACTGATTTTATTAATAGCCTCTAATAGCTTTAGAATCCTCCCCAGAATGATGTTTCAGTTAGTTTTGGGGGAAGTTCTGAGACAATCATGGAATGCCTATGAATTTATTTTTTTCTTTGTTAATCTTTTTTTCTTCCTGATATTTTTTAGACAGGAGTATTAAATAGTTTCATATGTGAAGAAACTGATAGATCATTTATCCCAGCCTAGAAATTGCTCAAATTTTGTTTTAATTTTGTCATGATTTCAAGCATTCATCAAGTACCTGCATCTTCCAGCCAGGCAGAATTTGAATTTCACTCCAAGTAGATAATAGCACAAAACTTTTATTATCATGAACATTTATTTTTCCTCTGCAAATCAAAAAGGAGCATAAAATTATGTTGAACCAATTACTTTTTCTTTGCAGATCATCCTTGAGATGAAACAGGGCAGAGTATGATACAAGAAAAGCAAGCAAATAAATAACATTCTAGAATAACTGCATTTTATTCTACTAGTTGTGGTTATTACCTTGAAAATCAATGAGAGTTCATCACACCGCTGATTCATTTCCACAGACTCATCTGCTTCATGTTAACAGTTTCTTGTAGTGCAGCAGTAATGAAGGAAAAGCATTGATGTTCATAGATGAACTGGATATGAAGGATCCTTTTTGTGCAAAAATTATATTCAATAATTAAGAAACATTCATGTTTAAAAAATTTGATCTTTACCATATGTATTATCAGTCTTGATAACATTGTTTGCTATACTTTTCAGACAGAGTCACTGTCGTATGTCAGAATTACCTTTAAACTGCATTATTGTGTACCTCTTTTAATACAGTTTTGTGTGTTCTGTACAGATATTTAGAAAACATTCTTAGGCTGGTCTTTAACATTTTAATGAGATAGGATCAACTGGGAAATTACAGAACTACTTGATATTTGATTGCGGGTGCCAAGCGGTATCTTGATTCCCTAAGATCCAAACTTGCATTACAGCTTGGAGATCTCTTTTCTTTTCATGATATTTGAAAAGTCATGGCAGTCAGGGGAAGTTCCTGATGACTGGAAGAAGGGTAACATTGTACCCATTTTTAAAAAGGGTGGAAAGGATGACCCAGGGAGCCACCAACCTCTCAGGCTCAATTTGGTGCCTGGGAAGCATGGAACAGATCCCCCTACAACCTATCACAGAATCACAGAATGATCTGAGTTGGAAGGGACCGACAAGGATCATTGAGTCCAAATCCTACCCCTGCACAGGACAATCCCAAAATTCATCATGTGATTGAGAAGAGTTGTCCAAGTACTTGGACAAGATCAGGTTGCTCAGAGCCCCGTTCAGCCTAATCTTGAACATCTGCAAAGATGGGGCATCAATCATCCTTCTGGAAAACATATTGCAGTATTCCAATACCCTCATCATAAAAAATTTCTTCCTTATATCTAGTTTTAATCTACCTTCTTTTAGTTTAAAACCATTACGTCTTGTCCTATCACAAGAGGCCGTACTAAAAAGTCTGTCCCCATCATTCTTATAGGCCCCCCTTAAGTATTGCGATAGGTCTCCCCGGAGCCTTCTCTTCTCCAGGTCAAACAACCCCAACTCAAGCAGCATTGAATCATAGAATGTCCTGAGTTGGAAAGGACCCACAAGGATCACTGAGTCCAAATCCTACCCCTGCACAGGACAATCCCAAAATTTACATCATGTGCTTGAGAAGAGTTGTCCAAATGCTTCTTAAATATTGTTAGACTCAGCGCCGTGACTACTTCCCTGGGGAGCTGTTCCAGTGCTCCACCACCCTTTGGGTGAAGAACCTTTTCCTAATATCCAAACTAAACCTCCCCTGGAACATCTTCCTGCCATTCCTTCAGGTCCTATCATTGGTCTCCACAGAGAATAGATCAATGCCTGCTCCTCCTCCTCCCCTTGTGAGAAAGCAATAAACAGCTGTAAGATCTCCCTTCAGTCTCCTGAAGGCTGAACAGACCAAGTGACTTCAGCTGTTCCTCATATGATTTCCCCTCTAGACCCTTCACCAGTTTTGCGGCCTCCTCGTGACACTCTCCAGTAGCCTGATATCCTTTTTTATACTGCGGCACCCAAAACTGCACACAGTACTCAGCATGGGGCTGCACCAGTGCAGAGCAGAGTGGAACAATTATCTCTCTTGATCGCCTGACAACGCCGTGCTTGATGCACCCCAGGACCCCTATGACAAAGCATATGGAGGACAGGAACGAGATTCACAACAGCCAGCATGGCTTCACCAGGGGCGAGTCACCAAGGCTCAACAAAGCCAAGTGCAGGATCCTATTCCTGGATCGGTTTCAAAACAGGCTGGGGGATGATACAATTAAGAGCAGCCCAGTGGAGAAGGAGTTGAGGTTGCTGATTGATGAGAAGCTCAACATGAGCCAGCAACGTAGGCTTACAGTCCAGAAGACTGACTGTGTGCTGGGCTGCATCAAAAGAAGCATTGCTAGCAGGTATGGGAATTGATTCTTGCCCTCTACTCCACTCTTGTGAGACCTCACCAGAATTATTGTGTCCAGTTCTGGAATCCCCAACATAAGAAGGATATGGAACTGTTGGAACAGGTCCAGAGGAGGGCTATGAAGATGATAAGAGGGCTGGAGCACCTCTGCTATGAGGCTGAGCGAGTTGAGCTTGTTCAGCCTGGAGAGGAGAAGGCTCCACGGAGATCTTATAGCAGCCTTCCAGGGACCTTGAAGGGGTCTACAAGAAAGTTGGGCAGGAACTTTTTATAAGGGCATGTAGTGATAGAACACAGGAAAATGGCTTTAAATTGGAAGGGGGAAGATTTAAGTTTCTCCCAACGAAAACAGTCATTCAGACTGCAAAGTACCTGAGGCTTGACTAACTTCTGGCATATTATTACACTGCAAACTTTACCAACAGACCATGCATTAACAAACACTGAATTTAGAACCTCCTCCAGTAGGTAGTACACAGACATAAAGCAAGTCATATCAAAACGTTGTACAGGAAAAAGAAGGGGAACATTTTTCCAAGAAAATTAAAAAACCAGCAATGAAACATCTATTTTTTCATGAGACTGCTATGGCAAGGGTTCATTCCTCAAGTATATGAACAAAGACAGAAATCCAGTGAGATTACTGCAGTCCTTTGTACCTCCTCATGGAAAATAAAGGAATTACTCCACCATAATATCATCTGAGAAAGAAACATTGATGGCCTCAATTTAAGTGGATACCTATTTGGAAGCAGGTTGCATCCTCGTAAGAGGTTCTTCTGAACATCCCTGGAGGGGCATTTTGCTGTCCTCAGTCAAATCATATTGCTCAGGCTTTTCCCTCTGCTTCACTATTTTCACTGCAGGCCAGCATTGCCCAAAAGATGGCATCCAGCTACTCGGTGTCAGCAGTGCAAGAGAAAGAGATACCAAGTGGTAACATCTACGTGTCTTGTCCAAGGCAGTTTATACCCTAAGGTTTTACTTCTCCACAAATGGGAAACATACATTGCCAAAGACTTACACTGATTTAGACTCCTTTTTAGAGATTTGAGAACCTGACAATTCCAACTATGCTCACTCCATTCTAATTCTACAAGACAAGGTAGCGATTCTCTTGGGAAATGATTTTGAAATTCTCCTATAAAAAGCAAAATTTAAATGTGTATTTTTTAAAATATTATTTGTGTAACAGATCTCATCTACAGAGTACACATGACCTTGTTTCTTTAGCACTCCATCAAAAAAACCTCATATATGAGGCATTTAGATTTCAAACTCTGTTGTACAAAACAAGATAGTTTTGAATGTGAGGATGGTGTGTGGTGTGTGTTCTGCATCGTTCATAGCATGAAGCAGCCCAGAACTGTGGTTGTAATGACTTTAGTATAAATATAATAATATTAAATATTCATAGAATTGCCCACAGTGTAAGTCATATTTAGTGTTCTAAACAATCTCTGCATATCAAGTGGATTTGTTTCGCTTATGTAGAGCAAGGTGGGCATATGAACAACAACAACAAAAAGTTCTACTCAATATATGTTGCCTATATCTGGATAAAACTTAAACCAACAGCATGCTGTGGGCTGTGGTATGCTGATTAGAAATGTGTGCCAGTATATTTTATACAAAAGGAAGCTTGAAGAATATGCAACTGAAAAGATGGTTTAGTTGAACTATGAGGAAGAAACACGATTCTAAACCTGTGAAATGCTACCTACTTGCAAGATTTTATTAACTATCCATCTCTCATATACAAGAATAACCATAAAGGCTTGGACATTGATTTGAAATACTGAGCAGCACAGTACATGTCAGTGTGGCAGTACCGTTCACTACACACTGTCTCGAAGGTTGCTGTGGACTTGTGCTAGGGTACACTTTACAAAGAGAATGCTATGATCTATGTTGGAAGGTTTGGTGCTCAAACTAAATTTTTACAATTTGGTACCCTTTGGGACAAGCAGCTTTCTTCTCTTAAAAACACCAGCCATGGGATAAGAGCAGCCTGGATTACAGACTCCGCAGTAGCTCTGTTGTCTGGGTCAGTTCCATGTAAATGTAAATATCAATATCCAATTTGAATTTACATTCAAAACCAATATTACTTAGCCTGAGACTGGTAGCAAGGAAGTTTTGAGAATTATTATGTGTAACCATGCTACTAATACATCCATTCTGTGAGACTGAAATGGAATTTAAACTATATACAGGCACTATTCCACTGGACATTGTCAAATGCCTTTACAGTACCACTGGAAGGAAACCACTCCCTTACCACAAAAAGCCTCAGTGGTTTTGTCAGAAGCCAAGAACCATAGCCAGATCTTGTGATGTAAGTTGCAGTGTTACATGTTCACTCTTGCAGAACTGTAGCTGTGATACAAACCACAGGTTTTTACTAACATTTTTAGAAAAAGTTGCCAAGGTACATACATACTTCAATACACAGCATGAATTTCTCCTTACACTGACAAACCTATTTACGTAAATATATCATCTTACAATGTTCTTCTGAAAGCAGATACACAAGAAAGCTGGTATTCACCAAATGCTTCAGTCACAATACGCCACAATAAACTTTATTACCTATTATCAAACATAGATCCTTCATTACAACATGTTATTTTGTAATTTAAATAAGACACAGTCATTGTCAGAGTCCTAAGCACAGACTGGTCATTATTAACAAAGCTTGTGGAAAGCTTAACATTTTAGAATGTCATTTATCAATGACAATCCTTTGTTTTAGGCATCCATCTAAAACCCATCAGCTTATCTTTACAAATAAGGCTTCTTAACTGAAGAGATAAAGCAAGAATCTGTACAAAAACCATATTCCTATAGAAAACAGAAAACTGTGCCTTGGTATTTTTTTTCCCTCTGAGTAATTATTTGTTTCAATTAAGTTTTTGTTATAAAAAAAGGTCATTCAAAGTTGGAATAAGATAGAAAAACATTGCTTCTCCAAATCATGAAAAAAAGATCCCAAACTCTCTGAAAATGAAATGGAATCACAATGAAGTATTGTGCATGCCATGATCTGATACAGTTGAAAATGAATACAATGGTTCCAAAATTTTTCTTCCCTACTAATAAAAAAGAGCAGAGCAAGAATCAAAATGATGGTCTGACTGTCTAGAAAGAACTGGAAGAATGAGAACCAAGATGGAACCTACTTTTGTGTGAAGTTACATTTACTGATTTAGAATATTTTGAATCTGGAAATTAAACAATGATGAAAACATTTCAGCTTTAACCGAGTAAGATAACATTGCATAATTCATTAATCCTGAATACTGACATTACTTAATGCTCCCTTCTGCAAGAACTCTTTTTGACTTGAATCGTTTATCTCAGTTCTTCAGGACTGTAAGTTTTCTTACTTTCTCAATATTTTCTCCAGATTCAGAGAGGTAAAATACCTAGAGAAATATCTCTGTGGAAAAGGCATCTACATTTCTGGCAAAAGACCAAATCAGAAGCAATAAATCTTTCTCTCTGTTGACAATCTCAACAGCCATCAACATCTGATTACTATGTTAAACATCTCTGTAAATCTATACTTCTGAACAGCCTCTACTGAGACCAGACTTTCAGAGGCCTTTATAAATAGTGCAGCTGTGCAATTTTATTTCATTTCCAATAAAAATCCAACGACCTTCAGCTGACTCCCTGGACATATGGTAGAGCGATCTGTAATACAAACAATTTGCCCCGCTACACTGACTGTAAAGAAACGTTTGATGCTGGGATGAATGGTTAAGTGGAAATAAATTATTTACTAACCAGTACCCAAATTGAAATGGTTGCAATGGATTCCTGTCCTGGGAATGTGACAAGTACTTTTGAACAAGGCAGCCTTGGGGCAACAGTAAATGGAAATCAGATGTCAAATATGCACGCTTCGCTATGAGCCTGTGGACTTTGCTTTTGCGTTAGCACTAAAGAAAAAATAATTATAGTGCTTCAAGCAATCAATATTTAGCCTTAAGAATAAGAAACGTTAATCCCCCTATATTTCTCAGTGTTATAGGCTAGAAGTACTACATCAAAGACCCAGTCATAGCTAATTCCCCCTTTAACCTTATTGTTCCAACAAGACTATAAATTCTTTATAATTCTTTCGAAGTCCTAGGTAAGGAAAAGAGAGTTCTTTATAATTTTTACACAAGTCTCTGAAATTGAGGAAGCTGGAAGTAGGACAGTAAGCTTTCATGGCATAGAAACTAAAACAGAAATGGATGGAACAGCAGGTGGCAACACCTGGGGCTAGTGGTTCCAGTAATACAAATATAAAGAGCAGTCAGGAAAGGAGCCTTTGAAAAAATTGCACCTTAATTGACTCTAATTGACTTTATAAAATCTATAGTATTAATTTGGATAACAATTTTCTACTCTTCAATTTTCCCTTCAACCTTGTTTCCCTTTGCATAATATTTAATCTTATTTTTTTCAGTGAGGAAGCTCAGATTCAGTGCTCCTTCTGCCTTTGTTGTGCCTCAGTCAACTGTGCTTCTGTAGATGTTCTTCTGCCTGCCTTCCACTCGCCCATATAGCTGGAAAAGCTATGTGCAAAGTTGTCCCAGAGCACCCATATGTAGAACTAGTTTTTCAGTAGAATCCAGAGAGAAACATAAAGTCATGAGCTGGACAAAAAGAAAATTCAAAAAGAAAATAACAAAGGATCTATTGAAAACCACAAGTAACTTCTGACATCTCATGACCTCGGCTCATCTCAAACTCAAACTTTATAATAAAGACAATATATTTTGAAAACACAAGCCTGTAGGAAATAGTCCCTGTTTACAGCACTGCTCTGCAGCAATAAGAAGTTTGTCTTCAGATTAAAAATATGGACAAAGTAACACAACAAGGATAACCACTTGATATAAATTTACTGTCATAACACAATTTTGTTAAGAAAGACCTTAAACAAGGAAACAATGTCCAAAACACAGTTCTTCCTACAAAAATGTATTTCACAAAACTATAAGAACCCTGTCTTTTGTACATTATAAAAGCAGCTCCAGCTCAGAAAACGACAGCATCAGAACAAAACCAAATATCAAATTGGAGTAGTTTAAGTTTATTAACAACAAATACGGCAAATCCACAAGCAACCAGTCTAAAAAGTTGTTTAAAATGTAAAGGTCTGCTGCTCCACAAGTTGAGGAATACGAGAAGTAATACATATCTGTGCTACAAGACAAGCTCTCAGTTTAAAGATTATTTCTGAATTGCTAATCACTTAAAACACCTGGCTTTAAAACAGCATGGAGTCTTTTCAGAGGCAACGATGTTCTTTAAGCTGGCCCCCTCCAATGTTCCTCTAGTTCTCCACGGTCTTGAAATTTCAACATTTTAGAATTTTATATTATCATTAGTTTCTAATACTGAAATGTTAATTGGAAAATACTTGCTCTTTCAAACTGTTTTCCATTCTGATTTTTAACTTTCTACTGGCATACACCTGAAGACAGCAAAATAGCTTTCTTTTTTAATTCATCTTGAAGTGGCCAAGCCTGAACTTGCTGCTTACAGAATGGTTTATAGCGTTAATTATTCTTCAAAGCAAATATTTTACCTGTTAATCCCATACTGAATACTTCATAAGTGGTCCTACAATAGTTTATTTGTTGATTCAGTCAATATAGGTCAGGAACTGGGATTTGTGATGTCATAAAAGTATGTGTAGATACACAATTTAAAATCCATTAATGAAAAATAAAAGTAGTAGACTGGCAGAATCACAACAAAACTAAAATTACATAGAAAAACACATGTACTTTCAAACTCTTCAGAACTTAACCCTTTGGACCACTGCTCAGTAGGGCCAAGCCTTTCCCCTTGGCATTATAATCTCTGATTAAAGGATACACATGGAGAAAATAGATTTTTTTTTAGTGTCTCTTTTTATTATCAAATGTATTTTATCTATAACTGGTACAATGCCATCCCCCTTGACGGCATCCAAGAAGCACGTTTATGAGCAACAGAAAAGGAAAGAAACCACTGCTAGAGGTAAGACATCTGTCTCTCAAATTTAAAAAAGTCAGAACATAACTGTTAAGAAAAACATTATTTTCCAGGTGTCAGAGGGAGTGACAGACTGATTCACTGAATTTGGAAGACCGATAAAAAAAATTGTAAGCACATAAAGAGACGAGTTTAGTTTCAGAAAGGAAAAGCAGATTGACAGAAATGTGCACTAGGAAGAAAGCTAGCAAAGTCTTATCACAACATGAAAGACAAAAAGTATTCTAAAACAGGAAAAAAGTTGATTTTTATAGTTTCATCTTGTCTTCATCTGCAGTGTATCCCAAGTCAAATAAATAGTACATTTATAAGCTATTTTTGAAATACTGATCATAGAATATTTCAAGTTATGTGTCACACATACTGTAGGTGCAAAAAGAAAATGGGTCAGTTTATGAGCTTGCCTTGTTCCCATGAAGAAGCACGTGGTACCCAGGTCTGCAGCCCGGTGCTCAGTTGCTGTCTCCCTCAGTGACTGAACTGCAGTTTTTCAACCTTGCAAGGGGACAGAAGTCATGCCTATCTTCCAAAATGTGCCCTAAAGCACATTTAGATGCCTTTAGTCATTTAAAGTAAGATGTGTACAGTCACCAGGACGTTTTCAGACACACAGCAAACCTGCTGGAATAGATATCCACATGTTCCTCCAGGAATTACTGCAGCCAGGTCCGTCACTGCCCCTCCTGGCCTTCCTCCCACCCCTGCACCAGCAGCAGAATAGTCAGGACACACGTTACCCTACACTGCTCCTGCAGAAGTTGGTACATTTTACCGTCTCTCCCCTTCCGTGATAGGTAAATTATATGTGCTTAAAGCAATAGAAATGACGTGTTGGGCACAGTGACACTCTGGGACACGTTCTGCAATGGATTGCTCTGCCAAAACCCTCTTACTGACCAGCCAAGCACCAGCTGGAAGGACTGAAGCACTTATATAGTTGGGAATGGGCGTTGTCCTTCCTCACAATCACCAAATCATTTTCATCTACTACCTGTGACTCTTTCCTTCTGAATTTCTTGTAAACAGATAAAGATGAAACGTGAAGATTCATCAATAGCATCTGCTCTGTCTCAGCATATTTCCTTGTGGAGGAGATGGGACATGTTTTTAAGTGTGACATGGTTCTTAGTAACTTACCATGGATCACTAGTCTTACAAAATACTGCAGGCAGGAACATCAGGTCCACCTTGTCGCCCCAAGGTAGTAAGTTCAGCCTGACGCAATAATAGCACCTGCATGTCTGAGATGTTGCACAGGACTTTAAAGGAAAGTTCTTACATTCTGTTTATTCTGACCAGCAGTCTGCACACACAACACGTTTTATGGAATCAGCTGGGATCAGGTCATGCAAACTCATTTTATTCTAAAAGACAAGTGTATGAAACCGATGAGTTTCCACATAAGCACAATTCCCTGGTAATAGCAAAGTGACAGAGTGGCACCCCTCCGATTTGATTTTTATTTCAAGGTCCCACTGACATTTATTTTTAGAAGGTGCTTTTATTTCAACTGCCATTGCTGCCTTATAAAATTGAAGCACGGAATGCACTGTTCACAACCACTCATACAGAGTTTTACGTGTATACATAAATTTATCTGACCTCTGCTTAACTCTGCACAGGGCTCTGGAGGTAAAGGTACAAAATATGGATCATTTACTTACCTTGTTTTGCCAAATCATCTGCCTCCTTGCTTATTATCCTGAGCTATGATGATAAATGGTAGCATGATTACTACAAGTGTTCCAGTTCCCAAGAAAAATAGCTTTTTGCTCAAGGATTACAAATGTGAAAAGATGGGGAAAGGAGCTGAGTTCTTACATACATATACAACATTCAGGTGCAATTTAACGTAAGACATGAAGAAATATCATAAGTCATCTATGTTTGTTCCCTGTTGAGAATCTTCTGATCCAGCCCTCCTGTTAGGCCAGCAGGATTTACAACATGTTTAATTCTGTACATACTAGATGTTTCCTGGATATAAACCCAATCATTAAATTTGTTTTCAGGTGTTTCTGCCTGGTGTAGGCAGCACTCAAATTCATGATGCTATAGGTTAATGATGTTGATTTTGCCTAAGATGTGCCTAATAATTTGGCCTTGGTTTTTTTACTTTCAACACATGCATAGCTTGAGATGGCATTGCTGCATGGAGTGCTGGCAAACTGGTACAGTAACCAAGCACACGAGCAATAAATGATTTCTGAAGACAGGTTTTAACCTATTAAACAATCATTACAGAACTGTAGGTGAACACCATCTCTATCTACAACTGACTTATCCTACTCAGTATTCAAACAAAAATTGAAGTACATATTGGTTCACTTCATCGAGTCTTATTTCTTACTACAGAAAAGTATTCAACTGTAGAAAGGTACAAAAAGACAGGTGGTCTTGCAAGCTCTGCCAAGCCAACAGGTCTTACTATTAATAAATAAATGACAGAAACTCTGAAAATTAATTTACCTACTGATTATTTTGTCTCTTTTAAAGGTGAAGCCTCGACAACTGCTAATAAATCTACTTACACCAGAGACTGTCTGTTTGATGGAAGATTCAGAACAAGGAAGACAAGTACTGCATTTCAAAAATTCAATATGTAACAAAGGTTCAGTGTAATTAGTATGAACTTCAAACTGAACTTCAAACTCAATATTATATGAAGTAGTGATATTTGTAGTCATCTTCCACACAGCAGTTTTGAAGTAGAAGGCTGATCAGTTTTTATTAGAAGAACTTGCAATAAATTTCTCCTGAGCAGAGTAATTCAAGACAAAACTCGTAACATTTCTTCCAAGCCCAATCAGAATTAACTACAAACACAATCACCATGGGCAGGTTATCCAGGCAAAGAACAGGACTTCAGCTGCTGCACCTCAATAACACTGCTGAGCTGATTGCCAGTCATGGCTCTGGCAGCAGCTGCAGAATTGAATTCATTCATGAAGGTGGGCAAAAAAAGCTGAGGAAGAAGATTTATACTGGCTGTATGCAGGGAGATGTCAACCTCAGTCACAGCTCAACACTGCTTAGCACTGCTTTTATTTTCTAAAATTAGCAAGGGGTTAATAACATAGGAGTATATTATGTAGGTATCACACACCAAAAATTGTATAAGTAATTAGGATTATAAGAGAAACAGTAAATCTGCCTTTCTCTGGCTGTAGAAGACAGCTGGAGGATAAAACTTAGCACTTTGAAAATGAGAAGACTATCAGGCCAAATTTTCATTTTTTACTGCAGCAACTTACCACCAAAATCTCTGCGGACTAACTGGGCAGCCTTCAGCCCACGACAAAAGTATTGTTTCCTTTTCTCTTTTCTGCATAAATTCTTTTGTCATGGTCTGAAAGATTTCTCTTTATGTTTTGTTCCTTTTATTTTTATTTTTTTTAATTCTAAAGCCCTGTACAAATGTTCATGCACCATAATATTTATTGAAGAGTTTCACAATTTATGATTTTCCCATTTGGAAGCATCATTTTTATAGATTTTGGTCTTAAATATATTAAGTTAGATAGGCTGATGCTCTACTTGTCCAAACACTGATTTTTTTTCTAAGCAACACCTCTTTAAGTTTCAAAAGGCTGTAAATAGGAAGAAAAGGGACTGGTAGGCTTGACGTGAGCTGAAGAACAGTAGACAGCTGACTTTCCTTAACAGGAATCACAGAAGATGCAATTTGCAAAAGACAAAAAATAAAAAAAGGCAGCTCAAAATCTAAGTTAACAGTATTAAAATTTTTCCAGTTCATACACCCATGGATCTTCTACGAATCTCTGATGAATGGTTTTAGAAATGGGTTTAATGTCTTGTTGCTGAATGACTCCCTGATGTGTCATATTAGATATTCGGGGGTTTTATCTTCCTCAGATAAGCTTGCTCAATTCACGGATGTCACAGCCTTTGGAGAGAAAATCTCAAAGGAAAACATTAATAATTTGGTAATACTGAGGATAGTGTGGAATATGCTATTGCTCATTTGAGATAGACTTGAGGGTAAAGTGTTAAAAGGTTATCAAGCATCTAATTAAGGATTTTCTTTTGCACACTCCATTAACCCTAGCCTGAATGCAAATATTTTTAAATTATTACATGGACAGTTTTTGGCTTCAAGGGGCAGTAGCCAGGGTAGAGCTAACACAATGCTCTCCAGCTACAGGCCCTCACTCCTTTCACTTCCTCCTACCTCCTCCCTCAAGGCAGCACATTAGTCCTCAGTGCCACCTGTTCCTGACCTGCACCTCCTCCCATTTTTTATTCCTCTTGCCCAGCAGAACAAAGCCTGAGCTGGATTCTGCCTTACAGCAGAAAAGTGACAGTGTTGGATCAATCGTTGCAGAAAACTCTCCAAACACATCTGAAACATCATGAAGCATTTCAGAATTATGACAGGAATGTTAAGAGTCAATAGATTTGGTAAATGTTGAGAAAAGATTTACCTTTTTCTTCATCCCAACTGAAGTAAGGCTGACAATTGCCAGAACAGATTTATCTCCTCCTTAAGGTACTGTCAGATACCTTATCCATTTTCTCAGGTTACAGGAGTTTTTTCCATTTTGGCAAAATTGATGGTATAACTGCAAATATGAAAAACCCCACACTTTCTCAACTAAAATATTTCTATCTAATAAGCCACTATTATATCCCCCCCCAGCCTAATTACCTGCCTCAGTTCACTTGCATCAAGTCTGATTCTTACGTTTGTTTTGCAGTGACAAACACAATCAACCCTGCTAATGCAAATGAACTTACGCCAGTAAGGTAAGGGCTGCTCAGTGACATACAGCACAGTCTTTACTCACAGCACATAATAGGATGGTGTGGGTAAATGGGTTCCTCACCAGAGAGGCAAGCTCTTCAGAAGGGCTTCTTAGGGCCGTGCTGCTCCAGGACACACTCTAAACTTAAGAGCATAACTAAAAGCACAGACTAACAAGTCAACCTCCTTGTTTCTCACCTCAAGTTCACTTATGGAGAGAAAGGCATCATGGCGAAGAAGTACCAGTCGATGATGCTTTTGTAGAGGGTAATATGAGGTCAACTAACAGACTCACTGGAGCAAAATCCTCATCACAGACCTGTGACTAATAATTTTCCTCCAAACTGAACTGACCTCAAGTCACCCTTTCATGAACATACAGTCGTTCCCTGCAGCCATAGAGTAGATTTGCATGATCCTTGCATCTGCACAACACCTCTGCACCTTCCTCACAGGCCGCTCCAGAGCAGCCAGCAGAAATGCAGAAAGCCCATGGTAAGTGCTGATAGTCTTTTGGGTCTGATAGTCTTTGAGAGATCCAAACACTTCTGTTGTTGTAGTAGGAAAAAAATAAGGCACCCAGGGCCTGCTCTGCTACTCTCAGTAAAGATGATGACTGCAGCAATGCTGATGCTACCATCACCCTAATGATGCACCTGGAAGAGGACTAGCAGTACTTTTGCTCCCTCAGCTGGATAAAGCTGCACTGCTTCTCCCTTGCTGTGCAAGTCAGAGAACATGCTGCAGATAGGAAAGAAATAGCAATTCTGTCTTATACAGTGACTTCACTCTTGATCAACACCAACATAAAAAGTACGGCACAGTGAAGGCTGGATATCACTGAGTAATGACAAGTATAGGAAAGAATAACCCACAGCTAAAATAAAAGAAACCACTAACAAAAAAGTGTACAAAATTGGGCATCGATCACATCCATTTGATTTTTTTTTAATTCAGTGTTCTCTTTCTGAAGCTTGTAGTAATTATTCTTCTACATCTACATGCCAAGAGAAAAAGCCGACTGAATGACAAGATTCAAAACTGTTGACCAGTGATATTTCAGGCCACCAGGCAATGAAAACAAGCCAAAGAATCTCACACTTTTACTTCACTTTGCTAGGAAAGAGGATGTTGGCCATACATGTTGTAAAGGGTAATACCCATGATGAAATCAACACTGGCTAAAAGTCAGAAAATCACAGAAAACTGAGAAATCTTTATGTACATGCATGTACACAGGTAAGAAACATATATATAACCAGTAAAAGATGGTTAAGATATAAATTGATTCCAGTTGGGACTCAAAAGAAGTTAGACATTACTGTGATCAAATCATGCTTAACTAAATGCAAAATCCCTTTTAGTGTTTCACAATTGAAAACTGATCATCATAAAGCAAACTGCAAACTCATCAGTATATGTGAAAACTGAGTCTGTAGATTTAAGATTTGATCATCATAGCTAGTTAACAAACATTACTGCAGGCATACTTTCCAACCATACTGGATTTCCAAGCAGAATTCAGAGTCAACACTAATGTGGAATCTGTCTGTGGGGCTTGACGCCAGCAATTTAAGCTAATCCTACTCATTCTTCCAAGACAGATCTGTAGAAAATATGTTTGTCTCTGAACAATAAAGGGTCTAGAAATGCTAGACCTCTCAATCAAACACCTCATCCAAAGCCTGCTAGCAGCCAGAAGTTCACAATAATAGAGATCAGAGCTATAATGTCATATCATTTATCCCAGCTAATTTCCATCAAAATTCAATATCCCTGCCAGCACTTTGTGCAATTCCCTCTCACTGTTCCTATTGCCGCAGCTTTTCCCTTCACCCTTAAGGTCAGAAACACACAGAAGAGAAATGGCTTGGAACAATAAAACCTATTTGTATCTTTATGTACAGATAACTATCTGCTCTCTCTTATAACCATAATCTCAGTTTATCAGAAAAATGGTAAGCAAAGGGCAAGTGATTGTCTCATAACATTTTCATCTTCTAAAATGAGAGCTACGGTTTATATTTCTGAGCTGAAAAAAAAAATTGAAGTTCTTTTGAGTAAACTTAAATCCTGTGCTGACAACTTGTGTCCTTTGAACTAGTCATCTGGAAAAGAAGAGGTGTACCTGTTTCAGACACTTCTAATCTTTCTGTATTTTTTTCATGTCTGTTGTTTATACAGTTAATCTTGTTTTCACTTGTTAACAACTTAATCTGCAAGAAACATAAGATGGTAGGATATATACCTTCCAAATGAAGTGATCTAATCACTTAGAATATCCAACAAATTTATTACTCAAACAATGCAGACACATTAAAATTACAGAAAACTAAATTAAATGTAGGCTCTCAAAGCAGGCCTTAATAAAACCCTGGTGGGAAATTTCCAGTTTTGAACAGAATCAATCCTTACAAAACCAAAGATGCAATTCTCAGACAAAACAAAAGACACAAATCTAAGCACAATTTTGCATTTCAAAAGTCAACATAACACTTGAAATCCCTAATGAATACAGATATTTGATTTCTGAGAACAAGAAAGAATTAGTACCTGAGGGGTACAACAAACATCCACTGCTTTTTAAGTTGAAATACAGCATTAATTAATCCCCTTCTTGAGCTGAAATACAGCTTCAATTAACCCACAAACTGCTGAATATAAACATGTTACTAGTTTCACATTAACAGCAAAAGCAATGATACGAAGGAATGACAGCTGGTGTTTTCCAGGTTTATTTTTCAGGAAAAAGAAGTTAAGTTGTGTTGTACCTAAATTCTTCAAGTATGACATGAGCTTCAGGTGTATCAATGGTCACCAACCTTCGCAACAGACAACTTCCCACTGGAAGACTCTATCTGGAAGCAGAAGAGAGAGTGAGTGAATCCTGGAAAGAGGAACAGGGGCAGATTCAGCCCAGGAACAGAAATTGTGTTTGAGAAGTAAGGAAGTGAACAGGAAACCTAACTGCAGTGCTTCTCTCTCTGTACTCAGCACACTGGCCTTCCAATGTCTTTAAAGTGCTAGCAAAATTGTGCGTGGTAATAGCAAAGCAAGCAAAGTCCTGATTAGTGTGTAGTTTTGGAGAATCACTGCCTCCCAGACATAGCTTCAACATGAGAAGAAGCTCCTGTGTCAACCACATGGCCTCACCCATACGGGCAGCCTCCTCCACTCCTGGCAGGAGCGCTCTGGGAGCTCTCCCTGGCACCAAAGTCATCAGCCTTCACCACTCCCATGGGCGGCTACAGAGGACCTGTAGGAAAGGCAGTCAGTCTGGGATATTACCTGTCTCAGCAGGAGGAGGAAAGTCTCCCAAGATTTGAGACTGCTCTTTAACTAACCCTGATCCTGAGAGGAAAATCTAGAAGGGACACTGAAAGCACAGGGGCAACAAAATCCTTGCTGGGGTCTGTCCCACCTTTCTGATCTCTCCCTTGTACCAACAGCACTGCAGGAGCAAAACCATTTGGGAAAAACAAACAAACAAAACCCACAAAAATCCCACAAAAACAAACAGAAAAAAAACCAAGACAACAACAACAGCTGTGAACCAGAATGGATTTCACAGAATATAATGAGAAACCAGCAGCCTAAATAATTATAAGGCTATACAGAGGACCAATCTCTGGCCTATATGATTCTTGTTTCTAAAATTCCTCTCACATAGTGTTCTGAAATCAAATAAAGCAGACAGTAGAAAAGCATTTGATCACTGTAATTATTTTTTTATATACCTTTGACTCGTAGAACATTGTTTTTAAAATCAAGAAATTTTATATAAATCTATACGAATCTGTATCTATCTTTTTATACATATATACACTACTCAGTAGCTTTAAGTTTGAACGTATTATTTGGTATGAGAAAGGACTGCAATAAAATAAAATCTTATCAAGGCAAAAGCATTACAGAGAGTAGAGGTAACCACGAATGGAAGTTACTCCACATCATGAGAGAAGAGTACATGAAAGTAGTTCCTGCCTCAGAAAAAAATATGAGAAACAGCACTTGTGCATCCTTTGTGGCTTTGCCAGAAAGCTTTGCTGTTAAATCCTGAGTCCTGCTTCATCTAAACTGGTCTGTCAAACAAAAAACAATTTTCTTCACTCAGCTTCCATGTTCCAAAAAAGCAAAAGGTTTTTACTTAGTGAATTTGAAGTGGTTTAGGAAAAGCACCCACACAAAGAACCCAAAGTTTGGATGCTTACATAAAAGTCAACATTATCAAACTGGCTTTCAAAACAGAACCAAAATCCCACCAGAAGGTGTTATAACAATTCAAATTTCTGCCTTCCCCTATTCCATATTAACTGGACCAAAGCAGCACATATAGTTTCATTCTCTCCCCATTTTAACATCCTTTTTGTCACTCCAGAAACTCCGCACTACAAAAAAGAACACAGACGTGTACCAGTATTTATTTTATCAGTATGTATCTTCTACTACCTTATGAGCCCATCCCATTTTTCCCTCAGTGTGAATACTAAATTCAACAACAACAAAACTGATCCTAGTTCCATCAGATCTTATATTGCTGTTTGAAACTTAGTGATTCCTGAAATCTTTTAGTCGAAACAAGATCATTCTCATCTTTTTAAACAACATCATTAGCACTAACTAAATTAACCTCAAAACATGCTACAACCTATGCAGCCATCATTGCCATTAATTAGACATTGCAGCTGATGAACAGGACTTTAAGTTTATAGCCAAAAATGTGACCAAGATCCAGTTTATTAAGGATCTCTGCCTTCTGTTCTAAAACACATAATATAAAAAACCTCAGAATAAAGAGGGGGCACTGATAATGGTTTAGAAACTTGCAGAACTACCTCCAGCAAATCACTGCAATACTATAAAAATAGGAATGTTCATAATAGGTAATTGAAGAATAGCTACGAACCTCCCACTCAACATATGCACATACACACACTGCAATTATTATAGAAAAGCTCTATTATAGGAAAAGCTGGTAAGAAGTCCAAAGTGTCTACTGCTTTTTTATTTTTAAAGAATTGGACCTTGACAAAAATCCTTTCAACGTGTTCTAGAGGAGAACAACAGCTGAACTTCCAAAACTTCAAACGTTCTCCTTCTCCTTTTTTATGAATTATACTAATACATTGGCCCAAACAAACAACTGATTACAAATTCCACCTCATGAAGCAGAATTTTTCAGCCGCTATTTAGTTTTTTTATTTTTTTTAAAGGACTTTTTTTCTGAACTTTGTTCACACTGACACTCAAATGATGGAATTCTGAACAAATCATTACACCATTTTGTACCTCCATGAGCACTTCATATTAAGCTATGTCATCATTACATAATCTTCCGTAATACTATCATATTTTCACTAAAAGCTTACCATGAAAATCAGTTACTACACACGATCAGCTTTTGTTCACTGAAGAAGATTAGAACCTTCGTGAAACCCTTCAATGTCATCAGCCCTGCCATCGGCGTTCAGGTTCCTTCTCTCCTTTTCACAGCAAAAAGCCTTGCAAAGAAGAGGACTCAAAGCAGAGGAAACAAAAAAGAAAGAGAAAATAAGTTGAGGCTTCCAAAGTATAGTAAAGATGCTGCAAAAGTTGCTGTATATTAGGGATGTCAGACTGATGGCTCCCGCTGTTCTCCTGCAGCGTAACCCATGTCACACTCTGCACACGTGACTTGTGTGCAGGCAGGAATGAAGGGGCAAGGAGCTCAGCACTGCAGCTGGCTAGAAACAAGGAGCCAGGATGGATAAAACAAGGTGGAGGACCGGATTCGGTCTGCGGGCCATGAGTTTAACACCACTGCTCTATATTAACAGAAGTTGGTTTTATTTGAGCCTCATGTTTGGCTCAGCAGTTGAATACATATCATTAGTGTGTTAGTCCTTTATGATTTGCACAGGTTTCAGAGGAGCTGGCCCTGGAAACCCCAGTTTAGAACGTTAATTCTACATTTGCAGAAGATAACCAACTCATTCCAAGTATATCTTTTTCTATACCATTGATTATCAATTTCCTTTATGGAAAAGTGTTTGGAGGCCTCATTTTTTGTTTCAGACCTAACAGATACAAATGATTACAAGTTCTACTTCTGGCTATACAACACCAAAAACATATTTGCAAATGTAGAATTAGCATTAATGGTAAAATGGAAATGAAAAACTGCATCCATATATTTTAAGGACCAAACTGCAAATCAGTGTAATAGAGTCTATAGGTGCTGAAGCTACCTGGCTTTATCCTTCATTTCAGAGAGCTCACCAGCCATAATGGAATGTGAAAGAACAATTTAAACAGCTTCAGGAGAGACATCAGCAAAGACAAACTATACAGAAGGCTATAGCAGACTTTTTATATTTTATAATGCGCAAAAAGCTAATTCACATTCACCCAAGTACAAAGAATCCACTCCCTTGTGGAGCAATTGTGCCTGCATCTAGGCTGCTGTACCACTAATGCAGAGAAATTGCTATTTTAGTATCTCATTTACCTGAATTATTCCAGGGACCCAAGATGTACAGCCATAATATATGCAGATCTACTCTGGGCTATTTATTCCTCTACAAGGCTGAGATGACTCTTTAATACTGAATTATGCACCTTCACCGGTATCTGCATACAGTAAAACTATTCATGTATTTCAAAAGGCTGGCCAGATGCATCATAGCAAAATATCAAGTAAATTAAGACAGTTCTTGTTTGAATACTGCATACTGTTAAGCTCAATATGGTAAAAATATCATGCAAAGTATAGCATCTTCAGGCATGCCACATACAGATTCTAAAGTTGTCACACCAGAACGGTGGGGACGTCATCCAGATGGATGAGGGCAAACTGTAGAACTGGGCCTGTCTGAACTTCATGAGGTTCAACAAAGCAAAGTGCAAGGTCCTTCACCTGAATTGGGGCAATCTGCAGTTTTAACACAGGCTGGGGAACAATGTGATTGAGAGCAGCCCTGGGGAGAAGGACCTGGGGTTCCTGACTGAGAAGCTTCACATGAGCCAGCAATGTGTGCTCGTAGCCCAGAATGCCAATTACGTCCTGAGCTTCATCAAAATAAGCATGGCTAGCAGGTTAAGGGAGGTGATTCTGACCCTCTACTCTGCTCTTGTGAAACCCCACCTGGAATATTGTGTCCAGTTCTGGAATCCGCAGCATAGGAAGGATATGGAACTGTTGGAAAGGGTCCAGAGGAGGGCTATAAGGATGATACGAGGGCTGGAGCACCTCTACTATGGTGGCAGGCTAAAAAAGTCAGGGTTGCTCAACCTGAAGAAGAGAAGGCTCCAGGGAGACCTCACAGCAGCCTTCCAGTGCCTGAAGGGGCTACAGGAAAGCTGGGGAGGGACATTTTACAAGGGCAAGCAGTGACAGGATGAAGGGGAATGGTTTTAATTAGAAGGAGGAAGATTGTGATTAGACATTATAAAGAAATTCTTCACGCTGAGGGTGGTGAGACACTGGCACAGGTTGCCCAGGGAAGCTGTGGATGACCTCTACCCTGGAAGTGTTCAAGGCGAGGCTGGATGGGGCCTTGAGCAGCCTGGTCTGGTGGTTGGTGTCCCTGCTCATGGCAGGGGAGTTGGACTAGATTATCTTTAGGTCCCTTTCAACCCAAACCATCCTATTATCCAACTATTCTTTATTATGCAGACAAATACACCCTTCATTGTGACAACCTTCGTTTCTTCCCTGTCATCACAAACTCCTGAGGATACAGCCGGGGGGAAAGCCTGACAACTTCGATACATATATTTGATCTGTGACAGCTGTAGCCTTAACAGGCATCCAGCCTTCATCTATTTTTTATCAATAAGGCTACAGAAAACGGATCCCTCCTGAACTCTGCAGAGACTCACAGAATGCCCATCATATCCTGTAGGATACTATATTCCATTTTCAGGTTATCGTTTTTAAGCATATTTCTCAAAAGCAGATGCATCTGGTGAACAGCTTAGTTCACATTGCCTGATGCTTTTCCTTACACAAATATTTTCCCTATAGATACAGAAATGACCTATACCCTGCCCATCACAGCCTTTGTATTTTCCTCTAATGTACTGCCAGAATATCAGAAACTTCGTTCTCAGCCTTCTTGTTGCCTCATCAATGTTCAGAGGACTAACATTTGCATGCAGCCCAGTAAGCAAATTGCTGAAACCTAACTTTGAAAAACTCAAGAGTTCTCATTGTGGGCTGAAACATCTCAATGGAAGACAGACCAGTATCTTTTCCATAGTTTTCCTCGTTTGTTTTTCCACACTGTATGCACAGAGGCTGTACAACTCAATGAGACAGGAATACTCTGATGACAGGATGTCAAGATTAAAAAGGAGAAATATAAATATACCAAGGATTTCAAAAGTTGCCATCAAGAACAACGGTATATTCTTTGTAGGTTCTGACCAAAGTTTTGGGATCCACTTCAGGCACTGGAGGAGGGCTGAAGCAAGGGTAGTGCTAAACTTAGAAACTTATGTTATGTTTTGTGTTTCTCTGATTATGTGTCTCATCCTATCTCAGGTAATGTAACCGTGTTGCGAGAATATATATGTTCTAGCTACATATCTCTGCAATCTATCTCTAATTGCTTACAGCAGATGTTTGTTATTGCATGTAATTCTAGTCCAAGGATGTATGTGGAATTCACACAATTTAGTCCTGAAAGGGAGGCAAATTTAAAATTCAGTTCATCACAAATTATTTGGAATTATAAAACCTTATGATTCTTCATGTGAAAAACAGAACTTGCTTTTTTTCCTAAAATGTCAGTTCCTGAGGTGTTTACATCACTACAGAAAGAAAAAGAATTGAAAGGCACTTGCAGAAACATTAAACCAAAAAACCCCAATACATTCTGATTAGTTGAAGTTATAGAAACTTATATAGCTGACTTTCTTGTTACAGTAAAATCAATACTAAGTACACATATTCTGCATCCTACTAGCCTGTTGCAAAAAATTATCTCAGGAAAAGCAATTGTTCTGTTCCTTATGAATAATAGAGCCAACCCATAAACCTTTATATATGAAATCTTTGTAAGACTACTTGCCATCACATAATTTTTCCATGTATCTGAAAACTACTCATTTATAAAACAAATTAGTAGTTAGAGGAATGTACAGGTTTCTACATTGCTGTTTCGCATGGGCTGGTGGCATGTGTTTGATTAATTAGGAGATCTTCAGTTCTATTATCAGGGTTTATATTAGTACAGAAGCACCACAGCAGCAGTGTAACTGAACATGTGATACGGTGAACTAGCAATACTTGGGGTTATTAGCGTTGACCATAGCGTTGACTCTCAGCTGGAGAGTTCAGCAAGGAGATCTGGTAAAGCCTGCTAATATAAGCAAGTCCAATATATTTATCCCCTTCCATCCTTCCTGAACAATTACCTTTGAGATACAATTGTATTTCTGTATTCAGAAACATTCCACAGCTACTAGTTGTGTCTTTCCATACATCAGTTAAAGGGACAGAAAACTGTTTCATGCTGTTAAGATGTGCTATCAGCTGTTACAATAGTTACACTCAAAGCAGGGTTGTACCTCCTCTTTCTCTGTACTACCACTAGAAATTGCCATTATCCCATTCATTTTGCTTTTGCTCTTCATTTCTTCAGCTCCCTAAGCAGTAAGCTTCGTTTAAGTGAGACTCTCCTGTGACAGAGAGGTTGATCTCTGCTTGCGCACAGTGTCACTAGGCAAACGTCTGCTTTCAGCAAATTTTACAGCAACTAGCTAAACCCAGGACTAACGCATTTGTCATCTCAACTCAGACACACTGTCTGTAATTTACAGTCTGCTCCAAATTATAGCAATTTAACCAAACATTTGTCTTGGTACTTCTGCTGCTTTTGGTAGAGATCATTAGTGACACATCATTTAATATCTCTTGATTTAGCATATACCTGTTCATGTTTGCTTGTCAGTTTAATGTGATATAAAGCAAGAAGCATCATCAAATAGAAGAGTCTTACAGTTTTATTTAGGCTGTTTCACTAGAACAGTAACAACCCTTACTTGTGAAGCGTGACACACAGAAGAACGCAACGCACTACGCCTAGGAACAGTAAAACGGTCCAAAATGAATTTGAAGCAGAAGAAATGAGTAAAACACTCAGACTGCAACTATATAAATAAATACAGTCAGAGCTCCACACAGAGCCAGTATGAGTGCGCATGAACCCGTTTTCTAATTGTTTTCACTGTTCTTCCCATCGATAGGACATGTGTTGCTCCAGTTTAGAGCCTCGCGACTTAGGAGCTGAATCATGATTGCTCTTCACACACCTCCCATCCAGTTCATATACCCTCAAGCAGCCACCAGTACCAAGCTTGACGTGTTTCAGTACATTTTCAGTATATTCAGTTTTCAGTACATTTTCTGAAAACATGAGCCCAAAGAGAACTGGGTGAATTACAGATTAAGAGACCACACTTCCATCTTATCTAGACCCCTGTTTGCTTTGCACCTCTACCAGTGCAGGCCAGCTGGGGACAAGTTAGACCCATTAATGTGTTTTTAATTGGGCTTTAGTATTGCTGATAAACTGGTTTCAGTGATGCATTAGAACATCCAGGCTGCAGATTAAGAAGGTAGCAGGTATAGAAACATCCGAATTGCCATGCTGTTGACTGAGTTTGGTCTGGCAATGTTTATTATCTCAGACATGAAGTAATTTTGAGCCTAATTTATAAATTTCAGGCTAATTCAGACAGTTAAACACTACTGCTGCTTCAATGTTAGTGGGGTCCATAACTAACAGGCCTTATTTGAACCTAACTTAACACACACACATCCAAACATGGTGTTTCCAGTGACTTTTCTTGTCTTGGGAGCGCTAGATACAATAGCACAAGGACACTCATAGCAAAGGCAGCTCTCCTGCAATAAAGACTATCAGTTTTGCCTCAGCATGGACTTTGCTACAGCTGAGTTGGTTATTGCAGAGCCTGTTACCCACAAGCTAGCTTCTGGGAAAGCACAAACCATCAGGTTGTGCTTAGGACCGGCACGGAGGTAGAACAATCCCAGAACTCAAGTCCTGGAAGCACAAGACGCTAAGCAGCCTTGCAGGCACAAGAAGAGTCAGCTCTGACTTGGACCCTTAAAACCCTTCTAAGATTCCACGAGGTATGTCTGAGACCTCTGCACTATTTCTCACTATGTTCTCTGATGCTAAATAGCCAGGCACTAAACCATAATTATTCAGCTGTATGGGCCCCAGAACAATTCACTGGGGAAAAAACAAATCATCCTATCTCTTATCCCAAGAACAAGTAATTTACCTGTTCCTGACCTAGGAAATAGCTTTGCAATTTCACATCATAAAAGGTAGACTGGAGAGGAATGGATGCCACGGGATAGGTGTCATGTACCTCTTCTACAATTCTTAAAAATTCCTTACATTGATAGCATCTGTTAGCTTATTACTGTCAGAAATTTTTCATTTCAAATTAAGTCTCTATTTAGGGTACAGCCTTGACTGAGATTTATTCTATTTATGGGTTCTGCAGCTAGTATTAATTATCTTACCCCAATTTACTGCAAAATGAAGATAAATTAGATCTTTAGAAACCACACAAAGTACCTGTACTTTCTTGGACTTAGGATTGCTTAGTGTTTTACTGCTGTAAGATTTTACTGACTTTGAAGTGCAAAGATAACTGTGGGCAAGGGGAAATAATATAGATTTCAAATATCATTTTTACTGAAAGAAGTGTTAAAGAAACAGTGACTTGAATATTTGGTAGATTGAAAGGAAAATGTGACTCAGAAGGGCTGATTTGGAACATCTATTTCAAGGCTGATCAACAATTCCAAGCCCTGAAGCTTCATCTGCCTTTGCACTGCCACATTACCCTGGCTTGATTATGTTTCTTGTGGTTCCTATTTCACTAGGAATTTTTGCCAGTCCACTATTCATCAATGCTTCAAGACTTTATTAATGAAGCTTGGTAAGAATTAATCTTAACACAGAACCTTCTGTCTTCATGCTATTAAGCTTTTGTCGGGTTGAAAATTGCTTATTTACCTTCCTGCTTTCTGCCTCTCAGTTATCCAGACGCTAGAATTTCACCTGACTGTACAACTGCCCAGCCTCCTTACCAGCCTCTGTGCCACAGCTTTCTGGAAGTCCAGCTTCTTTTCTTCAGCCATGCTTTTGACACCATGCTTGCAGAACCTCAAGAAAGAGACAGAAACCAACCTGATTTCTGCGCAGGTATTTCAGGATGTGGAAGAGGAAAAGGAACTGCTGCAGAGCCAAACAATTCCGTTGCAGGTCTCTGGAGCTGACTTCAAAAGCGAGACAATATATCAAAATGCTTCAACAAATTGGCTAGCAGCAAAAAGCTAGAAGAAGAGTGCTGGGATCCAGAGACTATGGGCACATGCTGCATTACAGCATCATTCAGTAAAGTCCATAAATATCCTGAAAGGCAGATAAGAGAACATAGGACTCTCACTGCTTCCCATGCTCACAGCTGTTGGATTAATCAGCCTCCTGCCTGCTTTATCCCTGATCAGAGTGTTTGATGGCCTGCATATAAGTATTTCAGTTATGTATTTAAAAATTGAAAACCTGAAATGCCAGTGATGCAGCAGGCACCTGCTACAGACATATTAAAACAAAAATCAACTTCTGGTAGTGCAGAAAATGGGAAAATGGAGGGCAGAGCATTTCAGCAGCTGAATGAGATAGAAACACCTTGCTGCACATGCAGTTCATGTCTGTGTGCTTCCTTGCACGGTTGCATGACATTTAAAGATTGGGTGGGTGAACCATCAGAGTGAAGGTGATGGTTTCAGGTTTCTAATGTCCTCCTTGCAAGCTCAATTAGAGAGTAAGGAGTCATAACCTCTGTATGCATGTACAAATTCCCATATTCCTGCTATATTAAAGTTTCCAGTTTTCTCAGTATCCTCGAAAAATCGAAAAAATATCTGCAGGACACTTTCATAGAATCATAGACTCCTAAGGTTGGAAGAGACCTCTGAGCTCATCGAGTCCAACCATGCCTGTCTCCCTACTAAACCATATCCCTATGAAACTCATCTACCCATCTTTTAAACACCTCCAGGGAAGGAGACTCCACCACCTCCCTGGGCAATCCGTTCCAATCTCTGACCACTCTCTCAGTGAAGAAATTCTTCCTCACATCCAGTCTAAAACTGTCCTGGTGCAACTTGCGGCCGTTCCCTTCCGTCCTGTCACTCGTCACTTGCGAGAAGAGAGCAGCACCCACCCTGTCACAACGTCCTTTCAGGCAGTTATAAACAGTGATGAGGTCTCCCCTCAGCCTCCTCTTCTCTAAGCTAAACAAACCCAGTTCCCTCAGTCTCTTCTCGTAGGGCTTATTTCTCCAGTTCCCTCATCAGCCTCATTGCCCTTCTTTGCACATGCTCCAGCACCTCAATGTCTTTCTTGTAGTGAGGGGTTTGTTTAAAAAAACAAAACCAAATGATAACTACAATAAATATTTCCAATTGAAAGAAAGACTATTTTGATTAAGATACTTGGAGAACAACTTCAGAAGTGATTCACAGTGTATTTTGGAGACTCTGCCATACAGCACAATAACCAGATTTACACTTCCTTTGCTCAGAACTTACCTATCAGCAATTTCAATTTTCTCAAGGTGGTAAGTTAATGGATAATATTTGTCTACGCTGTATGATTCAATCAGTTGGTTTCCTGAGTAACTTACAAAACATTCTTAGCTCAAACCACAGCCAGCAACCAAAAGACAGGCCCTACAATATTCTGTTACCTTCCCTGAATTACAAAGATTTTGCTAGTGCAAATACTGGAAAAACAAAAGTAACTTTTGGGTCAAACATTTGCTTCATTTAAAGATTTTCTATTTTCAAAATCTGCTTTAATAATCTTTCTTGCTAGGAAGCAGTTAAATTGCTGTGGGAAGTGATGACAACTCACAATCACAGTCAACATGAGTAATTTCTTGTTGTTGTTTTAAACACCAATGTGTCCCTTTATTAGCGCTATATTTCATAATAGAATTGGATACACTTTCTAGAGGTTAATAAAACACAGAAATTGAAAACTAGTTTCTTATCACCTGAAACAATATGGAAGTTAAGCAAATTGTTTTACTTTTGCCAACCCACCATTTTCCCCTTCTTCAAAAAGAGAATGAAAAAGTCAATTACTTGCACAGCTTCAGACATGCTTTGCCACCTGTCGAAAGCCACCGCTGACTTCAAAAGTGACACATACCTTAGTGTGGGATGTGATTTTATTCTGCATAATCACCTTTTTAAGGGGTATGAATTAGTTACATTTCTGTATTGGTGGTGGAATTTGCTTATTGGCAGCAAATTCACTTTTGCTCCTTTTCACTTTATTTTATACCACTCTCTGGAAACTGATCACTCATTTGGTGTAAACTTTATAATCATATTTTTAAGCAAGAAGTATTTACTAGTGGTGCCTAGTCAGTCAGGAGAACAGAAGATGGAATGTTTTTAGGCACTCCTTCTGAACCCCCAACACATTTTTATACGGGTTTGGTTCCAGTTAATTTAATTTCATTTTCCGAAGAAAGCAAAATCTGGTATGAACAAGTTATTGTACTTTATGAAGTTTCTATGGAACTAGTCAAATCTGATTATCTGATGATTAGTCATCATTATTAATCATAATTAATTTAAAAAATGGAAATCGTGAACATTTTTAAATTAGTAATTAATCATCTATTTTTTGAAGCAAGACAAGTAAATGACTTTGGACCTCAGTTACAAAGGTCCTGCTTTTGCTCAATGCAGATGTGGCATTTTCAGCAGTTCAAAGAACACCATGAAAAGAAAATTAGGAGCATTACAAGTGTTTGGAACTAAACAAAATATTTTTTTAAAAACAAACATTTTTAAAAAATCAAGCATTACTGAATGATACTTACTGTAAGTCTGATAGCATGCGTTAATATGATCTATAGAAGTGATTTTATCATTGCTGAACCATCAGAGAAATGAGCCTATCTGTTAAAATTTGCAGTTGAGCTGTGACTCTGCTTAGGACTTCAGTGGTCACTCCTGGTACCCTGAGAGAAGATACGTGAGCACCTCTTGGGACCAACAAGAAAAAAAGAGGACCTTCATGAGCAGCTTTGCTACATTACCCATTGTACAGTGGTCCCTCTTCAAACAAAAACTGTGATTCAAACCTTGGAAAACAGACGACTTCACAAGAGGATGAATGAAATCACAGCACACCTTTTTCTTCAGGGAAGTATTTCCTTAAATAATGTAACCCACAGAGTAACAGTAACAGCTCTTCCTCAGCAATACACCACAGCACTGTAGGAGTCAAGTCTCCCGCCTGCAAACAACCTGAGGCTTCCCTGGAACCATCAAGTCCCTTCCCAATTGAGGCACAGCCAGCGGAACACCTCCTGCCATCTGCCAGTGACATCCTGAGCACTCAGCTTACAAGAAGCAGAGGCCCAAGGGAGCTCCCCTGTGCTGGGTGTCACCAGCAGGGCATCAACACGACCAGTCACAGGGGAACAGGGTAGGGTGTTCATGGCAAAACACGAGTGCCCATTACCTCCTGACCCCGCATATACAAAATATCTATGTGTGTCTATCTAGACACACATTTTATACACATACCTAAACAGATATAATATTTTACTTTGTAAAACTAAAGCTTTAACATACTTAAGATTATATATTCTACTTCAGGTTATCTGACTTTAAATTTATCATATCAATGTAATGATAGATGGGTTATTAAGGCCTGAAAATGGTCCCTTCATTGATACATTAAATTTCATTTTTGAAGACAGAATGGCAGAATTAGTCCTCTCAGTTTCTTTCAGCACATACATTCAAAAGACATTTAACTGTCAACAGAGACCAAAAAAATTTTGTCTTCAGCTCACAGTCACTGCCTCTTCTGAAAGGTAAACAAGTAAAATTTGTAAACCTGAGGAGTTTAACTGTGCTGTAAGAAAAAAAATCCCAATTTAAATTATTTTTTGCCTTGACAAACAAAACTCAAAGGTCAACGCGATCAAAGATCCTTCTTCACAAGAATTTCAGAAGCTGTATTTTACTGCTTTGCTGTTTATTTGGTCTTCCCTCTTCCCAAAGGCACTAAAGTCAGAAATTTCAACAATATCAAAAAGGGCTAAAGCTTGCTGCAGTCCTAATCCACAACCTTCCAGTGAAAATTTAATCCTACATATAAGGATTTAACAAATAAAGGTATTACATAAAAGTTTTTCTGCTGTTTCAAGCTGATACTTCTCCACTTTTTCAGTACTAGAGTGTCGCTGAGCACAGACGGATACTTGTTTTGCAGTGTGCTGACAGTGGTTATCATATAAACAGTTATGGTGATAATTGTTTTCATTTATAGTCCAAGCTGTGGAGTAAAATCTTCCACGATGAAAACCTAGACACCTAGTGACAAATTTCACTTGTTCCCTAATGCAGAAGAAAATGAGTACATACACTTATTCAGAGACATTACTCAGAAAGTTAATCACAATGTTAAATCATGCCACTATTAGCCAGAAGTATGTCCATCATTCTTGACAAAGTCTGTGCCAGCATTAGTTACCATGCACTAAAATAAATTGCAGTTAACACTTCACAACATGAGGTAATGGGTACTAGAATATCTTGGAGACTGATGCAGGCAGGTCTGGCTCAGCTGCACAGAATCATGCTGACAAGCACAGCCTGACTGCAAAATGCTCCACAGGAAACTTGGTGGCTCATCCACACAGCAGTAACGCAGATAGCAGCCTTTTGGGCTGGTCTGGTCTACAGTAGGCAGAAACTCCTACCCCCAGAAACATCAGCAAGTGCCAGATGGTGCTCTGAGTAAGCGATTTTTACCAAATGATGATAGAAAAGTGTTCTTCCTGACGAGGTTTTTCTGTGCACCATGCAGTTGTGAAAGTGAGTAAAGTCAACTAGATCTGCGCTAGTTCTACACTGAGCCAAAGGCTGAGAGTATCTGCAGATTAACTATGCAACAAATGCAATTTCAGATAAATCCTGTTAGGTTCCCATAACTGTTGTTCACAGCTGAAAGGACCATCAGCACACCGAGTCCCTTCCCTTGCAAGTACCAAACATAACCAGCCAACAATTTAAGCTGTGAGAACTGATGTTAGTGGATGATTGAGGAAATCACATGCAGGCAGCATACAAATTGGGACAATTCTTCTCATAAACTTCCCTACACCATGGTACAAAGTAGGTAACAACGACATCAAAAAACTTGTGGACAAATGCTGGCAGCTGGGTACAGGGAAGGTTTTGCATTTGTAAGTGCAACAGCTGCAGCAGACTCTGCTACCAAAGCCAAAGGAGAAGGGAGGAATAGCCAGGCTTCCTCTGAAACCAACAAGGAAGGTTTCACAAAAAACTACTCCCTAAAGGGTCAGTAAAGAAAATAGCTCAGACTTTTAAAGGCATCTGGCTATCCGATAAGATTATCAGAAGTATGTAGGTGTCTTTAAACAGCTAATCCCTTTTGGAAAAAAACCCAAGTCATAATAGCTTAATCCTCCCTCAGACAAGCAAACAAAGTTCACTTCAACTTTGAAGGTAGAAGATCAGAGCTTAAAAAGAAAACCTCAAAACCGAAAAGAGCCTTCCTTCCCCACTCCCACCCAAGGTACAAAAGACAAAGGCACATAGACAGGAGCAGCTTCACCCTGTCATTCCTGCAGCTGTCTAGGTAATTACTAAATAATTAAAAGACAAAGTGAGCCTCAGGTTTGCAAATGTTTTTTTCAGTTTTGACCCTCTGGGCTTAAACCTTTCAGTAACAATTATGCAAGTATCCTGATGATATGCCTTTGATGCAAAAAAGCAAAAAACTGTGGTACTGAACTACAGAAGTTTTAAGTGGTCCAGATAAAGCCAAGAATGGGAACTAATTACTCCTCTACCTCTGATGAGTTTCTCTTTTTTATGACACCTAAAAATAGAAGACACTCAAGAAAGCAAGAATTTTTTTCATAACAGAAATAAAGAAACTCTTGATAAAATTGAAAACCCGTCTCTTCAGATGGAGATAAATATTGATATCCTTTAATACCTCCTCAAATGCAACTTAAGTGTTATAATTGAAGTTTTTTTCTCTAAGGCAATTCTAACAGTAATTGGCTTTCCCTCATGAAGCAATCTTTCTACTCACAGTCTTATTGCTTTCCTAAATCTTTGTGCTTCTATGGTTGAATGTAGAGTCAAGAAATGGTAATAGGAAGGGAAGAAAGTTATAGGTTTATAATATCATGACAAACAGCTACTAATACTGAATTATACTGCTGGATTAATAGAAACGTCTCATTAATTTACATTGCTAAGTTCCTTCAGATCTCTCAGTTTATGACATCACTTTGTGAACCAAAAACCAGTAATGGTACCAGAAAAATGATACTAAGACAGCATATACCATGTCAAGAATCACAGAAGTGTTATTTTGATGATAAAACCTTAAAAACTTTATTAAAAAAATAACATAAAGCATTACCCAAGCTAGTTTAATAGCAACAGCTTATTTTTTATTTTTTTAACACAAGTTATTTTCAGCTTTCAGAAGGTTCTTCCACACAAGATGGAAGGCTAGAGTTCTTTCATATTTTTTGAAAGGAAAATTAAGACATACAAAATCTTGTTTCTGCTTATTTAGAAGCCTTGTAAAAATTCTTGCAGCTGTGCAACTACTTCTGTATCCACGGTTTCCATAAGTGCCTGAAAACCTTGTTCTCCCAGTAATTCCTGCTGGGCCTTTAGCTTCTCATAGATGAATTGCTGCAATGACACAGTGTGTACAGGGTCCTTCAATGCAAGCTGTGGAAAACATGCAAGAGAAAAATATATAATAATGAACTAAAATCACTCTGACTTACTCATCTTTTTTATAACCTCAGCTGAAAAAAGAAATCTCCTTTTCTTTGTTCATAATTGAGAAACAGGGGAAAACTCTTGTAAAACAAAGATCAAATTTATTATTATCAAAAGCAAGTATCAGTTTAAAATTATTTTAAATAGTGGGATAGTCTCAAACAATGGACCCAGTCTGTTGTAAGACTTCACCAACAACAGCTAAATTAAACTGTCCATATGCATAAAGAATAAGCATACTTCTTCAGTAGCAGAACCTATACAACCTCATCAGTACAGGTGAATTATGTAATTTACTTTTGGACAAGGAGAAACAGAGTATTTGTCACTCTTTTCCACATACGGAAAATGAAAGCAAGAAAATGTAAATGAAGAGTCTACATTGACAGATGACCTATTCTTAATTTCAGTATTAGAAAGTGTGGGCAGACTAAAGACACAGATAGTTATGCAGCATTTATAGCTCAGTCCACCAAGCTAGATGAAAGGGGACAGGAGGTGGGGACACCTGGAGTTTGCAACATCATAAAGGCTGATGTTGAAATAAACAGGAAATTACTGCAGACTCATGATATGTTCATCTTCATATCAAAACCAAGCAACACTACTACTTACGATGGAAGGTCAGGAAACAAAATACAATGCTAGTTCTCAAAGAACACTATAATAAGAGACTTCTGAACTCATACCCTGCCATACTGCTCTTTCCAAAGAAATGAGTCATATTAAACTTGCATAACTGCTCTTTTGGCATGACACAAGAAACACTTCTTGAATTTTAATATGGAGTGGAAGACATTAAACTTTAAAATTATTTTCTCATTAAGTAATATTATACCTAAAATGGGGAGATACTGATTGAAACAGCTACAAGACAAAGAAAGGCAATGTAATTACCACCAAAGAGAAGTTAGTCTTATTTCTTATAAACAAGTCTACTGAAAAAGCAAGCTGCTTCTTAGCCTCTTGCAAGTTTTTCTTTATTATTATGGTCACCTCACCTTGCATATTGCAAACCTCTTAACCATTCCCTCAGCACTCCTAATATTGGCATTTTAGCCTTTAGTGTTTCACCATTTTCTATTATTCCGCCACCTTGCATTTCAAATGTAAGATACAATATTTTTATTATTTATTCCGAACATTATAGTCTTTTGAAAAGGGGAGTAATTGCAATAATAGTTTAATATTTTGCAATAATTCTTCTCTCTGGTCTCTAGAAATATAAACAGACTTTCCAAATTGAAACTTCAAATTTGTATACCACATCTACTCTAACCAAGACTCGCCAAGGTTAGTGGTTTACTTTTTCATAACAGCATGAGCACAGTCTACAGGGTAAAAAAAGGACTTTCTTGCCAAGCAAATAATCCAGCAGTTTCTGAAGAATTTTTACTTGTTAACCAACAATTGCAATCTGGGACATATAGTACATCTCTAGTTAGTTAGTTTCAGTAAGTTAACAGCTCTAAAAAGTCACGTATAAAACTACTGCAGGGAATTCTGCACAGAAAAACAGGTTTTAAAATTGCCATAGACAAGTGTTCTCATCTTTGTGACCCTGACACAGGAACAACTAGATAAATGGCATGCATTACAAAGTCACCTTGGGAAGCACCACCAAGGACCCATGCCTTAACAACTTCTTAACCCACAGTACTAACACTGAAATTAACTTGAAAAAACAACGAAAATGAAACATGACAAAACTTAATATATTACAGAATTCAAAGTTAATATATTTATTCCTAATGGAGCTGCCAGATTTGTACAATGCTGGGAGTTACAGGTATACGCTACCATATGCACTGCAACTTCAGTACATAATTACTTTCATTTGAGAAGTATTGTAAATCTACATTTTCTTTTTCATTAAACTTTAAACACAGTCTTTCCATCAGAAGGAAAGTAAATTAAACACTTCTGCTTATTTACCAACATATGTTCTATGATGACAAGTGAGAAATGGTACAAAACTCTGCTTGGTTTATTGCAACAAGCATAAAACCATTCCTCACAGCTCAAAGAAGCAACACTGTAAGCCAGTAGGGACTTTCGCAGTATGATTAATGCTTGCTGCTAGAAACAGCATCAAGTATCTGTAAGCCAAATGGGACTTAAAAGTCTTCAGATTTAATTAAGGAGTGAATGCACTAATTTGATTTCATTCAGATAGTTATGTCAAAAACATTTTAAGTAAATTAAAGTTTTCTGCAACAATAATAAATGTCCTTCCCTTTCACTCTACATTTTCGGAACTTGTATTCAGAGCTAACAAAAATTAAATAGCTTGGTATAATTAGTTTGTCAACAAGATTATACAATCAGCTGCAGTCTTAGCTGAGTAAGCAAGCAAAATCTTAAATTTGGATAACAGTAAGCACTGTTCTTTGCTCACTGTATTTACATTACGACAAAATTAAAACAGTAACTGGTTTAAGAGAAGACCCATAAGATGTTTTCAGATTATTCTATTTGCTTTTTTGAAAACTGAGTCTCCATCTTCCTAAGCACCGAGCATCCGAAACCAACCCAACACAGAACACAACCATATCAATATTAACACTGGCTACTTAGTTTGCAAACACTGAGTCAGAGACCATATTTTTGAATACAAGTAAATATGCCAAGCTCCTAGGTATGTGACCAGAGGATTTTTTTGAACTGAAACGTTTCTTTTCTTTTACAAGAAAAACACACCTATTTTCCAGTTTTAATCCTAGAAAATCTCAGCAGCTTCTTAGTCAAAACAGCTACAGACAGGAAACAGAAGTTTGGCAAGGAAATACACAATATTGAAATGTGATTTGCGCTACTCAGTGAAAACCAGATTTGACTGGCTTTTGCACAGAGTTATTTTACAAACTGATACTTTACAAACTGTACACAGGCACCTGAGTTGGGGCAGGACTGAACAAATTAATCTTCAAACTCACTGGCTGTAAACAGCAGTTTGAATGACAAAAGCAGTACAGAGGTTTACAGAACAACTGTTTCTCATCCCTCCAAACTCTGCTTGCCAGATCAATGGCATGCTGCAGGATTATCAGTTATTTGAATCAGTATTTGTTAGCTGCATCTTTTTCCTCACCATCTTTAGACAACACTACAGTAAGGAAAAAAAATCACAATTTTTAATAAAAAATTATAGATCCTGTTTTAGTACAGAAAAATGTAATTATTACAAGCAATAACACAGGTCAATGGAGTGACAATAAACATCTAATAAAACTCAAAAAATTGTTGGTGATAAATTGTTGCAAAGATCTCTAGAACTTGAGAGATTCTCTTCAGTTTAAGTAACAAGAATGCTGGAAATAAAATTATACCATGATCATTCATATCTTGTGACTGTGATACTCTGGGAAAGACTTGAAAAAATAATTTAAGGAGGAAATGTATCCTTTACTTTTAACAGTGATTATAAAATTGAGTCAGACAATAAAATAGGCTGCTAATGTGAAAGCTTTTAAACAGTCTTCATTGAGATTTGCATTAGATCTGTGGCTTATTTGTAGATTAAATGTATAAGGAGAAATTATACCCCAAACAATGAAGAGTATTACTTTTAGTAAACTTCATTATTACATAAAACTTGATTTGGCTCATTGTAACTCATTATATCTTGAGGAAAAAAATAAAAATCACAATTCATCTGGTTCCTCCCATACTAGGGTAAAATAAATAAAACTACCAAGCCTTCTATATTTACACATAAACATCATTCTAAAACATGTACCAGCATGGATAACTCAAGTTAAAATACAATAGGTTTTTATTTGACAATACTTCTTATTTCCTCTCCACAGTTCCAAATAAAGAGTTAAAAAAGTTTAACTCGCTTTCTGAACAATGACACTGAAGTTCTTAAAAACACCTATTAAGGGCACATTAAAAAAAAAGTCATTTGAGTTCTATACACCATGTGTAATGCAAGGTCATGAATCGCTCTCCACTTATTTACATTGTCCTCAATATATTTGCAATGAGACTAAAATACAGCAGTATCTGCAAACATTAGTTATATAAAATTATCATAAATTTATAAAGCACTGTTCTAGCTAAAATTCTCTTTAAGTAATTATGAGCTAATAATAATAATAATAGAAGTAACAATAACAGGATAAAGGGAGAGATCAAAGAAAAATACCTAGATCCTGTGAAAACATCAGGAAGTGATACTTAACATGGATCCCACGAGTTTATCTTTTTTTCATAGTAAGGGCCTTAAAAGAAGTAAAGCATTTTTATTTAGAAAGATACTTTCCCACTCATCTTCTCATTATCGATTTATGAGGTTTAAGCTCTAAGTCCTGATGCAAGCTGCTGATCATGACCAGAATATAAGAGCATAGAAATGTGTTGCAGGAATGAAGTGGGATAGGAGACTAGAAACTTTTTTAAATCAACTGCATATTTCCTTTAGGTTGTTCTCTATTTTCGTCTTCTCAATTCAAATATTCATTCCCACGTTTACTTCACCAGATGTATCTGCTACTGCGGTTGTTCTACATATCACACGAATTGAGTGTGTGCGCTGATGCTCCCACAAAAGAGGTAGAAACTTCCAGCACAGGTGGTTAGGAAGGGGCCCTGGTGATGCTTTGTTTTTAATCCAGTGTTTCATATCAAATCCTAGCTGTGCTTTCCAAAAAAATAATTAACAGTCCGGATTATTGAAACTTCTACTACTAGTGAAATGAGCTGTATGTATCATTTTAAAATTAGCAGCCATGAGAAGTGACAAGTCTCAATTGCTGTGCCATCCACAAAAATTTGTAATGAGCAGTTTCAGCTGGGATTCAGGTTTAATTTATAGCAGACATTCATAACTACTGGAGTTTGTTTACTTTAAAAGCTGTGAGAAATTGCATAGAAAGAAATAAGAATATAGTCAATCCTAAAGTTAGCTGAAAAATGACAGCATAGAAGGCTCAAGTCTGAAATATATCAGGGATAATCAGCTAAATACATGAATGAGAAAAGTGAAACAGACAGCTATTCTTACAAAGAGGGCTGAAAAAAGAAAACGAAAGGATTTTCATAATGCTCAAGAATCCAGAAAATACTGTAACAGGGGAAATAGTTACACCTAGATTGTAAGATCCGAAAGGAAAATGAGGCTTTGATGTTCATGTATGACAGTTTATTCTGTGTAAGCCTTCCAAGGAAACAAAGGCTGAATGTTAAAGAACACTTGAGGAATAAGCAATTCCTTAAAGAAAAAAAGGAACGTGACATGCAAGTGAGGATGTATTTCCCATGTTAATCCAAACATGCATTGTCATGTCCTTACCTGCCTTGAGAGTAATCCATAGCAAATCTAACAAGCTTAAGTTCCTAAATACATATACAAACTATTAAAGTTAACCAGTAACTGAAAACTTAAGAAAATTTCTGCAAGTGATTAAACCTACAGTCCTTTTATATTTTTATTTTTCTCTGAGTATACTCAAATTATATTTATCTCTGGCAAAAGTTTTAAAGTTCACTCTTTCACTTTTTAAATCTTACTAACAAGCCAAAAGTATCTGTCTCGCTATTAATAAACAGATATATCAATCCATATTGATAAAGATACATACATACCTGTGTATACGTCAGAGATTATCCAAAACCACTAATAATAAACATTATCATTCTGCATCAAACACCTAAAATTTAATTTACACCTGCAAGCTGAAAGAAAATTTAACCAAACTTTGAACAAAGCTTAAAAATTATTTTAAAAGTCACATAATGATATATATATAATATATTTTTAAGGACCATAGAAAATAATACTTCTGTGTTTTATTTAAAACTGAAATTGCAAGACACTGGGAATTTCTCTTAAGGCATTATTAATGGCAAAAGAATACTAAAGAGTTTTTGTGCCATTTTCATTTTTAAAAGGAAACCATTGATCAGCATTTAAAAGAAAACTAACTAAACTAACAAACTAAAAGGATCTAGGTGACTTAAAAAAAATCCCCAAATTAAAACAAACTATCAAAAGCTATCCAAACTCTTCTCCACTACTGCAACAAAAAATAAAGTACTGTCCACAAGTATTCTTTTGGATATATGTAGCTCACATAGCAAATACACGACAAAATTACATACACGTGCTCAATCACCCAGTTCCATGTTTTGCAATTAGTCAATGCCAAGCAGTTCAGGCTAGTTACTCCTCAGCATTTGTACACTGCAGTTCTCTGTGTAAGGAACCAGTTTCCCTGAACTCTCACAAAAATAAATTCAAACATGAAACATTCACAGATTAGGTTGGACAAAACCTATATAATTTAATCCAGACATCTTAATCTAAATTGAAGCTCTTTATTAAGTGTTCTTAGTGTTCTTTATAAAGGCTTTGACATCACTTCTCACAATATTCTGATTGAGAAACTGGCTGCCATTGGCCTGGACAGGCACACCCTCTGCTGGGTAAAAAACTGGCTGGACGGAAGGGCCCAGAGGGTTGTGGTAAATGGAATTAAATCCAGTTGGAGGCCGGTCACGAGCACTGTTCCCCAGGCTTCAGTGCTGGGTCCAGTCCTGTTCAATATCTTTATTAATATCCTGGACGAAGGGATCGAGTGCACCCAAGTTTGCAGATGACACCAAGCTGGGTGGCAGTCTTGATCTGCTTGAAGGAAGGGAGGCTCTGCAGAGCAATATAAACAGGTTGGATCGATGGGCTGACATCAAGGGGACAAGGTTTAACAAGACCAAAAGCCAAGTCCTGCACCTGGGACGTAACAACCCTGTGCACCATTACAGACTTGGGGAAGACTGACTGGAGAGCTGCCTGGAGGAGAAGGTTCTGGGGGTGCTGTTTGACAACCAGCTGAATATGAGCCAGCAGTGTGCCCAGGTGGCCAAGAGGGCCAATGGCATCGTGGCCTGTATCAGAAACAGCGTGGACAAGGGAAGTGATTGTGCCCCTGTACTCGGCACTAGTGAGGTTGCACCTCAAGTACTGTGTTCAGTTTTGGGCCCCTCAGTATAAGAAGGACACTGAGGTGTTAAAGCGCATGCAAAGAAGGCCGACGAGGCTGGTGAAGGGGCTGGAGAACAAGTCCTACGAGGAATGGCTGAGGGAACTGGGGTCGTTTAGTTTGGAGAAGTGGAGGCTGAGGGGAGACCTCATCACTGTCTATGGCTGCCTGAAATGAGGCTGTGGCAGAGCGACTGTGGCAGAGCGACTGTTGATCTCTCCAGTGACAAGTGTAGGACAAGGGGAAATGGCCATAAGTTGCGGCAGGGGAGGTAAGACTGGATATTAGGAAGAATTTCTTTACTGAAAGGGTGGTCAGGCACTGGAACAGCTGCCCAGCGAGGTGGTTGAGTCACCGTCCCTGGAGGTGTTTAAAAAATGGGTAGATGAGTTTTTGAGGGACATGGTTTAGCGGATGATGGGTGTGGTTGGACTCGATGATCATAAAGGTCTTTTCAACCAGAAGATTCTGTGACTCTATGACACACTAGAAAAATGTTCCGTGCATGCATATGGTTCAACAGCTATTGGGGTAAAACACATAATCCAATATAATAAAGATTGTTTAAAAAATGAACAATTTGGCCTGCCATGAAATCGCAGTAAGCTTCAGCTCTCTACGTTTTTCAATAAACCATTTTTATAGTGTCTTAGTATTATAATGTCCAGATTTTGTGAACAGATGATGTTTATTTTGGCAATAATTTTCAAGACTCAAAATAAAAGCAGAAGCATAAGTGTTGTGGGAGCAAAGTTTGTCATCAATGCATTTTCCTTTTTTTTAATTTCTTTTCCAAGAATAATGGATGAACCAAATCTGAAAGCAAAGAACTCAGTCTGATGAAAAGTGAATCACATAAAGTGTTCTATAATTGAATAACAGATCTAAAACTTACCAATTTTTTCCTTTTATCTTGCTCTGTGGGAGGTTCCTCATCTTCTGTAACTTTGGGCTCTTCAAAATTAGACATCAACATGCAGCTAAGAAAAAGACCAAGAATAGCTTTAACATGCATTATCATTAACAATTCTTTTAAACCACTTTTAAAAACACAGGACAAATATAAGGGAGTTCGATGAAAGTCAGACAATCCGCGAGCAAGAAATTTTTTTCTAAGAACAGTAAAACTAAAGAAGCCTGAATCCATGTTCTGTGTCACCCACACCCATAAAACAACCTCAGTTATCCTCCATATTTCAGCTCAAGTTCTGGCTTAAAAACGCATCTCTGCATATAGAAAACAAACTATGTGGGTTTAAAAAAATTAATGTAGAAAATCATGCTGTTTCTAACTTTCCAGTCTTTCCAAGGAAGTGCTATACAAGCACTCTGTATTCTATCAACATGTAAATCAAAGTGATACGAAAAACTACCAAAGCCTTCTCATTGTGCTCATGTTTCCCTTTGAAATCTTTAACAAGAGGACCTGAAAATTAGTATGGTCACTGCTATTGGTTGTAGACACTAAAATATGGAAGATAGTGAACGGTAATATTTCTGGTGGACAGAAATGAGTTAGATTCTGCAGTCATTTATTTAAAGAGTTTTTTCTAGGCAGCTAAAGCAATGCTTTTAAACTTTTTATTTTTGTTCTTTTCCACCCTCAACTGGTAGATATCACTATGCACAAGCAGCAGCCACATTTTAACTATTATTTTTGTAGTAAGTATAAAACCAGAAAATATGGAATTTTTTTTATTCTCTTGAAACAGTTTGAATGGCATTTATAGAGACATTGGTAAAAGTTATCCTATAGCAAACATGCTTTCCATTCACTTTTCATTTTCTGCACTGAAAGAATATAGAAACAGTCCACCATTTTACATTTTTTTAGAAGATCTGCTTTAAAAACAGAAGAATTTAAAAATTACTCAGGTGACAACAACTTGTCTTAGTATATTATGTCTGTTTTATGGCAGGAAGGACACAAAATCCACATATTACAAAGCACCAAGACAGATGCACATTATTGATCATTTTTGGCCCTATACTACCACGCATTTTTAATTGCGGCATTCCACTAGCAGGTGCAACGTTCTTACAGCTAAGTTAAATAAGTTGTTTTAAATTTACTAAACTGAAAAAAGTTGTGGTTTTCTGTGAAAATGAAGATTTACTGTTTATATATTGTTTTCTATTAACATGTGTTTACAGCGGTATGAAATGCTTGCTAAACAGCACAGCAGAAGGGTCAAATGGTACAACAGAAGCCATTTCCAATCAAGGGATTAGTTATTTCAAAGTAACAGCAAATCATGTCTCCTCTCCTCATAACTAGTATGATTTCTTGAAAGTCAGTTTATTAAGGAAAAAGGAGACAAAATTATGTCAATTGCCAAAAGATACAAGATTGAATGAACTTTTTCAGACCTTGATAAATTTTAGATACCACAAAAAGTAATTAGAAAAACTAAGAGAGGAGGGAATAAAAAAATTACAAAAATGGGAAAAACTCAGAAAATCTGAAGTCTTTACTTTAATTATTACTACAAAGCAAAATATAAACACAAGGAAACACAGCTAAGCGTAATCCATTTGTATTCCAACCCAGGGCACCCTTTAATAATTTCCACAACCTGATCAAAATTCCATCTAAGAACTGGTGATACCTATACCTCTGCATTTGTATTTGGAAAGGTTCTTCCAAAATCTCGTTGCTCTAACTACAACAGTTTCTTCAGATTTTCAGTTTAAACACATCCACGATCAGCTTACACTTAAGCCAACTTAATTCGTATAATCTTCCCGGTGCATGTTGACACCGTCTTTGTCCTTTAGTGGGCTGCAGTTCTACATTGCTTCAGCCGTGAACTTCCTATACTCAATATGCATGTTGTTCTAGTGTCTGCAGTACAGTAATTAGATATTACAATAACCAGTGGAGTACACAACTTTTTTTCTGAACTAATTCAGGCTTAAATCATTCTTCAACCTGGAGAGCCAGAATAGTGCACACAACTCCAGATGAATGTGCCAGCTTCATTTACTTCCACATGATGCCCCAATGTAAAACACAAATCTCAGAATCTTTCAAACAGCCCATTCAGTATCTGTCAACAGAAATATGTCCTTGGTTCCGTGTCTCTATATTTTCTAAAGCACAAAACAACGTCCAGAGTTTGGAAAAGTACAGTGACAAGTTCTACAAGCCTTCAAGCTTAAAATATAAAATTACCTAGGACAAAGTTCTATTTCTTTCTCTGTGAGACCCCTTTTTAACAAGTGCTGGCTAAGCAACATATTTAAAAATAGAAGTGACTAACATTTTCTCCAATAGTAAATAGAACACAGCGCCAAAGCACATTATCAGATTTTGGAGTTACATCTTCTATATGAAGAGTTCAGGGAAAAAAAATGTACTTTTGCAAGCAGTTCTTGCACATAGCTCAGACTCGGTGTGGACCATTCTCAGCACATACTTGTGTGCATATCACCCATTTTAAGAGGAAAAATAGATTGAATGCAGGCTGTTCTGTAGCAGCTGGCTTCAGCAAATATCCCGTTAAGCAATTAATTAGATTCGATACAGTATGTTCCACCACCAGGTAATTACCTGAAAGTTAGAAAATGTTTGATTCTTAGCATCTGGTAAGTACTGTTATAAGAACACAGTACCTGTAAGTACATAGAATCATAAAATCATCTGAGCTGGAAGGGACCCAAAAGGATCATCGAGTCCAACACCTATCCCTACACAGGACACTCCCAATATTCACACCATGTGACTCTCCAGTAGTTTTATGTCCTTTTTATCCTGTGGTGCCCAAAACTGCACACAGTACTCGAGGTGGGGCCGCACCAGAGCAGAGTGGGACAATCACCTCCCTCAACCGGCTGACAATGCCGTGCCTGAGGCACCCCAGGACATGGTTGGCTCTCTCAGCTGCCAGGGCACAGTGTTAGCTCAAGTTCAACTTGCCATCAACCAGAACTCCCAGGTCCCTCTCCGCAGTGTTACTCTCCAGCCTCTCACTCACAGCCTGAACAAGTACATCTTGCAAAGCACCTGTTTTTAACGTCTTACAACTCTCCACCATTCTAAAACTATGTCATCATTACAGAGAAAAAAAACACCAAACCATTAAAACCTCTGTCTTAAAAAATCCTTATTATTCAGTGTTTCTCTACTTTTCCACCTTTGATGGAATACCAGTAACCTGGGAGTCAGCAGGAGATGAGTGAGTGTGGTGCTGGGCAGCAATGCACTTCGAGGAGAACAGCTGAAGGGGGAGAATTGTCCTTGTGGGAAAGGTTTTCAAGTTCTCCAGTATGTGAAGTATTGTTCACTAGGTTCACTCAATGAAGCTGAGGTACTTAAGAAAATATCTGGGTTAAACTCCAGGTGTCATACTCAAAGGAATGCTGAGCTACCACCCTATCAATGTACAAGCTTGTTGGTCTGTTATTTTAGATGTAATAGTCAAATGAGCAAAAAGCAAATCTAAGCATATGAAGGGTTTGAGACACCATTTAGTAGATAACTTAATGAACAATATAGAATTATACTGACTGTACTGACTGCCACTTCAAGCCCGCCCTCCCACCATTACAATTAATTTTTCTTAGGACTAAAAATTTCCTATCTTACTAAAACATTAATTTTTGTAAAACCAGAACTATGAGTATGACAACTGCCAACAGATTTTTCCAATCAAAGCACTACAAATAAAAAGAATACTACTACTGTTAAACCCACAGAAATTAATTTGATTTTCCACTTACTCTTTATATGTTCCTGTTTCAGGATCTTCAGACATAACATCATGCAGCCCTTCCACTGAAATGTTGATAATACCACAAAATTTATCTTGGATAACACTGGAAAAGAACAAAATTTATCTTGGATAACATTGGAAAAGAACAGGAAAGTGACTTAGCTAAAGGAACTAAACAGGAAATTTGCTCAGTAACTGTAAAGCACGCTTACTAGGAAGTATTTTCATTGCTTAATGCTTAGCTGAGCAAGCTACCAAGCAGCATATTTAGTATTTTTTAATTACACAAAGGCTTCAAAAATACATAAAAAACATTACTCTTAAATAGAATAAAACCTCCTGTTCCATTGTTGAAAACCTAGAAAACAGTTGCAAATGGAATAAAAGAAAAAATACTCTAGTACAGGACTACATAGGGAGGACATGGAGGCAAGCAGGAAGGTCAGAGTCCTGGCTTCTATTCCTAAAACATAAACACATTTTTTCCCATTACTAGTCAATGCAAAATCAATACACAAACCCTTGTGGAAAGGGCAGTTTCTAAAAACGGTACTCTCCTCCTATTGTTTTCTCTATCTAGCCTCACGAGTACTTCTTCACCTTCCTAGGCAGCTGAATGACTCCCTATAGAGGATGAAAAATGACTACACCCACTTCTGCACAAATGCCATTTCCCTGACCACAGAGAGAAAAGTGGGGTAGGACTTCTCTGCTTAAACACAGGCAATTTCTGTTTTAAATAGTAAGCTATCTAAGGGCTGGTAGATATCATTTGAGACTTAGAGATAAGCACCGTTCCCCAGCATGAGCTGAAGGCCAGACTGGATACGTCCCAACAATACCCAAAAATGACACTAAGCACTTGTGTTTAGACACATGCCCTTGCCTTAAGAATTAATGTGTCTGTGGGGTAAGAGCACAGAAATGGAAAAACCAGGTGCCACCAGTTTTTAGTTAATGGAAAGCAGCTGTGATTGCTGTTTCTGCTCAATTTCCTGCTACAGTGGGTCTAACGCCAGAAATGTGCTATTGTGGGACTCCAGTGCATGGACTCCTACTCTGAACTATGAAAGGGTGAAGACATACCACACGTGAAAAGATGTTTACCTTGGGAACACTGCAAAAGTTCCAGCTGCAAGCAGGAAAGAAACAGAAATAGCCTAACTGACAATGGTAAACTACAACTCTCCTCCTGGGACTGCTATTGACCTAAGTATTTTATTATTTCCTGTTTGGAATTTCAGGCTTCATTTTGCCCTAAAGATGCCACTACTATCCACTGTGTAGAAGCAGACATGTTTTATGTCTGTTTAAAGGTACTGAATACAATACAAAGTTCATGTATTGTATATCGATCCTTCATGCTTTAACACAGACAAATCTACTTCATAATATTCTTTCACTTCCTTTTCTTTTTGGTACAAAACCTCAAAAGCCAAATAAACTGTAGCTCCCTGTACATGCATTATTACATTTTAATAACTTTTTGTCAGACATTCAACAAAATTTTAAAAATATGACCAAGAGACCTTATATAGCAATGGATGCTTTGGAAAAAATGCATATCAACTTATAATAGTAAGCACATACAATATTTCTTTAAAATTTGTTTTTAATAAGATTATGATTCAGGTCATGATCATTTTGTTTCGAAAAGATTAGTTTTATTCCTTTTTTTATTCACCTACTGTCAATGCCAGGATCTGAACTGTATTTTATATAATGAAACCTGCAACTCCTAAATTCCACAAAATGAAAACACGCAAATTTCATTGTCTGCCTTGTTCTTATCATTGTCAAGTACATATTTCAAAAGAGACTTTTTCCCTTGAAAAAAGCATCACCTTCTAATTCAGAATGGCAAAATATTACAAGTTGTGAAACTGAATCTCTGGGTTTCTGCTGGCAAAAAGCAAACAAATTACGAACCACACATCACCACTGAGAAAACACTTAACAGCCTACAGAACAAGCCCTTGGAGACAAAGCAAGTTTTTTCACTCAAGTCAGAGGCTCCTACCCAGCACAACTCACATTAAAGCCCTTTTGCCTCATACTTCTGTGAAAGATGAAAATGCCATAATGTGGTTAATATTTTCCAACATCAGAAAGGAAACAGCTGTCCTCAGGTTCATGTCAATGGAGGACAAGGGGCATTTCAACCAAGAACAAATGTGAACACACTGCACCCTAGAAAAGTAAACTAATGCCTTGTATGTATGCACTATTTAACTAATAATACAGGTTGCTATCCATTACCTCGTAATTATATTTCTTCCTTTCAAGCTGCATGAAGAATCCCTAACTGCCACAGAAATTTTATACTGGGAGGGAATGGCAAGTTTGACCCAATGAAGGCACAGACTTTTCATCGGCTGCAGGGCTAATTATGCTCAATCTATCAGACAGGTTTAATTAACTTGAATTACTTTAATTAACCAACAGGTAAATAAATACTGCAGGCATGGTGGCAACTAACATCATCGGGATTTTTTTAAGCTTGCAGGTTGATAGGAGGAGCACACAGAGAGGCCCATTTCAGTAACTTGTCTTTCCAAGGATCTGTGGTATTTCCAGAACAAACCAAATACAGTGGTTTAAGGCCCAAAATATTGTTCTTGATAGTTAGCTCCAAAGCACAGAAAACATTAATTTTTATATTAATGATATAAAGTATTTTATCTTTATGGCAGAAATAAGGAATGATACTTTACTCCTTTATCCAGCAAAAGAGAAAATTAATGGTAATTTTTTTTTAGGAAACCAAAGCCAAAAAATGCAAAGACCTTTCAAAATGGTCTAACTGTTGTCTGCAGCTTTTAGTAAAAATAATACCTTCTCTTTCACCCCCTTCTTCCCTTTAAATAGGACACGAAGTTTCTTCCTACAGAAGACTCACTGAAATATTTACCAAATATGGAATCATTAAACAATGCAACTATTTTTAGGACAGAAGACACACACTGGTGAAAAAAAAGACATTAGAAACTCATTGTGCTTTGGAAAAAAGATACCTCAATGAAAGTTCAATAGCAGTATAAATGCATCAGATCTTACTTTCATAGAAGAGAAAAAGCCAAAGCAAACAAGAGCCAAATTAATTATTTTAAAGACTAACCTAACCAAAATTAGCCTCCTTGTTTCAAGAAGTACATTAGAAAGTCATACGAGTAGATTTCAAAAACACAGGGACACTGAATTTACATAAATGTTCATAAACAGAACAGTTAATATTGTCCATACTAAAATCTTAACTCAGGAGGAAGGCACCATTTAAGCAGTTCCCCTCCTTGAATGACATATAATCCAGATCAGCAATGGAACAAACAACAGTATCAAGTTATAAGCGATTTTATAACTAGCCAGTATCCCTAAGTTATCAGGACAAAACCTCATTTGTTACACAGCAAAAATTATCAAAAGAGAGGCAGAGAATTAGAGGATTATTACTCCTATAAACTTGTTAGGATCTAAATCACTCCAGAATCCAGGTTCAAAGATGCCATTAACACACATCAATATAATTTTTTATTACAAAAAGGATCTCTTATGCTGTCTTGAAATAATATTCACCCTGCCTATAAAGAAAACAAAATGCAGCAAACAAAGCAGCTTGTACATGAATAATCTCAAACATTTATTTAAAGTTTGCATAATTAGCCAGACAAATGAATAAAAGCTTTGAAAAGGAAAAACCAGACCATATCTGGTCTGAAAAAGTAAGTTTCTTTCTATTTTAGTTTATCATTTCTAATACAGTCTAATACAGCCAGCTCTCTATTCTCTATTCTCCTGAGGTTTTATGCAAAAATTCAGAATTTGGATCAATTATATAGATAGCCACTGTAAATATAGCTTTATCATCAGCTCAATAAAACATATATATTTTAGGGAGACAAATAAAATGGCGCCCATGTCTCATGCATTTTCCTCATCCTTTCAGAAAGTGAAGAAAAATACTGCATGGGGAAATAAACTTTTTTTGAGATTAAAAGGAAGAGGAGAAATACTTTTCTACATTCAACAGAAGGATGCAGTAAATACCAAAAAAGGGAAAAGCTTAATTTTTTATCTATACTAGCATACAGTAGATTTGAGAAAGGTTAATTAATTCTCTATTCTTATCTCATTAGCCAAGGAAAGAGGTGGATCAGGACAAATGGAGATTATGTTGCACATTTTGTGAGCAACATACATGGTTATTCCATACATTCTCCCACTGCCACCTCCACCTTAGGAGCTGCATGGTACTGAGCAGCTCCCAGAACAGTAACGTAGCAGCTAAAACAACATTTCCAGGGGAGGTCCTACAGCTGGCCATCAACTTGACAACCAAAAAGTACCATTTTGCTTTATAGGGGCAGACTCAACGAAGTCTTCTAATACATTCTGATATATTCTCTAATAATTTTAATAGTTAGACGTACATGAAAGGATCTCTTCCTTAGTGTGAAAATTTAAACACAAAAGCTGCCAGCAACATTTCCCCCACAAATGCATAATGGAACTCTCAGTTCCTTGCTAGTCTAATCCAAATTGTTGGCAAATTGGATATTAGAGGATAACTCCACTCCCATGGATGACTTCCAACTGCTCCAACTCTTTGCTTGCACAAACAGCTCCGAGCGCATTTCCTTTCATGCTCCCTCACTACATAAGGTAAGACTCCATATTTGGCAAACAACTCCTACAGCAGCTTGTCAGTGGACAGGACACACCTTCAGAGGAAACATCTCATGCCCTTCTGTAGTGAGCAGCTGTGGAAATCAAAGCCTAAAAACAACAGAGCTCTCCCCTGTCAGACTTCTTTAAGAACTAAGCTTGTTCAGTCTCAACCTTCGCCCACTCCCACAACTCCTCTCCAACAAACACACGGCACCATTTATAACAATGAAAACTTGGTTAAGTAACTTCAACTAAATTTTAAGTCCATTATTTCTAAAGACAACCATATAAAATTGAAACTTGAGAAATATAATACATAAAACTACAGAACTTCCTGCTATTCAATTTCTGATTGTGCAGGTGATATTAAATCAAAACAAATTTAACAACATGAAGAATTATGTAGCAGGCGCAGAAAGTAACAAAAATAGGTTAAAGAGGAAGAGACTGTAATGGATTAGTAACCTAAACAAAAATTAAGCCGGAATTAGAGTCAATGCTTTCCCTCCTTCAAAACTTTTACCCATTTCATTTAACATCCATTCTACATGTACAGAATTATTATGAAGACGTTTCTAGTCAAGCAATCCAAAATAGTTAAAGCTTTTACCCAAGCAGCTGAATTAAGTGTTCCATAAAATAAAAGCACTTGATCTATTATAGGGTAAATTACAGTAAGATATAGTATTAAGATATAGTAAATTGATATTTCATTTAAATTCAATAGACACATAACAAGCAAGAACAGAGGCACACTTGTACACTCACACCCACACAGTCAGTCAAGTTCTATCTATGTACTGGTTGACAGTATGTGTCATTCCTGGACATGAACTAGAACTGGACAAACCGGACAATAGGACAAGCAGGTCAACATGGCCACACACATGAGTTACACCAGCAGAATGCAGGCAGGCTAGAACAAAAACTGTGAGGACAGTTATAATTGACTGGAGAATGCACCAGTCTCCAGGTTGGATCCTGGAACAGGAAGATTGTCCTACCCAACTGAAATCAACCCCATTGAGTACAGACTGTCAAAACACTGGAGCAAAATGATCTAACTGTAAATTGTATTGCTTATCAACAAAATGGTTGATGACTCCAGGCCATGGGCCTGTACAAGACAAACAGTATCTAAAAAAAGTAAGCTCATTTGGCTACCTGAAAATTTAACAAGATTGGACTATTTGGAACACTTTTTATAACTTTTTTTTCAATTACTGGAGTAAAAATGAGAAAGAAAAAAAAATTACAGAAATTCAGGTTGAAAATCAAGGTACAACACACCAGAAACTGTCTCACAATCATGTAAAAAGAACATCAATATTTGAAAAACATAAATGCAAACTATATAGTAAAATATCCATCTTTTGAAGAAGAAACCTAAAATTGTCTCCACTAAAATGTACTTTGACCTCACACTTACAAATATACAGTAGAATCATGCATTTAGAGTATACTTCTTAATTTATACTTATTTAGCCAAAACTCTCTTAAACTATTACTATATAGATGACAAAATATCTTTCACTGACAATAACTAACCAGCTCTGTTACCCTAGACACAATCAATTTGGTCATTTTTTCAATCCAAAACAAATTCAGTTTCCCTCTAACTCCAGTTTCGGGTATTATCATAAAATGATACAGATAGATACTAATAAAAAATTCATTTTAATACATTCATTATGCAGACTGAATACATACCTTGTATGCTAAAATGCTAAAGGTATAAATAAAATAAATGTAATTTTTTTCCCCTTAAGAGTTTGAAAATTCTAGATTTTTTTTCCACTGCAATAATTAACAGAGGCAGAGTACAAACTGCATTACAACAAATAAATGAAACATTGCCTTTTTGCAATTCCCCTGGATTCCTTTGCTTCATGATCCTGCTAAAAATTGATATTTTGCTTGCTCCAAGCTAGTTATGGACTTTCTATAGAGACTTATAGCATAAAATACTGCAAAATAAAAAAATATACATGTACTTGATATTGCAGATATACTTCAGCTACAGGTGAAAGTTTCCTACAACAGGGGCAGAGTACAATATACCTTTCAATGCCAGATTTAAATGACAATAAACATCAATAAACTTCAAAACATTCAGGAAGCAAATGATGATACAGAACCCAAATTACACTATTTTTCCACAATTCTACCAACCAGTTGATTTTAATCAGTGAAAGTATTTTTAGAAAATCATATTTCTTGATTTCTTGACATTTCAGATCATAATAAACATCAAATCAAATAAGATAAATTACAATGATGAATGTTCAAACAATATGACCTGTGCCTGACTTTCCGATGCTGTTCGCTTGAGTAGCCTGATTTGGTCCAGTTCTGAATGTCCCACTGAATTCCGAGTTAGAGACTGCACAGGGTCAGTTATATTGTATCTGCCAGGCTGATAAACGCCATAATATTCTATTCTTTTTTCTCCTGAGTTTTCCAACACCTTTAGCTTCTGCCTAAACTGAATAATTTTACAGATTAAAAACAGGATCACAGCACAAGCCAGAATGAAAAAGGCTAGTAAAACATCAAAAGCCTGACTCAACTTTTCAGCCTGTTGTGTACAAAGTAGGGATGTTTTTAATGACACAAGAGCAGCATCCGTTGGAAGTAAACCTTTTTCTTCTATGGTTCTTTGAACAGGTATAATCTGTGCTGGTATTTGCATCAGTAATGTTGTTGGTACTGTAGTTGCCTGTGATGGAATTTCAGCAGCATTTTCTTCATAGGTAAAAGGCCTAGTAGGTGTAGCTGTCGTTCCTTCCCAGAAAGTAGCATATTTAGTTTCTGCACTGACAAACCGTTCAAATTGTTCAAACATGTTGTGCTTATTTGCCTTATGCCAAGCCATCAGCAAAGTGGTAACACTGTGATGGATACTTACTGATCCTACACTCCAGGCTGTTTCTGGGATGGCAGTAGGGCTACTGCAGTTTGCAAACTGAGTCCACTTAATGTAATGCAGAGGTCTACCACGCATACTCAGGGGATTCTGACAATACATCTTTACAGAAATAGGAGATGATGCTAGCCAACTAAGTAAACCAAGCATTTTGCAGCTGCAGTTCCAAGGATTATAATTTAACTGTAGGTGAGTTAAAGACATTAAGGGCTTGAGCACTTCAGGTTGTAACTCCGTAATATTATTAAATGCTAAATTTAGTACTTTAAGTGACTGTCCCATTTTTTCAAAGGTAGCATCGCCAATACTTGTTATTTTATTTCTGTCTAGCTGCAGATATGTTAAGTTGTTCAATAAAGTAAAAGTGCTAGAATTTATATTTTCTAGACCATTATAACTTAAGATTAATTGGCTAAGGTTGTTTAACCCAAAAAATCCATTTACAGCAATACTTTTCAGCTTTACACTTTTTAAAGACAGATATCTAAGCTTGTTAAGTCCTTTAAACGCAAAAGGATGTATTGATCCAATGGGATTGTGAGACAAGGAGAGTCTTTCAAGATTTCTGAGCTTTCCAATAGCATTCGACGGCACAAGTGTTAAGTTGTTACCTTCAAGGTACAAATACGTAAGGTTTCCAAGATGACAAAATGCTGAATCTGATATCCGTGAAATCTTATTATTGGCTAAGTTAAGTGTCTGGAGATTTATCATTCCCAAGAAAGTCCCACTTCCAAGGATACTAAGACGATTTCTTTGAAGTGTTAAATATCTAACAGAAAGGAGATCACTAAATAGTCCTCTGTGAACAAACGCTATTTGATTATTCTGAAGGTATAAACAATGAAGATTTGAAAGACCTTCAAAGATTCCTGGATCCAGGCGTTTAATGTTATTGTTATTTAGATGCAAGTAGCACAGTTTGGGAAGTTCCACAAAAGCTTTTGGGTGTACATACGAAATATTGGAGTTATCCATGTAGAGCGCAGCAAGCTTCTGAAGGCCTCTTAGTTCATTTGGTGTGACACGAGATATATTATTCCCACTGAGGAACATAAGAATTGTAGTTTTTGGAAAGTTCCATGGAATGCTTGAAAGCCCTGAATTACGACAGCTAACTTGTCTCCCTGTACAGAACTGGCAAGCAGCTGGACAGCCAAGAGCCTCCTTCTGGAGCAGCAACAAAAGAAAACAATTAAGAAAATACAGGAATGCTCCCAGGCAGGGTGGAGAACTTTGCAGACCACACATATCCCTGTCTTTGGCCTTCTCAATCATCTCTGACTTCACTAGTAGAGATAAAAAGAAATTTATAAATATTATTAAATCTAAAGTTTAAACATTCTGTGTGTACTGTCTTTAAAAATATAAGCACTGCTTTCAAGACTGGTATTTTACATATTCTCCTTTGATGCCAAATAACAGTTTAAAAATAAAACTTAGTAAAATATAAGTTTTAACTACACTGAAAAAAATTTCAAAATAAAGGAGCAATGAAAGAATTTCATTCACGTAGCTAGGTACTGCCAACCTCACCAGAAAACATATAATTGGTTTCAGCATAAAAGCAACTAAGCTGCCAAAATAATGGCTTCTAATAAATTAAAAATATTGTTTATTAATTATTTTTATAGTTAAAAATGACTAGAAAATGTTTAAATAGCATTCAAGTAGAAAAGCCAACTGGAAACAAGTTTCCTTTCACTGGCGGCTCATTTATAATTTGAATTCTACTTTTCTAAAGCTGAGTTTCATTCAAAATAAATAAAACAATTCCTTACCCCAAATCTGAAGTTCATTATTTCTGTTATTTTGCAGGTTTGCTGTTCATCACACTAAGTTATAAGCTGATTGACTACACTCATTTGTGAAATCTTTCTAAAGGCAGTCTTGCCACACACTAGAGCTCTCACGTTTTCCCTAGGATTTGCAACTGTTTAGTCAGGAAACTAAGAAAGAAGTGGTTAAAGTCAGGTTGCCATGGATACAGGAAACCCTGGGACAGGAAGCCATTTTATCTGTGCTTCGTAAGTATTGTTGGAAAGGAAATCTCTATGATTTGTTTCTAGAAAACTAAGAACTATCTTTATTTGTAACTGTTGCTGGTTTGGTTGGTTTGTTGGGTTTTTTTTTAATTACAGTCTTGAACTAGCAGAGCTCAAAAGAGTTTTATTTAAGTTAGGTGTAACTTTCAGAGTAAAATATACATACTTGTAACAGTACTATTGGGTTATCTGTAAATTCTTCATCTTCCCTCTGGAATTCAAAGGTTTTATTAAACCAATCACAACACTCCCTGTCTGCAGAGCCAAACATCTGCCACCGCGCACAGACACACACACCCTCCAGTGGCACTGCAGAGAGGGAGAAGACACAGGCGGAGAGATGAGAGCCCCAGCACCTCCTGCACTCCAGCAAGACACATCCTGCCACTCATTCCATGGAAGCCCAGGAAGTCTTAAGAGATAAGAACCACGCTGTATATTTGTTATTTCAGACTTGATTCAGGCACCTTAAGTCTCACTTTAGGACACCTCTTTTAAAGCCAACTTATCCACAGAGGACTGCATATATTCTGACAGCCACACCTCCGTTACACGACTTTCATTTCCTGCAGTGTTGCTTGTGCAGATAAACACTTAGAGCAAGCATGTGTGCAGTAAATATCCCCCTCACTTAAGTACCAGAGATTCATCCTCAATTTATCAACCACAGGGACTAAATACCTGCAAAGTCTAATCACATTAAAGAGGAAAACGAGAAACAATATAATAACATGGTAAATAACAGATTAAGCCTACAAATACCAATGTAACAACAAAATCACAATTTTCAGTGTAATGAGAACTTCCACTCAGTAAAATAAAGACAACAAACCCCATCAGCAGCCATAGCCAAGGAAAACACACAAATCAAGTCACTTCAGGCACAATCATCTCACACAAGAAGTACGAGTTCATGTATGGGGCAAAATATCACCCAAATACCTTTGTCTATAATAATCCAAGACGAAATCCGTGAAGCACATGAGCAAAGGAAGCATAATAGACAAGGACATGCTTTTGAAAAGGTTTTCTTCCAAATTTCTGCCAAAAGAAACTTCACTCTCTTTTTTTATGTTTGAAATCTGTAAAACACTCAATATCAAGAGAAATACTCCTTCAATTTTTCAAGTTCAGATGGCTAAAGTGACCTAGATGGATGCGAACATTTAAAAAAAAAAAGGACAAGTAAAAAATAAAGAGGACCAACAAAATTGGTCCATGGGCCAACTTCAGGCAAAGCTTGTATCAGTTACAATCTAGAACTTAAACTGCATTTGGTTCTTTTTTTGAGACCATTAAACCAATAGGAAACCTAATTGCTTGTTAGATTTAACTATTTATTTTCACATTTTAAAATTTGACAGTGTTTAACATAATTGTTGCTATAAAGGAAAGTAAAATAAAATGGCAAACATTTTTCCTTAAAGGAAAAACACTGCATAGTTTTGAACAGTTACCAGAATGATTACAAAAGTATCCCAGGTATAGGACAGAGAACAGTAAAAATAATTTTAAAAAATTATCCATGTGGAATGCAGTCAGGTAAGGAGAATAACAGCAATTGACCAAAAATGAAAAAATAGTTCAAACACTAAATTATCTCCTACCTAAGCTTCAATATGTAATGTCTATTTCTGCTCCTATTTACATAGGTAAAGAAATATTTAAAAATTATTTCTTCCAAGATGTGCTGTGTGAAACAGCCCCATAGGACTAAAAGAAGCAAGTCTCAATCTGAAAAAAAAAAGCTTGAAAGACAAATGTTAATATAGATCTCTTTTTGCAAAATTCCAGAATTAACATATTTAGAAAAAGTGAAAGATTTGCTGAAGGTCCATGGCATACCAGATAGCATGGAAATTTAGAAAAAACAATGGACTGGTCGTCAGATAAATGAAAGCTGGTGCCTAATAAGTTGCTGAATGTCTCTATGGTCTTATATTAAATAAGCATGAGCACACTGCTAACTTGATTCTCAGACCCCATGTACAAAAGGAGAAAGGAAAAAGATCTTAGTGCAGGTCATGACTCCTTTCAATTTGTACTAGGAAATCTGAAGAAAATCCTGTCCTGCACTTTCTAAATATGGCACCTGGAAGCCTGCAGATCTAACTGGATTGTAATTTCCAGATATTGCTTCATTAACACTGTTAAAGTACCTGAAAGCACTATCTGTCAAGAACAAGAGACAAAATAACATGCCACACAACTAATACCATTTTGGGGAGAAACATAAAAAAAAAAGATTGGAACACACATATAACTTGGATCAGCATTTCTCAACAGGCTCGTACTAAGGAACTTTAACAGGACCCCTCCCAAATATTTCTTTCAAACAAGTTTAGGCATTTCCAAGAGAGATATATTTTAGTCACTTCAAATTCTGTCCTCCCATGATAGAAATACCAGGTTTACACATAAACATAGCTTCATATGGAAACAGAGAGAATTATTTTTCAATTCTGAAGTGTTTTACCTTAATATGCTAATGCTGATAAAGCTACTTATGTCATTGCCTTTTAACATACTAAAATCTAGTTCAACAATGCCTCCTTGTCAGTACAAGCATGAAATCTGAGCAACAACAACTTGTCACGTTCTGCATGAAATGACAGGTTGAAGTAGTTGGAAGAACATCCAGGCACTGCACCAAGTGCAGCCTTTCCAAATCACCTCTACTTTCTCACTGATCCATGTTACATTAAAGCCAAAATTTCTGCTTATTACTTATTTTATTATTTAACATTCTATATTATTACTTATTTTTTATTACTAGCTAGCATAAAAACAGGCACTTCACTCATGTCTATGTACAGTAGAAAAGCATGCAACAAATTAAAAAACAGACCCTAAACTTATCGATCTTTAAAATGTACTAAAGCCAACTTTTGAAGAGAAATTTCATTCTCATGCTCATTACAAAATTATATGAAAGCTCACAAAACAGGGGAAAACCAATTTTTAGCACTACAATTATTCTTTTGAGCTTACGAAAGCAAAATTATCTGTTACCTTCCCACTGTGTATTTAGTAAGTACCTCCTTTGCTTTTATTTTCCACAAGTGGATTATAATACAACTTTCTTGTTTTGTTTTCGAATACCTACCACACTCTACGCACATAATTCTCCAGATATGACCACAATTCGAAGTAATTTAGTTACTAACCTGTTGCTTGGCTAGCATATATCTAAATATATATTTAACTTCATTTCACCTTCCTACCTCCAGTAACAACCACTGTGGACACCTTAGCATTACCTTATAGGTTGTAAAGGGCTGTACTTGTCAAATGCCTCAAACACTAACAGGTCTGGGGAATTGACCATGTCTCTAGGAAACCTGTTCCAGGATTTGAACACCCTCTTAGTAAAATAATGCTTCCTCCTCTAGTAAAACAATATGAGAGAAAGCTCTTAGGAAACTAATGGCCCATTTTGAGAAACTGTTACATTTCTCAGTTAGTATAAAATAACTACAGCACCAATTAATTCATAAACTTTTTCTCAACTCATCAACAATTAACACATGCAAACTGACAAAAAAGTCTTCTATGAAGTGAGCAGTAAGTCTGAACAAAACAATAACAAAAAAAGGTTGGCCAATCACGAAATCTACAGACGTGACATGCTGAGAATAACTATATTTATAGCTTCAGCCTTTATTATTTACTGTAATATTTAGTAAACTCTGAAAAAGCTATAAAAGCAATAAGAAATGTACTCTATATGAATGCAACTTAAAGCAACTTAATTTCCTGAATTTCAACCAGAAAAACTAATTCACATTCTAGAAACTGATTCAAAATTAAACCCAACGGTACAGCTTTCAGCAGCACACTGCCTGCTACTTTAGGGGACAGGATGGGCATGCACTTGCCATTAACAACTGATAACTTCTAAAAATTTTACAAAAAGAGAAAGAATAAACAACTACTGCATCTCCTGAAAACTACTAGAAAGAATACCCACACACAAAAACCAAAAGCTAATTCTTCCTAAAAAATACATACATACTTTACACTAGACATCTCCTTAATATCAAAACACTCTCGATTTATTTTAAACCCTTACTTTCACATTAGATTGTTTTAATACAAAACTCTAATTTTTAAGACAATAACTTCTTTGCCTAAGTTCTTGCCGTGACATGTAATGTACTGTTAACCACTTTTGGTATCTTATCATAATAGTCTGGCACTGTTAAGAAAAGTCACCAAAAATCTAAGCTACTCCCAGTCTCAAATTTCACAGAGTACAGGGCAGAGAGCAAGTACACCAAAACCGCACAGAACAAACGCAAGTGAAAAACAAGCTATAAATCTGTATTAATTTTTTTAAAAACTTTGTTACACTATTTTGACTTTTGCACATTTTTAATTATATACTATAATATAGTCACCGCTTATTCAATAACTAATTTGTTCGTAAACTGCACACCACAAAAAACAAAGATAAAAAACCCCAAAGCCACATTTTTCGCCCATACCTTTAAAACTGCTGTGCCACTTCACAGACAGACTAAAGAAATCCAAGGCGAAACATGGATGTCAACCACAAAATCATAATTTAAAGACTTCCTATTAATATTAGGCCTCCCCTCCGCTAATAATAGACTATTGCATGTGTGGGTGAGTACACCTTTGACTAGAGGAATTAAGAAAAAAAAACAAAGGAGCAGAAAATAGGGAAATCATTTCAAAGTATCATCCCTACTAAGAAAGAAGGATGTACAAGTTAACTATGTAACAAATAACTGACTTATATAAACAAGGACAAAACTACCATGAAGGCGACTATGACATTTTGCTAGGCACTTTCTTGCCATTTCTGAATATCACATATAGACACTTTAACAAAAGACAAAGGAAAAACTTCTCTAATAACCTAATGAAGATTTATAATTGTATACAGTAAATACTTATACCCACAGAATGCCAATTATGTAATTGGCAGAACTCATACTGGCCCACATATCAGCTTTGATATACAGCAAGAAAAGCAGACATTCATTTACATAACAATTAGAAATAAGCAGAGTAACCTGGAGAACCTCTTAGGCTCTTAACCCTTTCCTCTGAACAGATATTCCAGACAAAGGCATTTTACTGAAAGGGAAAGAATTAACACTGGCATTGGAAATACTACTTGCATACCACAAATTAAAATGAAAAAAGATAAACTCAGTAGACTCTCCTCTGTTTTTAAGTGGCACTACTCTACACTGGTAGGTCCACCAATTATGAATATATCCTCAAGCACCAAAATTAGTGGAGTACTTTGGAAAGCACTGACTTCTTGAGTAAAAGCAAGCTTGGCCATCTCCCATTCAAGAACGACAGACATGGCAGTAATAACACTCATCAGCAAAAGTGGAGAGCTTAGCTTTCAACATGATACAAATGCTTACAGTTATGTAACACACTAACCTAGGCTAATCACTGACACAAGAGTTTTCCAAATTCTGTCGACATTTCCTATTAGTGATTAAAATATTCCTGTCACTCTTAAACACCTTTCGGCACTTTCTGTGCTCTCCTGAGGAGGAATAAAAAAAGATATCTGCTTTGCTGAATAAATCACTAAAAGTTTTCAATATTCCACAATAAGGGCGTTCCAAAAAGCAGTAATGCTGACATTATACGAAGTGACAGAAGTGCAGTAAAGCAAGCTGATTAAGATTTCCATATATATATATAGGTACAAGAAGGGTGAGCAGTACAAAATTTTGGCCGCTTTAGTCTCATCAAATACAAAGAATAATGAAAACCCAAATCTCAAAATGCAGCACCTGAGATTGCGGCAGGGGACCATGTTCTTTTCACAATGGCCTAAAGAAAAGTTAACCTGCTGCTCCTGACTATGTTTCAGCAGGCTTTGTTTTGGGGAACACAGAGAAATCTAATAAAATTCAACTATATCTGCTGTACTGTACTAGAAGAGTATTGTTGAAGCTGTAGTTTCACAAACAAGTCATTAAGATTGTAGACAAACTGGAACAGACTGAACCAGACCAGGAAATTATGACATTTTTGAATACACTCATCCAGCTTGTTGTCACCTCTTGTGTCACATCCTAGTTCAGATATGATTTGCTTCCACTAAACTTCAAATTCTTTCACATTATTCAAAAACCCCTCCCTGTTCCAGCTATGGTGTATCTATGCACGCTTCCCTCATGGGCTGAGCATGGAGACACCAGTACATCGTAAGTGTATTCTTACTGGCTATGCCTATATCTTGTTACCCTAATGTTACATACTCAGTTTAAAGACAAAGGTCTTTATTTTATGAAGTATCAAGGACTTTCAATAAATGACTCAAAGTGGAGAGATATGAGTGGCAAACAAGCAGTAAGAATACAAAATGTGGAAACCAATATGGATGCACACAACAGTCATAAACAAAAAATGCTAACATTGAGTGACCAGACTCAGACAGCAAATACAGATAATGAGGTAGCACTTAGTTTATTAAAAAAAAACCCTAAGTAATACCAGGGAATTACTACTAAGTGAAAAGGTGCTGCAGCAAACTATCCAGGAAAGAAGCAGTTATTCTTCTTTCTTTAATATGAACTTTAAACACAATGCACAGCTGCGTGTAGGAAGACAAACAGGATGCTGGATTGAAGGACTACATGTATATGCATACATGATAAAACGCAATGGTACTGTTGGTACTAAGAACATCATTTCATGTATCTCTGGATGGCATTTCCTCGACAAGAAAGTTTAGCTAATTAACTGTCACTTTATAATCTACTTAGTCCAACTTATTGGTCCAAGAACCATAACTACTACTACAACTGCTCTACAGCAATTCCCATCTCATCTGCTGTAAAATCCTTCACTTGTGACACTCTCAAAGGCTCTCTCTTTGAAATAGGAAATTATTTTTGCCATGCTAGTTTTGAATGAATAACGACGGAAGCTTTAGCTTCCCCTAAAAAGCAGGGAGCCCTAAGTTCACGTAAGTACAATTGCAAACGTGATCACTAACTAGAAAAGTACCTAAGAGCAATGAATTAATACTATTCAGTTTAGAGGGACAGTGAAGACTGTAATATTTCCCCAACATTTTATCCACAAAGGAACTCTGACAGAGAATGAGAATGCTTTACCTTGATTTTTCCTCCACTATGTTCCCTCCCTTTCCTCTCTAAAATAACTATATGCTCTTGGGACAGGCCCGACCAGAGGAAGCAACTAGCAAAAAGAGCAAAACCCTCAGGAAGTGCTAGACACAGTACACATGCCTGTTCTCCCTACAGCAGAACCTTGAAAAGCTGAGCTTACTACTGGTACCATCCCTGATCAGAATGTATTAAATGAAAAACATTTGTGCTTAAAATTTGCAAATGGACAAGAAGGCTGCTTTTGAAAAATTTTATTTTTAACACAAGCTTCAGATGGGACATGCAGCAAGCATGTATAAACCCTACAAAATGCCAAAACCAGAGTGACTCACATTGTTCAGTAGCAGAAGGAACAATCACTTGACAAAATCAGTCTCACACATTCTGTCTGAAGGTATGTTTGGCCCTGGCAGTCTATCAGTTGTGTAGTAAAACTTTCATAGCTTTCACATAAATATGTCCACTAAAAAGAGGCTTTTTATTGCAGAAGCAGCCTTCTTAGATTATTTGAGTATCTGAAAAATAAAGCTGTCATTTGCAGAAGATTTTATAATGTTAACGACTTTTATTATGTTGGCTCCTACAGCAGAAAATTTGGAGAGCTGAAGGTAGTTGAAAATAACATGGTTATCTAAGGCAATTTCTTTTTTACTTCCTCTCTTTAAAAGAAACTTCACAGGAAGACAAACATGCAGTACAGCACCTTAGATTTTACATAACATCTCTTTAAGAACATTTTAAATATAGTCATAAGTAATATAACCACGACATATACCGAAAAAAAAGTTTTCTCATAAGACAGCTGCTTGGTTCACCTTTGGCTAGGTGTCTGTCCCAGTGATCTGGGACAAAAAAGTAAAGTTTCAGTGCACATTAATAGCAATAAGCCTCTAAGTTCTACACGTAAGAGCTCATTGACTTTTTAGGTACTGACTACAGCTTTACAGGTACTACCATAGCTTTTGGATTTGTGAGTAATATCTAAATTCCCATTGAACAATACTTAAGATTTATAGGAAATCTGGCAGACTAAAAGTAAACTTGTGCAGTCTTGTCTTCCTGACTTTCAAACAGACACGAACAATCTGAAGGTAAGTGCAGACTGAAGTTTTAGCAAAACATGCATTATACTTGAACTCTGGTAGTGACAATTTAGAAGTCAGTGCAACACTGCTCAGCATCTCCATAAAAAACTTTAGGTTTCTATGTTTTTTTCAGCAATGCCAACATCTACAGAAAGGATAATAGCAAAAGCTGTTTGCTATACAAATCTACAGTGCAAAAAATATTTTAGTCTTTCACAGGAGCTATTCCATTTAGTGTCACAAAGGGGAAAACCAAGATGAAAATTCAAATCTATCCACAACATGAAAGCAAAACTAAACATTGTTCCCTGGAAGTGACACCAAAATAGTAACAAGCCAACTAAAACAACTTAAACTACTTAATCACAGATGAGACAAGCAGCTAGTTCAATATTAATATGAGAATGGATAATGAAATTTACAGTGATGGTTGCTCACTTTTACTAAATGACGCTTCTCATTAAACAGAAGAAAGGTTATTATATTGCTATGAAGCCATATAAAAAGTCAATAAAATGTACCATGACAACTTAAGTGTCTCTTGGAAAAAAAAAGAGGCAATAAATATTCTGATATAAGCAGTTTTATCTGTAGAATAGTGAAATACCTTAAAAATCATCTTGAAGGTCTTTGAAACACTCTTATTTAAGGTATCATACATTTGCTCACCTATTCAGTGATGGCAGAAGTGAAAGTAATGCCAAAGCAGAAAGTTTTCTTCTTTCTGGCTGAGTGATGTTATCCATCCGATCAACCCACATTTCAATCATGTTACCAAGAGTTTGGTCCAACTGTAATGGGAAACAGAATATTCCTTTTCACTTATGAACAAATTTATAAAATAATTTTCATTTTTCTACCAACAGAATATATTATTTAGTCTGGGAAAGACACCATAGATTTATGAGTACCTGACAGAAGTAGCAAGCCATGGGTATTTCAAAAATTTCTATGACTGCTTCCAAGCCCTGTTATCCTCTCACTATTAATTGTAACCTATAAGTTAAAAATTTTCTATGACAGTGCTTCCAAGCCCTGCTATCCTCTCACTATTAATTGTAACCTATAAGTTAAAAAAGTGCTTCCAAGCCCTGCTATCCTCTCACTATTAACTGTAACCTATAAGTTAAAAAAGTGCTTCCAAGCCCTGCTATCCTCTCACTATTAATTGTAACCTATAAGTTAAAAATTTTCTATGACAGTGCTTCCAAGCCCTGTTATCCTCTCACTATTAATTGTAACCTATAAGTTAGAAATACATTTAATTTATGGACAGAACACTGATTCATAACAATGAATTACTCAAATAGTTTTCCTATAACCGTCTAACACACATAAATACTTGTCTTTACTCGTTTGAAAACTATTTTACCTAAAGATAAGAAAATTACTAAATTTCATTCAAAGACATACACTTCAGCAAAAACACTCTAGCAAAAAAATTCAGTAACCTCGTCAGTGAAACGAGCACACTGATCCCAATACTTCTAGAAACTGTGAAAGGGTTCTTACAGGGGAATGATTAGACCATTAACCCTGCTGCAAGACCTATCAAGTTTGCACAAGGAAAGAAACTCTCACCCTGCCATGCAAACTAAATGGGTTTACATGGTTTATTATGGGATGCAGCAAGAACAGAATTTAGACACAGTATAAATGTTTCTGAGATGTGTTAATGTAAATGTGGGAACACATAAAACTTGCTACAGGATTTCCAGGGGAGGGACCAAAGGAGGGGAAAGAGCCTACTTCCAAGGTGTGTTGGGGAGGAACAAAAATGCAAAACAGGGTAAAGTTCTTTCAGGTCAAAAGAACTCAAGACATCCATATGCAACCCAGCTGAATCATCAAGACAAAAATCCTTACCTCCTGACCGAATTCACATGCCATCTGGCTCAAAAGTAATGAAAAGAAACTTGCATTTTGTAGTAGAACTCTACCCATGATCCCCAAATAAGTAGACATCACCACTGGGTATCTCTAAAACAAAAGTAAACCAAAACAAATGGTATTTACTTTAATTAAGAAAACATATAGAGCAGAAATACACAGAAAATACTTGCATGCATCACTTATGTATTTTTTAAACTAGAAATTATAAATCATAATTTTAAAATCTTCTGAGAACACAAGACTGAGTGAGCAATCATTACCAGAGATTCTTGATTCTTACAATAGGAAAACTATGGCCATCTCCAAGTCAGTTTCCCCAAACAGCCATGACAATTTACAAGGTGATTTTACTTCAAATTTGAAAACCTCCATCTTTAAGAATAAATAGTATGCTGCACTGCTATAAAAACCACTTTCAAAATTGATTATAGGTCAAAACTACTGTTCACAGTGTTATTAACATCACAAAGTGCTTTCTATTTCTGGGGTGGCTATTAATTATTTCACTGAGAGAAAGTACAAATACATTTGCCAATAACTTACTTGCAAGTGACTCAAAATTAACTGGATGCAGTAATAACCTCATTATTCTATTAAATCTTGTTATTGCCTAATTTTAAAAAGAAGTTACAGATTTAATTATATTAAATCCAGCCTCTAGAAAAGTAACCACTATGTTAACCTAGATTAATACTTTTCTGAATAGGAAGCATAAATTTATTAGTCCTAAATCAGAAGACATTTTAATAATCCCTCTTCAGTTTTGTCTTCTTAAACTGCAAACTGTTCAAACATATTGCCCTTTTCACATTCCGTGCAGCAGAAAGTACATTGCTAAGTAACATATACAGGATTAAGCCAAGTAATATCTTAGTTAACTCAATAATATTGGGAGCCAAATATTGATATCTGAAAGTCCTCAGCTGTGAAAAAAAGCAAGAGTTCTGATCAAAAGTCAAAAGCATAGAGAATTCCACCTACTAATTCTGCTAATTTCTCCTGCTAACACCACAAAGTTCAACACAGTTAAAACATACTGGATTTTATTCTTTTTTATCCAACACAGAAATTTGTTGTAGGAAAAGAAAGAGAAAGAGGAGAATCTGAGATATTATGTCAATTAGAAAAAGAAGGTAAAGTCAGTCTTCTCTTTGCCCAGGTTGTTTTTCTCTGGTGCAGATACAATTAAAAAGGAATAGTATAAGCATCTTCTAAAAACCCCCAATATCTACAAAGGATCTAAGTACGTGCAGAGTGGTATAGTACCTTTTCAGTGTTAGTTGTGAAGGACCAGTACAATAAAAATTATAATATTTTAGAAAAACAAACACTAACTGACAAAGTAAGCGTCAATTTAACTTTCGCGCTACTATGTAAATTTTACAGATTTTTAGAATAGCTGTCAAAGATATACTAGATGTTCCTAAAACAAGAGAAATTGCAATATCTATATGAGAAAACTCAGCCCAGATAACCAGAGGCACTTTCCTATTCAAAAAGAAAAGTAGAGAGCTGTTAAAGAGTAATTCTTACCTCCCCATCTATAATCCCCCTGAATATTGATGGCAGGAGGGGTTGAAACATTTGAGGACCCAAAACAGGATTTACTTTTAGGACATTTTCCACAACCTTAAGGACAAAAGCAAATTAGGCAATTAGGTTTTTAAAATGTACTTTGCTAACCGAATCTTTGAAGCCACATATACTGGTCTATATATAAAGTCTTGGTAGGATGCTTTACTATTATACACAAGCAAGTTCTAGGACTGCTGAAAATATATTCTAGTGAAGTACTCGGCAAACCTGATCTTCATAACAGACTTGATGAAACTGACATGCCAAGTGAAACCCACCTAGGCAAGCACCTCCCCTCATCAGCCTCCCTTGGCAAAGCTAATGAAGTGACTTAGAAGGAGGGACCCTGATAAGGCTCCAGGAAAAGCACATTGATGAGGTGGATTGGCAGAGAGGAGCGCTAGCAGTCTAACACTTATTTCCATACTTCTGTTCTGTCACTTTTTTGAGGAAACATTGGTTAGGACCTACTACCTCTTTGCAGGCGATCAAGTAATCACAAGTGGTCTCGGATGTGCTAGTCTCAGCACCCTGTTCTGGGTCCCAGTTTTTAAATTCTTTATTCTTTGTTCCTCAGCTCTTCTTCCACCCCCAACAAGCTGTTCCTTAAAGTAATTTTTTTCCCCTGTGTTCTTCAGGCTTTCTTTTTTTCAGCTGTTTGGACTCTCCTCTTGTACCACGACGGAAAGGGAAAGAGGCTGAGCGTAATGGGACAATATCTATTCACTCCTACAGGTATGTAAAGACAGAGACCACGCATCTATACACTGATGTGTATAAAGCATAGAATAATTAAATTTATGGTACCTTTATAAACATTATTCTCAGTCTCCACCTACGTTCAGCTTAGAGGACTTCCTCAATAAAATAGTGTTCTGTGCTCTGGTACAGCCTCTCCTAAATATTTTTCCTTTTGAACCTTGTTCCTACTAGCTTCATTTAATGTCTGGTATTTCTTGTCTTGTGAGAGATGTTAAGCAGTTGACCTATTTCAATGCCTCTCCATTTTGTAGAACTTTAATATACTGTTGTTTGGGGAGGCAATCAGAACTTCTCTCTCAGTCATCTTTTCCAGTTTATGGAAGTTTTGTCTCATTTGTTGCTTGTACCGAGTTTTTTCAAGCCTTTCATTGTGTGTCTCAGATAATTAGAAAATCAAGTCACACCGAGCCTCAGTAATCTTGGAATAAATACTATTATCAGCCCAAATAAAGTGTTTTTCAACCTTATCAATTTATTTACTGTTCTAATGTCTATTCTCAATCCAGTCAAAGCTGTCTGCAGGAAAATATTTCTGAGAACACTCAGAGGTGTTTATGTTCCTGAGCTTTATCTTAGGGTTTTTTTTGTTTAACATGTCAGCATAAGTGACACCTGACAATATATTTCCCTATTTGTAAAAGTATTTACAGAGATTATATCTCAGTTATCTTCTGGAAGCAAGGAAGCATACCAGGAAGGTGTTTAAAGTATAGCTGACAAACCTTGTGGCTAATGCAAGGCCACACTGGGAGCCAAGTGGACAGACGATAATACATATATTAGCAGCATAATTCCATCTCAGAAATCTGACTAAAAGCTGCTGCATCAAACATTCGTCTAACTACAGACTCTAAATAATAGTATTGATAGAGAGGGACTGACATTTTAAACTCTAGAACTGGAGTCCTTAAGCTCCTCATAGCAGGAATTAGGGAGGACCATCAGCTTCTGTTGTCCTGTGATTCTGCAAGCAGTTGTGAACCCACCAGAGGTAGGCAGGTGGGATCTAATTTTTCACCTCCATTGCATTTATAAAGAACTGAAGTCCACGTTTTAAGAGCAACACAGTTCCCCCAGTAAATACTGCCACTGGAAATGTAAGTAGTAATACACTACAGTTGCTATTCAACTATTTTTCAGTGTCTACTCCAATTGCATTTCCTGAAATACTTCAAAAGGCACATTCAAAGTATCATTATTAATATTTCAAAATATTTCTTCAGTAATACCACCTGAAGTTTGTGTGAATATAGTTTTCAGTACTCTGAAAATCCTCTAGCAACTCCATTCAAGCGGTTGTTATTACAATAGCAACTTAAGCCAAAAGTAAAGACTGCTTAAACACTACACCACGGTACAAACGCAAGCATGCTACACAAACCAATGTGACAGTGGGCATGTACCTTCAACATTCAATAAAAACTGGAAAACCTGTTCGGTTCAAGTGGTCATATGCAGAAAAAAACCCAAAAGTGAATCTTGACCACATGATGCTTATTTAATTGTAAAAATTACTTGAACAGTTTCCATGCAAACTTATTACTTAATCCATATCTTCCCAGCTTTTAGACTGTGCAGTACAAAAACTTTTCTTATTGGTATTGAACACTGAAAAGGAAAATCAGTGTTAAATTAGTAGATATATAGTTATTCTTGTTTGTATAGGAAGTATCATATTAGGTGCTAGGGTACAGACAAAACTCAGACTTAGAAGGTTAGATATATCAATTAAATAATTAACTTTTCACATTTTCATTAGAAACACTCAAAATGAATGCAAATTATTAATACACAAGTATGATTTTGACTTTAGAGTTGAATTTTCATCTGAATAATAGAAGATGTTTTTTTCTGAATTCTGAACCAAGCTGAAAACTGAGTTAGGACAACCCTTAAAACTCATTAATCAGACTGATTTTGTTGGTTTATTTTGTAATTATAAGTGTAAGTATCTTTTGTGTTATACTGTAGTACTCTTATCCAGTCCAAAATTCAATTAGAAATAAACAACTTGGATTAGCTTTCTACAGCTTCCATGAGTTAACTGACAGCCAAAGACTAAATCAAGTTACTTTAACCCAAACAGAATCCTTGTTTTACAACTCAATGCTTTCAACATCTTCTATACACAGCATTATCCTCACGGTGCAGAGATTGCTCACCTGGCTGTTTAAGTGTGTTGTTGCCAGGCTGTAGAACAAACTATTTTCATGAGGATACAAGCCCTTACTAACCTCCTTTCTCTAGTAATCTAGAAAATAATCAGATAGGAAAGATATGAAGAATTCTTAATCTAAATTCATCTATACAAAGAGGATACAAACTAGCTTAGAACTCATTTACCTAAGGACAACACCTCTGAATCATATGAACAATGATATAGGAAGAGTGTCTCTGGGGATCACCTTTTATAGTGCTCTATTTAGGTATTTACTAATCTTCTCTTGGGAAAAGCAGTATTTTTAAAAAATACACACGTGTGTGTATATTCACAGTCTACACACACACACACACTTTAAACATGTAGTTTAAAACTCCACTAACACCAACGTCAGTGCGTGCTAAATATGCTGGTTTGAAATTTGAAATATTCTGTTTTGAAATTTGAGAATATTACTCCAACCTCACAAAACACTTATAAGAATAACAGATATACAGAGCTGAAAACCTGGGTATTACTTCTATTACACTCTACCTTTAAAACTTGAACTTGACCCTCAGTAGTTATGTCCTTCAGAAGTTCACAAAATGACCGGCATAAGTCAGCAGCATACATCTGAAATTAAATTTACAACAAGGCATTATGCAACCATGTTTTGTATCTATGCATATATTTTGAAACTCAACACACTGGAGAACATGTAACTCCTAAAGACCCAGCTTCTCTTAAAAAATCGTACTTGCTAAAATGTTCCTTTCCTGAACTAATTATAATCTAAGCATCTAGTTGGGTTTTTCTTTTCACATTGCACAATTTGATTCTTCTATTTTTACAGACTTACTCGATTGAATAAGTCTTTAAAAAAAATCAAACAATTCACCTCTGCGAACTTTCTCATTAAGAAGGTGTGAGAATAAGGCATAATATCTCCAGTTAGTTTCATGCTGGTATTCATGATCATAATCAAAATCTAGCAGGATAATTTGAGTAACTATTACTACCCTGCATAGGACCTTTTCAGGTAGCAAAATACTATATCAAACAAAAAACATTCATTCTAAATAATAAATTTTCTGAAATCTGATTTGAGTGTCCACCACGTGCCATAGAGAGCTAATATTAGAACAATGTGCTTGTATACACAAAAATGAATGGGTATAAATGAAAAAAGAAAAAAAAAAGAGTTTGCCATTAGGGAAATAAGGTGCTACGATGAATCTTTATGTAATGGTAACATACCTGTAAAAACCCAGTTGATGATAAGAAAATATAAGCATTGATGATCTTAAAGCAATTTTGGAGGTTTTCTGAACTTAGCTCTAGAAAAAAAAGAAATCACAATTCAGAACTTCATCACCAAGCAGAAGTACAATTAAAATGATGCACTTCTAAAAGTCTTTCTCCTCACACAGCCTTTAAGTGCAAGATGCCTACAAACAGAAAAAAGTTAACTTAGATACAGTGCCATTCAGTTCCTGTCTCCCTGCCAGAGATGTTAATGGGAGATGATAAAAGCTTTCAAAAGATGATAAAAGCTTTTTGATAAAAGCTTTTCTCAAATGGATCGACAAGAAATCCTATGACCTCAAACGCCAACATTAATAAAAAAAAATAAAGTCAAGTTTTGGCCATGATAGTGGTCTTAGTAGATATTAAAGGTGAAACAAATCAAAAACACCCTTAAGAGACCTGCAATTACTGATAAATGATCTTTCTCACATTTAAGTAAGTAAATGCTGAGTAGAAAGATTGGAAAAAACCCTGCAGTTCTGCTCTTCTGACTCAGGTGCCACATCAAAGGCACTGAGCTTTTGGACTAAAACAAACTGAGCTTTAAGTCATACCATCAGTAAGAAAAGAATGTCCATTCAAGAGACAGATACACACAGGAGATGGTACGTAGTATCAGTTTGAAGAAAGAAAAAAACTATGTTCTCAGCCAGTACCAGAAGTACTTTTTAGAAAAAATCACACCAAAGCATCTATAAACACAATTCATAGCAACACAAAAAGTTTCAAAGTTCCACACATAGACTAATAATAGTGCAGAAAACCAACAGCCCTCATTTGTCTGAAAACGAAAAAAAGACAAAAATTCTCAATGGGTTTGTTAAATTTTCTTAAAACCAGTTTGGGAGACAGACAGTTCTTGGTAAAGTAACCACACTTCTGCTCTACTACTTCTAACTAATATACCAATAAAATTACCATGGAGAGCCAACAGGAAAATATCTTCATATAAAATTTAAACAAAATTCCTTACAAGTTTTAACAAATGCCAGCAAGATGTTAAGACCTGGTACGCATTCCCTGGCTTACATGAACACAGTCTGCATGGAAGTATAGCTTACAACAAGTGATGCTTATATAAAAAAAGCTTCCACAAATTTTGTCACATGACAAACTAGCTGGTTTTCCATTATAACATCTGAAAAGTTCTAAGCAGTTTTAGCAGTTCCTCTTCTTTTCCCTCCCATTAGAAAACTGTAACCTCACAACACCATTGGACAGCTTGGAATGCATAACTACTTTCATATCCAAGTGCATGGACAGGTCATCTCTTGTTATCTCTTACTTAAATGTTTTCATATCTTGACTTGAAAAGAGAAGAATCCTCTATATACAATACCCTCATCAAAACGTTCTAAAACATCAAGTGTTACTTTCTTGAAGTTAACTGCACTCTCCTAAGAAGCCTGCAGGTTTTTTCTCTTACTAAATATAACCATATTTTAGGTCTCAGACTTTAATGCTATAGACAAAATGTAAAGAAATGGCCATATAAACATCAAGAGCTTTCCGTAACTTTCTATTCTGTGATTACTGACACAAAGGTAATAAAATATGAGTAACAAAACTGCAATAAGTAATTTTTTTCAGGCCAGAAGGAAAAAACAGAATGACAGAATTTCAGCCACTCATCTGTACATAAAGCTCAATGTTTAGTAAAAGTATGTTTATAGAAAGACATGACCTTCAACTGATTACATTTAAAAAACAATCATGCATCAATTCTCTTGCCAAGTTTTCCTGAATCAAACAACTTTTCCTGAATTAATTAATACACTCCTCTGGCTTTTGTTTGGAATCAGAAAAATTATTCCAGTTCCAGAGTGCTTATCGACGTCCTGTCTGCTATTCTTTTGTGCAACAAAACCAATCCATTTCTCGATTTCATTGGGACATATGATGAAAAATGGATTCTATACAACAACCAACTGCATTCCACAGTGGCTGAATCAAGGTGAAGAACCATTTCCACAAACTGAAGGTGCATCAAAAAAAGGTTATGGTCATTATCTGGTAGTCAGTAAGGGGAAACATCCACTACAACTTCTTGAACCCTGGAGAAGCCATCACAGCAGAGTCTTACCAGGAAATCTAAACAATGCACATTTTGCATTTTTTACAACTGCAAAATTTACATTTAACATTGGTCAATCGGAAGGGACCAGTTCTTCTCCATTACAATGCCAAACTGCATGTCTTGCAAATGACCCTGCATGAACTGGGCTGCTGAACTCCACCTCACCCAACCTACTCACCAGACCTCTCTCCTACCAACTACCAGATTTCCAAGCACCTCAACAACTCCTGCAAGAGCAAGTTTTTCACAACCAAGCAGCAGCTCAAAATGCCACTGACAAATTCATCAGTTCCAGGACTCCAGAATTCTACACTAGAGAAATAAGTAGACTCGTTGCTTCTTGGCAAAAATGCATAGATTCTAATAGTTCCTATTTTGATTAAAAAAAATATATTCTACGCTGAAATATACAGCTTTAAAATTTATTGTTAAAATTACTTTTGCACCAACCTAAAATAAATAAAATATCACTCTGGTCGTAAGCAGAACAGGCAAGTATTCCATATAATCAATACCACTAAAAATCAGCACACTTGGTGTTACATTTCAGGAACAAGTTGGGAAAAAGCCTCTGAGACTATAAACCAAAAATTGTCTAATCTTTTGAGTACAAAGCAGCTTCAAATTCTTAGAAAAGAGAACTAGAGTAAACAGATAATAAACATTAAAGAAGATTGGAAAAAATACGTTCTTCATTTTTAAGATACAATTTTGCAAGCCCCTTAGTTCTTGTAGCCAGAGCGTTGTTACTTAATGCAAGAACTACGCAAGCAGCAAAAAAAAAAAAAATTAAGAAATTTTATTAGTAGAAGACTTACCAAGAAGGGCCGACATGTTCTGAAATATTCTCAGGAGCTCAGGTGTAAGACATGGACTATTCTCCAATGTAACCAACCTAAGAACAGATAAAGCAAAATATTTTAAATGATCTATTAATAACATAGACCAATCATGGTGAAAGACGTAAAACATTGTAACTTATAGTAACGACCTATATGACCCTTAAATAATGCATAACAATTACTTGAAGCATACTTCAAAGCTTAGCATTAGGCTTTACAATATATCAATTAGTAGAGACATGTGTTTTGCTAAGACAGGAAAAGAAAAAAAAAAAACACGCTAACTTTTTTTTTAAAGACATTGTAAGCTCCCAAATGGAGCAGTGAGAAAGTCTGAGTACCCAACTTGCAAACTCAGAGGAGATAGGTAGAGAGGAATATTCATGGTGCAAATACAACCTGAGTAGCACTCTGCACCTCAAAGGAGCAGTTGTAATGGCAACCAGTTCAAACCTTTATTTATTCTTTTAATGTCTGAAATGATACATTGATTACCATATGTAGAAGCATAACTATACACTCAGCATTGTTTGTCTCAATTTAAATTTCCTGAGGCTCAAAAACACTAGCTACAAATTAAATTTGTACTTCAAGCCACAGCAACACCTTCCACTTCATTCCTAGATCTTAGGTGTGGGATTACTGTATTTAAATAAAATTTCTGATGATGTAAACTGTCTTAGCAGTTCTTCTGCTCTTGGTTGAGGAAGCCATTAAGAGTCCAAAATGCCTTTGCCAGCTCCCTCCAGATCTCTCTGAGGCTCTACAACATGTTGAAATACCTTATGTACATTCCTCTGCATAGGCATCAGAATAACAGCTTCAAGGTTGGTATTATGAAGATATAAAAGTTATGAATTGATACACTAAATGTCCTCAGTCTTAAACTATGTGAAGATCTGGCTTGTTCCTCTACCATCACAAGCATTATAAGTCTTAGATTTGCTGCACAAAGAACATAACATTTATAGGTTGATTGTCCGCAATTCTAATGTCCATTTACAATTTAGATCAAAGGAAACCCTCACTAATTCAAGACAAACTCTATCTACTCCTATTCTACAGGAAAGAGATGCACTGAATTCGATCTGGGTAACAGTTGCCTCCTCCTAGATTGTCAGATGCACCAGAAAAAAAAAAATTAGCCTCATGGCAAACTGATCACAGTGCCACTTCCTGCTTTATGTTCCATCAACAAATAGCTTGAGATCTCAAAGCTAACTTCTACATCTTATCCTTGTAAACTTGCCATCTCTTCCAGCAGCCAAGCAGCTCAAATTGTTAATTTAACACGGACGTTAGCAAGTCTAGACATTTGTCTTGCTGTTCAGTATCATGGAATTGTATCTCACTTTCATTACCTAAAAATGCATTACTACTCAGTTATTTTTAATTGTGTTCCTTTTATTAACTTCCTAACCTCACTTCTTCTGAGAATGCATACGGTATAGATGATGTCAAGGCAGAATAACAAGGACAAATTCTTAACACAGTCTAAGCTCTTGTTAAATCATTTTTTTCTTGCCTTCTAAGGATACAAAAGTAAAATTAAAAAGATTAGAAACTGATAAAAGAACAGAACACTCTCACCACAACTCTAAACCATCTTCCAGAAGATAGACATGTGGAGGCTGAGAAACATCCGTACTTAGCTGAATAACTGGAAGTAGGAAAGGATAGAGATTTTTGCTGTCTGCTCCCAGTCCCTATGAAAGTAAATAAAAAATGTCAAATACTTTCAAAACCTCAAACGAAGCATTTCAAAAACAGCATTGAAAAAGATCTGTGATACTGTCCTATTTGCACACTGTAAACATGCATTGAAGAAATCGAAGATTCAACTTCCATATATTTCATACAACAATAAAATATTCAATCTAATACTCCAGAGCTTTATCCCAACATATCTTGAGAAAATTATGTAAGTTTTTGAAAACAAGTAGCTTGTCAGTGGTCTGCAAGAAAACATGATAAACAATACCCAATTCTAAAACCATTCACTGGTTATTCTTCTTCTGGGAAAAGTCACAACTCTAACAAATACTAAATAACTAAATACTGAATAGCGTGTTTTAAAGATCAAGACAAGAATTACTCTTCGGACTTTATCACATAAGCTATGTTTTGACATATTCTAAGAATCACAAGAAGGGTTTATTTTTATTGCTACACAAAGATTCACGGACTGATGATAGAGATTTATTTTTCTGCAAGCACCTTTCCTTCGATTTTCCTCTCCCTTTCCCTGGGGGTGGAGGGGTGGAATTTGGGAGCCCAACTACACAAGTTTAGCTGCTGAAAATTTAGCCAGGTCAGGGCTAAAACCATGACAATTGTTGTATTCAGCACTCTCTTCTCAGGAATGTAGTACATTTTACTTGCATTTTTACTGGCAACAGCACAGATATTTCTACATATTTCAAGTTTAAGAATTAGGTAGTTATACCAAGACCTTTTCTTTCACTGGTAATAAATTAGTTACTTTTAAATATTATCTCTAGATAAAGCAAGTATCTAATACTTTCTATAGGCTTTCAAAATTTTCTGCAAAGGTATTACAGTGAGCCTCTAGAGAAATTAGACAATTTATTTTATGTGCAAATTGCCATCAAGAATAAAAATCACCCAAACATATCATCTTGCGAGCCATTACACAAGACGTACAGGACAACCAAATGACCAAGGCCTAGTCAAAATGACTTTAAGAGAGGAAGGTCCTACTTGGCAAACCTGATCTCCTTCTATGACAAGATGACCCTCTTAGTGGATGAGGGAACGGCTGTGGATGATGTTTTACCTGGAATTTAGAAGTCTTTGACACTATTTCCCACAGCATTTTCCTGAAAAAACTGGCTACTCTTAGCTTGGACAGACATACTCTTTGCTGGGAAAAGAACTGGCTGGGTGCCTAGGCCCAAAGTATTCTGGTGAATGGAGCTAAATTAATCAGTTAGCAGACGACATCAAGTTAGGTGGAAGCTTTAATCTGCTCAAGGGCAGAATGGCTCTACAGAGGAAACTGGACAGGTTGGATCAATGGACTCAGGCCACCTGTATGAGATTCAACAAGGTCAAGCGCTGAGTTCTGCACTTGGGTCACAACCACCCCATGCAGCCCTACAAGCTTGGGGATGAATAGCTGGAAGGCTGCCCAATGGAAAAGCACCTGGAGGTGCTGGTCAACAGCTGGATGAACATGAGCCAGCAGCGTGTCCAGGTGGCTAAGTAGGCCAATGGCATCCTAGCTTGAATCAGAAATGGTGTGTACAGCAGGACTAGGGAAGTGATCATCCCCCTGTAATTGGGGCTGGTGAGGCGACACCTCAAATACTGTGTTTTGGGCTCCTCAGTACAAGAAAGCTATTCAGCTGCTGAAGTGTGCCCAAATCAAAAACCAAAGCTGGTGAACAGTCTAGAGAACAAGTCTTATGGAGGGTGGCTGAGGGAACTGTAAAGTTCTGGAGAAACTAAAAAGACCGGAGAGAGGAAAGCTGAGGAAAGACCTCAACACTCTCTACAACTACCTGAAAAGAAGTTGTAGCAAGGTGAGTCTTGGTCTCTTCTCCAAGCTGACTAGAGATATAACAAAACGAAAGGGCCTCAAGTTGCACTAGGGCAGGTTTAGATTGCGTATCAGGAAAAATTTCTTCGCTAAAAGGGTTTTCAAGCATCAGAACAGGCTGCACAGGGAAGTGGTTGAGTCACCATCCCTGAAGGCGTTTAAAAGATGTGTCAATGTGGTCCTTAAGGACATGGTTTATTGGTGGGCTTGGCAGTGCTAGATGAGGATCTTAAGGGTCTTTTCTAATCTAAATGATTCTATTTTTCTGTGATTCTAAAAAAATAAATATTTATTTATCTGACTATATACCAGTAACATCCACTTAGATACAATATTGGTCAATATAGCTGTTAATTGTATACAGCAAAATCCAGGACCAAAAGTTGACTAGATTTCTTTAGTTGAGAACTGTAAGACACTAAATGAACTACATTAACTTAGCTAAATGAATAACTACGGGCAAATTAAACCTAAGGTTCATAAATGCAAGCAATATATTGTGGAAAGGAAAAGTTTCCTACAACATAAATAAGTAAAAAAAATCTACGGAAAAACAATGACCTAAGAATCAGTACGTTCAGTTCTATTCTTAGTATTACTGTCACCTACTGCACTTGAAAGCCACAGATATGAACAAAGATATTTGAACAGTTCTGACCACTCTGTTTTAAAACAGACATTAGAAAGAGGAGATACTCAAAAACAACTAAAAATAAAATTATGAGCACAGAAATTCTCAAAAGTAGGAAAAAAATCAGTCATTGAAATGCAAATAACAGAATGGGATACCAATTCTTTACTTAACAAAGCAGGCAGCTCAGAGCTATTACATATGAGCAAAGCAGAAGAGAATATTATAAAAAGTAGGAAATTGAAGAAAGGATGAAATATTTTTTCCCACATGCTATATAAAAAATTTTGCAGAAATCATTGCAAAAAGGCTTAATGGGTATCATAGGCTGTGCAATAGAAAGGTAATGGTAAAAATGGTAACAATAAAAACAGTTGGAATTCTAAATAAAAAGACGACTCACAATTAGTCAATGCCAATCCTTGAGAGATGTTAAACCTAACAGTTACGATTTAAACATGCGATGCTAATCTGAATTAAAGTGCAAACTTAAATTAAAGTTCTTTAACTGGCAAAATGAAACTTGTAGTGGCCCATACCTTGAACCGTAATTTAAAAAAAAACCCAGAAATTTCAAATCTGTGGAGCTGAGTTGGCAGTAAGAGGGAAACAGATGTGTCTACACAGCAAAATCAAATCTGAACCATGCGAAACAGGAAGAGATTAACTCTCCTAATGCTGGCTGGAACATGCAGGAGCTCTTTCACATAGACTACAAAGTCAATAATGAAGGTTCAGTTCCAAGACTGTAAAACGAAAATCCTCCAAGAACATGAGCAGATCTACCCATTTTTACTGAACAAACTCCTGGAAACAAAAGAGTTTAGTGATTGACAGTAACTGTGTTTATCTCCACTATAAGAGAATTATGACTTCATTGTAAGACTGAAAAGCACTTAAATATAGCCCATTAAAGCAAAATTTACCTTAATTTTGCCTCTGTGTATATACACACACAGAGAACATGTAGGCATGTCCAAGACACAACTGCAGAAGATACTGACATTTAAGTGATTCTGACCCCTTACCTGGACAAGATGGATTAAGGTGGTTAGAATGGCACATCGTAGCATGTTGTGCTCCTCACTCTGTTTCCAAAGGAGGGGTAAATATTGAATCAAGCATTCTACATGTGGTCGTATCTGAAGTTCAGAACACAAATTTGGTTCTTAATGTGTGAAACAAGGCCATCAATTTATCCCAAGTATAATTTCTGAAATACTCAACTTGCTTCTGTCACAGTAAAAATACGGAGTTTGCTTTAATTTACTTGTCTTTCCTCTTCCTAAAACACCATATTCTATACCTCATGACTGAAGTAATTTCTTACTGCACAGCGGTTTGAAAAGAATATATTACCTATGGTAACAATTGTGCACAGCAAATCAGGCTTAAGTAGAAAATAGAACACAACAATACTTAATTTGATAACCAGGGATATTGTCATATTAATATATACTTGAATTAGACAGCATTCCTAAACAACAACATCCTTTAAGACAACCAGATAAAGTCCCAGAAAAAAAAATACTGAGTAACTTCTGAAGTTACCATGCTTTGAGCAGGGGTTGGATTACACAACCTCCAGAGGTTTTTCCCAACCCAATTTTTTTCTGTGATGCTCTACAATACCAAAAGGTTTACCTATTCGTATTCTAAAGTATTTAATTAGGAAGTAACCTAAACGTGTTTTTCTGCTGCTTCCCTAGCATTTCCTAAAACACTGGGAAATCTGTTGTCATGTCAACTTTTCTTACAAGGGACAATTGTGGAGTCACCGACCCTGGAGGTGTTTAAGGGGAGATTGGATGAGGCACTGAGTGCCATGGTTTAGATGATGGGTTGGTGTTAGTGTTGGTGTTAGTGTTGGGTTATAGGTTGGACTTCATGATCTCAGAGGTCCTTTCCAACTTTGTGATACTGTGATACTCGTAGAAAGAGGACAGGACTCAAAACAATGCATTATCTCTGTCCTTAATACAGAAATACTGAAAAAAAAAATCTGAGATAAAAGAAGTCAATTCATTTTTTCTGCAAAACCATCCTCAATTTCTTTATGTTTAAGCTGAAAAATATACTTTAATACTAAGAAGGAAACACTGCAAATTGATAAAGCTAACCTGAAACTCTTCATGCAGTTAAGGACAGCGCATAGGCACTTGTAATCCCTATCAGTACCAATAACAGATTGCAAATTTAACTGCACAGTCTCTAGCGGCGTGAAGTATTTTGACTCCCAAAATGTCTCTTTTAATATATAAGATCTAATAAAATACTAGTTCAGATATAAGACAAGACAATTAGAATCAAGGGTGGAAATAAAGAAAATGGCAATAAATGCCTTAAGTTAAGCCTTCCTGTATTCTAAATGACAAGTCAACACAAAAATACGTAGTAAATAAAGAAGCAGTAACTGAGCAAGAACATTTCACACAGACATTAAATGAGAACTGAAAACAGACAAGAGAACCGAGCATCGCAAATCATGCAAATTTCTACCATAACAATAACCAGTGTATTAAATGATAACATTTTTCTGCTACTTCTGTATATGACAAAAACATCATGTCCTCCTCTGTGTTCTTAGTATCAAGCTAACACTAAGGTCTATAAAAACATACCTGTACATTGACTCTTTCAATCACACAAGACAGGACATGAAGAACATGCATTTTGGTGTCACATTGTGTTACTTCCTGAAGCAGCTGGAAGAGCAGTGTAAACATAGATTCCAGATACTAAAAGAAAAATAAACACATTAGACCATCAAATATACAGTTGGTGACATGAATCAGTAGAAATCTAAGGCATCTAGAAATTATGAAAGACTATCACGAAGTATGCAAAATTATACTCTTTCATTTGGAAAAAAGCGTGCTAGCCAATAACTGCCTAAATAAGTTAAAAAAAAAACAGATACACTCTCTTCTGTAACAGTTCAAACATGATCAATTTGATCATATATACTTTTCATATTTGCATAAGTATAAAAGCAACTTCACAGATAAAATACCATAAAGCTGAAGGCCATCTCTCCAGAAGGAGCACATTACAGTCAATGTATATGTGCAGTCTTTCAGCTTTTGGGTCAGCAAATAAAATTTACAAGTTAAACTGAAAAAGATATCTTAAACAATTCCGATATTTACACTGTAGATTCATCCTGCATTTTTGTTTTGTTTGTTCCCAAGAGAGTTGAAATCAACAGATTAGTCATAATCAACTGCAAAAAAAGCACCTGCTAAACCTGAGTGACCAAAATAAATCTTTCTTGTATTTATATCTAACACTTCATTATTTACTTAATGACAAAAGTAATGTCCATCCGGAAAGAACACAAATAAAAGAGACCGAAAAAGTATGCGTTTTAAAGTGCTATTTTAACCAAAAATTTTTATTTAATATTTGTGTGAAACAGCTCATTGAAATTTACCATGTGAAATGGGCATACTGGAAAGTCACAATGGTAACGGCACTTATTTGTTAAGGACAGCATTCATATTGTCACAGCATGAAGAAAATTAGCATCTGCTAACCCACAGCATACATAGTATGTTTGAAAGGGTGGTCAGGCACTGGCACAGCTGCCCAGGAAAGTGGTCGAGTCACCATCCCAGGAGGTGTTGAAAAAACGGGTAGATGAGTTTTTGAGGGACATGGTTTAGCAGATGATGGGTGTGGTTGGACTCAATGATTCAAAGGTCTTTCCCAAATGGAAGATTCTAGGATAGTACTAAACACAAAACTAAGAAGTTGTAATAGTCATAATACTAAAATACTGCACATTAGCAACCTTAGCAGCAACAGTGTAAGTCTTGACATGATTTGGCCTATAAAAAAAACTAAAAAAAAAAAAAAATAGGTACACACTGATTACTAAATAGTGTGGCTTAAAATGAAATAGGAAATGTTTTTTTCCCTGTTTTCCTCTATGGCTCTATCTGCTCATCAGAATACGTCCATATAAATGGTCTTACCGGTAAGAATTGATCAGTTCTGAACTCGAAGTCATCCACAGGTAAACAACTATTAAGGAAAAATAATACAGACTGCAGACAGGTATAAGGCTCAAATAAGCAGACTTTCCATGGATAGTACCAAATTCTTCACATATAACTTTTGTGTGAGTTTAAAACTGTTTCTTCTCCAGTAACTCTAAGTACTAATCAAACATCTTTGCCAATAAAAGGATATTTAACTTCAATGTTGTAGCCGTCTCAATTCGGACCTGAGAGACAAAAGTCAAGAAGCATCATGCCTAAGTTCATTAAACATTTTATCAATATAATAACTGACAATATCAAACCATTTGTTGTTTTGGCAACTGAACCATTCTATGCCTTCTGTCATCTTTTAAGAAATATAGTTAGTTCAGCTCAAACTTCTTATTTGCTATCCTTCACTCAGGCAGAACCTTCATGAAAGTCAAGAAAGAATTAAACAAAATGACACAAAGCCTGTGATAAAATGTCTTGCAATAGAGAAGGAGTGTAACTTGGGATCATCTCCTGACTCGGTGTCATCCAAAAAGCACAGAATCAAATAAATTCAACAAGTTGGCATGTTCTTCCCTGGTGGATGTCCAGATGCTCAGAAAGTACTAACTGAAAACAAATTTCGCTCTACTAAAGCTGTCTGAAATCAAAGAAATAACTGTTACAACTGCCATAATAAACTACCTAGGTCTATTTGCTGGCTGCTAGGTCTGTTAGTTTAAAAATCCAGCTGCACTCCCTGTCATCTATTCTGTAATTTTGGCCAGACTCCGGGAAAGGGGTCAACAAAGCCGCTGAAACTGGAGTTCTCACTTTTAGAATGAAGTTGTTCATTTAATGATATAAAAGCTGGACCCCCCTGCAGTGATCTCTGGAAGCCTTTACCACAGGCTGACGTGCCGCGTGGTCCTCCCAGCTGTCCAGAAACTGGCTCTCCAGATCTTCACTGCAGAAGGGGTTCCCAGCAATTGTGGGTCTAGATGATGAAAATAAAAGGTCAATTGGTGTTGTAGTTCTACATATTTGTTCTTGTCTCTTTTCCAAACTGTTAAGCTCTTCTGATCCAATTTGAATGATGAAAAAACAGTTGGTGATGTAGCTCTTCTAATTGTTGTGCTTGTTTTCTTATGGTAATGATGAGATGCACTGTCTTCAAAGCCAGTACTGTTAACTCGTTGTTAATTACTATTAATCATTTGTCACCTTTCTTGTTTTAATAAGTTAAGTAAAACTTGATTTCACAGAGTATTCAAGAGTTTATGCTGATTGCACTCTGTGGTTTTTCAAGTGTGGTAACACAATACCACAGAGGCTAGTGACAGAATAAGACTTGTTTTACCCTACACAAGGTGAAAAAAACTATTTATCTTAAGATGGTTCACAACTTTCTTCTTAAAAAAACTGAATGCTGTTATTTCAAATCATTTTCCCCACAGAGGTCATCACCTAGTGAATATCTCAACAGCTTCTTTCATGTCTTTGACCTTATTGTTCAACGTCTCCACAATTAAACACTCTCACAACTTCCCCACAGATTCTCTCTTGCAACAGACTTCAAGGTGCAATGTTACGAAGTTCTCCATCAAGTCTACATAAGGTATAGTATTAATGTTTCACCTGTGTTTAAAGAATGTGTAATCCAAAATGCTACTTATTTATACTTACCACTAAATCCTGGTCTTGAAGCAAGTTACGAATTGCCTCATATAACATAGGTCTCAAGTCTGATTTGAATTTTACAGAAATCCACTGTCCAATCAGCCATATTACTCGCCGACGTATTGGTTTATATCTTTAAAAGCGAGGGGAAAAAACCAATTGTAATCATTAACTCAGTAAACTTGCTGTTGTAGAATACTTCAGTGAAAAAGAAATTAAGAATCACTATGAAAACATTATTCCCAGAGTAATTATTAAACGATTAACTGACATTACCTAATCCTGCACCACAGCCACAAAGAGGGCACAAACCAAACAGCTTTAGAATCAATAGGAAGAAGAACAAATCAGAAAAACAACAAGCTGAATTGCCTAAGATAATGATTGAGAAAAGCATTCCATCTTTTATAATCAGCAGAGAAAAACAGCAGGTCTTATGAGGAAGAGTAGTTCAGATTTAAACATTTAACTTGTAGACACACGAAGTTAGGCAAGATGAACCCTACTCACAGATTTTTAAGTAACAAATTATTTTTCTTTGTTAGCCTAAACGTATTTTCCATTTGATTAACTTCTGCCTTGTAAGCCACCAAGACAGCAATTTAAATTAAAGTTACTGAGGCTTCTTTCTATTTAATAAATGTGATTTATTAAACATTCTTATAATCATGAGATAATTAACAAAGCAAACCTTCAGAGAACATGAAAGCTTTGAAACTAGCACGTACACAGAAGTTCACCACACTGTTATACAGTCCAGCTTTTACACTAAGAGCACATACTAAGCACAAGCAGATTGAGCCTGCTGGATGTAAAGCTCACATGGGAAGAATGACAACCATATCCCAATATAAGGCAACTTCTACTGCAATATTCACAGGACGGTAACTTCTAACTGGTCTGAAAAGCATTCAGACATTCAAGCCAAAAGTAACTTGTGTGATATCAAAGTACTAAGTCTTACCAATACTTTCTCAGTAGGAAAGGCTGCTTTAAGATTGAATTATTGAAAAAGACTGTATTCAGTAAACTATTTTCATATTATAGAAAAGTTTCTCCTTACTCGGTACAAATTAACATTATGGGAAGCAGTAGATTTGGCAACGCAGCAATATTTTTCCATTAATCTATTTCTCATACTCATTCTCAACCATTCATGTTCGCGGTTGAGAGTGCCACTGGCAACAGACAACAAAACAGTCAAAGAAAATAAAATACAGCAAACTCTACAGTCACTGCTGACATATGTTTGTCTTCACAAACACAAACAAGCATGTCAATCGGCATGGGATATTTTGTAGGACAGCAGAATATATCCCTCACCCTGCTTTACCTAAATGCACATGTATTTCTGAGGCTGTCATTAAAGTAGCACTCCAGTCAAACTACTAACACTGTCTCCCCTACTGCCGTGGTGGTCTCCCAGTGATGCTTGGCAGAAACAGTTGAAGTAAACAAGGCTTCAAACTCTGAACGACTTGTACTGCAAGAAATCCCCACAGGAATTTCATCGTGGGATACCACAAATGTCAAACAAATGGCTACATTGGGTGTCTTCCCTACTATAAATACAACTATATCAACTATAGAAGACTCATCAGTTTTACTTGTGCTATATGGGCAGATAACAATGCTAAAGCCAGCATGTGTTATAAATATCATGGCAGATTTACTCAAGAGACTGCTGCTTGTGTCACACAACAACAAAGGATCAATCATATACACGAGATATCTCATTTCTTCCTGTTCTTCTCACATTTAACTCAATCATTAGAGTATTTGGTGACTGGTAGATAGCAAGGTGAAGTTGAGATCATACATAAAAAAGTCTAATGCAAAAAAGAATAAAAAAATTAGAAGACACCAGGTAAACAACTGCGGATACTATTCTGTGACTCTGAAGGAAGGCTATAGACTCAAAAATAAATAAGTAATTTTTTCAAAGGCATATTGTAATGAAAAGAATCATTTTAATATTTATAAGTTTAGCAAGATCTTCCACTGCACATGAAACTGAGCTGTATTTGTAGAAGGAAGTGTGTAAGACTGGAACTTGGAAATAACAAAAGCTGGCTAGCAACTCATTATGGAAAAACAATTTATAGTAGCTCCTAAGGGTAACAGCAAACAAATCAGATAGCAATTATCTCTCCTAAGAGGAATCGCAAATGTAGGAAAAAAAAAGAGTAGAATTCTTCAAAGGACATCAGGGTCACTGTTAATGACCAATAAAAAAACCCAGGACATACATACTCAGAATCACACATACAATAGCAGTTACTGTCCACCTGTGAGGGAACAGTGACAGTTTGCGAAATACAGAGGAACACTGTCTTCTATTCACTTGTGCAGATGGACAGTTCAGTCTGAGATGGCAAAACGGATCTTTCAAAATACCCAATTACATCCACTAATCAAAACAAAGGTATTCACGTGAAGGCCATCCAAGTGAAGGGGACCTTGTTGATTAGGAAACCCCATAGCAGATGGGTTATACAATACTCCTTAATCACTGGCAAAATTAACTGAAGTGTGAAACAGAGGGCTTGTACTTAAACCGGTATTGAAGAATAAATTGCTGCTTTGGCTAAGCTACAGTTTTACAGAGATTATTTCCACATGTTTCAGTTGAACTTTGTTGTCTGGGTTCTCAAATGACCTAAATATCTTTATTTAAAATGAGCAAAGGTGGTTGTGCTGAGCAAGTTTAGTCAACTCAAATACATGCAAGAGGACAGACAATAGTATTTTCAGAGAATCCTGGAAGTATCTACCACACAGCAATTTAAACAAACTGTCAGGAACACTGTCCCTTCTGTGACCATACGAGTTATCTATACGTATTTCATACCCCTGCGCATTTAGTGGATATGTTTAAATACTGAGAATTTTTCAAGTCTGCAAATACTAGACATTATATCTTACCCAGATTTCTTTCAACAGTTCAAATTTAAACAGTGAAGGCATAACAAACCAAGGTTTTTACCTGTCATCAGAAACCTGTAGTTCTGCTAAGAGTTGATTTCTAAACCACTGATCGAAATCCACACTATCAAATAGTTCATAAGCAGCCAGTCCAACCGCATTATACACTGGGAAAAAAACAATAATTATACTTATTGTTTGCTTAAATTTTTAATTTTTAATGCTAAATAATCAGCCTAATTTACATTTCAAAAAATGTTTTTATAACCTGAAACTAAAAAAACAACTAAAGCATAATTTTCTGAACAAATATACTATCAGACCATGGTGGAGGGAATTCTACAGGAAACTTTAGTTTAAAAAAGAAGTATTACAGAAGAAAATTTAGACTCTTGAAAATAGTTAAAAACCATAAAACCAATGCAGATCTTATTCTGACATCAAGAATGGTTCCATCAGAGGTTTTAGACAATTTTCTTTCGTCATAAAATCTCCCTACTTGTAATACAGACAGGGTATCTCCATAGAAGCACTGCAGCTCACTTATTTGCAAAGATGAAAGGACAGGACAGTAAGAGAGATTGTCTAAGGGTTTGTTTCACAAAAAAGCTGAAAAAAGCACCATATTTTTACATAATCATTTTGAAAAGTAGAAAATGACATCAAGCGCCAAGGAAAAATATAAGATTTAAGTCCTACTTTCCACATGCTTTAAAAAATAAATCTTGCAAATTCTTCATACGATTTTTAAGAATTCAAGCACAAACACAAAAGCACCTCTGCTACTCTAAAGGTAAAGTAAAATTGAATGTACCAGCGTCTTTAATCAGTATACCACTAGTATTTTCCACATTAGTAGATCCTGCAAGACAAAGCGAAAAAAAAAGAAAAAAGTGTGACTAAAACAAAGAATGCAAGCAATTTTGCACTTTTACACTTTAAGTAAGTATGCTGTGAATTAAGACTGCTTTGTTATTTTTTAAATAACAACCTGTGAATAAAACAGTTGCAATACTTTCTTTGGTGAATATACTAAAATCAAGTCTCTGCTTCCACATCCTATTTTGACTGATTTGTCAGAGCTACACATTTTTAACAGCAACATGCAAGTAAGTCAGAAGCATGTATTTAAACGAACAGCCTCAAAACCCACAAACTGCTGAAGACTGTTGATCATGTGGTACTATTTCCAGAGTCCTATACCTAGTTCCTATATATTTCATGTACACACGTATGTGTACTTAAAATATATAAGTAAATATTTCCTAAAATCTTAAGAATGAATGAATTGTTAATATTATCTAGTACTACAAAAGTAACCGTTAAGTTGAAAACTTCCAGAAATGGCTACCAGGGGCTTCAGGAGCCAAAAAAAAAAGTGTACATGCATCTTTTACCATGGAAATAGTAAGTTCCACAATTCCTGGACAACAAAATATCTGAGAACCCTGTTGAAAGGAATATTTTACAATTCCCAGTATCACAGCATAGCAAGCTATCCTGAAACTCATGAATATTTTGAAGATATTCTGGATGTGAAGACAAAAAACACTCTCGGAATATGAATATTAGTTTCTATTTAATGGAACGTAGTGATCCATTCTAACAAGTTCCAACATAAAACAATCTCTGTCAGGTGAGATACAGCCTGGGAAAAAAACCTAAGTTGAAATAACAGAGAAAACAGTGGCAGCTGCCACTCACTGTTTTTCATGGTCACTATAAAACTCAGTTTGCGGGACAAAGAAAACTTGAATCATTCCTCAGCCTATGAAGAACACTACATTTTTAAAACGAAATGTTCAGTTTTGGAAAGCCCTCTGAACCCTCCAAAATGACAGCATAACTTGAATTTCTTTCAATGGGTTTTTTTCCCAAGATTTTTGCAGAGACATGGCAGAATTACCATAAACTGCCTTGCAACATTTGAACAGAAAGATCCCTGTAAAAAAAAAACCCTAGATAATTTATTAATGTAATTTACTGCTGATCATTCTCAAGAAAGCCCCAACCTTTGTCAGCCATCTAAAGCAGTTATTATGAAAAGGAAAAAATCCTTAGGATTTCTTCTTCCTGTATACACATAACACTTTGCTTATGGTAGGTTTAGAAATAATTCTAAAATATTAACATGTTCTTCTAAAAGTATGGAGTGAATACCCTATATAAAAGTGCATATATCATAAGGTAAAACTGTTTAACAATTAACAGAATGAATGTAAAGAATTCTACATTTTAAGTTTCTTTGTTTTTTTAATGAACTTACCTTGTAGACTGCGAACCATTTCTAAAAGCACAGGAGTAAGGGTCTGATTATACTCATGGAAAATATCAATAAAAAGAACTTCCGTACATGGCTGAAAAATTAAAATACCTGTTTTAGAGTCTATCAAAATAAAGGTAATTAAAATACATTTTATGCTAAAATTTGTAAGTGCTGAATACCTCACACGAAATGTCATTTAAAATGCAGTATAATGTAGCAAGTAAGTATTATGTGGAACACCATTCTTCATACTATACAGCATGCTAACTCTAGCAAGTTTTTGATGGCTGTATCTGTATCAGTCAGTTCTGCTGTAGAACAATTAATCTGTGGAGTAAAACAGCTGGTGTTGCAGAGCCAGTAGGTACGTCACAGTTCTTTTTGGATCAACTGTATTTGAGCCACTGGATTGAATACCCATTTGCACTTGGAGCATACTAGAGACACAGGGATAGGTTTTTTAGTTTTAAAATCAAAGTAACTCAGTAAATAAACTTTGAGATCTCCTGCAAAGCAAATCAGAGTGCCAATAATTGAGAGATTCACTACCACAGCGTATCTTCGATCTGAACTAAAATGCTAATATAGAAGCAACTCCAACTTTCTTCATTCATCACATCTACTAACAAAGTCGTACGTTAGTATCAGCTATCAGTTTAATGAAGGCACCTTCTGTTGGATTTAATAACCATCAGATACTACACAAATGCTGAAGCAAACTCCATTTCCTGCCCTCCTATAACAAGGTGAGTAGTCTCCAGTTTATTTCAGCATGTTTGAACATTGATAAGTGAACTAAGTTAAGTTACACTATTGGTAATAAAATTTCTCTACAGATTTTTTTGAAAAGCACAAGCTCAGCTAAACATCACCTCTCTTGTTTACAAGACTATAGAGAAATGTATCCAAAAACATTGAATGAAACACTTACTCTAAGACTGTACTTCCAAGAATCTCCTCCTGTTTCTTCTACAGCTATTATTTCACAAAAAATAAAAGGAAAAATTATTATTTCAACCATGGTTCAAATAAAGTTTAGTACTTAGATAGTGGATACTACAGACCACTGAGAAATCTCAATCCCGAGAGGGAATACCTGTCCATGCAATGAGATTGTAGAAAACAAAAAACCTAATACGGCAGTGAGCAATTTGTAGAGTCAATGCAGATATGAAACTCTCATGCAAATATCTGACTAAACTGCAACAAACTATGCAACATATTTCTTACTGAAGCCTTCTGGGTCCTCTTCCCACATCATTAATTCTTCTTTTGTCAGAAGGAAATAGTGAGTGACTAATCTCCTACATATTTCCATTAGTGTTGGATATGTGAAAAATGCTGTCTTTATCTTATGCGCCTCAAGAGTTTCAGGACTGCTATCTGGAATAAAACACAGACAATTCCAAATTATAATTAAGTAGCTCAATGATAAACAGTAGTTTAGTAAACCAGAAAGAAACCAAGTCAGTTCTGAGGACAAGAGATTCTTGTCCTCAGAGAAATAAAGAAGAAAACCAGAGCACAGACAGACCACTGGTACTACTTAATTTCAGCAAACACCCTATTTTATCAAACATTTTTCAAGGGAAAAATGCCTGAAACCATTTGATAAAGGAAAACCAAATTCCATACATACCTCAGTACTTTTTAAAATCAGTCCAGTGAAAAATAAAACAACCAACAAAGAAAAGGTATTTGTGCTCTTTATGGATTTAAAATTACTTTAGCAAGTTAATAGCTATATATACAAAAATTTTAAGAATCCAAAGAAGAATTGTCAATAGAGAGACAGAAGCATACATTACTATTAAAGCATTAAACATTTCAAAAGAATGTCCTAAAGGAGGCTTAGTACTGAGAAGAATTAGCAAAGTGTTTCTCAAGATATAAAATGTTTTTTAGTAAACAGCAGCAGTACCTTCAATATTTTTGGAGGGCTTGTAAGCATAATTTTTTACAATCATCTTCATGAGATTCATGCACTGTACAATAAACCGCTCAAATACAATTCCTTCACCAGCCTCTGTGAAAACATAGCTTACAGCGAACTCCAATGACCTCTGAATCAAAGGGGTGAATGAAAAAGGATGTTGATCCAGGAAGTCTAAAAGCTAAAAATGACAGAAGTAGAAGAACGAGAAAGAGAAATAAAATTACTTTTTGTGCAAGTCTCTTATTAAATGTTTTCAGAAACAAGCAATCAAAAACAAGTGCCTCTTTATAGAACACTACAGAAAAGAAAACTGAACCCAGAGAAGAATTCGGGAAGAGATCAGTATGAATGGTTAATGAAGCATTACTTTGCTCTGAAATTCTTGATTCATATTCAAAACTACCTTTTTTTAACACCCATTTTCAACTAGATCAGTTTACTAACAACATAGTATATAAAACCTGTCAGGCACACTTAAAACCTCGAACATTTTAGCAGATAATTCATCCATATTAGAAACAATTTTTACTTCTTTCCTCTCTCTCCATTGCAGTACAAGACTTGCTTCTTCATCTGAGCTTGTCCAACAAGTGATCCAGAACACACTGGTCAATTCTGTTAATCTTTTACTGCTGTAAAAAATGCCTAAACATAAATTCTTGTAACTGAATTTCTTCAGGTGGTATGTTATCTATTAATAAAGTTTTATTTTCTCTTCAGGTCTAGGAAATCAGATGTATGCCTGAAATACTTTGCTAGTTTGTTCAAAGTAAGAAGTACCATGGCAAAAAACTAGGAATGCTGGGTCACAGCACCTTCAGCTCAATTTTTGGGAAGCTGGAGCATGGTTACCATTTCTGATAATGTCTGAATATTTAAATAAGACCTATAGTCTGAAAATAGAATCTCAAAACAATGGGAATTCTGTAGGTTTTACCACCTGAGCAAATGACAATGGTAAAATTATCTTACGATAATACATGCAAATAACTGTTGCACAGAATCAGCTGACAACTCCAAATGTGTTATATAACACAAATGTCACAAAGAGGTTTTTGTTAATTTTCTTTCCATAAACTAAACATGGCCAGTCATTCAACAGAAATACAAGGGTCTTAGAAATAGCAATTTAAGCACTTAAAAAAGACAGAATGAAAAGTTACCTTATTTATTCATCAATGCTGATATCGATGTTCTAGCAAACCTTAGAGAATTCTTTTTCTAGTAAAATCCGAACTAGATGCTTCACTTATGGAATGCATTTAGTTTTGTTCCAGCTAAGGAAATGTGTTCTTCACTCCTGGAAGCTTGTGTTAGCAATAAGCAGATATCTTTTTCTTTAGACAAATTTTAAAAATATATTTCATAACAAAGAATTTTTAAGCTGCAGTACATACCATTTCTTTAACAGATCTGAAACCTATTGCCTTTAATAAACTTACATACCTCAATGGGGAAAGCTTCTTCAGAATGGTAAACTATTCAGTAACTGAATAGAGAATTTACTTACCACTTTAGTGAACAGAATTATAGTCTTTTCTAGACGATCTCTGCATACGTTTTCTGCTCTTATACTTCTACCTGGTAAATTAGATATTTAATAACTATCATTTTTTCAGACTTTCCTTTTCTTTCTGGATAGCTAACTTCTAAAAAAATCACCCCTTGAGAACAACTGGCTCTTATTTATAGTTCAGGAATTATGGCACCCAGAAAAAAGTTTTACAGCAGAATAAATTCTTAGTCAAATTCAAGGTAACTAGTACTGGGAGGGAAAAGATCTTTAACTATTTCTCTCAGCTGCAGTGAAATTCACTGTAACTGAGCAGAACAAAACAACAAGCACATCATTACAGATCACTTAGTGATAAAAGGCAGTTAAAATAATGCAAGCAAATGCTAGTACAGACAAGAAGTAAAAAAAGCATTGAAAAGATGAAAATGCCCTTTTATTAAAACTGTGTTATAGCCTTACTACATAATATTATGTGCTCTTGTAGAAATTCCCCCTTAAGAAAAACAATTGATTGTATACACTGGAATGCACTCAGAACTTACAAAAAACCCAGGTAAATCTGTTGTACCAAAAACAAAAAGATAAAAAAGCGCCATGATGAAAGCATACCAGCAAAAATCACTGTATCATGAATCATGCCTGATTTTGCAAAACAACTTACTGATTAAAAGGTGGAAATGGGAAGCTTCAGCTCAGTTCTTATCTTAGGACATTCTAACCCCATAGTCTGCACGTTCTAGGGGACTACAATAACCCCCAAGTTTCATGAGATGATGGCCTTCAATTCAGCTTATGAAAGCTAGAGAACCATCTTGCCAAAAATAAAAGGTCCATAAAGAGCATGACTATAGTATACCAGAAGGGGCAAACAGTTAGTTGCATGCAAAGAAGCCTGACTTTTAGAAGCAGAAAAAAAAAGGTGTTTTATTTTGGCATTGAAGACAGGAATAGCTTCCACCTTTTCTGGGAAAAAAGCTTATAGCCCAGATCAGACTCTTTCACCTAAGTACAGGCTCCTGAGACAAGTACCTTCATTTACACCACAAATTCTTTCTACTCAGTTTAGAGATCTACCCTTGCAAAAGTGTAGAATCCTAGAAGAATGACCTGACAGGCTCCAAATGACTGAAGTGCTTGCACCACCTCTAATACAATTGTAGAAGCAAAAAAATCCAGACCAAATTCAGACGCAACTTTGCTGGTTATCTCCTTTTCGCTTGCCTCAGGTCACTTCCTGCAAAAGCCCCTATATAGGTTGACTGTGTTAATTTGTGGTTGTCTGCCTCAGACTACTGCTCTTCTAGTTATAAAGTACATCTAGGTGAATGTGGTGTTTATTTTCCATTTGTCACTTACCAAAACACATACAAAACTCCAAAAAGAAACATGAAACCCTCCCAAGAAGAAAAGTCAAGATAATCTGGTTTTCAGTAGCTGCTACATGCTTTAAAATGGACACTGTCAATCCATGGCTTAAGATTATTTTTTTTAATTGGCATTACCACATCAAATGGTATTTTGGTGGTGTTTTAGTCCATTGATATAAAAGGACATTTTTAAATAAGTCTTTTCTCATGGTTTCAGCAGCATTTTTATACATTTGCATATATAAAAAAAATCACACCTTAGTGATTAATGATGATGCACTAAACTGCCTCATGCTTTCATCCAGCTTATATTTAGCAACCGATCCAAGCAAAAATAGTCAGATACTTACTACACTCCAGGAACTGTTTTAGCCTTTCAAACACAGCATGTAGAAAGCCCTGAAAAATATAAAAGTATATGTCTTTTAAAGATGAAGCTTATTTTACACAGTAGTTTGAGAAGAAAGTTGAGTAAAACAGGTCAGTTCAGACATGTTACAAGTTCAAACACCACCTTAATACTTTCAATTCAGCTAACTGATTATCTTGGTCAAGGAATTTACTTAAGAAATAAATAATAAGATAGCTAGCAGACTGCATAGATGATTCAAATTGACCTTATTAGTACCATACAAATACAATATTATCTGTAATAAATGGAGGCATAGGTAAATATAGACATATGCTCTACAATCTGCTTATCCAGTTCCTCTCTGTTCTCAGCTTCCTAGTTTAGGACGTAGGTCACAGCATTTCTTCCAGCAAAGCAGACAGTGTTCAGGGTTAAGGGAGATGCTTGTTTTCTTTCTTCTCCCCTTCTGATCCCCCCACCCCCAATGGGCTGCACACCACAGACTTTCATCTCAGACAAACCCCAGTAATAAAATTTGACAGGACAAACATGCCATTACATTAACCATTAAATGAAAACATCCTCTTCAAATATGGAGGCAATACATGTAAGACACCTTCCACTTCAAATATGGAGACAATACATGTAAGACACCTTCCAGCAGACAACAGAACTGCCACTATCATGTGACATGTAAAATGGAAGGGTTACTTTTGTAGGTTTTTTTAAACATCATGCCACTGGTGTTAGAGCATTTAGAATCTATTTAGGACCTGAAAGTCTGACTGCTTTGAGAACATGTTGCTTTATCTTCTTACACATAACAACCGTTATGTGTCATTCTTAATAGCTCTAACAACACCTGAAATCACCAGATAAGATTTCTAATCTACAGCTAGAAACAGATATATGTTATATGGCACTTACCATCACCTCTACATTCCAATGAGGTTCTACAAACCCATGGACTGTCAGTTTACGAAGCACTAGGAAAAGAAAGTTACTTGTGTAACTTGTTACAGCCCTTGTTCCAACAAATTTCAGATCATGATGACAGTTACAGTTGCTATGCCTTTCTCTCAGCTATCCACATCAAAAAAATAATTAATTTTGGGCCTTTGGATGCCTCAATCGTACCTAACATGAAAGTAATCTTGTTAAAATTACTTTAAAATTCAGTACATTATGTGTAAAACAAAGAAGAGAACTCCAAAAATTACTGAATTATAAGAAAAATTCTGCAAAAGTTGTTAAATTTTCAATCTCTGAATGATGCTGAGCCAGAAAAGGGCCAAGTACAGTCAACCAGGGCCCATGATCCACTCAGGTTTACCACTGCCAGTAACTCAAAGAAACCTCATGCTGTAACTTCTCAAACAATTCAAGACTGGTAACATCTACATTGCAAGCACTGTACACAAACATCTCAATTCTTCAAAGCAGGAAAGTACAGTAAGGATATGTATTCATCCCACTGATTTAATACTTGAGCATCAACTTAAAAATCTAAACTGACTGGCTACCTCTTCGCTGAACACAAGGTGAACTTAACATAACAAAATTCATAACTTAGCTTCCTCAGTTATGTGCCTGAAGATAGATCTAAGTTATGAGAGCCCAAATTATGAGACAAGTAAAAAGGCATCTCGTTATAACCTCCATTTTCCCACCTCCTAGACTTCAACTTCTCACAATATGCGTATCAGAATGGTACCTACTGAGAAACAAGAGTACCTTTTCCTGCATAAACAATTCTCCTGCCTTGCTAAGAGTTCACATAAAATCAACCAGATTATTGGTTTTCCCAATGAGCATACCTTTGTTAGAGAATGCTATCTCTTGACCAAAGAAGTCTTAATCATTCATTCTGAAGACACTTATTTGATTCTTTATATTTAACATCATTCTATTTTATTACCTTTCAATGACAACAAGGTTCTTTCTAGTGAATTTGTGGCTGCAGCTTCATCCCCTGCACAAACTTGCTGTAGGAATGTATCAGTATGATGATTCCACAAGGAACACGCAAAGCTATAAATACCAGATGCAAGCTGGAAAAGGAAGAAAGACCAACAATATATTAATATATTTGTTTTCATTAATCTGGCTATAGCATAATAAATGCATAAAGCTTAAAGGCCAGTTTACTCTGTTCAGTTATTTAATCCATCTTCTTGGGTTTCAGGGGCTACAGTGTTTCACTTGCTTCTTTGTTGTACTGATGTTGTACAAACACATTTTCCAGAAAAATATCTTGTCTTAGTTTGAAAAAGGAACAATAGCCCCACCTGCTTCCCTCGCTAGGTGGTCTATGACTCTCCCACTTTAAAGATAAATAGATAGGCCTCCTCTCTTACCTGGTTTTCATTAAATACAGCCACAGGTCTCTAATACAGTATAAGACTTCAAAAAACTATAAGCTCTCCTCATCCCTTCCTCTCCCACAAGATTCTATTTGTCTTACAGTTCGGTTAATATCTGAATCAGGTTACTCTGGAACACAGTTAGCAGTCACATGTGTAACCCTAGTAAAAAAATATTAATCTATGCTTATGCTGAAACTATTTTGTTCGTAGCTGCAAACCCTGACTTTTTGCCTCTAGTTACTTAAAATACATAATGATAAATAGTTTCTAAACAGCTAGCACTAAACAAACCTCAGACTTGAGATAATTCACATTACAGTTTCCAAACAGTGCTTATCTGATAAAGATACCTGAAGAGTAAATAAAAGATAAAGAATTTCTCATTCAGTCAAGGTAGCGCTTGACAGCATCATAGTCAGGGAAGAAACTGCACTTAGTCTGCTATACATTATATCAGAGGAACCAAAAGCACATATGACCTTTCTATTTGGTTCCTTTGACTGAGTAATGGTGAGAAAGTAGAAGATTGATAATTGTTCAATGATGTGTTTGTAGAGTTGCAAAAACATATCATTGAATAATTATCAATAGTTTCAACGTATTCATGTTTTGGGGGTTGACTTTGGCTGTTCGGATGGTGTTTCAACTAGAGTACACTAATATTAACCATAACAGTAACAGCAGCAACAATAAAAACTCCTTCAAGGAAAAAACAAAACCAAAAACCCAATACCTAAACAATTTAAAGGACCAATAATAGTCCTGATAGTAGAACATACTCTGGATAAACGCATTTGTTTGTCATCAGATTATTGTACATTAGTGCTAAAAAAATTTAAACAACAAATGCTTTAATAAAAGTGAGGGCAACAGAACCACATATACACACACCAACCACTATGAAGACTCAGATTTTTACGTCTGAAGTCATTCAACCAGTAATTATAATTTGTACTACTACAGGACCTAAAGACCTAGACTCGGGGCTAGTCTGCGTTAACATCATCTAGTTAGTAAAACAGGTAAAGCTTGTTTGTGGTGGTAAAAAGATACTCAAGCTATGGGTACCCACCAAAGCACAAGCAGACATTAAAGTCAACATATCTGCCATTCATGTACTGACAGCTAACCATGGGAAGCAGCAAGCATGTAGATATGTCATTTGCATGCTCTACAATACTGCATTGTATTACTTACATCATAGAAAAGTTTCCTATCTGCGGCAAGTCGTTTGGATGCCAGGGTCTTTGTAACGTGATAGAAAGTAAGCAGCGCTCTATGTTGTCGAAGATCATCCTGAACTTTCACAGATTCTAGAAGAGTGGGTATGAGTTCTGGCCACTGCCTTGGGCAGTCTACCCTGGCAACTTTAGCAATTAGTACAGAGATTTGAGTCGCTATCTGCAAAAAAGCAAAACAAAACACAGATACCACAAAGTCAAAGATCATTAAGAAAATTACCAATGCAGAAATTAATGGCCAAGTAAAACCTGAATTAAAAAAACCTGCATACTGCATTTCTAGATAGTGTTTTTTCTCAAACTCTTGTTAAGGTTGCTGAAAGAAAACAAAATTAGGAGGAAAAAAAAAAGTCTTCCATTTTATGTTTATCATAAATATAAACATAAAATGTTAAGCTTGCTACCTCGTTTAAATTTTTAAATTTTACATAAACACCACTAAACCTATTTGTTCTAGAAATCACATAAACTAAGAAAGATTATTTTGCAGCCACTTTTTACTCAGCAATCTTTTCTATCTCTTTCTACTAACAATCATGGACCGCTGAACATGCACTACTCTTCTTTCTGCTATATCTGAATTTGAGCTTATAGACATGTTCTCCGCCTCCAGGTACATGTGCCTGTAAGCTGTGGTTCCATCCCACTGCCTGAAGCTCAAACATTGTTTTGCTCCAGATCCTCATATCACAGGCCAGGGACACCTACACTACCCCCACCATCTGACTTTTGTTGCTGACACCAAATCCCACTTATGCCAGTCTTGCCAGTAGCTAGCACCTACAGTAGCAGCATGACAAACAGAGCAAGATTACACAGAAGAACAGTTAAGGGTTTCAGTCAGAAGACAGGACAGATGGTGGTGCTTAGATGCAAGGTTTGTTCAGACATGGGTACTGACTAGACACAGTTTACACAACTGGCCTTTTTCTATACTCTTTTTCCACCACGGCCAACTTTGCTGCTCCACAACTCCCCTGCAGTGAACATTCCTCAATACATTTTGTATAGTTCCACATAACCCCACCTCAAATACCCAAAAACTTCATGTTCTTGTTTCTCCATTCTTATGCCATTTGCACTGAAATGGTCCTTGATGAACCTTAACGAAACAGACACTCTCACCTTCAACATACTCTTAACACTACAACCACACTTCTAACTTAGCAAAGAAGTCACTTTCTTACATTATCGAAGGGAATCCAAGCAACTTACAGACATAAGAGCAAATAGCCACGTCCTCCTTTACTGCTTCATTAGCTGCTTCATCTGATGCCTGACAACCCCACAAAACTTCCTACAATATTCATTCCTACCTACTTGCAGAGGGATAAGAATTGCTTTAGAGAACTGACATCAGGGTTTGCAAGGAAGAACTGGGAGTCTTACTTATTTTCAGATCAAGTGATACTGACTAGTAGGATTCAAATAAACTCTTGTCTGTATGTGATACAAAAAGCAACTTCTCCACAGATATTGAGAGCACCTCTTCCTTGAGCAATGGCTTTTTAAATGAAAAAGAATTTGTCATACATTTGTCTGTCATACATTTCAAGGCATACTTTGCTCCTCTGTTCCCTCCATAGGGTAAATAACTTCAGAGGGCATTGAAATTACGCTTCCAACATATGTTATGTTCTGTTTTTCTTCTCCTCCTCCCCTGGAAGTCAGCTTGCAGCATCACATCTCAACACTATCTCTTAACTCCTGTATTTTGGGGGTTTTCCTTTCTTTTTAATACATACAAGGGTCAAAATTTTTCTACCTTCAGTGATGCAGAATGCACAAGGAGATACCAACTGTGTTATGAAGTATCTGCAACTGGAAAAGAGCACTCATCAGCAATACAAGATATCAAAATTTAGGCATATCAAGCAAACTGGGGGGTAAATGAAAGGTGTTTCTGAAAGGAAACAGATACCTAAACATGGACTGTGAAACAGGTGAGAAAAGGGGAGATGGGCTCTGTAACATACTTCTGTATCACAACAATTATTTGTGCAATCATTTAGGAGCAAGCTGCTGGCACAAAATAAAACAAAATTCTCCACATCTTAAACTATAATCCAAAAACATCATACGGACACATAAACAAATGCATAAAGTCACTTAAAAAAGAGAGTATAAAAGGTTTCAATCTCAGCCTGTAACTACAGTCTCTGAACTGCAGAACTCTTCATCAGCTGTAGAATTCTAAACTATAAAATATACCATACTATTATCCTAGCAAATGGATTAAATACTAATGAGGGTATACAAAAATTACCGATAAAAAATTTCAATCTTTTTGCATACAATGCAGTTAACATTAGATTTTAGAAATGTTAATATCATAAAGCCACTTCAAAATTAAGCATTTGATAAATTTTATATTACCTAGCATAAATGACATACACTTTATGGTCCAGCATGACATATGAAGTGTTTCTTCCCTTCAACTAAAAAGAACTAAGTAATATTAGTCATATTTTTTACCTTGCAATTACATCTACACTACAGGTTTAAAGATATTTTCTATATCTATCTGCATTTAAAAAAATTCACTTGAAATAAAAACTTTAAATTCTAGTCAAAATGGTCATTGCACAAAAATCTTTCTACAAAGACTAAATTATCCCAATTTTGATACATTGCTGTTATTTGATATATAATATTAAATCCATCAAAGAACCTTGAAAAATTGAAACTGAACTGTCTGTAGAATGGAAGTTTGCTTGCTGTACTACTTCTTTTTAACCTTAACTTTAGGCAAATCATTTCTATTTTCTTGAAAAAGTTCTTTAAGACCTAGCTTAAAATATTAGCAAATACCTCCTTACAGAATTTCATACTTACTTGAGCAAGACGAAGTTGGCAGAAGACTGATTCATTTAGCACATGCATATTCTGCACCCATAACATTAGCTCAATACTCAGTTTAACAAGAGATCTTTATTGTAATCAAAACAGTAGGTTAAAATTAGTCACTTTATGTAAGACAAGACACAGCTTTATTCAGTATCACATTGAGACTTTATCAAGCCAATTTAAATTCATTAATGCAATGATTAGACATGTGACAGCAATACTGTTTAGGTGAGTTTATGCAGCAGCATTCTTAACAGCTCATTCCTACTACACCACCACCACACTTCCTTGTATGGCTGTACTGGGAGTCAGATCAAAAAAACAGACACAGCTGAAAAAAGAGAAATCACACAGAAGGCTGTTTTTGAGCTACATCAATTCCCTAAACCATTTCAACAAATGGTTACATAAACAGTGAGGGACAACAAGCTGCAACAAAAGACAAACCAAAGAGACAAAACATGTAATTGTGACCCACAAAAAAAGATCTCTTTTAACATAAAAGATCTGATTGAAAGGGAATACGTCACTTGTAATTTGTCAACTTCAGTAGTATTATTACTAAACACTTGGTAAAGAGTGAAACCAAACTAAATACAAATAGAAGCATTTGCTGTGAGAGTAATATTTAATCGTTCATCACTAACCTGATTCACTGGCTCATTAAAGTTGGCGATAAGTCCAGCACGCAATGTAGTTTTTTCTTCTTCAGAAAGAGCACTGTCAAAATATAATTATTACAATATTATTTAATTTTCACTAAAACCCATCCATTAATTCATTTCAATGCTTGAAAACATTTTGGGTAAAGTTTGCAAAGCAATATTGCAATAGTACTAGTGTTTTCTGCTTTCTGCAGGGAACTACTTCATTTATTAATTTAATCCACTAGATGATATTTCAGGGAAATAAATTTCTGCAGTCTCTCCTTTTTAAATATGAAAATATATTATTTAATTTCCACACATACAGGTATACAACAAGTGGTTTCTAAAACTTGCAAGCTACTATTAATACAATTAAGTAATCTAATTTCAATTAAATGTAGCTTGTACATAACTCACTTTCAGGGAAAACAGAAAAAATAGTTTGTAAAGAAAATACTTTTTCCTTTATTTCATTTGCCTTGTTTGTGAGCTCACGAGGCCCCCTGAGTTAATTATTATTTTCGTAATTATATTAATCACATCACACATATATTTGAAGAGCAGCAAGCACTCAATTTGTTACTTACTATAAATAAAAATGCTGTAATCAAGATTTCCCCATTACAAACAAAACACAGGAAGGGAAAGAAAGACTCATGAGGATTAATGCCTCAAATACCAAAGCTTATGATAAGCAAAGTTGGCAAAGTGTAATGAAAAAACCCTAAGCAATCAATGCAGCTGCAAGTGGTATGCTGCATTATGCATTCGTAAATGTAGACCAGAGGATGGAGGAATTTTTCCAGTCAGATAATACAACAGTGACACCTGCTGGAGACAGATTCCTTCATCACACACTCCCCAGAGAAGTCATAGACATAACTACAGACACCAGTACCTTTACTCTCCTTTAATACACTGCCAGGGCCACAACTCAATACAGAACTTACAGGCAGTCTAGAAGTTAGGAAGAATGTGCATCATTCAACAAGTTATTTCCCTTCAGCACTGACTTACAACCAAACAACAAATTAGAACATATTCTTCTATAGATGAACTTCTAAATATTTATGTTGTAGTCTCTCATAATTTGCAATTTCAAATTTCTGATCTTTTTCTGTGTTTGTGGTATGGGGAAACACATATTTGAATATTTAAAAATCAAAGCTTTTTAAAAAAGTCTACTGTAATTTCATAAACCAGAAATCCAAAACTGAAGATGTATTTATAGTTATCATTCAAACAAAAATAATACCACTCAAATCCATGTTTTCATTAGTTGCCAACACGGTAATCAAACCAGAGAACAAATCAGTTCACAAAAGACAGAATTTAACAGAAATTACCCGTAAAATCAAAAAAACACGTTTAAGAAAAGGAATGCTTAATAACTGGAACTCAAGAAAAGCCATTTCTGAAGAAAGCAAAACCATGTGCAAAATCATAAAGCGAGACCATTCTTTGAGGAGGTTGAAAACAATTTCAAAAAATTTCAAACTATGCCTGGAAAAAGGCTAAGACAACCCTAGACTCTTCTCCATGGCAATCTGGAAAGCTGTCTGAGAAAGCACAAGGGAGAAAGTTCATATACCCATCTCAAAAGTCACTTACACCGGAAAATGCTGTTTTAAGTACAAAGCAGGTGGAAAACAAGTACCAATGAATAAGATAATCAGAACCAGTGAACATGTGTAAAAAGTAAAATATTTCAGAAGTCTCGCTTTTCCTTAAAAAAAAAGTTGTCTGCATTCCCAGCTCTGCAACTGTGTATTTTTAGAGATGAAACACTCAACTACTGTATTGTCCAAAGAATTCACAATCTGAACATTTTCTTGTTTTGCAGTAGTAGCAGCTGAGAAACCATGAATTCTTAGCATAAGGGTAAAGTTGGTCCTGATTGATTTAACTGAAACTAACTTCAGCACATCTGTACACGAGAAGCATTTAACTTGCTACAAAAGTTCTCAGTGACTGGAAGTTCTCCATAAACATAAAAATATTCAAGACAAATTGTTCTGAAAGAAACCATCTTCAACACTGTTTCACTAAGTAATTAAGGCTATATGAACATATTTGCCCATAAAAACCTTCCTCTAACTGTCATAATTCTTCAAACTATCTGGCAAAATTCAACTACCTTTTGCAGAAATGTCAATGAATGATTTTTCCCTTAGATTTTGTTAAAACCAACATCTTCATTTTAACAGTAAAGCAGGTAGACCTGCATTAGCATTCCACTGAGAAAAACACAGGTATAAAATCAGTCCTTTCTCTTGAGAAGCAGCAGAAACCAATTACCTCCAAATTCAACACCTGCTCTACCAAACAGACTAGGTAGATGAAAACAAGTTTTGCTGTACCACCATGGATAGACATGGGACAGCTGTTGATGTGACCAATGAGATGAAAGATGAAAATTTTGCAAAGACAACAAAAAACAGCCTCTACAATAAAACCTTCAATAATCAAGGTATCCAAAACACAGCTGGTTCACAAAACATTAACTGAGTAATTACACATTAAAAGCAGCAATTTTCAAAATGTCCTCAACACATTCTGCTAAGAGAAAAGGGATGTGGGTGGGTACAAAATACTGACAAGATGTCACATGTGAGAAATTTAAAAAGAATATTAGAAATAAAGAAAAAATCGGATATGAAGTGAAAATTTCATACCGATTTACCACATGGAATCTTTAAGAGCAGCCAATAATTTTTAAAATTTATTTTATACATTAATTGTATTAAATTTGTAACAGAAAAATTAGAAACGGAGAAAACCTGGATTTATACTGGGAAACTTAACAGAGATTTACCCCATAGAATCTTTAATAAAAGCCAGTGTTTTTTCTTATCAAATTAAATTTGCAACAAGAGAAGTACATTGAAAAATGATTGCTCAATTTTTACCTCCATTCAAATAGTAAAATTCTGCAGAAAATAAACCACGCTTTTTTCACCATAAATGCTACTAATATCTAAAAGTATTAACAAATAGGAACAATATATTTGACTTGCTTCTAATAATGTTCGCCTAGTACCAGTAATGTAAGCAACATTACCTCATCACTTAAACCAGAAATGTTACACACATGTCAATTTCCATGCAAAAAACAGTATTTTCCTCTTGCACAAGAGAATCTGAATACTTGCAGGTGTTTTACAACTGTCCATTAATCCACATGTACAAAACCCCTACTGCTTTTACCTAATACTGAAGTACTACACTAAAATGTTCTACAGGTGCCAAACTTCACCACTTTTCCCTCTTTTAGCAGATCTTCAGAAAAGCCTACCATGTAAGGTAAAATACATTAAACTATCTCAATCAAAGAGCACAATGAAAATCATGCCATACGTTCTGAATTAGCTTAAATTAGATTTACGATCCACAAAATCCAGTCCTGGAATTCCAATTTACCCCCTATACAACCTGACAGTGATGTCCCACCGATCTGTATTCCTAGCACTTAGGACAGTGACTCAGCCCTTCCAGACCTTGCTTAGTCCCCGATAACAGTGAAGGAAAATTGAAACTTTTTAAAATTACGTCTACTTTTTAAAGTAAAGAAAAATACTAAACACATATAAATAAACTTCACACTACATAAAGATGTTGTTCTGCAGGTATCACAAGTTACCTTGGTACTGTTTGTAAATTTTAATTATTTGTTCTGCAAGAATACTACTTAGACTTCTAGCTTCTTTGGAGAACTGTTTGTCATGGATTCTCGGAACTCATATCAGAGCAACAGAAAATGAAGACTAGAACTTGTTATGATAGCTACTTTCACTTTCTCTTGTACATATTCTATATGAATTAACGAGCATAAATAAAACGTCTTTTTAATAAAGTTTCCAAGACATCCTACCTTTCACATATGCCACTATCAGAAAGTCCAAGTATTAACTTTATAAAGCTTACCATTTCACTTCAAAATCTGGTTTCTACAAAATAGCCTTCTGGCTCAGTTTTTACAAGTAAAACATTAATAGAGTTATTAAGAACTAATATGAAAACAGACATGTTCACTGGTTCACAGTCCACATGTTTAAACATTGTATCAGTTGCACCATGAATTCTAAAGTAAGTTCTGTCAACCAAGGAATTTGCTGGTTTTCAGTCTGGCAAGTGTAATAAAACCTACTGTAGATGGTTAAGTGAAAGAAAATCAGAACTCACTGTGGTGCGACCCGTCTCCAATAGCGATCAATTCCATTTTTAAAGTACAGCACAGCTAACCATCTCACATTCACATCCAGGGCATGATTTGTAAAGATATTCTGTTTTTAAAAAAAGATCAAGTTAAAAGCTGCTCAACACACCACAGACAGGATAGAAACTATATGAACACAGACAGTGCTATATGTATAACTACATATTTCTGTATGTACAGGTGCAGATAAAAAAAACTTATTAGTTAGCATTTGGCAAACAAGTGGAACAATGCATTAAATATTTGTTAAATATTACAAAAATGTCTATGACTAGTTCTAGTACTTCAGTTTCTAAAAAATAAACTAACATACAAGGCAAACGTATTTCTAGTTCTGACTGAGAGGGAATAAAACAATAATAATTAGCACCACCAAGCTATTTCAGAAAAAAGCCATTCTGACTTTTCAGCTCTGCTATTCAAAGGAGGCACATAACTTCCAAAAAGAGAAGGACAGAAATTAATATTAACAACTCCAGTAAGTACTAAAAATTGCAGATTTTAAGATGCAAGTTTCATGGTTCCTTATAATTTTCGCTATCCTAATCATGTCTCTGATAGTAAGTAATTATATTACTACCCACATCCCATTGAGAAAACCTGTCTTATCAACTTTCCATTTATCACCACCTGCTTCCCCTTACCCTCTTCTGCTTCAGGCACCAACTCCTAGGCAATCTCCCTGTCATAACCAAGTTAAACAAAGAAGTACAGATTCCCTGCTTCTATTTAGTTTGGAAGATACTGGTTTTATTTCACACTTGACGAAAGGCTCATGTGTCCCCAAACCAGGTTATTCAACCACATTAATGGAATCAACAGTTCTTTTAAACCCCCCAGTTTACACAAACTCACATCAACTTCCGTTACACCTCTGAGTGTTCAACTTGTCTGCAACCCAAGACATACGCAGACAACAGACATCCATAAAATAATGAATGCCCAGTCAGTGGCAATTTCTGCTGTTTCCTATCAAGATCGTTTATCACCATAGAAACACTATGGCAAAGCCAGTGAGTAAAACTCAATTTGACAGCTCGTAAATCAGACTTTTTTCCCCCGTTTTCCCTAAATCCACTGACTTGCCTTCAATTTTCCAAACAAATGAAACAGAGGGCCTACAAAGAACAGTTACTCCACAACTCTGAGTCATTCATCCTATGCACTGAAGACAGACGTTTGTAGGAAATGCAAATTTATTTGTGTTAAGATTATTATAAACATACAAATAGGAATCAGAGAATAACAACACTGTTAACTTCTGAGTGCCTTCTCTGAAACAGACCAGTCTCCTTCACTGAAACAGACCAGTCTCCTTCACTGAAACAGACCAGTCTCCTTCACTGAAACAGACCAGTCTCCTTCACTGACAGCATTTTCATCACCTTACACCCCATTAATGCATTTATATCGTCAATGGTTGTAGAACTTTTAGAATATTCACCTTTCCCATGTCACAACCTTTACTACCAGCCTGGTAAAGCTCATCTCCCTGGCAGTCTCCACTGACAAGAAGAAAAGGAATCCCAGCTGTGTATCAAACTTAGTGCAATGGGGGAACTTCTATGAAGACAGTCATAATGCATTACCTCCATAGTTAAGAAAAGATGGTTAGCGTCTTCGTATATACAAGTGTCCCAGCCTTGTGGGATAGTAAAGTTAATTCCTTAGGCAACAGTTTCCTTGGCTTTCTGTTCTTTAGAATTCACAACAGGCCAACAAGAACTTTAGCACTAGAGTACATTTCATCATGCCACTAGAAGCTGTGTTGGCTCCTTCCCCTGAGCGCCTAGGAACTGAGCCTGTTTTGAGACACAGTGATGGCAATGCCAACCACCGCACAGTCTAAGGACATTAGTAGCTGGACCATGACTCAAGGATTCTCTAAGCTATAGGTCATGGATCAACAGCACTCTTGAAAGCCACATTCAAAATGACTCAAAGTTTACTTAGTAGCACTTTTGCACTGTATCTTACCAACAAGACTGAATAAAAACCAGGCTGTGTCTCCCACTGCTTCAGCTGTTCCTCAGCTGGCTTCAACACTGTAGTATCTTGACTAGTAGCTTGGGTCAAGACTTGCAAAACAACAGTGCTAGCACTATTGAGATCCATGAAAACCTGAGAACATTTCAAAGGTGGAAAACAATTAAGGAAAAAAAATGACTGCAAATATAGACAGGTATTTTCCATCCACATTATCTAAACACCCCACGCTAATTTTTCACTAGAATACACTGTGTAAGACAGCATTACACCCACTCAGGCAGCGTCGAGGTACCGTGACTAAATTATTTCACCTTCAGAAATCTCTCAGCAGAAAAAGAAAGCATTAAGTCTATCATTCTAAGCACATTTGCTAGATTTGATGAACTGCAGGAAATATTTTGATTTTGAACCAGTTACCTCTCCTGTGAAACACAGCAAACTATGAGCAAAACTGCAACTAGCGATGACTTCAGCTATAGGCAGACCAAACCATGGGGTTGTCTAAAGGAGGAAAAGATGCAGAGTATTAACAGTTTTATATTTTCTGAATAGTTTTTCCCCAAAAGCAAAAATGACCCACTTCTGTTAGTTAAATTCTACAATTTCTTTTCATCTAGACATTTTACATTGATTAAAAAAGGATGAATTATAGTTTCACAACTAGAATCCTAAATTAAGCATTCTTCCTCAATATATTCATATTCCTTCCTTATCTAGTTAGTACACAATAGCTGAACTAAGAAAGCCAATTGCCTAATTTCCAATATAAATACATTCTTGTACTCTAACAAGACAAAAGCCCCCACTGCTCTCCAGATGACACATATTACATGTATAATGACCACAGAAACAGCATTACAACACATTAAAGACAAACATATATAAAAGCAACTACAACATCTGACAATTAAAATTGACTTGTTAATTATTTATATACTGGCATTTTCTAAATAAACAACCAAGCAGTTTCTCTTCAACAAACAAGCTTGCGGATTTACTTTTGTTTAACACTAAAAAAGTCTATTTTCTCCAGACTTCAGAGAAATAAAAATGAGATGCAAAATTGTTATGGTGATGGTAAGAAAGCTAGAGAAATAAAAACTTATGCTGACATAGGTTTAAAACTTTCATTTTTTTTAAAAAAAAACCTTAACAACAAAACTAGTCACATGGTTAAAATCTTTTATAAAACCAGTAACAGCCCTACACAATTTAAAAAAAAAAAAAAGAAAGAAAAATGTAAGCATTCGCAATCTGTAAGGCTCCAATCATCCTCAACAAAAACAGAGTAAAAACTGAAGGCACTAGTGTTAAAGAAAGCATATCTCCCAAACAATGAACCACCTTATCAGATCCCTCTTTACAGCAAGAACTGAATAGAATAAGTAACGTGACCTCTGCTTTATACTTCACATGTGACGCATCTTTTTAGCTCTCTGCTTTAACTGCAAACCCTTTAACTGGGATTTGCCTAGTAAGATTTTGGTAGTAGGGGCACTACTGAGGTGACTTCTGAGAGAAGCTTCTGCGAGAAGCTTCTGCCAGAAGCTGCCTCCATGTTGAAAAGAGCCAGCTACAGCTAGATCCAAGATGGACCCACCACTAGTCAACACTGAGCCCATCAGCAACACTGGAAGCACCCTGTGATAACGTATTTAAGGAGGGGGAAAAAACTATAATTGCAGCCAGAGAAAAGAGTAAGAGTATCTGGAGAAACAACTCTATAGACACCAAGGCCAGCGAATAAAGAGGGGAAGAGGTGTACCAGGTGCCTGAGAAACGATTCCCCTGCAGCTCATGGTGAAGATTATGGTGAGGAAGGGTGTCCCCCTGCAGCCTACAATGGTTAACAGCAGAACAGATATCCACCTGCAGCTCATGGAGGGCCCCACACTGGAGCAGGCGGATGTGCCTAAAGGAGGCTGTGATCACATGGGAAACCCACACTGGAGCAGGCTCCTGGCAAGACTTGACCCATGGAAAGAAGAGCCCATGCTGGAGCAGGTTTGCTGGCAGGACTTGTAACGCTGGGGGGGATCCACACTGAAGAAGTCTGTTCCTGAAGGACTGCACCCCACGGAAAGGACCTATACTGGAACAGTTTGTGAAGAACTGTCTCCCATGGGAGGGACCTCACAACAGACAGAAGACTAGAAAAAGAGAGGAGAAGCAGAGAGAAAGCATCATGGATGGACTGCAACCCTTATACCCATCCCCCTGTGCTGCTCCAGAGGAGGTAGAGAAGCCAGAAGTGATAGAGAGGCTTAATGGGCACCTGGTGGTCAGCAAAGGCCAATCCACCACACCCTGCAAAACCAATCTGCCTTGTATTTCTTCACATCTACTTGTCTCATTCATTCCAAACTTCATTAATTTGCAGATTCTCTAAAGTTTTCCTGCATCACAGACTTAACCATTAAAATTCTGAGCTAATTTTTCACACCATTAATTTCCAGGAAACCAAGACCCCAATTTAGACTATAAAATCCAATTGGTACTACTGCTTTACTTTACGTGGAATACTCCCAGCATTAAGAACTTGCAAGGCAAGACTTTGATATTCCACTAGAACTCCTGCTAGCTTCATTTTTCCATCAAAAACAATCATGAAATAATAAATTTGTACATAATACTGTTGACAGGACAGGCAGTTAAAAGATGTCTTAGGTGCAGTAGCTTTAGCTTTCTTCTTTTGCATATATTTTGACATCTTGAGTACCTTAGGCTGCCTTCGTCATTGCACAGCCAAAACTCCATATTCACAGAACAAAGAACCTGAGTAAAATAAACACACAGAAAAGCAGCAACAGAAAATACACTCAAGATTTTTCTGGTATCAACACTATAGCACTAAAGTACCTGCTATAGCTAAAAGCATTTCAGAGCACTTAAAAAATGGTAGTGAAGGAAAGGAGAGAAGAAAAGAAGGATATGAAAAAAACTATAATAGAATTAGGTGCAGAGTTTGCACTAAGGAGATCATAGCTCAGCTCCCGCAAGATCAAAACTACACTTCATGTTATGAAGTTATTTAACTCCATTCAAAAGTCAAACTACTTACTTTCAAAAGAAATGCAGTCTTAGCTTACACTATCAAGCAAGACCTGATAAAGTGTAATTCTGAAGAACCTGCTCAACTAAAAAAAAAAAAGACCATCAGTTCAATCACCAGATGAAAATCAAAAAGAGAACTTCCAAAAGTTATTAAGCTAGCAGAGTGTGTAAACAAAATGGTAAATAACTTCTCCAACTTGAGAAACTCATTTTAAGCCTTTTGCTGAACAGTGTTACCCAAATAATGAGCTGTCACAGAAAAGCTGCATCTGTAGCCAGATATTTGCTAAAATATCATTGCAAGCACACACTCATTTGAGAGGAAAAATGGATTATGTAACAATTGATTATGCACTACAAAACTAAGATACATCAGCTAAATTGAATTATTTCTCAACTACATTCAAATCTAATGCAAAAAAGCAGGGCTACCCCCTAAGGAAACAGTGCTCCTACTAAAAAGGTATATACTTCACCTAGAACAGCTCTCATCAGAAAACTTACTGAACGAAGTCAGTAAAGTACAAACATAAAAACACGAGGCATTTTTTCATTTTCTTATTTCAAAATAATTAGCTAGCAGATCTAAAGAAAACAACAACAACAAAAACACTGAAGAGAAATATTCACAAAGCTTCTCATTCTTGAAAAGGTTGGCTTTTCATTTTAAAATTTGAGCTGCTAAAAAAAAAACCCAAGAAAAAACAAAACAACTTTATCAGGTCAAAACAAAAATCCACTTGAGCCAGTGTTCTGTCTCTGCCAAAGACCATGCCCAGGTCAGGACAATTTACTAGTGATATTTCTGAATAATGCTCTCCTATCCCCCAGAAAACTGTGGTTCAAGGATTTCCTAGTAAGCGGTATGGAATTTAAAATTAATGGCCTTCAAGAGATTTCGTGTTCCATGAATTTGCACAGTTGCTTTTTGACCCCACGTAAATAACAGACCTCACACACCAGTGGATGAGACTGCCACAAGCAAAATAACAAAAACAAGGATAAAAGTAATCTCCCTGCAGATGGGGACCTTTATGTAAAAGTTTATAAATACTTAAGTATTTTATTTAAGAATTATTTAAGAAGCAGCACACTCTGTATGATTTGGATGGCAAAGAAACAAGTCGAAAAACATCTGATACAGCAGTAACAAATAAAAACAGCAAGATGCACAAATGGCAATAATGCTTCATTATGGCTGGGATTTTGCAAAGTCTAGTGCAAACTTATCATCAGAACCCATAAAGAACAGAAAAAGAAGCTGCCCACTGCTTTGCACTTAAGAAATTCCTTCAAATAATTTCTCCTTTCTTCTAGTAATTCACTATAGTTTTATTTAGATTTTTACAATTATTTTCCTTTTTATTAATATATAAAGAAAAAAATATTTCAAATCAATGCTTACTGCATTGAACTTGAATTTGCAGTTTAAGCTAGCTACAAACATGTTAGGCTGACACAAAGAGGTATACGGTCACCAAAATAAACAGTACAACCCTCTGCTTGTCCCTGCACTACTTAAATGAAGGGAGGGGGATAATGCACAGGTTTTTGTTTGGATCAAACTCCCCAATCATTTCCACACCACAATGCTAGACAGGTAAATGTGCTAGGCATAAAATAGCAGGCAGAAGTACGCAGTTTCTTCACTGTGCAACACACGGAGGCCCTACAGAGAGATCTGCACAGGCTGGACTGATGGGCTGAGACCAACGGGATGACGTTCAAAAAGGCCAAATGCCGAGTCCTGCACCTGGGACACTCCCGCAATATTACAGGCTTGGGGAAGAGTGACTGGAGAGCTGCCTGGCGGAGAAGAACCTGGGGGTGCTGGTTGACAACCGGCTGAACATGAGCCAGCAGTGTGCCCAGGTGGCCAAGAAAGCCAATGACATCTTGGCCTGTATCACAAACAATGTGGCCAGCAGGACCAGAGAAGTGATTGTGCCCCCGTACTCAGGACTGGTGAGGCTGCACCTCAAGTACTGTGTTCAGTTCTGGGCCCCTCACTACAGGAAGGACACTGAGGTGCTGGAGAGTGTCCAGAGAAGGGCAACAAGGCTAGTGAAGGGGCTGGAGAACAAGACCTATGAGGAGCGGCGGAGGGAATTGGGGTTCTTTAGCCTACAGATGAAGAGGCTGAGGGGAGACCTCATCACTGTTTACAACTACCTGAAAGGAAGTTTTAGCGAGGTGGGTGCTGGTCTCTTCTCCCAAGTGACAGGCAATAAAATGAGTGGAAATGGCCTCAAATTGTACCAGGGGACGTTCATATTAGACATCAGGAAAAATTTCTTCACCAAAAACGTGGTCAGGCACTGGCACAGCAGCCCAGGGAGGTTGCAGAGTCGCCATACCTGCAGGCGTTTAAAAGACACGTAGATGAAGTGCTCAGGGATATGGTTTAATACTGGATAGGTACGGTTGGACTCGACCTCAAAGGTCTTTTCCAAGCAAGTGATTCTATGATTCTATGATCAAAATCCGAAATTAATTTAGAGCAAACTTACATATTATGACAGAGCCAATTTAAGATTTGCTCCTGCAACGGGGAAGGGGAGAGGAAATCAAGCCTAGAAGTCAAGCCATCTGAGCATACTGTTCCACAGATGCCATAAACAGCAAGGGGAAGGAGGAGGAATACAGGGCTTCCCACAGTCTCAACCCATTACAGGTTCAGGACCTAACAGACTATTATAACTCTGACCAAGTTTCTCCTCACATCAGCTTCTCACCAAGAGGGTTTCTGTTGAGCACTTTTTCTCTGCATGCACTCTGTAAAGATGATTGACTCAATGATGGCATCAACTCATAGCTTGTGTTAACAGGAACCTCCCAAAACACAGTTTTAATTACTGCAATTTTTTTTAACTGATGCATCAGGACCTCTTCAGATCATAATTCACACAGAGGATATCCAGGTGCTCTCAGACCCCACAGAAGATCAACAGCCCATGAATATTTGCGGGATAGAGACCATTTTCACCCTTACAAGTTAAGTTTTGCTGTTGTACAGCAAAGGCAGAGGGACCTGCATTACACCACAGATGGTTACATGATAGGGACAAGGATTCCCTCCACAGTCTGCTGGGTACTTCTAGAGCTTGACTCACTGCTTAACAAGTTCAAGACTGTCCTAGAGGTGAAACAGAGGAGCGTAGCATTAAACAGCTGACAGTTTTGGGTACTTTAACAGCCATGAACCATGTATAAAAATATTGGTAGGGTCTGTCAACCTTATAAGTAACATTTTCTTACACGGAAGACCTTACAAGGTCTGCACTTCAAGTCACAATAGTCAGAATTTCCAAGTTCAATTATGGGTAAGGTTCGCACTTCCTGCCTTTACTTACTAATCTCAGACTGTGCCTTCACAACAAACACTGAGCAATTTCAGGAATGTTGACATTTTCTGTTGCTTTTCTGTGGTTCACACCCATTACTATTATAAGAAAGAAGCACATGCCAGGTGGAGGACAAAGGAAAAAAAATCCCTTTGATTATAAAATGTTCACTACTGTAAGGTGTAAATCCAAGCATAGCTCTTGTGCCATGCTAGAATTTATTCTTGTGTGAAGGAAAAGAGTCTAATCATACACAAGGAAAAGCTGCTCTCCAAGATCTCACTGAGTATTCACAGAACTGAGACAACAGTATATTCTCAAGTCTCAGTTGACATTAAAAAAAACTACACTTGGTTACACATAAAACATAAGCAACATATACCATGCCACGCTTCGCAAAATGAGATCGTTTCTTCAGAACCCACAAGTACCAATACCAGCTCCTCATCATTACCATCCAATAACCTGTATTTCCATTCCCACTCCTAAACTCCATCTCCTTCCACTTGCGAAAATCCAAGACTCATTTCTCTTCTTCTCTCCATTCCTTAATTTCCTTTCTAAAGTATCTGCATACACAGTTTACTCCACAGAATATTCCAAGTCTCTTAAATGTTCTGCCTTGCTGGTTTAACATCTTTCCTGAGTAGTCAATCCTTTTGGCACAGGCAAAAGAGTATCCAGGTAGTCTTCCTGTAACACCGAAATACATCCAAATTTTAGAATCACACATCAGCTATGAAAACAAATCAAGAACTGCTACACATCTACAGGGGAAGAAAACAAAGGATTTAATTGGCCAATGCCTCCACACTTCACTTTTCTAGACTTCAAAGAATGCAGTATAACAACTCACTCATATCCAAGCAATTAATTCTGTACATTTGTTGTTATCTTTTGTTAAGTTTTCAATAAATTATTTTCCACTGTGATGAGGCACAAGGATGGATTAAGTTAAGATTCTACGAAACCAGAAGGAGACAAAGTGGTACATGTATCACCAAAAATACAACATGTTCTCACTGAAACTAATGCAAATACATACTGGGCTTTTTTAAGAGGAATGTGGCAATGTCGTTATCCTCCTTTACTCAGCAGTATCCGAGACTGCTTCTAGAATGTTGTCTTCAATTTTGTCGTCCTAGTTCTTTCTCCAGTTCAAGAAACAGGCGTAGAAACTGGAGAGAGGCCAGAGTTGCTAAGAGGGTCTGGGGTCTACAGCAAATTACCTACAGGAGAGACTGAAGATTTGTTTAGTTAAGCAGAAGCTAAGGGAAGACTCTGTACACACTGGCTTCCCGAAGGGCGCTTACAAAGCAGACAAAGCCAAACATTTCTTGTCAGGAGATTACATAATAATAACTATAAAGCTATAGACTCCAGCTTGGGATGTTCAAGTAGAAACTTAAAGACTCTTTTCCAACACATTTTTTTTAAGGAAAACAGAAGAAACAAAGTTTCCATTCTGAAAAGCCGCAACAATAATTTATGGGTCACTTTCTGAAACAAGCAACATTAATGAGAGCATTCACAGTGATATCGACATGAGATACTAGGAATGCTTTTAAGAATACCCTCAATTTCAGGAACAGTTGATAGTTGTACCAATCTCTCTCCAGCCTTCTATAAATTTTCCCGTGAATCTCTTCTCTAACATTACAGTACCTGCATCAATCCTACTGTATATTAGTATTTCTATGGAGCAGTAAAACCAAAAGAACTCCCAGCACCTGGCTATTCAAGTTACTACTTAAGAACCACCAATGTCTACACCAATGACTGCAAACACTACAATCAACAACATCATGCATTAACAAGACTTCAAAAATAAGACTAATTTTTCTTTACATAAATAAACAAGACTGCCTATACTTTATCCAATTTAAGACACAGTAAGAAGACTATTAAAATGCCTAAATAGAAAAGAGTTACTTTGTTTTCCCATACAGCTACTAACAGAAACAGAAGAATAGAATTTCTACAAATTTATTTTTACAAAAATGCAACACTTAAACTAAAACCTGGGTCTGAACAATATCCACATGCAGAAAACACAAAAGATAAAAGAATGAAGACCAAGGAGGAACAAAGGACAGCAGTGAGCAAGGCTGGCAATTATATTAAGGGACGTAAATCAGATTAAATTAAAAACACTTAGGAGAAGAATAATCTGATTGAATGGAAACATTTCCTAACAGAAAGAACAGGCAGTAAAAAAATGACAGTGGGACTATTCCAAGGATATGCTTAGGTATAAGTCATAAGAAAATTCTGTCACAGGATTCAGTATTGATGACAGAAGAGTTGAAAGGGCACACAGGAACAACATAAGAACATTTTTAAAGTTTAATAGTAAGTTTATCGGATGACCAGTCTCACAAGACCAGTGTCACTCCTTTAATTTCTTCCTACTGCACCTCATTTTAACAGATGTTCAGAAAGATACAACAGAACAGTTTATAACAAACTAGTGTGCAACACCTGAAACAGACATGAACATTTCCATATACGCCCATGCTCTGAAACAGATTTACATCCTTTCTGTCTAAGCAAAGATAAAAACTGCTTCTGATGACACAGTTTAAAAGTTTTCTATAAAGTTTGGATTACAAAGACCATTATTGTATCATTTATACACATAGTACTAAATTCCTTTCTGCAGAACAGTACAATGAAAGAATAAGATGAAAAACAGAAAGCAATGAAAAAAAATAGTGTTACAATCAGGTTTCAAGAAACAAAAATCCACAGGGAGCACGCTGCTTGTAAAGACTGAGATAGTTCTCACATATTATGAATGCTAATTCGAAAGCCACAGCAAATTCACTTCTTGCTTCTTTATAAGACACGGGAAGCAAGGCAGATTGAAACAGGAGCTGGAAGCAGTATCAGTACTGTACTTAAGGCCACGTTCTAATGTTTTACGTGCTAAGTCACAGAATGGTTTGAGCTGGAAGAGGCCTCAAAGATCACCCAGTTCCAACCCCCCTGCCACAGGCAGGGACACCTCCTACCAAACCAGGCTGCTCAAAGCTTCATCCAACCTGGCTTTGAACACCTCCAAAGAGAGGCATCCATGGCTTCCTCTGGGCAACTTGTGTCAGTGCCTCACCACCCGCACAGTAAATATTTTCTTCCTAATACCTAATGTAAACCTGCCCTCCTTCAGCTTGAAACTGTTACCCCTTGTCCCAGCACTGCACTCCACATGCTGCCGGCTTCTGAGACGACAAAGTGGAGAAACAACTCACCACCGCTGCACGTGACTCTGCCTTTAAGTCAGCGAATGATCTGCTTTACAGTAAGACTTCGACTGCTGTATTTTCAGCCTCTAGGGAGAAAACAACCGCCTTCAGTAAAGGCCAGCACTTGCCCCTAATTCCTACGACAAACAACTTCTGCTAACAAAAGACACAAGTCAACCCCTCAGTTTGCCGAGGCCGAACACTGTTTCAAGGACAAACGAGGAAATAGCTCCCTGGAATGTGGTAACCGTTCTTATGTTCCCACTCGGAGAAGTACACTCCGGCACGGACGAAATGCGTAAAACGCCAGGAGGTGCCGCCTCAGCCCGGGCAGAGCCGGCAAGGGGGACGAACCCCGCAGAGACGCGGCCGGCGGAAGCAAGGGCCGCGCCCGGGGCCCCTTTCCTCGCTCCGCACTTTCCCTCCCGCCTCGCCAGCGCTCCCGGATACAATACCGGCCGATCCGCGCTGGCCTCCCACCCGCCACTGTGTCCCAGCCCCGCGGCCCGTGTTGGCTGCGCGGCCCCGGAGCTGAGAGGAGCGGTGGCGGCAGGGCCCGCGGTGACGTCGCGCGGCCCCGGGATGGAGGGAGGGGGGGGCAGGTCCTGGTGGCAGCGCGCGGAGACCTCACCAGGTCGCGGCAGACCTGTCGCGCAAGACCCCCGCCGCTTCCGAAGCTCGCGCCACGAGCCGAGACCTGCTGCTGCCGCTGCGGCGCGTAGAGGTGACGTCACTGTCCGGCGACACGGCGTTACTGCCCCCGCCAGCGTGGGGGAAGTGAGGAGGGGCGGGGCCGCTCTTTTACAGAATGAAGAGCGACGCAAAAGCGCTGGGTGGGTCCTCCGGGCCGGAGCACGAGGGTGCAACCGCATGGGGGGGTCGGTGTGTCCAGCGGCACTCCCCCGCCCCGCGCAGTGATTGCTTTGCGGACAGGCCGCTTTTGCCGTACCTAGACAGGGATTAGGGTCTCCTGTTGCCTTATCAGCAAAAATCGCCGAGATTTGCCTTCTAAATAATTTTTCCGAGGTAGCAGCGCCCGGTGCGTGGGGCTCAGTGGGTGCTGGGCGCCCGCGCCGCTTGCAGGCACCGCGTAACGCTGACCCCGGGTGCAATCGCAGAATGGTTTGGGTTGGAAGAGACCTTAAAGCCCATCCAGTTCCAACCCCTCTGCCAAGGACAGGGACCCCTCCCACCAGACCAGGCCGCTCAGGACCCCATCCAGCCTGGCACCTCCAGGGAAGGGGCATCCACAATTTCCTTGGGCAACCTGTGCTAGTGTTTCACTACCCTCAGCGTGAAAAATTTCTTATTAATGTCCAGTGTAAACCTTCCACTTTACAGTTTAAAGCCATCCCCCTTTGTCCTATCACTACAAGACCCTGTAATAGTCCCTCCCCCAGCTTTCCTGTAGTGCCCTTCGGGTACAGGAAGGCCATTATGAGGTCTCCCCGGAGCCTTCTCCAGGCTGAACAAGCCTGTTATAAATTGAGACCACAACGGATCAAAATCCAATTAAAATTTATTAATTATAGCAAGTAGAATATGAGCAAAAGCAGCGCTGGACGGCAGGGGAGTCTGCGCTCCGCCAACTGCCGTAAATAGGCACTTCATACAGTTCCTTTTATACGTTTTTTTTCCTTTGCAATCGTGGTATAGTGGAAGCACTCTGCGCATGCTTCGGTTGTTATCTAGGGGTCTTTTTTTCTGTCTCCTGATAGTCGTCGGGGCTGAAGTAAGACGTCTTCCTCCCCTGTCCTGTGATTGACCATTCATTCTTATGCCCTTATCTAGGGTTGTTTGTTGTGTCTTTATCAGTTCCTGAGTTTGCAGAAGCAGTTTGTGTTTTAACATTTACATAAAGCTTAACTTTTGTTCTACACCAAGTGATTACATTAGACAATGATAAATCTCAATAAACAATACCATAGTTCAGTCTCCCACAAAGCCCAACTCTTTCAGCCTGTCCTCATAGCAGAGGTGCTCCAGCCAGTCAAATGAAACTTTCAGAGATCAGAGTTCAAGGTTTCCGAAAGAAGCATTCCCTTATTGGCACCAAGGCGAAAGCGAGGGATTCTCCTGCTATATGCATACCCCTGATACCCACCATCAGGTTCTTTCTATTTGCTAACTAGTTGTATATTCATTACATAGCCCAGAAGATTGTTAACATAGTCCCACTTATCCTAACAACTAGTTACACATCAATGAACTAAGTTATTGTATGGTCTTATTTTGCCATCTACTATCTGTTTTCACAAACTTCAGTCACTTTGGTGGCTAATCCTTCTAAAGGTACCCAATTGCCTCCTTATCTTTGCCTGAGTATTCTTTGACTACCTTTACTGTACCAGATGCAGCCTGTTATCTTGGCTAACAATATCTGGTTTCTTTTGGTGTTTCTCCTTTACTATCTTGCTGACTTTATGGTTAGTTTACAGCCCCCCTCCCTCATTTCACTACAAACAAGCATTCATCACTTTTAGCAAACTGGTCTCTAGTACAGCGTGCAGACATGAGCCCTCCTACCCAATGCAAAATACGAGCGCTGACAAATGCTACTGAAACAGCTCGGCAGGACAGAATCCAGGGAGACCTTGTAACAGCCTTCCAGTACCAGAAGGGGCTCCAGGAAATCTGGGAAGGGTCTGTTTACAAGGGGAAGTAGTGATAGGGCATAGGGAACAGCTTTAAGGGGCAAGGGGCAAGATTTACATTAGATATCAGGAGGAAATTCTTCACACTAAGGGTGGTGAGACACTGGCACAGGTTGCCCAGGGAAGTTGTGGATGCCCCTTCCCTGGAAACATCCAAGGCCAGGTTGGATTGGGCCTTGAGCAGCCTGGAACTGGATGGGCTTTAAGGTCCCTTCCAACTCAAACCATTCTATGATTCTATGTCAAGTCTGCCAGAGTAATACGTTTAGCTTAAGCTTAAACAACTCAACTGTTTCAATGCTTTTATGCTATGTCTGTAACATGTATCAGTTAAATGATCTTCGTAGCCCTCCTCTGGACCCGTTCCAACTGACATGCGGAGAAACGACTTCACGACCTACTAGGTTATAGAGGAGGTGTGTTTATTCAGCACTGGGTGCTCGGGGGATTCCTCCACCACTAAAGTGCACCCTGAACACGGCAATTTGCCTTGGTTATATACAGCAAAGTGTAATATATTGATGAGATTTCCCAATATGCATATACATAACCTTTCCCTGCTTTGTATTAAATTGAGTTCCAAGAGGTCATTTCCATAAACTCCTCCCAGCTGCTCTTGTGCAATTCCTCCTGGTAGTGGTCTTTAAGGGTGACTGGGATGAAGGCTCATGGTTCCTTTTTGTCACCGCGAGTAACCTCTGATCCTTGTGCAGACTCAGTCGCTCCTCAGCTCTTATCCAAACCGCAAAGCTGGTCTCAGTCAGTCTTCACAGGCTCGTTCCCCGTTCTTATCGCAACACCCCTTGCTCAAGCAGTTTTACACACTGAAGCATTGTCTACAGCTAAATAGACAGTCTCTAATCCAGTTAACCCTGAACCACTATCTTCCCCCCATCACCAACAGTTCCATTTCCTTCCTCCTCTGAACACGGCACTGCAAGTGCTGTCTCACAGGAGCGGTGCAGAGATCATCAATCCTCCACTCCCACACGCCTCGCAACCCTTGCTGCACCACGCCCTTCCCAGCAAGCACCGGGCGAGACGATGCACTAGAGACTGCGAAACCAGCCCGCCGCGGTGCTCACTGGGGGCTGTTATTCCGCCCGCCGCGCTGCACCCTGGGACCGCCTCTTCCGGGGTCTGGTCGCGCAGCTTTTCCGGCTGGCGTCGCCTTGTCGGTCTTGGTCTCCGGTCCTCCCCTCCTTCTCTCCCGCGGGGTGGCGGCTGCCGCCATGGACGTGAACCAGCCCAAGCAGGAGCATCTGCTGGCCCTGAAAGGTACCAAAGCGCCGCGGTGCTGCCTGGGGCGCGGGGCGGGGCGCGGAGATCCCTGTCTGTACTGGGACCAGGCTGGTCCTGTCCTCTCTTCCCCCCCCGTGCGGGGCAGGGGGGCCCAGGAGTAAAAGGGAGCGGAGGGACACGCGACACAAGCAAGGGACAGGGCGCTCCATACACGGATGTGGGGCCTCGGCTCTGCTCCTATCACAGGCGTGTTGGCATTCAGCAGTGATAAGAAAGCCTTTTCGTAAATTTCCTTTTAAATTTCTTGCTATCTCTTTTTTGTTTGGTGGGAGGGTTTCCCCTTTTGATGCTTTATTGCCCCTTTAATCTCATGCTTAGTGCACAACCACTGGATTTGCATCCTTGATTCAAGAATCAATGAATGTTGAAAAATGTGGATGCCTCTTGCATAACTTTGTAGAATTAATACAGAAATCTCGAGAGCTCTATGAAGAATTTGTTTCTGCTGACAGCAGGTTACCCTTAAGTCAGCAGTTGAAGGCTGAATCTGCTTTTACCTTAGGTCAGTCAACAGACATAATGTTTGCTTTCTTTTTTTCTGAATGTGCTTCTTTATAAAATAAGTGACTAAACATTTGGTTAAAACCTCAATTTTACAAGCACTCTGAATCACTGAGGCTTCTTAAGTGGTTCTAGTAGTGCAGGTATGTAGAACCCATCTTGTACCCATTTAGCAGTTTTACAACAGTTCTCAAGAGAGTCCTTAATCGTGTCTACATGTCACACTTACATCTATTAACAATAATTCAAAGATCAACAAGGCCATTTTCATATATGAACACACACACAAAATACAGACCAAAACCCGAGAACATGAAGCACGATCAGCTGATATTGCAAATGCATTTTGATACTGTTTCCTTCAAAGCAAAAAGGTTTTATGATGGATTGTTTTGCTTCTGTAAGAAACCAATAGAATCTTTGGCTTGTATAGGTTTTGATGCAGTGTCCAGGCTGGAGGTTTTGCAACAGAAGTGAAAAGGTATCAGGGTTTCTCTGAATTGTAACTATTTTAAACAAAATCTTAGCAGTGTAATGATTAAGCAATCCTATATTTAATTGACTTATTATCATTGTGTATTTTAATCTCTGGCACAGAGCCTGAGATGATTGCCAGCTCATTAAAAGGGAAAAAAAGGAGAAAAAGAGAGTGTGTGTTAAGTTTTACAGTAGTGTTTGTACTTTACCCCACCCCTCATTTAATCTTTGCATGAATGAAGGCGAGATTGTATGAAAGTATAAAGTCTTTAAGGACTTAATGTGTCCTTTGGTTATTTTAAAAGACTAATGAGGAATTATCAAGTCCTTAAAGACTAAAAGATGGATACATGTGTTACTAGGAATCTCTGAGACTAAATGTGTAGTTCTGATATGGAAAGGGAAAAAGTGGACACCTTTAATTTGCCTGTAGGACTTCTGTGACTTTAACCTGTGACTTTAAACCCCACTGTATCACTCAATACTATTTCAGGAAGGTTTTTGTAATACACATATTTTCTAGTTGCTTTATATACCCTGGCTTAAAAGCTTGAACTGTAGGAGGAAAACACATTTCAAGAAAATAGAATTGTTTTGTGAATTTGAGAAAATAGGCAGCAGTAATTGTATGTCTTTTAAAATGCATCACAACAGTATAGCAAGTATAATGGTGGATGGCAGCTAAGAGATGGTGACAGGAAAGGAATACTCTTCGGAAGGGTTGAGTAAACTATACATACAGGTGATGTTCAGCATACTGAAATTACAGCGGTGATGGTGGAATACAGTTGCTAATGTTTAGCTTGAATAGAGTAGAATCCTCTGATATATATCTAGCATATTTTTACTACGTGTTTCTTGTATGTAAAATACTTTAGTGATGTTTTTCTTAATATGGTAGTATCTTATTTTTTTATAATACTTCTGCTTCAGGTCCTGTTTTCCACTGATCTTTGCAGCGCAAGGCAAGGAAATTCTTGTAAATAAGATGTTTCAGTCTAGATTTGAGAATCCTAATCAAGAGACTGTTCTTTTTCTTAAGAATAACTGGATTCCTGCCGTACAAGCATGGAAGTGGTCTTGCATTATCGACCACATGAGAGAGATCTTATAGGACTGCAGAAATTTGCAGAAGCAGCAGTGAAGGAGTTTCCCATTCGTCAGTTACCAAGATTTGCACCTTGGTTTCCAAATGATTTGTACAAACTTCCCCTCAAACCAAAAAAGCAGCCACCTGCTATTTCTTGTGAGGAAGCAGAAGAATTGAAGCAACTTTCTACACCTTCAGAATATGTTACAGGATCTCCCGATTATGACTGCACAAAAAATCTCCTTGAATTTCAGTCTGTCATGAAACATGGTCAGACTTTAATCCAAGCACAAACTGTTCAGAGACCAATTAACTTGGAGAGTGAAGGAGAGCCACCACCTAATGGAAAACAAAAGTTGAAAAGGTCTTGGAGTGTCTCTCTCCCTAGCCCTAAGCTTAAAGAAAAGATTCTTCCTTTATCTCAAGAACTGCAGAATAATTTGGAAAGACTAAAACTACATGCATTTCATAGAGCAAAATGGACAATTGAACAGCCTATTTGTAACAATCAGAATTTGGAGGACATCTGGATAAAATTGAATAGACTCATCAAGCAGAATGAATTGCCATCTTGCAATGCTACTATCCAAAGATCTGTAGGACAGATATGGATTTTCTGTGATATATTATACTGTGAATATGTTAGAAATATTCTTAGGGAAAAGCTAAGCCTCACTGATAAAATGAATTTGCTTGTACATAAATTTGGAATTATATTTAGCTTATAATTATAAGATACTGCCATAATAAAATTGCTGTCTTGAAGGACTAGAGCTGTTGAGCAGCTTAGAATATACAAACTTCAGAACAACTGATGAAATAACGAGCAGAAAACTACTTGATATTAAATTGCTATTGTTTTTTAACTGTAATGGTATTGATATATTTATTTAACTTTGTTTTGCCAGGCGTCTTATGAATTGTTGTATTAAGATTAGTAAGTTTGTGTAAGTACTGCTTTTTGTAGCTTTTCTGTACCTCACTGTTCTAAAGGAAAAAAAATAAATAAAAGTACCAGACTGTTATCGCAAGCTGTGTCAGATAATAAAATTAATGCTTTCAATCAAGCAAAGTACATCACTGTGCTTCTTTGTTTGAAATCAAGAGAAGAAGAAATATTTTTAAGTGAGTTGGTATAATCACTATAAGACTGTAATTATTTTTGACACTGTGACTTTCAAGATGTTATTGTTTCCTGATCTGATTATTTTTTTCAAGAGCTGACTATTTTTAAAGAAGGCATAGCTGTTGCGTGAAATACAAACTTTCTTCCTTTTGCATATAGACGTTGACTTAGTAAGGTTATCCATATTTTCCCAGAATACTAATAAGAGGTTCACTGGAAGTTGTTGAAAAATAATTAACAACTTCGCATTTGCTGGGTTATGACTTTAATAATACGATTTTTTTTTCCTCTCGTGTTTCTGGTCTTTTGTCTCTAATTATATTGGGGAACAAGAAAGAATGAACTTTCAGGTCTGGATCAGGAATTTAAGAAATCAGACTTTTATATGTAAACCTCTGTTTATTGTCATTATGGAAGGTCTCTGAGGATTTGAATGTGTTTTAGGGTGGTAAAAGGTCAAGTTCAGCATGTCTTTTTGTCATCTGAAAGAATAAAATGTTCCAAGGTCATGCTATCCCTGTTCAGGTCAGCATTTGATGGGTCAGTAGAGCAGTTAAACTGAGATCGATACAACTGTAGGGTTATGTATTTCTCCTAGGCATCCTTACTGACTCTAGATAATTTTGGTGTAGCTGGAGGTCAAGGTCTGTGGCATCTGGAAAAGGGGGAAAATCAGTGAATGGTATTTGTAGATTGTTAGATTATCATTAACAATCATCAAATAAAACTGAACATAAGCATAACGGAGATCCCTCTGTGTAGATCTTAAATAAAATCCCCTTGGACTATTACTTACATTTTTCTTTTGATGACATCCTTATGTTGTAATACTTATATTTTATTACAAACATTACGTATCTTTTTGTAGTTTAAAATTAAGGATACTGCTCAGTTAGAATCATAAGGGGATATGATATTGAATGCTTTCCAGAGTAACTACAGGTCATGATTAGTTTTAAAGCTCATATAAGCAGAGTTATTTCACTGGAATTATTTTTCTGAGCTCGATGCTAATAGTAACAGCATTTTTAAAGATGTAATGGAGTAGAATGCATTGTAATTTGAGTTTTAGTTAATGTTGTATTTTGTGTCTAGGATCTTAGAAGGGGTGAGAGGTCATCATGTGAAGATGTAATACTTTCTGGTATTAATTTGGAAGTACCATTAAGTATAATCTACATATCTTTACTTATTTATTTATTGGCTTAAAAGTAACCTAACTTGATGTGTAACTGTTCCCTTAGAAACAGCCAGCCAGTACTGGTTTATATGGAGTCGGTGTAGAATGGAGTAAAATTAGGTAACCGTCGGTAACACAGTCCCAAACAAATATTTTGCTGAACAGAAGGAGAGATCAGTGTCACCATTCATTTGTATCCATCAGTTTTTTGCCACCTTGTGTTGGCTTGTATATGAATGATGATACATGCACTGCTAGCTGAGCACACATCAGCTAGGTTACTGTCACATGATAAAAAATGAACACCACATGTGGTTTCTCTACAGAATTCTTACAGTTCTGGTAGCACCACTTGTACAAGCTGAAATCCAGACTTACATTTTGAATTGTTATTAGCTTCATGATTCTGAGACTTCAGAGGTTACGTTTTTCAACTTCTCACTGTAAGAAAGAGAATGTATTTGAAAACTGAGATTTGTGTTTATGGTAACTTGCATAGGTTTGCTGTATGGTAGTGTAAGTTCTTCTGGACCAATACAGCCCACCAAATCTAAATGTATATCGAAATAATTGAATATTTTATGTAACTGAAAATAGTGAGTGCTAACTAGACATATAAAATGTACAGAAGTACAGTGGGTTTATTTTTATATTGAAAAAGGTGAAATGATCCAAAAAAGTGTTAACTTTTTTCAGGTTAAATTTTCACGTTAAAGGATTCAGGTTAAAGATTTGGTCATTGTTGGGGTTTTTTGCTAGAAGGACAGCAAGATCAAATTATACCTAAAAAAATAAATTAAAAATTAATTGTTTCATTGACCTATGGTTTATTTTCTGATTTTTGCAGTGATGAGGCTAACCAAACCTACTTTATTCACTAATATTCCGGTGACTTGTGAAGAAAGAGATTTGCCAGGTATGTGTTTTTTACTGATTGTTATGAAGTAGTACCAGTTTTAAGCAATGTGAGCATTTGAGACTGTTAGATGTTAGCATAAATCTTAGAGGTCTCTTACAACATCCAATGCAGAAATCTGAAGCAGTGATATACTTTGTTTGGTAATGGCTATAGGAAAGCACCAAGATGCACTGTACAACTTTTGGCCTACAGCTTTGAAAGCTTGGTGATGATATTGCAAACACATGGGCTTAAAGTCTGAGCAATTAACACACGAGGTGGAAGGCAATAGTGAGAGAGAAATGTGTATTGTAGAAAGTTGAAATTACTATATTAATTGGGAGAAAATGCTCTGGAAATTAGAACAAACACATTAATGGTCTACGGAAAAATTTTAGCAAGAATCGCTGCTTTTGAATTGTGTTGTGCTTGCTGTAGGGTTGTAAACTGGAAATCGCAGGGTTGTCCCTCAGTAATAGTTGTAGTCTAGAAGTCGAGTCTAAGAAAGAGGCAAGGAAAGATCCATGAAAAGAGAATTTGGTGGAAATGCAAGCAAGCAGGAGAAGAAAGTATGGCTAATTCATTCTGTTATGTAATGCACTTTACTTGGGTAAAATTTCTCTTCAAGTTTACTGTTAATTTGAGCAATGCCTTTGGGATTGTGCTCTTTAGTATGTATACTGAGTGATTTGTTGGACACAAGTAAGCTTGCAAGTAAGTTATAATTAATAGGCAAGCCTTAGATATGTGTTTCATTCTTAAACAAGTTGACTATAATGTATAGCCAACTACAGCCAACAAATATGTATGTTTAAAATAAACTAAATCTAAATAAGTGTAGAAGAGGCTTAGACTTAGCAAATATTTAGATACTAGCAGTTTGGTATCTTTACAGGCAGTCTGCTTAATCAGCTCATGAAAGATGATCCTTCTACTGTAAAGGGAGCAGAAACTTTGATGCTAGGAGAAATGCTGACTTTGCCTCAAAATTTTGGGTAAGAATGAGTTAACATATCTGTAACATGTAAGGCTTAGAATTCATTTAAAAGTAACATGTTTATTTTTTGTCTTTTTTTTGAACATCACTGCTAAGCGATGAGGTGTTCAGTCTCTCAAAATGATCTGCGGCTTGATTTGTCATGTGACATAATACAGAAGTGTATTCTGCCTGATGTTCCTTGTCTGTAGCCTCAGTCGGAATGTCATAAGTATTGAAAGTTAAATTTGAAGCTGTATGTGAATTTCTAATGTAATGCACTACTATAAACTACTTCTGATACCAACAGAGTTTACTACAGTGGTTTTTTTGGTACTGTAAGTCATCGTCTTCTCAGATTCTTATCTAGAAAAAATTCTGATTTGTTTCTTCTCTTTTAAAGTTGTTTCTCTTAGAAGAGTGATATTTAAAATTATGAGTGTGAAATTGCCAGTGGGCTTTCACGATTTCATCTGGCAAAATGTGTGTGTGCAAGTGTGTGTATATATATATATATATATATTAGTTAGAACTTAAAGGGGTTTCAGTGGTGTTCCGTATTTTTTATAATAGCTGTTACTAAACCTATTTTGTTTTTATTTTTCTTAAACACAGAAATATATTTCTGGGAGAGACATTTTCCAGTTACATTAGCGTACACAATGATAGTAATCAAGTTGTCAAGGACATACTTGTGAAGGTATGAGAAGATAAATCTACTTACAAGATTTATAAAAAAAATTAAATGTCAAGTATGTTTTCTGACAGTATCCTGTATGTTTATGTTTAATGCTAATATATAGACTTTAAGAAATATCTGTCACTTTTTCCAACCCGGAAAACATACCTGGAAATTGGAAATAATAAGAAATTATAGAAATTTTTCAATTAAAAAACTAGGATTGTATAAAAAAAGTTGTAAAGCTTCTCTGGAGAACTTATGTAGCATAACTTCTACTGCTAAAAAATTGGAGTTATATTTGCTTAGTTGCACTTTGAGGTCATCAAAGCAAGTCTCTAAAGCATGCATTGACTTGTGTTTTGCTTATTTTTCAAATGAGTTCTTTTCTAGTGCATATTTTTTTTTGCATTATCTGCTGAACAAATAAATGTTGAGAACAGAAATTCCAGAATTCGTTGCGGAACTCAATGTAAAAAGTAAGTAGAGCTTTTATAAGCTCTGGGACCTGGACAGATTGGAGAGATGGGCCGAGTCCAATGGGATGATGTTTAATAAGTCCAAATGTCGGGTACTTCATTTTGGACACAACAATCCCATGCAGAGCTACAGGCTAGGGACAAAGTGGCTGGAGAGTAGTGAGGCAGAAAGGGACCTGGGAGTGCTGGTTGACAGGAAGCTCAACATGAGCCAGCAGTGTGCCCAGGTGGCCAAGAAGGCCAATGGCATTCTGGCCTGCATCAGGAATAGTGTGGTGAGCAGAACCAGAGAAGTTATCGTCCCCCTGTACTCGGCACTAGTCAGACCTCATCTGGAATACTGTGTACAGTTCTGGGCCCCCCAGTTTGGGAAAGATGTCAGGATACTGGAATGTGTTCAGAGGAGGGCAACGAAGATGGTGAAGGGACTGGAGCATAAGCCCTATGAGGAGCGACTGAGGGAGTTGGGGCTGTTTAGTCTAAAGAAGAGGAGGCTCAGGGGAGACCTCATTGCTCTCTACAGCTACCTGAAAGGAGGTTGTAGTCGGGCAGGGGTTGGTCTCTTCTCTCAGGTGACCAGTGACAGAACTAGAGGGCATGGACTCAAGCTACGTCAGGGAAAGTTTAGGCTTGATGTGAGGAAGAAGTTCTTTACTGAAAGGGTGATTGGCCATTGGAATGCGTTGCCCAGAGAGGTGGTGGAGTCGCCGACCCTGGAGGTGTTTAAGGGGAGATTGGATGTGGCACTGAGTGCCATGGTTTAGATGATGGTTGGTGTTAGTGTTGGGTTATAGGTTGGACTTGATGATCTCAGAGGTCCTTTCCAACCTTGTCATACTGTGATACTGTGATAAGCTGCATGTTAAAGGATTGGACTGTTTATGTGTATTTTTAGAACTTGGCTTTAGCTTTGACAAGTATCTCATCATCTTAATATATTTTAGTTACATGTATAAAAGCATGTAGGGTACAGAATCGTCAGTGAATCCTAGTACTTTATAGCACAGTTATTTTTCTTTAGATTGCTTTAAGCAGCTGCAGTTCTAATGGATTCTTCATTTTTCTGTCCCCAGGCTGATCTTCAGACAAGTTCTCAGCGCTTGAACCTTTCAGCTTCTAGTGCTGCAGTGGCAGAACTTAAACCTGACTGTTGCATTGATGATGTAATCCATCATGAAGTAAAGGAGATAGGAACTCACATGTAAGGTTTTAAAATTTTTTGCGGTTGAATGAGCTTAAATGAAGCTTCAGCACATGCATGATATTCTGTTGCTGCTTTCATATAGGCACAAAAATTTAAAGCAAATTAAAAATTGGTTTTTTTAAATTGTTTCTTTCAGCTTAGTTTGTGCAGTAAGTTACACTACTCAGACAGGAGAGAAGATGTACTTCAGGAAGTTCTTCAAATTTCAGGTATTACAGGAAGTATTCTATGGTACTTCTAATAAGTGGGCAAATCTGGAAAACAATTTTAAAACACTTGGTATTTCAGAAGCACTTTTACATACTGAAAATCTGTTTGATTTTTAAAAGATAAAAAAACATTGCTTCAAACTTCATGTAAGCAGATGCTTTCTACTTATCATACAGTCACAACATTTCAGAAATAAGTATTACATCTTCTAATTTTTATTCATTTATTGAGTAGGAAAATGTACTCTAAAAAAAACCTTTTTATGGCAGCTAGCTTCATCGTTTTTTTTAAACAGAATAAGTATTGTTCATTCAAACATTGGTGCATCTAACCTTTGAGTTCAGAATGTAAAAGTAGGATTTTTCTTTAGTATGTGTAACCTTTTCTAAATTGGAACTTAGTGGTTTGGTTTTTGAAGGAAATTAAACAAAGACTAATGTGTAATATCTGACTAATATTCACAGAAGTAATTGATAGAATTGAATCTTTTTGCTCCACTGCACAAATTTCAAGACTTGAGATTAAAGTAACTGATAAAAGCAGAAAAATACTTATAACTCAGAACAGGTTATGGCAGGGAAGACTCTATTTCAGCTGTGTATTTATTGGATGTTCATTTTTTTTAGATAAATTTGCTGAAGCACAAATAATTGTGGGGGCTTTCCCACAGAATGGAGTATTAGGCAGAATGCTTTGCTGAATTAATTTTTAGATACTCTTATAGAAGCAGAATTATATAGTTGACCTGTATCTTTTGCAAGTTGCAGGTGATTTCATTGTATTTATTATTTATTTTGTTTTCTATCTCAATACTTCTTAAAAAAACATTTCATTCTGTAGAAGGCTAAATTTCAGTGTGCTGCAGACAAAGAGCACCTGAGGGCTGTAAGCACTTGTGAGCCTTGAAATGTCAAGTATTGATTAGTCAAAGGTGTTTCCAGACAGTCCTACAGAAAATCATTCCTTATCAATTTTTACCTCACACACTGTTCTGAACCCAGAAACTCTACAGTGTTTCTTTAACTTTATTGAAGCCCATTTTCATCTTTGTGTGTTGTCTTACTCTCCTTGTGAAATTTTTCCTTTCAATTTCTCCACTCTTTGTCCCCCGGAATTAGGCATCCTGTCCTGCTGCCTTCTTCAGGCTTTCTCTGATCACTAACGTATGCATCTACAGGCTTCCTGTTCTCAGTTTCTCTCTCTTCCCTACCCTTGTTCTTGCCAGAGTCTTATTAAAGATGTCCGTTTGTCTTCTTTAGATTTGATATGGAAACTTATTTGTGCATATTTTTCAGGGACCTGCATATTGTAATTACTTGGTTTTTTTAACTGAATCCAACACAGGAAACTTTAATGTCAAATAGCTAAGGCGAGCTGTCTGTCAAATTTCAAAGAAGGAAGCGTAAGTGCTTCTCAAAAACTATACATAAGCTTTAACACCATTCTATAAATACTCTCTGATTCATTATGAGAAAAACACTTCACTGAACAATTTTAGTTGTTATTTTTTAAATTTGACATTGAGAAACCAGCTAGAAAATACAAGAACAAACAAAAAAAAAATGGTACAGAAAACTGAACGATGGCTTTATAATGGAGATTGATGGCTTGATATTAGAGTTGGTTTTAAATATCTCCTTGTAGTTTAATACAGATCAATACTGCCTTTTTGTCACAAAGGTTTCTCCATGTAATTAACACTGTTATGTTTATATGGAGAAGGAATGATTCTTTCCTAGGGTTTGGTGGTTGTTGGAGGGAGTGAACCTCACAAAAATTACTAGATTTTTACTAGAATGCAACTTGAAATTTACTGGAATGAATGGAAAGACTTTGTTTATCAAAAAGAGACAGGAAACATCACCATTTAGGGAAATTAATAAGAAGCTCACCGAAGCAAAATATTTGGTTGAAAAAAACACTTAATTGATAAATACCTAAATTAAAATTTTGACCTTTTTTCTGACTAGAGAGAGATAGTTATGATTACTTGAAAGATTTGAGTATTATGCTTGTTCTAGTGCAAAAATGTCTGCAAAGACTACTTTTTAATCTTGAATTCTTCAGAACTGAAAAATTTGTTCAGAACTTGGAACTGTAGGGGTCCTTCAGGATATAGTACACTTCTGTGTAAACAAAACAAAAAGGTTCTCTGTGTAAAGGGAAATAAGATAAGCAAGATAATTTAAATTTTTTTCCTTCCAATTGTAATACAAGATTATTTTTTTCAGTCACATCAGTGTATATCCATTTCCTATTTGAATGTGTTAACTGTAGTGGCTTTACACACAAAATTCAAGCACTTAACTATGAACACTTTATTATCACCTTTTATATCATCAGATTGTTTTCTCTGCTGATTTAATCTCATGTGGTTAAAATTATTTATTGGCTTTTCTATTTGCAACAGTTGCATTTTTAAGAAGGAAGTGAAGCTTCATAATGGTTTGTTGCTTAAGCTAATCACATGAGTAGTTTTCCATTTCGTATCAGAGAAGCCTTCAGCAACTTCTGTTTGCTGCAGAACACTGAAGGGCTCGTAAGCAAGAACCATGTAATATTTACTCTTGAAAGAAAGGGCAGACCACTTCAGGGTACAAAATGGATGTAATGTTGTTTTCAAGATACAGATCTACTTATTGCTCTGGCTTTGTCTGGTTTCATAAGAGACCAGTATTTAGGTGGAGAAATATTTGGTTTCATTCTGAGAAAACTGCTTAGTAGCAAAGGATTCAAGTGTGCAAATAAGAAGCGGTGAGTATATACTCCGCATTTGAGTTTTAGGTGAGTCGATTTTATCATATATTCAATTATGCACCTGTTCTGTATAAGATCAAAAATAAGAATAACACTGTAGCAAAGGTCCTAGCACTTACAAACAGTTCATGCTGCCAAATTTATCTAAGAAACCAATTGTTATTCAGTCTCTTTCCCATTTCATTCAGGTTCTTAAACCACTAGATGTGAAAACCAAATTCTACAATGCTGAGGTAAGTGAGAGCTATGTGTATTTGGGTTTGTTTTGGTATGCTATATTTACTACTTCACATTAGGTAGTTAAATTAAATTCAAAGACTTGAATACATGTTTCTGGGAAAGATCATCAGTTCTATGAGGAAAAAATAGGTGGTCAATTTATAGCATTTAATTTAAAAATAGATACATTTTGTTGAAGAGGAGTCAGAGATAGTATCTAAGGCAAATGTGTCTGGACTTTAATGCAGTTGGCTCACAGTTTTGCATATTTGCCCCTTTCCCATGAACTCAAATACTTTAAGTTGGTTTTTTTTATATATTTAGCCTGATAGAGACTTACAGTAAGGGAGATTGTTCACAAAGCAGACAATAGTTTACCAGGTCAGGGATATTTAAGTTTAAATTATTGAACAGGGGGGTTATATTCATCAGTATAAATGTGTACCAATTCAGTAATTTAATTTTGAAGTTTGTGGCAACTGTACACAGTATTTCAAATTTAAATGACCTTACATATGCCTTGTATGTTTATTTGGACATACTTAGGCGCCTTCTCTGGCTATTTACAGGTAGAATTTTAACTGAAGGTAGAAGGACACAGATAGTGGAAACTCTTAAAATTAACAAATAACATTCTTTTTATTTGTAGACATTCCCTGTGGATTTGTGTTATAGAGATTTATTTTAGAGTATAAACTTCCGCAATATCTCATTACAAAGGAAGTTAGGACATTTGTTTCCATCATTATCACTTACCTGCTTTGTGATAGTGAGCAAGTAGCTTAATTTTGTGAGCATTGTGCTCTTTATTGTTTGGATGAAGTTCAGACTGATACTTGCAAAGTACTTTTAGAGCTTTCTTTGAGTATTAAACTTTTCCCATAACATCTGAAATGTTGTCAGCTCTTACACTGCTAGTCATTTGGTTGGAAAACTTTATTAGTCTTCTTAAAGAGTTTGTTTGAAATAGCTTAAAAAATAGAATGAAGTTTTAGGTGTTTTATGTTACACTAAACAGTAGGTGGAAGAAGAATACCAAAGGGTCAGTGAGAGGAGAAGAAAATATATGGAGTTTTGGCAGTTTCAAAAAGAACTTGGGTTAAGCTGAGTAGCAGATATTTTGCTCTCCTGTTTATTCTTGACTAAGCAGACACATGTTATGAATTTTCATATGAAAAAGCAGAGCATCCAAATCTATTGTTCTAATTACTTGTTTCCATCATAGTCACACCTGGGGTTCATTGTGCAAGATTATGGCTATAGAGGTGTGAAAGATCGATTTCTTTCCCTTCCTGACAGTATCAATAGAGAATACAAAAGGGAGGAAAAAGAAAAAATAATTCCTTCTCTACAAATGAGGATTCTAGATGCAAAGATCTGTCTTGTTCATAGTTGTGCAGGAAACTTTCCATAAGTATTTACTCTCTGCTGTGAGTGGATAACATGTAACGTATGAGATATCGAATATCCAGCATGTCATTTAATTAAAGGGAGGATGATCGAGGCATAGGAATAAGCGATTCAAATGTCATAGTACAGAGTAGAAGAGAAACGTTTTCCTAAAAATATCTTGGTACTGGTATCTTGGCCACAGGCTTCCGTCCTCTGGTTGACCAGTTGAGATACTTGAGTAAGGTTGGAACATAAGCACATACTGCTGGTCAAGTGCTTTATAGAATGAGTGTTATCCGTAAAAAAATGGGAATGTACAGAAATGTCTTCTGCTGAGATTTAAGAACAAAAGTAATCCTAGGAAACTAGATAATTCCTTTGGGAACAAAATAAGCCTCCATTTTGTGCATGGCTTATATTGCTGTTCCAGAAAATATGTAACTCCCATTACCACAGGTATCTGTGTGATCACATTAAAGTTTTTTAAGATTTTGGATCATATTAACTGAGCAATTTTCATTTGCCTAGCAAACCAATACGGTACTATTCAGATTTTGTTTCTGATGGTAGATAAAGTGCTGCTATGTGCTATGACTACAGAAGCAAAATAAAATTAAAATACTATAAATAAGTTTTTAGTTAGATGTTATATGTAATACTGCATTGCTGTCAAAGCTTTAAGACCTTCATCCTGAATATTAAGAAAGATTGTTACCTGTAGGAGCAGGAGAAGAAAATAAAATTGTTAGACTGGAGTTATTAGTTAAGTAAAGATCTTTAGATGTTGACTAACAAGTTAAACTATTACTATTGATGTTACAGATGTGATCTACCTATTCATAAAGACTGTCACTAAAACAATTTTCTACAAGCAGTTATAACCCATAATTTCATTTTTTTGAGAAGATTAATGCTAAACTTTAATTTTCTCGCTTGTTCCTCATATTGCAGTAGCATCCAAATCAAATTGATCACTGAAATTTGTGCACAGAATGCATGCCCTGTCACCCTAACCTGCTGCAATCCTGAGATTGAATTACCTGCCCCATTCTGGAGAAAGTCACACCGACTTTGGCCTTGAAAGAAGGCTCTGTAAAAGGTTCTGTTCCTGCAAACATGCATAGGGCAACAAATATGCAGACACTTAAGAAAGCAAAGTTGGCAATTAAAGTTGGGTTTTTGGAATGTTGGATATTCAAAAAAGAGGTTTTCCTGGTTATGTAATGCTGAAATTTGTTATAAGGTGCAGTATTGTGGCTTTGCTGGAACACATTACCACATTACTTTTATTTTGAGGCATTATATGTAGATACTTCAAATTATCTGTAAAACGACAAGGACTGTTAGTCTGTTTCATATACAGCCCTATGGATTTAAATTCAGGACAAACTTTAAACTTGCTCAAAAACTAACTCTCTTTTGGGGGTGAGTTTGTTCTCCCGTATCTTATCTATGACTTGTATGCCTTAGACTCTACTTTGAATTGATTCTGAAGCAAAGCTAGTAAACCATGTAACCATACTAGCTGTAACTTATTAGAAATGTGATTGTCATCTTCGTTTGCATCCATTTTCATTTACGTTTCTGTCTTACTAATGCTATCTTGTTTAGATGGTGCAAAAAAATGCTGAAATGCATTTTGTTTGAAAGTTAGCCTCCTTTTTCTTTAACATTTAACCCTAATTTCTCTGTTTTTTTTTATTTTCCCATTAGAGTGACCTCAGTTCTGTGGTAATTTTTATTTATTTTTTATAAATACATATGCTTTTTTAACTGCCTACATGTCTCTGTGCTTGTATTGACATTCTTTTAAAACATAATGAAAAAGCAATGTTTGTCCTGCATATTATGAACTCATGTTTTCTTGTCTTTATATGTTCAGCTAGTCATTGAAATGGTTAGCTCTTTCTTTAATACCCATTGTTGAAGCTAAAGGTTGGTTATTACAAACTCTTGCCTGTGGGGATCCTCTTATAAAATACTTCAGCAAAATGTGACCAGATTCATTAGACAGGAGTTAATGCCTTCTAAAATTTTCCTGCCTTTGGCCCATAGAAATGTAGGTGTTACTACAGCACTGCTTGTGTGAGCTGTGACAGAATTTTTCACGCCTGGTTGGTGGAAACAGTGGGTTTGAGGAGAGAGCAGCAACTGGATTTTCTTCCTTTTGCTAGCTGGAACTGCACTTTCCAACTTGTAACTGCATGTAACAGTTGATGAGTTACTATGATACTTCCGCAGTCTGGTTTCACTTTAAGGCGTGCCTTGTATTTAAATAAACTGCATTCCTCTGAAGTACTCGAGGATTTTTTTTAAAACCATGTGATATTAAACCAACATAGGAATAACACAAAACGAACTTGCTTTTTCATTATGCTGCTTGTTTTTTCTTTTTCCTTTGAAATTAACTTTCTCTAAATTTTTGCCTATGGTTGCTGCATTGAAAACAACTAAAATTTGGGTAAATGGACACTTTGAGCAATGGATTTGTGGGATATAAACAGTATCAATGTAAGTGACAGTCAGGTGGTAATAGTAATGATTACTGTGAGCCATATTTTAGTTGGAGGTATTTCCAGCTCCTTCTGCAAGTGTGAGGTCTGTCTTTAACCCATGGAGTTTGCACAGTTTTCATTACTTTATAAATGCTATCATCTGTCTGTTGTTAACATGTAAGGCACAACAAACATTTCCAATACTGTTCTGTATTTCTCCTTCTAACACAATGCATTTTGAGACTAGAAAAACTTCAAGTATTTTGTCCCACTTTTGTTTTGTAATTTACAAGCAGGACTCCATTTGTGTAATGAATTAAAAAGAAACTGTAAGCTTCCTTACCTCTTCCCCATAAAAATATATTTTTTTTAAATTTATCATAACAAAATACCTAAACTACTCCATATAGAATTTATAGAATAGACTATGGCAGTTGGATGGACCTACAATGATCATCTATTCCAGCTGCCTGAATCAATAACTCTCTTGTAAATGTAGATTTGGTAGCCTTGCCCCCTCCTTTTTTTATTATTAATTGGCACTTCTTTGGTTTTGTTTTTCAGTTCTGCAGGGGCTCATATCTTTAGTGGACTGAGACTTTTGTAATTATTCTATCCTGAGATTTTAGAGCTGCAAAGTGGCTTCACTGGTCTGCAGTTATAAAGAAGTAGTGAGGCAAAATGACCTCTAGTTCCATGTTTTTTCAGCTTCTGGAGTTTAACAGTCGTTAGGTTTCATTCCTGTACTAGAAATGGTCCTTATATACCATCTTTTTTCTACAGCTTGATGCACTAGTAGTCTAGCAAGGCATGTTATTGTGCACTGCAGTTCCTTACCAGTTATTCTATTTTTTCCTTTTTTAAAAATTTGGATTAAAATCTGAGTTCGTGGAAGTCGTGGGAAGCGGTGACATGATGCATTACAAATAAGCAATAACTAGAACATAGCAAAATTATCCCACATCCATTGTTTGGCAAGATATCTGTTGACTAACACTTCTGCTCCTGTTGTTACTGGGATTAAGGTTTTTTCTTGCATTAATTACTTTAATTTGATTTGCAGGCATGAACTAAACACGTGACTTTTTTTTAACAATAGGACTGTCTGCTCTTTTTAGTAATGCTAGTCACATTTTCATGAACTTTTGCTTCTGTTTTTTTTCAGACAGATGAAGTGTTTCTGGAAGCTCAGATTCAGAATATCACTACCTCTCCAATGTTTATGGAGAAGGTTTCTTTGGAGCCATCTATGATGTACAACGTTGCAGAACTGAATGCAGTTGACACAACAGGGGAAAGGTATGTTCAGATTTGGAATATTTGTCTGTGAAACTCTTTGTATTAAAATTTCATGAGATGTAAGCATTACAGTGAGTGAGTTGTCTGTGACAGAAGGATTATACTTCCTTGCTTGATCAAAAAGATCAAATTTGTGTTATGTATTCAACTGGAAAAGCTGTTACAGTTTCCTGTGTATAGAAGGTATTCTTAAAACTTCGTGATTATACCTAGTAGAGAAATCCCCATCTTAATCCTCAAATAATTTGTAACAAGGATGACATGGTAACATGAAAACATACTACTACTTCAGTATCTCCTTTGTCAAATTTAGCCTACATATGGTTCTGACTTCATAGAATCGTAGAACCATAGAATTATCTGGGTTGGAAGAGACCTCCAAGATCATCAACTCCAACCTTTAATCCAACACTATCATGATTACTAGATCTTGGCACTAAGTGCCACATCCAGTCTTATTATAAAACCTCCAGGATTGGTGAATTCACCACCTCTCTGGGCAGGCCATTCCAATGCCTGATTACTCGTTCTGTGAAAAACTTTTTTCTGATATCCAGCCTAAACCTTCCCTGGCAGAGTCTAAGCTCCTGCCCTCTTGTTCTGTTGCTGGTTGCCTGGGAGAAGAGACTGACCCCCCACCTCACTACAACCTCCTTTCAGACAGTTGTAGAGAGTGATGATGTCACCCCTGAGCCTCCCCTTCTCCAAGCTAAACAACTCCAGCTCCCTCAACCTCTCTTCATAGCACTTGTGCTCAGGTCCCTTCACCAGTTTTGTTGCTCTTCTCTGGACCGCTCCAGCACCTCAATATCTTTCTTGCACTGAGGGGCCCAGAACTGGACACAATACTCAAGGTGTGGCCCCATGAACTGTCTATGTATACACATTTAGCCTTACAGGACCCATATGACTTGGTCTTGCTTCCTTCTAATAACTGTTTTCCATTGATCTAATCAGGATCTAACAAGACAGCAGTTAAGGTGGATCAGTGGAATGCCCTTACAGGATCTTAGAATATAAAAAATTGTCGTGCTGAAATAAATTAAATGTCATTTCTGGCATTTGGTGTTTCAAAAACTGACACTAAGAGTTGTCTACTATGTCCAGTAAACTGTGGTGGATATGAATGCTTGTGATGTCTGGGTAGAAGTTAACTTAGGCTTTTTTTGCTTTGCAGTTGCTTAGGTTTTTGGTGGAGGTGATGTTTAGGTGTTGCTGCAGTGAAAGTTCTGTCTTCTTGTCTGTCAAAGGGTTCACCTGCAGTGTAGTGGAGCATTGTTCTTTCAGTGTTAACCACAGTAATGGTTCTTGTCCTGCATGGAAATCTTAGGCTCATGACACTGGGATTTCCTGAGACGGAACGAAGCAACAGAAGTAAAATTAACAGCCTTGGTTTTTAAATGCTATGATGCCAGATAATAAATTACATGTGGCAAAGTGGATTTCGACTTCGCTTCTGTCTGGCTTAGATGAATTGGGTGCATTTACCCTCGGTCCTTGATGCTACATAAATTTTGGATGGTTTTCTGTTTTGCAAAAACCAAAATATTCTGTGTGTTTTGCTCTGAATAAAATACATGCACACACAGAGCAAGATTAGTGAGGAATGGGAAAAAAAGTTGTGTTCTTAAGTCTTATAAGTAGCTGTTTAAAATAAGACCAAATGCGTTTTCTTTTAGTGAGTCTACTTTTGGTTCAAGGACTTATTTACAACCTATGGATACACGTCAATACTTATACTGCCTGAAACCAAAGCAAGAATTTGCAGAGAAGGCTGGAGTAATAAAAGGTGTAACAGTGATTGGGAAACTGGACATTGTATGGAAAACTAACCTGGGAGAACGAGGAAGGCTGCAAACTAGCCAGCTTCAAAGAATGGTAAGTTTTGCTTAAGCATAGGTTTAACTTAATGTCCATTTTTAAGGCAATTCAATGAACAGTTTAATAATGACCTGAAGGAAAAGTTCAGGCTGCCTAATTTCAGAACCTCATTCTGAATTCACGTTTCTGTGTGTATTTGAGAAATGTGTTTAATGTGTGGTCAGTGAAGTAAGAAAACTTTGACGGTCGAATCTGTATGAATAGTTTACAAAGCTTGTAATTGGGTTTCTGCCTGTTTCTGTTGAAACACAGTGGTCATCCATCATTGCTTTGTGCTAGTAATTCATAGAGGATCATGAGTTATTTTAGCAACATCTCTCTTTGCAAAAGCAGAAAACAGTTTTGTTTTGCGTTTGTTTTTCCCCCTTTGAGTTGCAATGCAAGTCCCTCTTGTCTTCTCATCTTTTATTAGATTGTTTCATTTCTAGGCTCCTTACACCTTCCATCATTTTCCTCCTGATCCATTTAGTAGGGCTTTAACCACTATTTCCCTGACAGGCCTGGCACAGAATTATACCTGTACCGTGCCTTTCCGTTCAGATCAGGAATGTACTTTTCAAACAAGTACCCTGGGTCACCATCACATACCATAATTTGGAGGGGTTTTTGTGGAGTGGTCTTGGAATTCACAGCTGCATTGGTTTGGGTGATGTTAAATCAGACAGATGCATGTCCGCAGTATGCCGAGGTTGCTCCATGGACGTTCGATCCAGTAGAAGACTGGAACAGGTCCAAAGTTAAAGGACATTATTCTTGAGTAGCACCAGCAAGGAACTGTCTGGTTGCTTCCATACTCAGAGCAATTATCTCATTTTTGAATGAGAACTACATTCCTGCTTTTGGTGTTACTGTAATGCCTTTACCTCAAGCTATCAGGTTTTGCCGATATCTCATTGTTAAGGCCAACAGATATGTGCTGGTTTAGGCCTTCTCATTTTCACTGATCTTGTCCTGATTTGGTAAATGGCTGCTAAGCTTGTTCTATAAAATACTGCTTTTATGTGGGTTTTTTTTAATAGATCGCTCTTAAAAGAGGGGTCCAATGTTATGGCAAACCACCTATTGTTGATGGAACTGGATATTTTACCAGAGGACTCTTTCATAATATTGCTGAAAACATGTGCCTTTTTCCAGTGCTGGATAGTTACTTCTCTTTTTTGAGAGGTTCCAAACTTAACATCGCTCGACTTGTCTGAAATACCCATTGGTTTGCCTTCCCTTTGCTCACTCAAATGGCCAATTGAGTAACTTTGTAAAATGTTATCTGTCTTCAGTCTGTAAGGAACTGTATATGACTAAAACCCATTCCTAACGTGTGTTATGGTTTAGCCTTTAGCCAGCTAAATTTTCAGCTAAACTTGTGCAGTTGCAAACTGGAAACTAAAGCTACAGCTTTAATGAAATTATGATAATAATAGTAATAATGATTAAAATAATTAGAAAATAATGAAAATATGTACAAATATTCAAGATCGCACCCCCATCCCTCTATGACCATACATCACCACAACTGCTGTAGAGCAGACACAGGGAATGGGTCCATAGCTAGGAGAGCATTGAACTCCGGAACTGGATTCAGGGACGCATGGATCTGGAATCAGGAGCAATCAGACAAATGAGGTCCTCACTGGACATTGGCCATCACAGAATAGAGCGAGTCTCTCATGATCTCTCAGTTTTATACCAAGTGTGGTGTATGTGGGACGGAATGCTCTTGTTGGTCAGTTTGGGGTCACCTGTCCTGTCCACCCCTCCCTGCAGGTGCAGCTGGTTTTTGCTAGCTCAAGGATGGCCTTGGTTGCTACAAGAATACCAATGCCCCATGTTATCTCTGCTAGAGAAAAACTGTCAAAAAAACCTGCAGTTAGTTTTTCAGAAAATGAAGTTACTTTAGACTAAGGCTGAGCCAGAGTCAGAACATCCCAGTTGACTCAAACTGTAACACCTGTCAGCCACTGGACTTCTGGACCTCATCAGGAGTATTTTTTAATCAAGGTGTAAATGTAACTTATTCTACAGCATTCTTCTATCACCAGAATTGGAACATGTGTCACAACTAAGCCTTGTCAGGCAGCACAGACTTCTCCCTTGGTTTTTCCTTATTATCTGATTTTTGTGGGGATTGAAAATACAAAGCTTTTTTTATCTGCAGGTTCCCTTGAATCAGCTGTTGATAGTAGCTGGGATATCTAACATAGGTTTGTTAGTAGAGCTTATGAAATGCATTCGGCTCTTGACAGAACTGGATAGTTGACATGAATTTGTTTCATGCCTTCCTAACTTGTGGCAATTAATTATTTTGGCAGAGGCTTGGAGAATTGAAATGGCAAGGAGATTGAACAATCTCTTACTTCTTAGGATGTGGAATAGTATTGGGTTTATGCAGGAAAACTATAGTTACTTTGTCCATTGTGTATCTGTTATCTGCCTTACAGAGGTCATAGAATAAAGCTGATCTTCTCAGAAAACGTATATGGGATTTCAGAGTTCAAGGATGTGAACTGTTTGAAAAACTTACTAATAAAGATTATCCTTCTGTAATGAATTGTTAAACCTATTAAGAAGGTCATTGCTAGTGGATAGAGCACCACTGCGATTTGGGTACAAATCAAAGTCATGAACAGTCAATCTTCTTTCTTCCTCTTATTCTAAGATTGTTGTAGTAAATGAAAACTTAAAAGAGGTAAAAATTTCAAGGTTACCATCCAGCATCTGAGAATATGCGTTCTTGTACCTTCTCAGGCTCCTGGTTATGGCGATGTAAGGCTTTCTTTGGAGACAATACCAGACACTGTAAATTTGGAAGAACCTTTTGACATTACATGTAAAATAACAAATTGCAGGTAATGATATTATGTGATTTGTTTGCTTTTTCGTGAGAAGTAAGTTGTGGCTTTTTTTTTCTTTCATTTTTCAATACTTTCTCCTGAAGCAACTCAAACCTGGTCTTTACTATGAGTTTTAGCAACATGACACTACTGGTCTATTACTTGAAACACGTATTTTGGATTACAATAATTGAAAAAAGAAAAAAGACAAAGAAATAAAAAAAGAAAACCCCTTCCATCATGATTTGTTAATACTATTTGAACTAGGACATGGCCAAAAATCTGTAGTGGAATTCCACGAATCTGGCTCCAAGATGATTTAAGATGGCACCCTATACTTGAATCACACATCATCTTGGTTCGTCTAATAACAAAATGAGTGCGTGTATAGGATTATTTTAACTACAAGTAGTTTTATCAGAATAAGTGATACCACTTACATCCTGTCTGATTTTACTGCTAGTTTTGCACCACTGCTAGAATGTCTGTTAAACATTGTCACTGTAGCCTTTTGTATGTCTTGTATCTATGTTTTGACTTGATTAGTATTTACGCTAAGATTTACAGTAGCTGTTTATAAAGAAGGGTTGCAAGAGTGACATTTATATAAAAATATGTTTCTATAACAATTCTGAATAGAAGTTGAAGCCAGGGACTGAATCATGTATCTGGTATGCTGATACTTCTCATGAAAATCTTGTTCTCAATACAAACTGAGCATATGCTATCCAGCATTGCTAAACTTATGACAGGACGCTCATTTTGGACAAAGCTGTATGAATTAAGTAACTGCACATCACCGTAAATCTTGCTTTCTGCCTTGTAATTATTTATAAGTGCTTGATTAATGATAACCTGGATAATAATTAAGCTTCTGCATGTCAGCAGTCCTTGAATGCTTAGAAAAAGCCCACAGGTTTATTTTTGTGTTTTAATTTCGTCTAGCAGTGAAAGGACTATGGATCTGGTTTTAGAAATGTGCAATACCAATTCCATCCACTGGTGTGGAGTTTCAGGAAGGCAACTTGGAAAGCTGCACCCGAGTTCATCCCTCCATCTTGCACTTACATTGTTGTCTTCAGTGCAGGGATTGCAAGTAAGTCTTTATAGCATAGGGGTTTTTACAAAATAGTTGTTTTATAAGCTTAGTAATTCTTTCTAATAACTCTTAAATATTTTCTCTTTGTAGAGTGTCTCCGGCTTAAGACTTACAGACACGTTTCTTAAGAGAACATATGAGTATGACGATATTGCACAAGTCTGTGTAGTTTCTTCAGAAGTCAAGCAAAACTGATTTTAAAAAAATCTGTATTTCTGGTGGAGTTTTTTTTGGACCAACTTCATGATGTTTTTGCAGCCAAATCATATTTAAGTATATACAAATAAAACCAAATCCCTATATCTCTGTAAATGTAACTACACTTATTTCTCTGAGCTTTTTATGAATATTTTAAAATCTTTAAAAACGTGCATGTGCATTTTTATCTCCTGAAAACAAAGCCTTTGAAAAATGTGTAGCTCTAGCAGATTGTATTGCATTAAAATCACCTCAGGGCAGGGGGTGAGATTGATACAAAATAATAGCACTTTGCACTTGTTTTTGTTATTTTGCTTTTAAAATATTTAAACAGTTTTAAAACTGTGGTTTTTGACAAAACTGGTTCATTTGGAAGGAAATGGCCTCTTCCAGTCAAATTCCTGGGATCCAGCCCCACAAAAGAATTATTTGAGGTACCTGGCATGGCAGTGTATTTGCATGGTACATGCATAATTGTAAGAAGTAGAGCCCGATAATGGCATGAGATGACAGAGTGCAGCTGACACTCTTGGTTGTGGCTCAGTCTTTGGAAAGAAGTAAAATACACCAGATCTGCCCCAATTAGCTGCAGTTGTCTGCAGAGTCCCATGTCCCTGCAATACAGGCATGCTGTGAACAGCCACATTACTTAGCAGTTAGTAGGAAACTGAAAACTACAATAGCAGAGAACTTGGCAGTTTTTATGGTTAATCTGAGGCAATGCAAACTGTTCTTCCCCTGCCAGAGATATTTTTAGTAGGTTTTTAGGAAAATGAGGACCTAAATCCTGCAGGGCGGCCCTAGATCAATTTCTTCAAAGCATATGTGGGAAGGAATTCAGGACTTGGTTAAGCACTGAAATGTACTTTGCTCTAGCTTTGTTTTGACAAAAGGTGGCAATATTTTGGCTCAGATATCTAAGGTTACCCAAATGTAGCCATTAAGACAGAAAATGGCGACTGGCTTTCCTAGTTTAAGACTAGTTAAACTAGTGTTAAAGATTCCATTTTGTGGCTTGTCATATTTCTCACATAACATACTGGCACTGGGCAACTTTAGCTCATTTTGACAGGGTTTTCTGTCTGTTACATTTTTAAGTATAGAATTCAATTTGAAAATTTCGGACCAGCTTACTAAATGGAGGGAATGAGTTCATACGGGAAAAAAAAAAACAATGAAAACTATACCTTGCATATCTTATAAAACACAGAGCAACCATAAACAGGTATTTTAAAGAATGCAGTTTACCTGTTACTTTAGATACATCAAAACAGTAAAACCACAACTATCCCCACAAAAATGTAAATAACTTTATTTATGATCTGTTTTCAAGTTAAACTGACACATGTTGAAGGAGATGTAACCATATGGCAATAAGAGGTAGGAGAGATACAGAAATGGTTAGACAAGTTGCATTTTGCCAGTAGGACTTGCTGTAGCCCTGAAACACAGTAACAGTGCAAAGCTGCAGACTTAGTTCTTTCTCAGCATGGATGAATGGTTCTACTTCGTACTTGTTACAAAACTAGAAGTGCAACTAAAACAATTCCTAACCTGAATATTACATCAGATGTTTTTATGATCAGGCATAGTTAGAAGAATATATTTCCATGCAAGCAAGTTACAGGATTTTACCATTTGAGTGCAAAACATTTTATTCACTAACAATTAGCACACTTATATGCTGGTTGAACAGTAATGATACAAAACCAATTAGGTGTTAAAATGTGTATTTGTTCAGTTGAATGATAAACTGCAATTGACCTTAAATTAAAGCAGTATTTATGAGGTCTGTGGTTTACCAGTTGACCTAGCAGGATGAAAAATTTTAGTGCTAAATAAAGTGCAGTTATTACACAGGAAAAGATTCCTTCCTCACCCTGTAATTAAGACATATTGCATGTCCCTGTGAAACAATCTATTCTTTCCAAGACAAAATACATTTTAGCATAAATGATCCCTTTGTTCCTGGCTTCAATGGAAAAGCATGTAAAAGCTCCTGTTATTGGTTTCACTGTTCTTTACTTAGGCTATAAAGCCCCCTTTGTTAATATACAAGAAACAAAGAATGTTTACAAGTTAAGCGTTGTGCCAGTTGTAGCACATTTCTAAAGGGTTAGCTAATGCTATCAACAATTCAATAAATACTTTGGTACAGATTTACTAAAGTAAAAAGCTTAACATGACAATAATGTAGTAGATGAAATTAAAGTAGCCACTCTGTAAGATAATTTTGAGGGTAGTTTTCTGATAATTAACTAGTGCTTCATTCCATTTAAGCTTGGAGATAGTTCTCACAGAAATCCAGTAAGCTACAGAGCTTGTACTTGACAGTAGAAGTTCTACAGCCAGTCTTTAAATATTATTGTATTTTGTAGCTCTACAAGAACTCACAAGAGTTTCTTGACACACTGCATAAAGAAATGTAACTGCATTAAGATTGCTGTCAAAAAGTAAGGATAAATTGAGCGTAAGCAATATCACAGCGCTGTCCAGTTCACTCTGGATTTACTGGTTCCCCTTATCACAGTTAGTTTTACTAACTTTGAGCAGTTGAGAGAATGAAAGAGGCAACGCCAAGAGGAGCTGTGAAGTTTAAAAGGAAGATATGCTAGGAGCAATATTTCTCTCCTGACATGACGCACTACTCCAACCAATGTTTGTACAGTAGTTGTAGCCCCCCCTTACAGTGTGTCCATCCATCCTTCTTGTAAATGGTATCCTATGTTATTAAATGTAACTGAACTTAAGTGGCAGTTTTATTGAATGGAGTAGATTCAGGATCTGAATGGAAAATATTTAATGTAAAGCCTAAGTATTTCTACAACCTCAAAAAAGCAGCTACAGCAACTTATATAGAGAATTTTAAAAAGTGCTGTGTGTAGGCAAGCTCTATTGAATAAAGTTTGGAATGTCTTAAAGTTGTTTAATTTTCTCTATTAAACTTTACCTCATTATTCAATAGATGGTAATATGGATTTCCTACTTTTGTGTTTTCTCCCGTTCTTTGTATTTCTGCTTGGATCCCGCTGCACTTTTCCCCCCATTTCAGTAGGGGAATACTCAGATGTACAAGTAGCATTTGTTAATCAAGTGCAGGACTTAGTCCCAGATTTTGTACTTGCTTCTACCTGAGGTCCTCTTTTTTGACCACAAGATGAATAAGATACAATGTCTGAGATCCAGGAGTTCCTGTGTATTTCTCCATTTGGGAGTCTACTTTTACTTCTCCACCTATATTCTCCAATCTGACTGGCCAGCAGAGGTCACTTTCTCTTACAAATCGAAACAGGCTTCTCAAATTGGAAATTATGAGTGTTGAAAACCTATCTGGAGCAAAAACAAGTGTTCCTTGTATCAGAAAGCAGAGTGAACAGTAAGCAGAATAAAAAATGGTAACAAAATAAAAATACAGAAAAGCAGTGTCCTCTGAAAAAGGAAGATTAACTGAACAAGAAAAGCCAGGGCAAGAACTGAGACTAGACTGGAAAAATCTTTAACTTGGCCATACAACCACCACTTAAAACAGATACATGTAATGAAACTTTAAAAAAAAATTAAGCCAGTAATGTACCACACAAGAACAGGAAAATAATACTTCTTTCTAAGTAATTTTTGATAAATTTTCAGTTATTTGTACAGTCACAGGATCAGTTTTAGCTTATTACAGTTAAGAATTTTAAGCTTATGTTAAATACTGTATACATATGGAATGTATAACAGGTTGCCATGCCTAGAAAATAGTACTAGAATGCTGACCTCCAGGGCTACCATCATGATTTGAGGGTATATATGACAGTAGAAAAGCCTAGAACTTCTTAATAATCTTTCCTTTCCCAAGCCAAGTTCCATTTTGGTTTCTGTGTATTTCTTCTCTTTCTCTACAATTTGTGGTACTCTTCATACGCAGTCATCTCCTTCCCTCCTGCCCAATGAAGTGGAAAATTATTTCATGTTACTGATGATAGCCCCTCCATAGGCTTAAAGACTTTTCAAGCCTTAGTTCTAAATACACTCTATAGTCCAACACTGATTTATGCTTACTATAAAAGGGCTCATGAAATGGGCCTGGTTTTTGAGTACTTGACAGAGTACCGCCACAACGATTTTCACTATAACAGTAATGTGCCTTTTATGCTAGGATTTTAGAATTAGGCGGTAAGATCAGCCCACTACAAAACTCCCACCACTCAGTAGCCCTGGAGATCAATGTAATGCACATACTGAAAATGACTTGGACTTAGGGATTTTTAATAAATCACCTATTTACTGTATTAATTTTCAGAGGGTAACTACACATAAATGATATATTCCCAGTTATGTGCAAAAGATCTGTTTAATAAATTCATTCTTGTTTGCAAACACACATGAAGAATTTTCTGTCCTCTATTCAAGCAGAAGAGTTACAATGGTGCTTTTGCTACTAACTATGGTATGCATTTTGGGGTTATATACTATTCCAATTTACGTCTCCTATAAGTCAAGAATGCTCTTCAGTGCTGCCACTGAAAGATCTGCTCCGGACATGGTTTCTCAGTTGTTCTATGAGCTCTGGATTCTGCTGCTGTATCTGTTGTGCAAACTGCTGCCCCCTGCATTGAACAGTTTTAAAAATCAAGTGAAAAAACTGAACAGCAGCATTTGTAAGAACACACTATATCCTAATACAACTGACAGGTGCATTATATGAAAGTAAAGACTAAAGATAACTTACTGTATACTCTTAATCAAGACATCTGTAGTTATCTACTAGAGATATCCAGTTTAAAGTCTCTCCAAGTGAGATTATGAGATTTTCATTCTGTAGGAATTTTACTTGATAACATGGAGGAAAAAATATTACCTTACTTCGAATATACACTGTATATACAGTAATTTACACTGTAATTTACACTGTAATTTACAATGTAATTTAACAACAAATCTGCCCCACTGATTTGCTCCCTTCATTTTAAGAGGATCCGTTCTAGCTGTTTAAGATCATACTGTTGTACTTGAGGTGCAATTTTACATTAGTTTCTCAAAAAATATAGCATGTGGCTACCAACTTGTGAGGAAGACGTCATTAGTCAAAAGAAAGCATACAATTACAGCTTTATGTCTGGTAAGACTGAAAGATTGACAGATCCATCTCCATAAAAGTTATAGCTTAAGAATTAAATTAATAGGCGAGATTAATTCCATGTAAAAGCAACACTGATTTACTAGAAAAAAAGCAATACGAATAACCTGGCATGCATGGTTTCTCTGTAACTTCTGTATTTTGCCCAAGTAGCAAATTATCAAGACTCCTTTAAACCACATTGTACATTGAAGGAAAATTACCATTTTCATAGATCTAGGTGTAGCATATTTTTTTGTGAAAGCAGCCCTTGATTTTGTGGGGGCACATTCCTGTCTGTGATGTGATTTATAAACTACATTGTCCCAAAGAGGCAAAACTTAAAAGTAGTTTGAAACAAGCTAGAATGCTGAAATACAGGAAAATTGTGCAGCCTTTAAAAGGTCTTGCCATATAAGCAAATTGCATGTCTTTGTGCAGACTCTTCCAGATGGGTTATCATTATTATACTATAAAAGACTTGGTCCTGTTTTTTGTAAAAGTTACTCCTCGTTAGACTGAGTTCCCTGAAGCCTTCCTAACGTAAATGGAGAGATGCCAGAACAGAACGTTTTGCACCCTGCAGTAAGAAAATCCGTAGCTTTTCTAAATATTGTCTGGGATATTAGGCAGTGAATTTATCAGCACAATTTGAAAGCACCTGTAACAGTACCTAAGGGATTGAAAGAGCATTTTTAGTAAGTGGCATTTAGAAAGCAAACCACGTATGAGAATCAGAAAGTGAAACTGAGCATATTCAGTCATTCCAACTGATGGAAATGTACCAAGCAAACAAACAAGATAGTGCAAAACAGGTCTTCAGGTCCTCTCTTTAAATTAATAATCAGGCAGACAATGGGGACAGGCCACAGTATAATTGGCTTGACGCATTTGCCTTTAAACTGATGTTGCACTATGATGCTTCTACAGATATAACCATTACAACTATGCAATTTGTAACACTTACGCATGGATCAGGCTGGACAAATCTGACAGGCCACCAACACCTGCAGCAGGGCCACCAATGGCATTTGACATCATCCCCGACATCCTGGAACAGTTAGCACAGTGTTGGCATTGGTGTACGCAGGGACCTTTATAGTAAGCAATAAACTGTAGATCTACTCTGAATTGCTGGGAGGAAATAAGCTGCAAGAGGAAGAAAGTGCAGTAGTTCTGTTCGCAGTAAGCAAAAATAAAATTACATTTTTAGGAATACAGTACTTATCCATGTCTTCCCTTATTAATTCAAATTGCTAAAGACATTTGTTTCAATGGTTCTCCATTTTAATACTTACAGTTGTTGTACTTGAGGATTCTGCATTAAGCTTGCAGCCTAGAATAGACAATATATAGCTGAAATCATAACATATTTACTGGTTAGGTATCACTGAGGAAAATGGGGGGGAACAAAAACACGCATGGTGTGTTCTGGTTTTTATTACAAAATTAAGCTAACTTTATGGACACAGAGATATATGGTCTCTAGCAAAAAGAATCATTACAGGAATATATTTCAAGGATATGAAACTGAGACAATTTTTTACGTGTTAGATTAAAAATACTGGTTATACATTCAGACATAAAAAACATTACAAAAGGGCATTAAAAATAAACACCCAGTACCAGAAAACCACCAAAAAAACTCTTAACGTAAGACTTCCAAGGACAAAGGTTTTCTGCTGGGCTTTGTGGAGAAAGGTCTGTATTTTGTTGATTGCCTGCCTGGACAAATCAGTTTTGCAACTACTGTTATTACAGTTATAAATTGCCACAAAATACTGTAGAGTAAACCAGAGTGTGGTCTTACTTTGTACCATGGTTTTGTGGTAAAATACACCTTCTATAGTTATTGCACATCTTTGTAGTAAGCATGAGGTTATTTAACTTTCTCATTCCTAAGGTATTTCAAAAATTATGTTTATCATAGCGTAAGGGTGTATATGGACAGATACTACAGAATAAGCCAGGTGATGTTTTAAAACTAGTAATTTAATTCCTACAGAAACTAGTGCCTGTATGAATACAAGACAAATAGGTTTATTCACTGTCTTATTATAAGTACTACTAAGAACAGACATATACAGTATTCATTTTATTGATCAATCTATATCCATATATATATATCAACAGTATATCAACTGTTCTCTCTAGTCTACAATTGGATCTAAAGTGCCAAAATCAGGTCAATGCTATGGGTAATATAGGATTTTTTTTTCTTTTTCCATCATTAACAAGTCTGATATGGGTTAGGGGTCAAATATACAAGCTAGAAATAACTTTCTCAAGGTCAGACAGTGAGTGATTTTTTTTTTAATCCTTAAAACAAAACAAACCAAAAAAACTGCATCACGGGAAAAATCATTCATTCAGTCCTAGCTGAATGCCTTGTGTTCTATCCACTTTACCAGGCTTCTTCTGGGAATGATGCAAAAAACCCCTTTCCTCACAGCTAGCTCCATATTGAGTATATCTTTGACTCTAAACAGATGCAGACTGTCTGAGTACATCGTGTGAAGTGAAGTGGTGCACAGAGTTCTAAGTGCTATTTAATCACTAATGCCACTGGAGAACTCGCTCACTTCTTCCTTGCCTACCATCTCTATTATTTGGACCATAATATCAAACAAGATGTATTGATCTGTCTTGCAGGCAGTTTATTTCCACACGGAAGCACTGTTTGAAATGTCCTATCCTAATGAAGCCATGAGAAGGGCAGTAAAGTTTTAAGAGTTTTCAAGGGAAATAAATGTGTTCTGCATTTTTTCTCCAAATTCCATTCTTTAAAGTTAATTAATACCATTTTGCTAAGACAGCCATGCATGGAGAAAAACTACTTGAGTGACAAAACCACAATTTGCCATTGTACTGGAAGTGAAGGAATGCACTATATGTTCCTTGCATTCACTGTTTGCACATCTCATGGAGTTTGGCCTGTTTAAGGATGTCAGGGATAATTTGAAAAAGTATACTGTAGAGCTTGATATATACTCACCATACTAATGAAGGCAGGATTGTTTATCAAGCTTGCCATATCAAAACTCAGTCCAGTTCCAGTCTAAAAACAAACAGCAATTGAAGATAAGTTTACCTACCAAAACCCAGTTAAAACTACTGCAAACAAACAGATACAGAGCTAACTTACAGGACTGGACATGTCTCTTAGTTTCTGTTCTGCTATTTTCAAATTTGACTTATAAGAGTCATTATCTGGATCAAGATCCAGTGCTTTCTGGTAACTGGTAACTGCTTCTTCATATTTATTCACTGAGGTCAGAGCCAACCTAATGCGAAATAAAGAAATCCTAGGTAGAACATAAATGACCATCAAAAGATAATGATACATTTTCTGTTCCAAGTAAAACAGCATATCACAACTAATTTATAGCTTGAGCACTAAGTTAAAGCAAATCTTGTTACTGTGCTACTACTGCTTAGTGTGAGCTCTCATTTTTGCAGAAGATCCCTCCAGAACTCATCTTGCATTCTATGTTCCACATAAATGCAAGTTTTATTAAAAACTTCTTGGCATCATCAAGTGATTAAGCCTGTATTTAAGAGCACAAGCTGGATCCAACATCTGTGACTTTTTCACAAGTCCAGGAATTCCTCTAAGTATTTCCTCCTGTCCTTTTGATCCATTCAAATTATTCAGAAGGGTACATGGGTCAATAGATGGAAGATACTCTTAATGTGAATTCTGCAGCTTCCAGAAACCAAATACTGGAACCACAAGTTCCAGCATAACAGATTTTTGTCTTAGGATCAGTGCAACATTCTCCTTTTGGATCTTCAACAGCTTGACAAATGGGTTATACAGGACAGTAGTAACATCTGTAAGAAGCTTTAAGAAACTTTTGTATTAGGTAAGTCTGCTTAATGTTTTGACAAAGATTCTTCAGCAGCTCAGGACAGCACAAGACAGATCTACTACTTTTGAAACAATATTTGTTTTCAAATCCAACTAGCTTCTACATTTAAAGTATCATTTTTCTTTGAGCTATTCCAGAAGTCCATCTCGTTGCAGTTTCAACTTTTATCTTCTACTGTATTTTCAACTTATACTAACCACAAAACTAAACTGATCTTTTCCACATTTTGTGAAAGATATGTGTAACCCACTTTCAGCTACTTAGCACACCAGTCCCCCTTTGGTTTGAGCTTAGAGCTACACTGACTGGATTGATAAGCCTGTGCTAAAGCCTAGGAACAGACCTTAGCCTTACCTCACGCAAGAGAGCTCAGTGTGTTAGACGTAAGTCACAGTAATCACTCTCAGTGATGATGAACTCAATGACAGTGTGAAAATCCAAGAGTTTTCAGTAATGATCCTGGAGGAACCCACACAATAGTAATCTCTCTTAGCACAGCTACTACCATAAAAAAATTTCTCCCTTCTGGCCCATTAACTTGCCAAAATAGTTTCTAACCAGACAAGAAATGCAGTCTGGTGTTTCTGTGATGCAATGATGTTTTTTACAGAGAAAGTATGTACAATTCTGCTTCTTGGAAGACAGTACAAGTCAGAACAGTGAGCAACAGTTTCTTTGCTCAGAATTCCTACTCGGACAAGTGCTCTCTCAGGGTCATGAACTGTCTACATGGCTCCCATCTCTGCATATTCCTGTTGCACTTCTACATCTTTCTGTGACATATAAAGAGTTTCTGTCAAATCCTGAGAAAAACTGATATGCCTGCATAATGCAGTCAGCAAACACAGCTTTCTCATAAGGACTTTTTGTTGAGAAGGTGGTTTCTGCACTTGTTTTTTTTCAATTATTAGTAAACAAGCGCTGTTCCCTCATTCAGCCTATGCCAAATGTATTAATATATCCAATGACTTGTAGCTCAAAATATATCCTCTATCAAAACAACCAGACAATCAAAAAAATGAGCAGCTTGATTGCCTGAGAATGTATAACAAGGCAGTCTGGTCTTACACCCAAAACTCTAAAATAACCTCCAATTTCCAATTAAATCAGCCTGTAGCTTCCCTCCATCTCACTGAAATCGGGGGATCTCATGTTGTGCTATATGAAGAAATGATTTAGAGAGAGTTAAATAGCACAAAACCAATTCATCATTCCCTAAAATCTCAAAATCTATTAATACTCTCAAAAGCTAGTTAGGCTACATTTGTATTAGTAAAATAAACTATATGAGGGAAAGTTTTCAAGTGACAGAATCCAGTCATCTTTGATCTTAAATAAATGCTGCTGGCACAGTTTTGTCCCAGGCCAACAAGCATTATCCCAGACAATTTTGGGACATCATTCAGTATCTAACATAGGCCAGTACAATTTAGCAGAAGAAAGTTTGGATGTGGGCACCCCATACCGCAAACTAGACTTTAAATAACATGGACACAGGTCATGTTGTGCCAGCTGACCCAATGAGCAATCCAAAGCATTTTTTAATTTACTATTGTTATGCAGCCTTCAGCCCCAACACACAATATGTTCAATTAGTGATTATGCAAAGCTACATATCTTGGAAGAAGGGCCCTTGACTCCAGTAGATATCCCAGACAGTACTGACCCACTACATAAAGAGGTTATACTGTTAATCCCTCAGATATGACTGAAAAAAACTACCAAAGGAACATAGCTTGGTTTTGCTAAAACATCTGCTTCCAAAGAGCTACTGAACAGAAAAATTAAGCCTCTATTTCGGCTACTGTGAAGCCCAAATACTTTTTGGATTCTGTCCTCTAACAGCACCGTTAACAGATTCACTGTTCCAACTGCAGAATTTTGATTATTCATTAACTGGGTAGGAGGTAGAAAAAAAACACATCATGACTTTCTAATCTAAATTTGTCAAGTTGATAAGCTGAAAAAAAATTGCAAACTGATGAAATCGGATATGAAAATGCTGAGATCAACCACATGTATAAAACTTAAAGCTGACAGCCTGATAAAGTCATCTTCAGAAAATTGCTACACTTTCAGAACAAGAATGTTAGCTAAGTAAAACAGCCTAGCTCCACTTATTTCAGAAACTCTATGGTGATTTACACTTGGGTCTTCAGTACTTACTCAGGTTTGTATTAGCTTACCCCATTCTCCCATATGCTTTGCTGTACTTTGGATCTATTGCTATGGCTCTCTCACAGTCCTTTATTGCTTCGCTGTAGTTGTTGAGCTTACTTTGAGCAGCAGCCCTAAGAGGAAGACAAGAAGGAAAGGATAGGGCTTTGTAAAAAAAAAATAACCTTAGCTATTCACATGTCCATTACTAATTTTAAGACTTGTTTAATCTTAATGACTTTTCATTCACTATATAGCCAATGCCTCAGTTTTCCTCGATTACATAGGACAAGCAAATATTCTGAAGTAAGTAAGCGTTTAAATGAAGTGCTATACTAGGCCTTTGGAGAACGTGAACTCACCATTGAGGACACCAAAGCTAAATAATTCTAAGGAACTGTTTTACATCCAGCATATGTTTATGCACAAAATACATCATAAAACCTATTACAAGAAGTGAAACTCTCACAGTATCACAGTATCATAAGGTTGGAAAAGACCTCTGAGATCATCGAGTCCAACCTATAACCCAATACTAACACCAACACTAACACCATCATCTAAATCATGGCACTCAGTGCCTCATCCAGTCTTCCCTTAAACACCTCCAGGGTCGGCAACTCCACCACCTCCCTGGGCAGTGCATTCCAATGGCCAATCACCCTTAAAGTAATAGTTTACATAAAGTAATAGTTTACATAAAATCATTAGGCAGTAGTATAAAATTGGCAACTTCCAGCAAGAAGTAGTTCTAGTCCCATTCAAAGGAATGCTGTGATTTTTCCCTACTCAATTTTTTAACAGAAACTCATGTTTTCAGGTAAATCAGAATAGCATTTCTCAATAAAGTGTCAATTACCAAATTATAATTGCATCTCTATACCAGAGAAATACTAAATGTTTCAGACGCGTATACGATAAGACTAACGACTAGCCCAAACTAAAAAAGGACATTGGAACACACTAATAATCAAAACTTCCCCACTTTGAAAGGTCTCAAAACACTCTAATTTATTCTTCCTTGATTAAAAAACTATAGTAGAAATTACATAAAGCATTCTTCTTTTTTATAGGAATGCTAGATGCTTCGATCATCACTTTAGTCAATCCTTTCTCCTGTGATTCAAATCCTTCAAATCGCAATACTGTTGAAGGCAATACATCTCCATTTCTCCCAAACTAGCTTAAGAAAGATAAGGCTTATAGTTATTCAAATACCGCATCAACCACTTGTCTTCTTTTAAATAACTTCATACAATACTGTGCTTACTGACATCAAGATTCATTTTAGGCCTCAAAAATCTGATATATGATGTACAGGGTGATGTATTTCTACTCTTGCCAATTACAGATCTGGCATTAAGCCCGATCTACAGAAGAAACTTTCAGTGATTTTGAGAGGTTTTTGAATCTGATCGCTTTCCATTTTATACATAAAATCGCTTGCATGATCAGTTTTCTCAAGGAAAACCGATGATTTACATTTAAACTGTCATCTTAAGGATGTAAAATACAAGTAAACCACGCATTTCCTTTCTTCTTGCTTGCCACAAAACACTGAATCTTTCACTTGTATTTATCAGAAACTAAACTCTAGTAATAGAAGCACAGTGCCAAAAAACCCCAGAAAAATACACTGGGTACAGTGCCACAAGGCCAGATTGACAGGATTTAAGTTAATAACATCCTCTGGTAATGGCTCTAGAGGCAGGCTAGTTCCGGGAGGGCTCAGACTATACTGCCTTTGCTCTTACGCTGGTATTCCGGGCAGTACACCAGAAGAGAGTAGTTCTGCCACTGGGTTAACATGCCCTTCCAGGCTTCTTCTGCTCCCACGTCACTACGTCTTCACTACGGTGAAGAACAGGTTACAAAATGAAACTACAGCAACAGTCTTGTTATTTCTCAACAGGTTATGCATAAAAATGTTGAGCATTTAATGCAACGCCTAATACCTCAAAACCGGTATTCCCATATTGGTGATACTTTTTCCAGGGGAAGTCAGCTCTAGAGGAGATGGAGATGACAGCTGAATCACTAGAATACCAGAAAAAAAGGCTCTTACTACTCTCAACACACTGGGAATCACAGCCTACATTATGATTTAATATAGACATCCTAACTCTCAAAAACCTAATCTCAAGAGTTAACAAGTAATTTTAAATCCCATATTATACATTTAACTGACACAGATATGCTGAAAGAGTTCACCTTTGCTTTAGATTTATCACAATTTATCTTTAAAATAATGTTAATCAAGTTCAGGTATGAAAAGCGTGTATTATTTTCTTTTTACCTGTTGCAGTAATAGACTGCATTGTTTGGATCCAGTTTTATAGCCCTAGTGTAGCAATCCACTGCAGCACCATAATTTTCCTCTTTCATATGATTATTACCTGAAATAAATTGTAAAAGCTCTTAAGCAGTTAAAAGATACAGTGCTAGTTATGAAAGAAATAGAGAAGCCTCATTATAACATTTATATAATGTAGTCATGACTGAAGATTTTTGAGATACAATCTTATAAATATAAGTAGCACAGAATAATGCAAATAAAAGTATCTACTATGGCTGTAAATTTTATTCTCTACACTGTAGTCTACCACATAAACTTTCCCCACCTCAATGCGCTATTTCACACTTTCCAGCTAGTTTCTGCTGTTAAGCAAAGATAATTTTATTGAGAAGTATGATATAACTGCAGTTCCACTCTAATACGTATTCATCAGTCTTAACTATCTTTGCAAGCCTCATAATCCAATATTAATTTCTTTTTGGTCTTATTTTCCTACTTGTCCCAACAACTTGCTTGTAACTACCCATATTACGTGGAAAATAAAAAAGCAAAACTAAGCACATAAGACCCACTTTTGTAATGACACATAATTCATTCACTAAAAGAATTAAAAGTATGTACAGCACAGACAATCTAAAATTATTCAGACGTAAAATTTCTCACCAACAAATCCCAGAACTTCTCTATAATGAAGTTTCATATTTCATATTTTAAAGTCCAGTGAAAAAAAAATTAGAAAAATACAACTTTTCTATGGTAAGAAAATTCTGGAGTAAGGTCTTTCAAAACAAAAGATCTTACACATATTCTCCTCCCCAATACAGGGCAGTTCTCAGAGTTTCTTCCGTTCGTGAGGGCAGAGTAGTAGAGAAAAAGTCATAGTTCAGGATACCAAAGCTTAAGATTGTCCCTGGTTCTGCGACAACTGATCGCTCTACAGCCTGCTAAATCCTACAGAAACCTTGGTTTCCCAGCAATGCCAGGAAAATTATAGACCTCCACTGACTTTGTTGTATTTTGGGAAAATATTTCTACCCTCTCGCAAAATAAGTAAAAGAATGGATAAGTCAACGGATTACTACAGATGTAGATAACTGCATAAGCAAAGCCTGGAGAAGTTCAGTGTAACATTTTGTCTCTGACAGAAATCAAAAGACTGTGGTGCAAGCAGTTCTAGCTGCCCGAGAACAATTATATTTGCATTTACTTGTGAATGTGGAGATCATAATAAGACTTAAGTAACTAAGTATCATCAAGGTAGCACAAAATCAGCTCTTCCCAAGTGATACACCAGACTGTAACTGTAGTTAACAATCCCTGCCAGTTAAGGCAAACAAAAACTGTAGTTGCATGTTTACCTTCAAAAAAATACATAGAATGTAATCATATCTGTCCCATTTCTACAGGCCCGCCATCTACACATCTTTTCTTTGATCTAAAGAAAAGGTCTGTTCACTAAATCTTATTGTTAGATACAAGACCTGCAAGTTAGCTGCCATCAAAGAGTTCAAAACAGTTAACATTTCTCTAAAACTGCCATCAATGACTATCAAAGTTGGACTTTCTGATACTGCTCTGAATTAAACATGACCAAGTTGGAGCTAGTATTAGAAGGTACTTTCCTTGCTCCTTCTCCCTCTCCAGCTCACAACTGGCTAAAGGAAAACAGAAAAATAGCTGGACCTACTATTTCTGCTGAGGTTAAGCAATTCGGGACAAAAGGAAAAGCAACTGTAATATTTTATTTTAATGCCAGACAAAAATTCTTAAGACAAAAGCCCCCACAAATGGTTGAGACACATTTGAATGTGTGTCCACTAATGAAAACAAAGGAATACAGACAAAGAAAAGACCACCTACTGCTATAATTTATGCTGTGGTAATACCCAGATCTTTTTAGCCATTGTAACCCTATACAAACCTGCACAAAATCTGTGGTCTTATGCAGCTCATAATAAACCAAAGTGTCAAGTCATATACAAGGGTAGGCAAGTAAATTCAAGTATTTACTAGTCTGGAGCGTATGTTACTTTCTGGTTTTATACTGACTAAGAAAGAAAACTTGGCTATCAAATTTTGTTTTGCCATTCATTAGCCAATTTCTATGAGTACAAGGGCTGGTTTGAGAGCAGAGGAAGAACAGACTGGTGGCCACAAAGGTGAGGGAAGTTATTCCATTGGTAAGGACATACAGATAAAAACAAGGAAATAACAGTTATAGAACTACAGAATTATAGAAGAAATGGGTTAAATGAACTTCCCAAAGTTATTGAATCTACATGTCAGGGCAGAAAAATACTCATAATCAAAAAGCATGACAGTGGCAATAGATAATGCTTGTGTGAGAATGAGGATTAATATGACAGAGCAGGAAGTTTTATTTTATTATGGGAAATGAACCAGAGGCACTTCAAGCAGTTCCAGACTGCTTATTAATGCCCCTGGTATATGACAGTTTAAATGGCCCTTTGTCGAAGTTTAGGCCCCTTCAGTTTTTCCAGTAGAGACACTGAATTGCTTTAGTAACACCACAGAAAGACTAATACATGGCACACATTAATTAATTTCCTCGGCCTATTTCACAAACCTCTATGGGTTGACAGGTGGCAAGACAGAAGTTACAGATCTGAAATGGACATTCTTATAATACCCACACGTGGAAAGTGCTGAATATCCCCACAGTCCAATGAGCACACTGAGTGCTATAGATATTCTTCACTTTCCATGAGCTGGCAGTAACAGACAGCAAACTGGAAAGCCAGCATGCACAGCAGCTATGTTACAACTTACAAACCAATTTTAAGTTGTGACCTGAACTTGTTTGAGTTCTTATCCTCAGAATTAAAGAGTCAATGAGCAACTACAACAACGAAGAGAACTTACTTTCAGAAACAGTAATGGAGTGCACTCATGACTACAGTTGACCAATTTGAAGACAAGATAGACATGGAACTTACTCTTAAAAACAGCATAACTTTTTTCACATCATTATCATGAAATTTTTGAGAGGACTGCATCTGCCATGCAATTAGAATCTTGCTTATTTTTTTAATAAAACTCAAATATCTGGTCATAAAACTGTGATTTATAAAGCATAAATCCACCTCATAAAAATTTTTATCAGTTATCAGTGCTACATGCCTTCACCCTACTTCTTTTGGGGGGAAATCAAATAGTTTCCTTCTTGGCCAGCATTAGTAGAGCTGCTTTTCCTCACATAACAGCAATAATATCTATCAAAGGGTAAATAAACAACTGGCTTTTGCAATTTTTATAGAGCACAAAAATAATTTCACATATGTGATATACTAACCCTAGTAAGTTCACATGAATTTTTCCATTGGCTTCAGCTGGGCCAGCCTTTTACCCATCTTATAATATTCAGCTAACAGATAATCCTTGACATCACACAACCTCTACAAAATAAAGTAGAAACTTGTACAGCAATTTCATGGAAATCTGTAATACACCAAGCAATAACTGTTTAAAACTTCTACTGCCCAGGACTTTACATTATCCTTAGTCTTCAAGCAAACTCCTAAGCAAGGAAGAGAACAGCCTATACTTCCTTAAACCTCAAAAAGAGGAAATCACTTAGCCCTCTTACAACATAACAAGCACCAGAGAATACAGGCCTAAGATTTTGTGTGGGGTGTGTGTTGCCCAGCTGCTATACTATCACTATTCATAACCCAAAACTCCTAATAAAAGCATAAGATGATCACTCCTATGTTTATTACAAACCTTCATCCTTCAGTTGGTCAGCCTTTTCAACATCTTCTGGCAAGGAATCTGAGAGAGGCAGCATGTCATTCTGTATATAAGCAAACCAATATTTTTTTATTAATATAAGCCCTGATTTTATTAAGAACTTCTTGCATCCTGGGCAGCATCATATCAACAAGTAAACAGATTTTCTGCAGTGCACAGGAGGTATGAAAGAACTAAACATCACTAAAACATCCTTAGGAGAGAAACATAGCTTGCTTTCTACTACTGAAAAACCCTTACAGCTGACCACACGTTTTAAGGAATTCAAGGGGAAAAAGTGCAAATTTGTCTTTACAGTCTTGGTTTTCTTATTTCTGATGCTTCTATTTGCGATCCTGATGGTTCCTGTGCTTCCTATACTGGGGATCTCAGGTAAAATGTATTATTAGCACACATTTTTTAAGTTCCCATTTTAATGTTAGTAGTCACAGAGATGTTTTTAAAACTGAACAATTAGATTATTTTCAGAAGGGAGTGAGAAGCATCAGCAAGCTATGAATGACCTCAAGCACTTCACAGACATCTATCTCTGGGAATTGCAAAATGCTTAACTGAAGGACAAAATTCTTCAAGTGAGAAAGAGACAGCCACTGTTTAGTAATTTTCCATATGGAATTGTCCCTGTCTAGCTGAAATTAATTCCTCCCACTGCCCCAAAGGATTTTCATTCTGCAAGCTTTTATAGAAATTTCACTTTTTTCACGTTTTTCTTAAGTTTCCGCATCATTTTGACATATATAGCACTTTAAGGTTTTGTATACAATATGAAATCTTAGCACACACTGGCAGAGTAACTCTAGAATCTAAATTAAATTCTTACCTTGTGAAAAGAATTTGTGAACATTTCTATTAAATGCTGTGGAGGTGCAAGATGAGTATCTTCCAGGTTAATCTTAAACACAGTCTCCAGACACTGAATTGCAACTTACAAGAAAAAAAAATATATAAAAGTCATAAGTTTCTCAATATAAGTGTAACTTCATTAACTTATTTATAAAGCTGTGATTCACTTCCTTATTCAGCTAGTAAAACCAGCTTTTTGGAACAATAATGAAATAAAGAGGCTACCTCATCCTCACAAAACTGACGTGCTGAAGAGTAGCATAAGTTACACCAGATCCATACATAGTTTGGCTATTATTCTTAAACAAATTTTAAACTTTCATTTCAATCCTTTCAATCGTTTCATGTCTTTAAAAAAAAACCCATAAAAATATGACAATTTAACAAAAGCACCACAATTCATAATACAACTATGCATGTCACACATCCCACCCCAAAACATCACAACTGCCATATATTTGTGTGGCATAACAGTCAGAAGAAAATGGCTCATCTTTGCTGTAAAGAATAAATGCAAGATACTTATTACTCTTATATTTTTTGAACAAAATATATGCATTTGAAGACACTGTTCATTAATAAAACACTTCAACATAAAAGCTTCAACACAAGGTTTTATCCTATAAAAATATGTAACTGCAGTATCCTTTCATATGTTGTGTTGTGTAAGTATTAAATGGCCCTCCCAAATCCAAAACAATGAAAATACATTCAAAATAAGCGATTCTAAAAAAAAAAAAGTAGAGGTAAATACCTAAATGAAGTTTTAAATGTGCCCACATACTAAGTAAAGGAAGACCACATTAGGCAAAAGATCAATGGCAATTACTATATCAAATTCTGTGTATATATGTATTCTGTTAATTATAGTGTTTCTAATTATGACATTATTTTCCCTGTCACCTTGAGAACGTGAATTAAATGTTTTTGTTAAGATATATCACCTAAATGTTTTAGACTGAGAACCAAGGAGGAACAGAGAAGAGTCTTCATAAAGCCTAGTTTGAACAGAAAAATTATTTTTAATTCGAACTATAGAGTAGCTACTGTCAGAAGTAGCTCAAGTCAAATTAACTATCAGTAAAAACTGGATCTTAGAATTTAAATTGACTTTATGTCCGATGTTAATAGAATAAATATAATTTGAATTCTCATTTGCATTATAATGAACCTGAACACTGACTCAAAATTAGAGAGTAAAATTACTGGGAGCTAACAACAGCAAGACAAGTTTGAGAAACTTATTTTCTACATTGAAGCTGATGGAAAAGGGGATATTTTTAAAAAAAAGATCTGGTAACATACAATACAAATTATTCAGAAAAAGTACAATACAAAATCAATGGTGCTAACATGTAACAATTGAATACATTGCTAAACATGCATATAACTTGCTCCTGTAACTTATAAATGCTAAAAATGCATCAATTTGCCAGGTTCTAAATTATCCGGTAAGAGTGTTGAAAGATTTGGGTTCCTTTATCCCCTGCTACATAGAAAAACTTAATTCCTGTAAAGTAACCACTGATTACGCTGAATTCTGAATGATGCATTGAATCTTTTATAAATTTATATAGGCCTCATTACCAAGCCTATCATAAAATCAGTAGAATAGTATCTCTCATTTTTCCTTGTATGACTTAAAAGGAAGCCTCTTGCCGTAGTACATTCATCAATCTTCTCTAAAACTTATATTTAGCTAAGCTAAAGGCATTCCCTTTTCTGAATGACTCACTTCATTTGTAATTTTGTGTAAATTTAAAAACCAACTCCCTCCCTCACCTTTTCCAAGGTATTATGTCTGTGACACTAGCTCCCTATTGTACATGAGATTTTTGCAAAGTGCAGCAGTGCAAATTATGCTTAAACAAAACAATCCTGAGTACAGATTATTACTAGTAAGCATTTCCATGATAGAATCAGTTGCCGAAGTTAACTCCCACATTTCTGCTTTAACTGAAAAGTAGAATTTATAATCCTTCTAATCTATCTGTCACAGGTATAACAAAATCAGGAGCTCTTATGGGATTAATCCATAGGTTAGACTAATAAACACTGGTTAACATGCAAGCCAACAACAGAAATCTCTGTAAAACTAAACAGAATCTAAGCAGAAACTTTTCCAAATCAGAAGATGTATTAAGTTGTGACAAGATCAGCAACTACCTCATTTCAACGTGACATAAAAAGCCAACCCTAGTAAAGTCAAAGGAGTGAAAACTTGGTTTTGTCTGAAAAGCATCTCAAGAGAGAGAAAGGACTGCTAGCATCTCACTATCCCATTATTAAGGTGAGGCACAGTCAACTGCCACAAGCTCGATACCATCAGTAAGTTTGGAAAGACTTGCGCACCATGTACGCTATTAAACTTTATCCCATGTTTACCTTCAAAGGCCAAAGTTATCTCTTCTCCCTATCACCTACATCACCATACACACTTTCAGAGGCCTAGGCAGTTGCTGAAGCTTGCAGTGACTGCCTTGCAAACCCATACAGGTACCTACCTTCCTGCTGAATAGCTGGGGCTTACACAAACACCTTTACCTGGCAAACAGAAGCACTTGGACTATGCTGGAGTCCAGCTCAGCACCCCCAGTACCACATAGCTCCAGCATCGTTTGCTCTCCAAGCACAAGCTGCAAGCAACATCCAGGCATCACCATAGACATGCAGGCTGTTGATAACTGAATAATGAATATTAATTGGCCAGCTGAGACTCTTTTAACAGTTAGTGTGTGTCATCTTGCTTCATCTTACACATGACATTTCCTATCTTAAGTACTATATGCATCCCTCGCCTTAAGGGGTGTATTCCACTGTTTTGGAAACAGTTCCTTAGAGTAATTCAACACAGTCTATTGATTTTAGAAGCAAGAAAAAAATATCACAGCCTTGTGGACATTGCAAATTTTCTGCTTTAATCCCACAGAAATAGGTCCTACAGAGAAGAAAAAAACAGAAACTGTAAACAGGACAAATAAATAACTGCATTTAAACATACTATCAAAAATATAACTTGGAAGAAGTTTCTAGTTCATTCAATAAGATCGACCATTAACCATCAGACAGCTATATCACTGCTCTGGATCCTAGGTTGTAGGGAGTACTTTTCTCCAGCCTACCTTCTGATTACTCTGCTTTCTCAAATTAAGGCACTTATATTCATCATGCATGTAAAAAATCGCCAGAGGAGATTTCCACTGTCATTGAGATCGCTATATAATGCAAACACTCAAAATGTACGTTATCAATACAAATGGAATTTGAATACATGCTAGACTTCTATTTTGGTAAGTTACAATTTTATTTGTAATGTTCTAACTCTTTTGGGGTTTCTTTTGTGGGGAATGGAAACTGCTTAAATTCGTCCTTGGCACAGACACTTAATCATAGTATTTTATCTTCTCATGGGCACCAAGTAGGTACACAAGGTATCAATGAAAAACACCAGTCAAATTTTTTCATCCCTGAATTCTCCACCTAAGATTAAACACTTCAATGAACGGGAGTTGGGCTATTGCTACTCCACATGCACTAAAGATACTTTGCACAACTAAAATGAGTTCATTATTCAGAATGCCCTCCTCTTATCCTGTAACACACAGCATATGGTAGCATGCTTCTGGTAGAGTACAGCTCTAAATTTAGGATTTCATATCTGTATTAAGATCATAAATTTTACATCAGCATTTAAGCAAAACTGAGGTTTTATATTTTTTTCTGAAAACAGAACCTCAGAACTGTTGATTCCTTCATACAGGCATTGGCTAAGGCTGCTCTAAGACACATTATCAGGTAAATTCTCAGTAACAACCCAAAGTTCATGAGATTTATTACAAAAACAAAACATACACTCTTCATCTCTCACTACATGGTTTCCAAAATACTGCTTTTAACACCATCATAACCTGACAAAGGTTAAACTCATAGATGACCCTCACTTTTTAAGTGTAAAAAATGCTCCAGATTCTGACATAAAACCAAACCTTTTGGCTTCTATTCTTTTGAGAGTATCCTTTGAATACCACAATACAAATGTTTCTTTCTTCCAATAGACACTGAAAGAAAGCACACTCCAGGTTTATCTTTTTAAGTTCACGCCTCTGAGAAGCAGGACTTGCTTTGCACCTCAAGAAAGTCTACTCTCCACACCTCATATTTCAGGTAACTCAATGATCAATTGCCTGGATGTGGTTTATTGTACTGCTAGTTCTACACGTCCCTCTCTTGCCTTCAAATTCCTCATCTGTTTGAGTCACACAACCAAAGACTGCTTGAAACAATGTAAAGGTATGTTAAACGGACGCTACAAAAAGCTCATTTCGTCTTCTTCTCTTGCTTAATTCCACACTGCAATACCACCTGCCATTAAGCCTCCAGGAATTAAGCAAAAGGATTAAGAGAAGAATGAAGGAGAAAGGCAGATACTATGAAGTTACAAAAACTTAATGAGCATATGTGAACAGAAAAATACACCTAGCCATGTCTACAGATAGGTGGACTTCGCTGTATAATAGCAACTATACAGTACAGAAAATATTCACTGCCAAGTGCTCTTTAAAATGACTATTCAAGTGAAAAAGAAATGCAACACTTTTTTTTTCTGTATTCTTAGCGTTCCCTCATACATTTGACGGAATTCTTGCAAGTTCGACAGAGGAGGTCTTCCCATATATCAAAACCAGTACACGATAATTGTTTTATTTACTTCATGGCCATCACAGCTGCTATCAGATGCAAAATGGAGAAAGAAACGAACATAAAAGTAAAGACAAAAAGAATCAGCAGGCAAAAACTTGTGGGATGCACACACAAATCATTGCCATATTCTGTATGATGGCACTGCTTAACTTTACATGACACAAAGTATCTCCTGCTCAAAATTAAGGCAGTACATGCTTTGTAGTTTTAGAACATTTTTTAAAACAAAAGATGTTTTAAAATTAATCACGTCATAACTGTTGAGATCATGATCTTATTCACAGATAACATTTGGTGGCAATTTCAGTTAGGTCACTTCAGTTACTTTCTATGATAACATACACCAAGGAATTTAACATATGGGTAGGTAGTACACATAAATACATTAGCAACTTACCTTCCAAGCTTTCTTGTTCATCTGGAGTGAAAGTATCCATCTGACTCTGCTCTCTCAAGAAATGGATGACTGCATAAACCAAGCGTTTGACTGATGACATTTTGAAATGGATGAGGTTCTCCTATGTCTTAAAAACAACAAGATCTCTTATTTCATAAAAATGAAGTATTGCAATGTCCCACTGACCTCAATAGGAAATACTCACAGCATACAAAAACTTACCCTTAACCAGAAAGCCCAATAAAGCGAAGCCTCAAAACAAGGGCTTAAATTACAAGGATTATGGAGAACGCCTACAATCACCAGTTTAACTATGAACAAGAGCACAGATTTTTGCAGATGCACTCCTGCGGGACAGCTCACTGAGGCTAAAAATAATTTAGCAAACTTTTTTCTTCTTTTTTTTTTTTTATAGTTTGGGTTTCATTTCTAAGGCATAGGCACTTGGAACATGTGCTTAATTCAAAATCCATTTAAAGCCACATTGGCACAAAGAAGCACACTCCGAAGAAATTCTGCTCTCTGACATTATTCTCCTGAACGGCTTGTACTCACTTTGGACAAAAAAATGGAACGCTGTGACCTCAAGTGCACACTTGTGATTAGCAACAGTACTGCCTCAGCCTGATTCGCATTCCGCATCAGCCGGGAATTACGTAACTTCAGGGAAAACCTGAGCTCCAACTTTCTGAGTTATTTTTCCCTAGACTATTTAGACCCCCAAAAAGGGCACAGCCATATCCAGCTCCCGGCAAAGCGAGTCAAAAAAAGGAAATGGCAAGAATAGAAACAACTCTCACTGAGGGATCTCCCATACCAAACCCGAGCGGGGGCTCCTCGCACGGGGTGGCGGGGAAGCGCCCCCTCTCTTCGCCCTCCACGGCTGACGTGCTGGCCGGGGCGCGCGCTCTCATTCCCAGGACCCCCGTTACCCGCCCGATGCCGCTCGGTCGGGCCCGCCAGACAGCTCTGTCCGGCCCCTCCCACCGCCCCAGCCCCCACCGACACGTCCCACCTCCGCCGCTCTGTGGGCACCAAGGTGTCCCCGCCACGGAGCCCGGACGTTGCCCTTACCGTGCGGGAGGCGCCGAGCCCCGCGGGCAGCGCTTCCCCCGTCCCTGACACCGCCGCCGCCACCAGCTGCGACAGACGCCGGGCGCTGGGGCGGGCGCGCGCGCACCGCGACGGGCGAAGAAGGCGGGGACAGGCCCGCGCGCGCGCTCACGCGCCGAGTAACTGCGGTCGGGGCGCGGAGCGGCGGCACGCTGTCGGAAGTGGACAGGGGGGCGGGCGCCGGTGCCGGCGGCTGGCGATAGGGTTGGGCGGGGGTCCGTGCGCGGGGAGGGGCGGGGCGGGGCAGGGCGGGGAATGGCGCGGAGCCGGGCCTGGGGGCGGTGCCCGCGGCTGGCGAGAGAGCCCGGCGACGCAGTGCTGCGTTTGCGGCGCGGGGTTGGGGGCGGTGCCGCACAGGGGGGAATGGGGCGAGGTTGGGGGCGGGACCAGGAGGGGCGGAGCTGTAGCGCGGGGCGGGGCTGCGGTGCAGGGACC